>CM047814.1:85225248-85881375 GCA_026214975.1 Gentiana macrophylla
ATACAAATCTAAAAATTGTATGAAACTATAAAATAAAAATATATATATATATATATATATATATATATATATATATATATATATATATATATATATATATATATATATATATATATATATATATACTATAAAAGACTACAGTAAAACAAACATTTAAAAACCTTTAAATACTATAAAACATATAAGAAGACTATAAAAGAAATTCCAAAACCAATAAAACCTATAAAAATAACCATAACAACACTACACAAAACTATAAAAACTATAAGAAATTATAAAATACTATAAAAAATGTATGAAAAGAACTATAAGAAATTATAAAATACTATAAAATGTATGAATAAAACTATAAAAGACTAAAAACAATAAGATAAAAGACTTAAAAATAATAATAACTACGCTCGCTTTGATTTTTTTTTATACGACGCGCTTAATGTGCACAAGTCGCCAAAAAAATAACACAATTTACATATAAGAAAACAACACAACATATCTCACGAATATTTAATAAAACAACATTTTTAATCGACATATACTTAAACCAACTAAAAACTATAAAAGACTAAAAACAACAATAATAATAAAAACTATAATAACCTATCAAACAAACTATAAAAACTAAAAAAACTAATAAGAACTATGTTTTCAACCAATAATTAAAACCGAGGTCTGAACCAAGATCTCGACGTGTGAACCGTGAACCGTGACTAACCGGGGAAATACTTGTAAAAGTTACAGTAGATTTTGAGTTGATGCGACGGTAAAACGATCGTAACCACACAGCTTTAAGCTAGTTGAAATTACAATCGCACAGAAATGCTGTCACGGTGTGTATCCGCACGTATAAGGACGGAGGTATGTGAAATGCTGAGGGGGCTGCCTCACCCTGACAAAAAAATATCACACTAAAAATTCTACGCGATCCAGCTTTGATCCACAAATTTTCTTAATCCAAAAACCCGGCAAACCGGATATAGCCTATTAGCCCATCCTAGATTTAAATCCCGGCCCGCCTCTTGCACGTACGGAAAGACACACTACACAAAACTTCCCGCGAACCGGCGGTACCATACCATGTTTCTTCTTTCTGCTTAGCAATTTCTGAAGCTGTTCTTGCTTTGTTGCAGATATTTTCAGTAAGCAAGTTAGTTCGTCTTGGCTTGTTTCTTCTTCCATACCATGTTTCTTCTTTCTGCTTAGCAATTTATCGAACATTAAGTGATCATGCTAGTCAGAAACTGCATTTCCTTCTATTCCTCCTCATTTCATCTTGAATTCTTGTTGAACTTTCTCCAAGAATTCGTGGCATGGCTGTCGCTACAGTGAGTTTCTCAAGTTCTAATTTTTGTAGTTTCGGCTGCAAGACTAATCTGAGACTATTCAGTTTGATGCTAAGCCTTGTCTTTTAGTTTGTAATGTTTTCCTTGGAGGAACAAAGATTAATCTTTGGGTCTCTTTTCATGTGGGTCTTTGTCAAATTCGACGAGAATTAGAAAAAATCAACTGCTTTCCTGATGTTTTTACATATAATACAGTCATTTATGGGTTAAGTAGTGAAAAAAGAATGGGAGAAGCTTTCTGGTTCTACCATCAGATGAGAAAAGTAATCTACCCAGATTTTGCTACTATGTTCACACTTCTTCCCGGCATTGTGAGAGAAGGTTCAATTGACGACGCTTTTCAGATTGTGAATGATTTTGCTCATCAAGCTAGAAATGATCAAATCTTTCCTATGGTGATCTAGGTTTACACCGATTCTCATCATATGGCAAACATCAATAGCAAAACATCTCTCGATTTAAATTTGCATAACAAATAATTATAGAAAAGAAACAACTTTAATTAAAACTCACAAAATCATCCAAGGGAGAAATAAAAACGCCGCAGAAAAGTTTCACATGCTTGCCCCAAGTTTGATCGCCTTCAAGCCATCCTCATGAATCGAACAAGAAGAAAACAAAATAAATAAAACAACTATTCTAACTCCTCGGCCGACCAAGCACTACAGGCTTGGCCGATCGAGCACAACTCGGCTTCGTAATTTAGGGTTTTCGCGGGTCGCCGCCGATATATGATATATCGTGTTTGAAATAATGCGGCTATATATAGAAAACTAGGTCGGTTATGCTTAAGTCGGCCGTGGACGCCTGCCTGGATGAGTGGACGACGCCCGCCTTCAATAAAATCTTCAACCGGGCCGAGTCACGCCGACGCCCGCCCTAGTAAACTTGGACGCCGCTCATCGATTTGTCAAAACTCGAATCAAACTTCTTCAACCCGGACGCCCGTCCGTAATTTCAACGCCTGGCCCGTGATGGACGATGGTGAACGCGACGTCCATCCGGGGCCTTGCATGCAATTCTTCATTCCAAATTTGCTTTGCATCTTTTCCTTCCATTAAATCTTCAATCAAGTATCTTTCAGCTCCTTCAATCCTCTCCATGACATGTAAATGTACCTTCAAAACCATAAGAACACGCAAAGTGTAAAACCATAGATAATTACCAATAAAATCATGAAATTAGCTCAAGTTTACACTTAAAGACTTTTAAAACTCATTTGCTCAATAATTCTATTAAACCCTTAATTTCTATGCTAATAATAACTTAATATGAGGAAATTATTACAAAATATAACGATATAAATCATATAAAATCACCCTTAACAACTCCTCACACTTATCTTTTTTGCTCGTCCCGAGCAAAACAAAACGAAACCAAGGCTCGGAAAAAGATAGACATCTCAAAGACATATAACACATATGCAATAACTTGTAGGTTCACCCCGTGTGTGTGCAAAGCCATAACAAACTTCCACTAAGTCCAAACTTGAAAATTTCAAGCAAACTAGCTAATACCCCTTTCAAACTAAATGAATGATACTTATAACTCTGACCCTACAAAACGTGACATATCCCTAAAAAGATGATAGAATACATCTAGTGGCCTTTCTCGATGTACTCAGAGGATAATCCCTACAACATATCCTGGCTGGTTTATACTTTGTGGATAAGGTATACGATAACTAAGTCTTACATTCATTTCATACCACTTTTATATAAGTTGATTCAACTATTTCCACATTTAAACACACATCGTAATGAGCTATTGCCTGTCATTACAGCGTAATAGGACATTCTAGATATACCCTACCTTACTCAAATCATAAGGCAGCTTTCTTCTCGATCATGTCGTGAGCTTTTGGTCATCATAAGGGCATAGACATTCGTGATATGCCCTACCTCACTCAAATCATCGACCACTTCCGACACACCCAATTTTTCATCATATTTGTTTTTGAACATACTTTTTAAAGAACAATAGTTACGCTTTCACTTATCACATTCAAACCTCGATATTCACAAAGATAACATACTTTGGCTATAAATACAAACTATTATAATTCCCTACAATATGTACGTAAAGCACTAAGCACACGACTTATAAGATAACAAAATCACTAATCAAAAGCGGGTATAGCTTTATATTATAGCTCGTCATTCACTATGGCTCGTGAAAATATCGGGTGAAACAACTAACTTATCGGACATACAAAGATATAAAGATCGATGACTATATAGTAAAATGAACAAAGATTATGCATTGCTTACTTGGGACATGTAACAAAAACAAAAATTTTGAAAAATTTAGCTCATTTTCGTGATAGAAACATAATGAATTAAGCAAATGATCGATACACATAACCATTCCTCCCCACACTTAAACGACAACATGTCCTCAAAGTTGTGTAATTTACAAAGAGACAAAATACTTAGCCGATTGTAGTTCAAAGGTGGCACTGGAAGTGGTCATGATCCAGATCCGAAATGCTTGAAGAAATCAAGAGATCGGGGACCATCCACGGAAAACTGATATCATCTAAAGGCTCACAATCGCTATAAAAATATCCCGCACACTTGAACAAACATGGCAACATCTCGGGAACATAGTGGGATATAACATGGCAAAAATAATCATAGATAAGATAAGCAATGGTGATATAATTGCTCGATGGAAAAATCACCACACGAGGAAAACACAGGACATCTAAGCGCCAAATAAGCCATGTAAGCTTACAAAACAAATATGGACCACATGTGCATACAGTAAATACCAAACTCTTACCTGAAAGTGTAAATGCGCCTTAAGATTTATCAAAAAGAAATAATGATAGAGGACACTACAAAGTAGTAGGCTAGGTGTACTAAATAAAATAAAATAAAATATAACACAAAGCAACTAAATGATATGAAACTATACTAAAAAGGCAAAAAGAAAATCAAGAAAAATGCTAGCCCAACTAATTCCATAGATATCACCCTAATCTACAACTCGGACTAAGTGATGAAACATGTCAACATACGTATGAAGGTCAAATATATAAACGCTCACTAAATAACGCCACGTAAGCGCAACAAAAATTCGATTATGCAAAGCCACGTGCTTGCCATGTAAAGTGTAGACGTGCTAAGACTCATCGTAAAGTGATCGCAACGGAAAACCGACAAAGCTATACTAAAGCAAATATAAATCATATAGAAAAGAAAATTGAAAGTGTAAACGGTCTTAAGGATTACAAGATCCATCTAAAAGTGAAAGCGACGGAAACCGGCGTGAGAGCTCAAACTTAAGCACATATGAATCAAGTAATAAAAGATGAACGAATAGTAGGTCCTAAAAGCTTACAAGATCCATCAAAAAGGAAGTAGCAACAGTAAAACCGATAAAGAGCTACAGATGAACAAGTAAGGGACAACAAAAACAAACGAATTTCTAAACAACCCTAACACCCTAGATAGACGACAAAAGGAAAAGCATAAATCAAATTGAATCACGTCTAGCTCGGTGCTCTTGCATCAATAGACTCAAACACACACAATCACTCAACATGGACCGTAATAGATGGAAAAATAACCATAACGGTGAAAGAATGGTGACATCTACGCGATATCGATAAAAGCCACAGAGGCTCGCATTAAAACATCCATGTCAAATAACGGCACGATCGTAAACAAATTTATTCACTAGAAATTGACACACCGGACGGACGCTCAGATAATCCAGACGCCGCCCTCCCCGTGAAATGATGAATCGACGGGCGCTTGGGAAGGACAAACGCTAGTTTGGTTCTCTTAAGACATAACAGAGTTGGTGCATGTTGGACGGACGGGCGCCCACTCACTATGGACGACGTCCGTAACTACAAAGAGTGGCCGGGCGCCCACAGAGAGTGTGCTCCCGCCTGGTCTTAGCATAAAGCACAAAACAAGACACCCGAGCAACCTCATAAACCCTAGATAAAATCATAAACCCTAAACCTCGTAAAACCCTAAAAAAAAAAAAAACTTTTTCCTTCTTTTTTATTATTTTTTTATAAGATAAGGAAACAGAAAAAGATATGGAAAACTTAAATAAACCTACCTACAAAAAATTTAAAAAAGTAAAAACAAGAAAACAATAAAAGGAAGAAAACGTGTTGACATCTTCTCGAGCCCAAAACGGAAGGGAAAACAGCAGATTTTGACTCGAAAATGGAAAGGCCAAACGGCCTCCGCCATTCACCACCGTCGGGCGCCGGAACGAGCTTTCCGAATTGGGGTCCGCGCGCCAAACGGACACTCTGAGCCAAAGTTACGCCAAAATACTACCATGTGCCCTAATGATCCCTTTATCCAAACTTATAAATAAAATCGTAAAAATTATTAAACTAGACAACCGCATCGATGCCCGGCAACGGCGCGCCAAAAACTTGTCTCGGATTTTATCTAATGAAAATAAACAAGTAATAAATTTATAAATCCGTATACCCCAAGTGTAGGATCGTAGCATAGCGATTAATACCGAGTCGATCTCGTGGAATCGGGTATCTAGTTCATTAATTTTCCTAAGATTGATACTATTATTATTAAAACCTAAAATAACAAAACTAAAAGTAGACTCGATGGGATTGTCACCCAAAGCCAGAAAGATAATTGCTGAACTAAAATAACTCTAATCTATAAACTAAAAAGAAAGTAAACTTCTAAGAAAACAAAGAAGAACAAGGCACAAAGATAATTTCAATTAATTTTAACGAAGAACAAGCATTGATCCACCTATCCCGCAACTCTCAATTTCTACCCTAGATCGCTTAGTGAAGATTTAATAAAGATGTGGTTCACCTATCGAGGTATGAATTCCTACTCGTAGATAATTCGCCTATTAATCTTTCATCTCTCGATCTTAAAGATTAACGCTCCATAACAAAGTGTAAGATTTCTCAATCTAAAGAACCTAGATATTCAACCTAATCAACTCTCGTTACTTATAAAGTTAAAGATCCAATCTTCCTATGGTGATCTAGTTTACACCGATTCTCATCATATGGCAAACATCAATAGCAAAACATCTCTCGATTTAAATTTGCATAACAAATAATCATAGAATTGAAACAACTTTAATTAAAACTCACAAAATCATCCAAAGAGAGAAATAAAAACGCCATAAAAGTTTCACATGCTTGCCCCAAGTTTGATCAGCCTTCAAGCCATCCTCATGAATCGAACAAGAAGAAAACAAAATAAATAAAACAACTATCTAATCCTCGGTCACTCAAGCACTACAGGCTTGGCCGACCGAGCACAACTCGGCTTCGCATTTAGGGTTTTCATGGTCGCCGCCGATATACGATATATCGTGGTTTGGAATAATGCGTTATATATAGAAAACTAGGTCGGTTATGCTTAAGTCGGCCGTGGACGCCTGTTCTGGATGAGTGGACGACGCCCAGCCTTCAAGAAATCTTCGAATCGGGCCGAGTCACGCCGACGCCTCGCCCTTAGTAAACTTGGACGCTGCTCATCGATTTGTCAAAACTCAATCAAACTTCTTCAATCCGACGCCCGCCTGCACTTCAAACGCCCGCCCGTAATTTCAAACGCCCGTCCCAGATGGACGATGGTGAACGACATCCATCCGGCCTTGCATGCAATTCTTCATTCCAAATTTGCTTTGCATCTTTTCCTTCCATTAAATCTTCAATCAAGTATCTTTCAGCCTTCTCTTCAATCCTCTCCATGACATGTAAATGTACCTTCAAAACCATAAGAACACGCAAAGTGTAAAACCATAAATAATTACCAATAAAATCACTTAAATTAGCCTAAGTTTACACTTAAAACTTTTAAAACTCATTTGCTCAATAATTCGATTAAACCCTTAATTTCTATGCTAATAATACTTAATATGGAGGAAATTATTACAAAATATAACGATATAAATCATATAAATCACCCTTAACAACAAACACTTTCCCGATGCCGCCACATACAACTTGTTGCTTGATGATCTTGGAAAGTCGGGAAGGTCAATGAACTTTACGGATTATATGAGGAAATGCTTCATAGAGGTTGCACCCCGGACACCATTACTAACAATATATTGATTTCTGGTCTTGTCAGGTCAAATGAGTTAGAGAAAGCCATGGATCTGTACTACGATCTCTTAAGTGATGACTTTTCTCCTACCCCTTGTACATATGGTCCTCTGCTTGATGGCCTTTTGAAAACGACAAGTTGAGTGAAGCCAAGAAGCTTTTTGAGGAGATGACTGATTACGGATGCCACCTAATTGTGCTGTTACAATATTATGATAAATGGATTTGGCAAAAACCGTGATTCGGATACTTCTATTTTGTTCTTTAAAAGAATGCTTCAGGAAGGTATTAGACCTGATTTATGATCATACACCATCTTAGTGGACAGCCTTTTACAGCAGGGAAAGTGAAAGATGCAATGTACTATTTTGAAGAACTAAAGGCATCCGGCCTTGGAAGATCAAGATTGTTTCAAGATGCTTTTAACATTCTTGATGAGATGAGTAGCCACGAATCACTCCTAATCTTGGGATTGCCGGAAAGATGGAAGAAGCTGGAAAGATGTTTGAAGAACTCCAGATTATGGGTTTCAAGCCTACTGTTTTCACTTATAACGCTCTCATAAGAGGATATAGCAGCAATGGGGATACCAAATTAGTGCTTGCATGCAAATTCTTTGGATTGGTGTATATAATACTAGCTTTGATTTAAGAAGCAGGCCACAGTTTAACGGCCTTCCTGAGCACATTGGAGGGACATGAATACTCTGTCTTAAGGTACACAAGTAATAAAGGATGGTCTCAAACTGTATAGCCTTGTTTTAAAATAATTTCATGAAAAATTGTTGCAAACTCTTTTCAAAATAGAATGCCGACGTTTTGAATACGTTTGTGTTGTAAATGTTGAAGCATAATACCACAAAACCCTTCTGCGTTTTTCCAGATAATGCTCTGCTTCTGATGTGTTTGCTCGTGTGTGTGTATGTTGCCAATGAAAAAGCAGTATAATTAAACCTTTCTTTTAACAGATGCCTATCTTCTTATACCAGCTGAAAACCCAGAAAACGCGCTTACAAGTGGCAGAAACCAACTAACTTTCCCTCCATATAACGATATGAAGTTTTCGACATATATCCCGAATTGAGTTTTCACAATCTAAGCTATATTTGATCCTGTCTATCCTACCCCAATCTGAAGCCTTTTTGTTCTGCAAACGAATGACTTGCCTTCTTAATCACATTATGCTCATGGCTAGTTCAACTTGCTGGCTTTAACTTGTCTTCTGGCTTCTAATTTGGAGAGACGGGTCGTGGGATTCGGATAGAGAGTAGAACAGAGGGTTTATTTGTGGGTAATGCAGTAAAATAAAGTATGACAACTTTCAATCTAATGGCAACAATGTAATGGCAAATATACCACTCAAAGCTGCAGCAATTGCACCTACAGCAAAAGCTGGTAAATTTCCTCCTCCAAAAGCTCATCCCATTGTCCACTTACCAGAGAAATCACCATCTGTCATTGAATTGAACAACCCACACAAACATTGAAAATTTTGTCCATGATTGAAAAAGAGACTCTTAACCCAGCATACATTTTCTTCTTTTTTTTCTTTCTGTCAAGAAAATGGATCTTTATAAGGAATACTATTTAAGCTCGAGCCTAATAGCAAGAATTGGCCCTCCATCTCTTCTTTTTCATTTTGGTTTTACCAATTCACCAACTTTTTCTTTTTCTTTTTTTTTTTTTTTTTTTTTTTTTTTTTTAAAGCCGCTTCATCTTTACTGAAAAACATGATTTAAATTTCTTTTGTTTAGGCGTACAACCCTGGTCTTTCATTTTGTTTTTGCAACTTTGGTCCATTTCAATACAAATTTTTGGTAGCATTTGATGATCATTCTTGCAAAACAAAAAAAAAAAAAAAAAAATCAAAGACGGGGACTTGTCAAACTAAAAACGAAAGAAAGCACACAAGCATAATTTTTCAGAAAGATGATGACCATTCTCGCAAAAAATGAAACATGATGGACTCCATTGTACTCAAAACGAAAAGAAGTAAGTTTGCTCACACTTTTTTTTCGATAAAACGTGATCTTCTTGCTATTAGCTCCTATTTAAGCTGTAGAAGGCTTCAGAGAAAAAAAAAGAAAAAAAAAAGAAAAGGAAAGTTCACCTGTGGTAAAACTACGGAGAGATTCAAAATCATGAATGAGAGGCCTGAGACAACCAAAGATGAAGGTACGTATGGTTATTAGCAATTAAATGAAAGTGTTTTTGTTGAATGTTAACTTAATAATCATATAATAATTTGTGTTATCAACCGACAAAATTTAAAACACTTCCATGGATGTAACAAAGAGTTTTTATACTGGGGAACTTACAAAAATATGTTCTAAAAGAATAATATCCTCAAAATACGCCTAAAAGCTTAATATCAAACCTACGCCTTCGATTCTCAGATCGCTATCACAGAAATGTCAAGCGCGCTTCATACGCCGACGCATGATATATTTTTCTATCATAACTTTTCAAGATATTTTCATATGAGTGACGCTATTCTTTCGAAAGATATTTTTCCAAGTTTCGCTTATACTAATTAATCAAATCACCTTGTCCTAATCCAGAATCATTTGCGAATATCGATGCTAGAGCAGAAGGGATGCTGAAGGTGACCTGTGAAATTTAAAAAAAAAAAAAAAGGTACTATATTTAATAGTGAAGGCTACATGACGAAAAATTAATAAATTGGGTCTCATGACAAAAGAATATTTTCACGATTATAAATGACAAAATCACAATTATTACTTTAAAATCATATTTCACGCGCACGTTACATTTCGTGGTTTCATAATTGTTGATCATATTTACTTTATTCCACATTTCATATTTCATATTTCATACTTCATAATTCATATTTTTGTTTCGATTAAATTATGTCATGTCTTCTATCCTCGATTTTTTATAATTTCATTCTTCCTGACAAATATCTATATTTAATAACAAATTGACACAGGAAAAATAAAAGGCTCCATCATTCGTTTTCCATCCTTTTGTTTTCTTCAACAAATTATATGATCTTTTAATGGTATGAAACATCACATTCATAGCTAATTATATACACTGTATTTACAGGACACACTTATTTTTAAATTTTATTACTCTGTCAAAAAAACCGTGTAAACTGTAAAATAAGATACTTGTGTGTTTTATATGCTACTATGTTCTAATAAATAAGATGTTTTAAAATGACATTTCATCCAACTTCAAACAAGTTAAACTAGATCACGTTTTGGTATGTTATTGCTATATATATCCATTGAGAAAAAAACAAAAGGAAAATCCTCACACTTGTGGAGATTTGATTGTTGACGCCGTCATTGCAACAACGAAATAGCTTCGGCTACCAATATTGCCAAAGCTGCTTTGCTCCATACAGAGCTAATTGCCTGAAATGCCCTTACTGTGCAAGTTTAATTTTAATTTTTCCTTTTCCCGCTTTAATACGTCAAAATGTTTCCTCTTCCTCCACGTCATCATTGAGACTCTACCCTTTCGATCTGTGGTTTTTTCTTTATTTAATATTGTTTTTGATAGCTTTTTTTATTTTTTATTTTTAATATATTTTTTTTGATAGCTTTATTTAATATTTTATTGAGGATTATTTTTAATATTGATGTTTACCTTTGCACTGTTCTTTTTTTCTTCCGTAAAAGAGAAGTATTTAATTCCCATCTTTTTTTTAATTTCGATGTAACCTTTGCATTTGTTTTTAATAATGATACAAGAACAACCGTTGTGCCACAACGGTCATCTACACCGTTGATTTTGATTGTTCACATCAAGATAAATTTAGACTATTAATGATCAATTAGTGTAGATAATCACATGGCCATTTATCGCAAGACAAATTAAGAGTTATACCCGTATCATTGGTACTTTGCTTTTACTATATTTTTTTTGTTGTTGTGAAAGGTGTATTGTTTGTAGTTTATTTAAATTATTTTTAAGGAGTGCATTGTTTGTCCACTCAAAAAAAAAAAAAAAAACATTTGCATTGTTTGTAGTTGATGTAGTGTTGAGGGTCCCAAGCTAAAATGTGAATGTAATATCTTTTGGCTATATATTTTTTTACAAACAATCATGTATACAATTAATTATCAGGAGAATAAACTCAAACAAAATTGTTTCACTTTGTCAAGAAAAATAAAAAGTTTTACTTTATTCATAAATGTTGAATATACTTGCTTAAATTAGAGAATACTTTTATTTTATTATAAACAGATAGAATGGTATATCTCATCTTATTCAACATTATTTCAGTAAATCATACTATTCCTGGCCCAAAATATAAGCTTCATTTAACTTTTGATTATTTTAAAACGTAAGTTTAATTTAGATAACTAATAAAAAAGATTTATTAAATTTTTCTTTTATACCTCTCATTTATTATATACTCAACCATTTTTTAAGATTTCAGATTAATACTAAATTTAAACGCCATTTTAGATTTTTTTAATCAAAATTAAATGACATATAACAAATTTAACTAACTTTCTTAATATACTACTTAAAAAGTTTCAAACTGATTTAAATTTTAAGAGGAAGGTAGTACAATTCTATTTGAGTCGGTCTCAATGGGTATATATGTGATTATTTAAGAAAATAGCAAAAGTATTTTTCGAATATTTAATTTTAGTTTGTGAACAGAGAATAAAAAATGGCACATTTCATTTCAAACAATTCAAACGTCGTTCTCCATAAAAAATAAAAATTCAAACGTCACATGAATATTACGTATTTTTATAAAAGGCATGCAAATAAAAAAAATAAACAAATAAAAAACGAAAGAGAGAGAAAGGCATTAATTGCTTTATTGTCCACCTGAATTGTATCAAGGCTGACGGGACAATGACACAAACCAAGAAGGGTATTTTAGACCATTAGCTCTGTCTAGAGCAGAATAGCTCTGGCAGTAGCATTACCCAATAGCTTCGGCCATTGGCATGTAGGTATGAGCGAGCGAACGTGTTTGTGATTTTTTTTACGGATACGAAAGATACACACGCATTCACATTTTTTATTTTTACCGGAACTCGAATCCGAAATCTTCGAGTTAAGGACCACAACGTTTTTTATCGTTGCTTTAAAAAAAGCGATTTATTGTTAAAACGATAATTTGAACATAAAAATATTATAAAAAGACAGTGAATTTATTCCATCGCGATAATAAACATTAGATTTGGCGCCGCTTCCATCGCAAAGAAACAATTGATTTAAAAGTTATGAATGTTGAATTTGTCCTTATCACCCAATTTATATTCCACTCGCCCCGATTCCTATTTTTCCTTCTTTTTTTTCGTCTCTTTAAACCACTCACAAAAAGTGGTCCACCAGGACCAAGAAAAAAAATAGAATTTGATCTTGACACGTTTCGGCTGTTTTTAACCGTAGGCATTTTGCCGAAGTTGTGGGGTGGTGGTGGTTTCGTGATCCCATGAAAACGCTTTTACGCCTAGATAGCCACAGCTTGTATTCATTCCCCAAAAAAAAAAAAAAAAGAATAGAAAGCTCTAACTCGATTATTTCCTAACTGAATAAGCCTATAACTTATTGATTGATCTGCCAAAAACTTATTGATTGATGAAATAAGATAGGTTTAAACCTAAAATATTTTGTGATGGTAAATGTTACTGTTTTTTTTTTGAGTGGAATGTTACTGTTTTTCATAATAATTTTTAGAAATAAAAAATGTATATTAAGATGATGTGGTGTAGTTTAGACGTTATATAAATTTTTAGATGTAAACCTACTTATTCAGTTATATACAATTATGTTATGACACATATTTTTACTCAAATGTAGTGACTAAATTATTCGACGCCTTTATTTGCACCACACTGGCTTATACTAAATATTCTCATACTACGCAACCACAAAGAAAATCGAACTCAGTAAGAGATAGTTTGAAGTCAGATCTCGTAATCGACCTTAATAAAGCTTAGCTTTTTTTTTTTCTCTCAAACCGACTTTTACCACGTCGATTCTCAGAATCGGTATGACAGACACACAGCTCAGGGGCGGATGTACAAGTTTTAGGTTGAGATCCAAGATTTTTTTTTGTGTATAAAATAATATAGCTTTTATTGTTGTAAAAATATCATTTCATTGATAAAAACGCTGCTTTTGCGCTTTTGTAACTTCACTAAAAAAATTCTGATTAAAAACGTAATTTTAAATTTCGATAACACTATTTAAAAAAAATTTTCGAATCCGCTGTTATTTCACTTACATGAGTTGACACAGAATAATAAGGTTAGAAGAAACTTACGGAAAGAGGGATTCCCAGTAGGGAAAAGATAGCCAAAGCGGCGACCTTAACGCCGGCGGCAGGTTTTCCGTCGGCTCTTCTTGTGGATGCAGCCAATTTGCTCACCGGAACAGTCATAGCCAAGCAAATAGCCAGCAAGAAATTGACAACACCCCACAGCCTCTTCACCCCACCCATTTTGTTCCCAAATACTCCAAAATCATAGAAGAAAATCCCAAAACCACAGAGTTTAACAGCAACCCAAGTGCCCCAAGATGAACACCTTGATCATATAGCAAAGTCCCTACCTTACCTCCATACACTTCCCTCCCTGTCCAATCAGTATCAAACAAGAAGAAAGGGAACCATCCAATCCAGTTGAAACACGTCACTAACATAAGAATCCTCATGGGTTTTGATGAATTCTTAATGGCACTAAATAGTTCAAGAAAAAATGGTTGTTTGGAGCTTTTATTATTAATATCATCACTCTCCTCCTTAAAAGGGCTTCTCATGCACTAAACTCAAAGCCAATATGGTTAGAGTAAGCAAAAGGAAAATTGAGATGAAGAAACAACTCTTTAAATTTGCACAATAAATATCACATGCAGTTGTTTTTGTGAAGGGGAATATGTGGTACATGTTCTTGTATGAACCAGCTGCATAACCCAACAAATTTCCTATTGCTATGAAGAATGAAAATCCAGCATTTGACATCCTTGTTTTCTTTGCATCTCCCCTGATAGATCAGCCAACAGTGCTCTACATGGACACTGCAAACTCAAAAACCACCACAAAATGTATAACATTAATCCGGGGCTTTCATTTGCACAACACCGACCTTTCCGTGCACCACCATACTACCTGTACACTACACCTTGTGAAAATCGGTTCAGAAGATAAAAACAGACTTTCCGTGAGGTATATTGTGAGAATCGACTTGAAAAGTTTCTTTTGACTATAAAACCGCTTTCACCAGTCAATTATGTAAAAACGTGTGGTGCGGGGGTGGGTGCACCAAGAGACCGGGTTAGGTGCACCAATAGACTGGGTTGGGTGCAAAGAATAGCACCCACAATTTCATGAAATATAACATTAATCTAAAAAAGTAAAATCGACTCTCGTGAAAGTGGCTCTGAGCAATCGAAAACCAACTTCTTGCAAGTGAATTGTGATAATTCACCATGGGAAAATCGGGTTTTGGCTTCAGATTTTCACAAAGTCGATTCTGTAAAAACAGTATCGGTAGGTGCACGGGTGGGCGCAAATAATAGCCCCTTGATCTAATGCATATCATGTAATGAAGGCATGATGGGTTACCGCTAACATGTTGTTGGCAATGTCAAGAGTACCAAAACCAACAGCAAAGACAACAATGGCACGCGATTTGATGACGCCTCTGCCAAGACGGTCACCGGATTTGTGACCAATGTCAGTAGCAAAACTGATGAGAAATGCAGCAACGACGACAAGGGCAGCACCGGCAGCAATGAAAGGTTGTCGGCGGCCATAACGAGACGTACAGTTATCGCTATAATATCCGACGAGAGGCGGTACAAGCATCCCAGAAATCGGCCCGCAAAGCCAAATAATGGGAGCCAATTTGTGTGGAATGCCGAGAAGTTGTACATATGGGGTGAGCAAAGACAACTGTAAGGCCCATCCAAACTGCATTCCTATAGCAATGGCGGCCACCAATACAAGGTCCTTCACCGGAGCTTGATCATGAGGTTCAACTTGCATTGAAGATAATTGGATGTTTTGTTTGGCATCTTGTTTCAAGTTCAATAATACGGTACTACCTTCCATCTTTTGTCTTTTGTTCTTTGTATTTTGTTTTCCTCTCTCTAACTGATTAGAGACCACAATCTTGTTTTTATTTCTCCAATAATTGGGTGTTAGAGGGTGCAAAACTATTGAATGATAGCCGAATGATAAAGTGCGAGGGTGTGGCTATTTATAGGATTTTGTTGAAAATTTTGCATGTGGAAATAAGGCTCAAAATATTCCAACCATTTTTTTTTTTCTTAATTGAGCTCAACCCCTGCCTCCATGTTGCTTATACTAAATTTACCACTGCATTTGCGATGACTTTTGCGCCCAACCTTTCTTTTTTAGTGTAGCAATAATGATACATGTACATCTCTGGACCATCATAAAATTTCCGTAGTTTCATTTTTTAAAGCTACCGGCATTTTTATATATGCTACAAGTGTTTAATATTTAGTTTAAATATGATGATAATACATATTGTAGTATCCAAAAATGCAAAATTACTTCTACGATTTGACATGATATGAGCTTTAATCATGTTTTTTTTCCTCGGTTTCAATTCAAGTTCAATAACTTGGATTTTTTATTTCCTTTTGAAAGGAAAAAACACTTGGATTTTTTCTCTCCAATTTCACCTCCGGTGCCAGAGGTGGCTGGCATGGCCCTAAATCGAAAGGAATTTGCTCACGTACACATGATTTAGACCGATTTAGGAGGGAAAATTCCATCCTACCCATTTGTTAGAAAGCTTTAGTTTTTATGAGGATCCAATGGCTAGAATTTATAAAAATTCAAGATCTACAATGATTGTATTATCAAGAAATATCCATACGGGTAAGAAGAGAAAAATGAGCTGAGAAGAACAAAATTCAGATGAGAAGACACAACTGATCAAATAAGAAACTACCATATTCATAGACTTAGACACTTGGAGCAAGTGACAAACAAATAATCATTTATCAATTCTAAGGCATTCTTACTGTGACATTCAAGCACTCAAAAGATAAATCCATTCCCTCAAAAAAAAAGATTAATCCTGAAAATTCAAGAGTTAGCAAATTCAAAGCTTCAAAGAATCAGTTACTCTTGAATCTTGAGCAAATCCGAAACTTCAAAGTCATATCCAGAAAAGCTTCACCCTGAATCATTTTTGATTCAACATTCACTTCAACTTGATTCAATCAACAAGAAGTTTAATCTGTGAAGTTGAGGCTGTCAAGGACATATAGACAATGAAGCAGAGAAGCTGCCAATGACTGTTAGCGACTGAAGCAGTGGAAGTTGTGTGATAGCTGTTGAAGAAAACTTCATTATTTATGTCAGTTTTATTGATCCGATGGATTTTGGATGGATAGATTAAGAATAGCAGGGCATTTTCTAAACGCAACTTGCCCTTGGTAGAACGGGGCAAGGCTTGATACCGGACGACATTTTTATAGAATCCCGGACTCCATAGTTCACACATCCTTTCTGCAAAAGAGGAATCAATTTGTCCGCTGAGGTATTTCCTCGCTCCTTTAGTTTGATCATGAGATTTTTAACAATCTTTACTCAGAGCATGAGACTTTACCACTTCGTGAGTAGAGGAAATGGTTCTATCTGAGCCATTACTTGGATGATGATAGGTGATGTAGAAGTTCTACAATAATGTATAAAACGAACTAATCCAAGCTCAAAGATAATTCATTCTCAATAGAGAAAATAGATTCAAGATTACATTATCTCCATCTCTACTCGTAAATCTCGCCCACGAGCTAAGCCTTAAGAATCAACATCGAGGCCTCAAAGCTTACCTCAAGATCCATTGGTGGATCAAGCCTGCTCACCATCTTATGAAACAATTTCAAGGTCTCTTTAATCCGTCCATTACTCTTGCATAGAGTATTCATACATGAATCAACTATCTCCACCATGATGATATTCCTTTGTGTATTAGCACCGTTCTCATCATTCCAATCCCAAGCCCTTAAGATCATTCAATTGCTGCACAAAGTCTGAAATTGTTTTAAACAATCAGAGGCCCCATTCAACCATTCATCTTGTTTCAATGCCAATTGTATCCCTTCCTCTTCAAAACATCCTTGTCCTCAAGGATGTAGAAGGAAATGACACTCCGGCCCGGATCCCAAACAAAATTTTCCAATTTAGCAATAGCTACACCATCATAGTCCTTTGAATTCATGTACTGTTCGAAATGTTCGTAGTCACTTAGTAGCAAACCTAAGTCAAATTTCTTAGGCCTCAACATGTCCGACCCAATGTTCATTATATTCAATCCACAATCTTCCATTAAGCAGCAGTACTGCCTTCTAGTATCATGACCAAATAAAATAAGACCAACCAAGTGGATGACATTTTCAGAATCCAACAAATTCTCCCTTCTATCCTGTGCAAAATCCTCCACGGCCATCACCCCATCTTCACAATATACATCCCGGAATATCGACATCAAAACACATGACCAAGAGATAACACACGACCAAGAAACTTGTTTATAGCCGGAATTCCAAGCCAGTCGCTCCAAAACAACTCTATGGTTACTTGAATTTATAAAAGTTTCAGCAAAACAAGTAATACCTTCCACGGGTAAGGTTTTTGTGACCACCGTAGATCCTGTTTGAACTTCAACTGAATACTTATCTTTAGTTATCTGGGTATAAAGCCGAGATTCAGACACGCTAAGAAGCACCCAACCGTCTTCGATTATCCAAGTGTAAACAAAAGTAAACGCGCTATGCAGGGGTACGTTCAACTGTTCAATTCTCATTTTCCTTTTCATGAAAGTTCTCACACCTGCTACTTTTTGCAAAAATCTTGATATCCAATCATAGACTTCTCCATCAAAGACTTCCTGAAGTAATTTACCAGTATGTCCTTCCAGTGAGATGAGCACAACACAGACATCATCATGAAACAGAGAAGAGTTATTGCTAGAATACATGTTAATCCCATGGGAAGCAGCAGTATAATTAGATGCATTCGTATTCCAATTGTTAATTTCATGTTTTTGAAGAGAATGAAGGACATTTGACAAACCAAAAATGCTGTTGCTGCAGAAGAACTCTCAAGGAAGTTGGTACCGCTGTGTGGTGGGGTCAACCTCTTGCTAGAAAGCAAGCTCGCATAATTCTGTCTTCTTCGCTTATTGTGGACTGCAACACATTTTCGACCAATGCGCTTAGACAAAGAGTGGAACCTGCTGCACTGCTGACATAAACTTTGTTCAACTCCATTGATATGAACTTTATGCCTTTCGAAAGATGTTATCGCCTTACGCTTCCTTCACAATCGAAGGAGTAAAGAAACCTCCAACTCCAAACTCTCAAAGAGCATGATCTCTCACTGATGTATGTCAACCGGATGATGAATTTCCACGATGTTTTACCCCAATCTTTGAGTATATGGTGATAATTCGTATTAATTATAGTAAATTTATTATAAATCGAATCACTTTTATTTCATGTAGACACAACCAATTTCTAACATTTCATCAATATTTTTAGATCTTATTAGTTATAAATTATTATCAGAATTACTCGGTGTATATTCGTGTCGATGTTTTGCAGTAATGGCGGGTGCGTGAAGTGAATATATATATATAAGCTAGATCGAGTTTCGTGGCATCAATCGGAACAATTATGGAGTTTTGGACGAAGCAGGCTATTTCATCCGATTGGTAATGAATTTGATGTCATGGTGCAGGCCATGACATGTCATGGTGCAGGCCATGAGATCAAAATGTATAATTGTAGGAGCAATGTGAAGTCATTTCTCAACAACTTTGTTAGTTCATGGCGCACACCATGGTGTTCAAGGTGCAGACCATGTATTAAAAAAATGCGAATTTGGAAATATTACTATTGCTTATCAGAGAAGAAAAAGAGAGGAGTTCGACAGATAGTTTTTGGAGAAAAACTTGAAGGCAGCCTTATTATCTAAAGGCTCTCCTAGCCAAAAATTCCTCACCTTAGCATTTAAATTCCATTGTAAACATTCTAGAATTATCATTTTGATGTTTGAAGCTCCTTGGTGGATGTAGAAACAACTATTTTGTGTTCTATCTCCATCAAGCACTTTGAAGGTTAGATGAACATCCCAATTTGAGTTCATAGCTTGAATTAGGTAGATTCTTCATCTTTACTTTGATTTAATTGTTCTTATTATTATGAATGCTAGTTTTCACTTGTTAGTAGTTATAATAATGAGTGGCTAGTTCTTTGTATTGACTAAGATGATATAGTAATGATAGTTAATCCTTTTGTTGTTTGGAATTGATCATTTTCATTGCTAGTTTTTATTGTGTTGAAAATCCTCTTGCTTGCTTTGACTGATAATATGTATATTGGAGTAATTAACCAATGTATGTACCTACACAACTAATGGAAACCGAACGGAGACGTTAGTTGTGAGACGAGGGTAAGAGGGACGGAAGGTAGAATCGACCTTAACGGAATTCGGTTTCTTATCCGGGGAATATTGCATTCAAGCGTTTATCATGTCAAGTCATTAGGTTTAAGGTGCTTGAACCAAGGATAAGGCATAGTGTGTTTTTATACACTCGTAGGAGGGAAAATCACGTGTTTAGGAATGTACCATTCACGCAATAGAACAATAATGGAAGGAGGTAGGTTGATCAATTCCGAATAATTTAAGGGTATTAACTTGAACTAAAGATCATCTTAGTTGATTTCTTTTATCGTTTGAGCATCCTTTATAGCTAGTTATTAATCTTTTAAACAAAACTGTGATTCGGATCAAGATAATGATAACTAATCGGTGTTTAACCTCACATTTCCTCGGGAGACGACCTTGACCGCCACGTTAGACTACGATTGACCCGCACACTGCTTTGGTGAGATTGGAACCCTAGAAAGTTTGCATCAAGTTTTTGGCGCCGTTGCCGGGGACTTGTAACGGTTTCTACTTACATTAGTTCAAAATTCTTGAGAAAGAATCAACACTTTTTTCTAACATAATTCTGTTTTACTTTTCTTTTGGTACTTACCCATTGGTAAGTTACCAATTGTCGTTCACTGTTTTCTTGTTGTTTCTATTTTGTAGTTGATGACCCGTTCTAAAAGCGGTAAGGCACCTCTCGCTCCATACAAGCCCGACATCAACAGTTACGAAAGGCAGTTACGAGCTAAGAACAAGCGAGGTCAAACCAGCCAAGGACAACTTGGTGAAGAAACTTCCCAAGGATCATCTAACCAAGAAATAGATATGGCCGAGATTAGTGACGAGACACCACCCGAATAGGTATTGAATCATGCCCAAGGACATGGTCAAAACCAAGCCAATTTAAATCCACCACTCATCATCCACTTAACCCAAATCCGAACAATCAAAATCCCAATGACCAACCGAACCAGAATCAAAACCGAAACCAAAACCAAAATAGAAATCAAAACCGGAATCAAAATAACAGAAACAACCAAAATAATAATCCTCCATTTCGACCCCTTTGTGATCAAACAGTTAGAAGGAACCAACCAAATGATCCTATCCGTTTACCTAATGAAGGAGCTAACAATTTTGAAGTGAAAGGTCATCTCTTTGGATTGATACTCGTTGTCAATTCTTTGGTGAAGATCACGAAGATCCACATCAACATCTTCATTTATTCGAGCAATTTTGCAACACGGCTAAGAGCCATGATGTTCACAAGGAGTTGACAAGGATGTCAATGTTTCCTTTTTCATTAACCGGAAAGGCTAAGGATTGGTTTTCATCTCTTCCTCATCACTCATTGACTAGTTGGGAGGAAATACAAGACGAATTTTTGAAGCAATACTTCACACCCGGGAGGAACTTGAAACTAAAAGTTGAAATTGCTAACTTCAAGCAAGGAGTTGAAGAATCTCTCGGAAGTGCATGGGAAAGATTTAAAAAATTGTTGAGAGCTTGTCCCGATCATGGTTATACTCTTTGAAATGCAAATCCAACTCTTTTGTAGACAGTGAGACATGAGTCCCGTGTGGATGTTGATCATGCATGTGGCGGTTGTTTGATGATACGTGATGCACAAGAGGTATATGATGCTATTGAAAGAATCTCGAAAAATAATAGAATGTGGGAAACCGGATCGAGCACAAGAAAGGTTGCTTTTGTAGGTGAAGCTACATCCCAATCGGAAGTTCTAGCACAATTAGCGTCTCTCAACAAGAAATACGATGGTATGAAAGTTAGTAAGAATTCGGATATGTATGCACAAGGTGAATGCCCGATTGAGGAAATGAGATATGATGATGATACAACTTTTGCAACGGATGAATCAAGAGAACCTACAAATGAGGAGGTTAGTTTCATGCAACAACATCAAAATCTAAATAATGCTTATTCAAGTTCCTTTAATGCGATAAGGAGAGATCATCCAAATTACCATTGGTCCGAAATTGCAACCAAGCAAAATCAACCCCATTTCCTTTACAACAAAGAACCTCCTACAATCCAAATTCCTAAACTCGAAATCTCCAAGGAAATTCCTCAAACTATCCACAACAACCGTCAACTCGATCTTACCAACAACACACCACCCAAAGCATTCCCATTACTCAAAATACAACTCAATCAAGTGACAATGCTGACAAATGGGGGGCATTGATGGATAATCTTATGGGTGTTGTATCTACTCAAGCTAAGAACATGGAATCCATGATGAATTCTATGAGTTCAGTAACCAGGATCTTAGCTCCTTGAGAACTACGATGAGTGGTCATGACACAAGAATGAAGACCATAGAAGCATCAATGCGGAATGTAGAAGAACACATGAGTAGAGAAGGTGAGAGAAAGAATAGTAGACCACCCGGTGGACTTCCTAGTAATACCGAGAGGAGTCCGAGGGAGATTAATGTTATTGTTACTCGTAGTGAAAGAATTTGTGGAAGCAATTGTGTAGAAAATCCCGGAAATAACGAGGTAGAAGATGATTTGGATGACAAGTTTGAGAAGGAAGAGTTAAGCGAGGAAGAAGAGGAGATTGTTGACAATTTTTTGAGAAAAGATAGATATGTTGAAAGGGAAAGTGATGATGAAGAGTGGGTGAAAGTGCCTAGAATCTTGAAGAACCCTAGAGCAAGTGATTTAAGGACTTTATTTAATGAACATGTGAGAGAGGATCAAGTTGAAGAACACACAATTCTTAAAGACTCTCCACCGGTTAACACTCAAAAAGCTCAAAGGGAACCGATGCAAATTTCAAAGAAGGAAAAGCAAAAAGACATTGATTGGCGGCCACCTAATGCACAAACTTTTGAGGAAGCTACTCCATCTCAACCAAACGACAAGGGTAAGGGAGGTATGAATTCTAATCCCACTTTAATTGACCTTGAAACACTCCCGTATCCCCCCAAAAGAACAAATTAAAAAGTTGAAGATGGATAAAAAAAAATATGCTCGCTTCCTTGATACTTTCGCCATTTGAATGTTAACATTCCCGTAATTGAAGCTTTAATTAACATGCCTACTTATGGGAAATTTCTTAAAGACATTTTGTCAAATAAAAAGCGCCTAGAAGAATATGAGAAAATTTGTCTTAATGAGGAATGCTCCGCAGTTTTACAACATAAGCTTCCTCCTAAACTTAAGGATCCCGGTAGTTTCACCATACCATGTGAAATCGAGGGATTTTTGTTTAAGAGAGTACTTTGTGACCTCGGTGCAAGTATAAATCTTATGTCTTTGCGGACTATAAAAAACTTGGTATAGGAGAACTTAAAAACACGGAGATGACTCTTCAATTGGCGGATAGATCGATTAAATACCCTAAGGGAGTCATCGAAGATGTTTTGGTTAAGGTCGATAAGTTTTACTTCCCGGTTGACTTTGTGGTGATGGAAATTGAGGAAGGGTATTCAACGCCCCTTATTCTTGGTCGTCCTTTCCTAGCCATGGGCAGAACTCTTATTGATGTTCAAAGAGGTGAGGTAATTTTGAGAGTTAATGAAGATAAAGTCACTTTTAATATTTTCATGGCAATGAAACATCCATACAACTCACGAGAATCATGTTCTTTTATAGATGCTATATCTTCTATTTGTGTGGATCGTACTAACTTGCAGGCCTATGAAGATAAACTTGAAAAATGCTTGACTTTATCAATCTATAAAAAAGAGGTTATCAATCTATAAAGAAGAGGAGAACGAAAATGAAATGAAAGAAGTGATTTTCCACTTAGATGCCGGCAGCCCTTTTAAAAGACAACCATGGCACCGGTATTTGGAACTAGATTTGAGTGGACCTGTGTTAAAGCCTTCGGTGGAAGAGCCACCGAAAAATTTGGAATTGAAACCTTTACCTTTTAATCTTAAATATGCTTTTCTTGCACATGATAATTTGCTATCAATTATTATTTCTTCGTCACTAACCGATTTGCAGGAAGATCAATTGCTAAGGATGCTTAGAAAGCACAAGAAGGCATTCGGCTGGACGGTAGCGGATATTCATGGAATTAGCCCAGAAATTTGTGTACATAAAATTATCCTGAACGACAATGCTAAGCCGTGTGCACAACCACAACGCCGTCTAAATCCACATATGCAAGAAGTGGTGAAGAAAGAAGTTATCAAGTTGCTAGAAATGGGCATAATCTTCCCTATATCGGATAGCGAATGGGTTAGTCCTACTCAAGTGGTACCAAAGAAAGGCGGTTTCACAGTTAAAGAGAATGAGAAACATGAATGGATTCCTACAAGGGAAGTGACCGGTTATCGCATGGGTATAGATTTTCGAAAACTGAATGAGCATACAAGAAAGGATCACTATCCACTACCGTACATAGTCCAAATGTTGGAGCGGTTGTGTGGACACAAATTCTATTGTTTCCTTGATGGCTATTCGGGATATTTACAAATTTTTATTGCGGCCGGTGATCGAGAAAAGACAACATTTACTTGCCCTTATGGAACCTTTGCTTATAAGAGAATGCCTTTTGGTTTATGCAATGCTCCGGCCACATTTCAAAGATGTATGATGGCAATTTTTTCTGATATGGTTGAGAAATTTTTGGAGATATTTATGGACGATTTTAGTATTTTTGGAGATTCCTTTGATCAATGCTTATCTCATTTGGAACGTGTCCTACAACGTTGTGAAAATACCAATTTGGTTCTAAATTGGGAAAAGTGTCACTTAATGGTATCCGATGGCATTGTTCTAGGCCATAGAATTTCAGAAGATGGTATCGAAGTTGACACAACAAAGATTGAGGTGATCGAAAAGCTACCACCACCGGTAAACTTGAAGACCTTGAGAGGATTTCTTGGACATGCCGGATTTTATCGTCGTTTTATTGCGGATTTCTCAAAAATTGCTAAACCTTTAAGCCATCTACTCGAGAAAGAAGTACCTTTCAACTTTGATGAGGAGTGTATCGAAGCATTTGACACCTTGAAGAAGAGATTGGTAAGTGCACCCGTCTTAGTAGCCCCGGATTGGACTTTACCGTTTGAATTGATGTGTGATGCGAGTGATCTAGCGGTTGGGGCCGTGTTAGGCCAACGTCATGATAAGGTTCTAAAAGCAATCTACTATGCATCCCATACCTTGAATGCGGCACAAATCAACTATGCCACAACCGAGAAGGAACTTTTGGCGGTTATCTTTTCCTTGGATAAGTTTCGTTCTTATCTTATCGGTTCTAAAGTTATTGTCCACACCGATCATGCGGCACTCCGACATCTATTAAACAAGAAGGATGCAAAGCCAAGACTTCTACGATGGATTCTACTTCTTCAAGAGTTCGATGTGGAAATTAAGGACAAGAAATGTAAAGATAATGTTGTGGCGGATCATTTGAGTAGACTAGAGATTTTCGAAGAGGAAGGCAAAAGAAAAGAGATACAAGATTCCTTCCCGGATGAACAACTTATGGTGATTGATGCACCTCCATCCATGCAACTTATTGGAAACAACTCGATGCAAAAAGAGGATTCACCATGGTTTGGTAACATTGTTAATTATTTTACACATGGTTATATCTCACCTCATTGGACATGGCAAAAGAAAAAGGAAATTTTCCATGATTTGAAATTCTATTATTGGGAGAAACCGGACCTTTTTCGGAGGAGTTCGGATGGCATCATTAGAAGATGCATTCCTAATAATGAGAGTCTACTATCCTTTTGTCATGGACGTGAAGTCGGAGGCCACCACGGTGGATGGAAAATCGCTTATAAGGTTTTACAATGTGGTTTTTATTGGCCTACATTATATAGAGATGCACATCAGTATGCTAAATCTTGTGAGTCATGCCAGAAATGGGGAAATGTTTCTAAGAAACATGAAATGCCTCTCCACCCTATTTTAGAGTGTGAGTTATTTGATGTTTGGGGCATCGATTTTATGAGTCCATTTCCTCCATCGTTTATAATAAGTTTATTTTGGTAATGCTTGACTATGTATCTAAATGGGTTGAAGCCCAAGCTCTTCCCACCAATGATGACGGAGTAGTGATGAAGTTCCTTACAAAGAACATCTTCACAAGATTTGGCACTCCTCGGGCCATCATTAGTGATAGAGGATCTCATTTCTGTAATCAACCATTCATAAAATTGCTTGAAAAGTATGGTGTGAAGCACAAGATAGGTACACCGTATCACCCACACACGAGTGGTCAAGTGGAAGTGTCTAACCGAGAGGTGAAACGGATCATTGAAAAAATGGTAGACACTAACCGCAAAAATTGGTCGGTGAAACTCGATGATGCACTATGGGCATATAGAACGGATTTTAAAACACCCATTGGTTGCTCTCCTTATAAATTAGTATTTGGAAATTCTTGTCCTCTTCCAGTTGAGTTAGAGCACCGAGCTTTTTGGGCTATCAAGTTTCTTAACTTTGATCCCCAAGCCGTAGGTGATCATAGGTTGCTCCAACTCACGGAACTGGAAGAGTTTCGTTTAGATGCTTATGAAAATGCCCGTATTTACAAGGAACACACGAAGTCGTTTCACGATAAAAAGATTTTTCGTCATGAGTTCCATGTAGAGGATGAGGTGATTTTGTATAATTCACGTTTAAAGTTGTTTCCAGGGAAGTTGAGATTGAGGTGGACAGGTCCTTCCAAAGTAACCAAGGTATATGCATCCGGAGCAGTGGAGCTTATTGATGGGAAGACCTCATTTCTAGCTAATGGACACCGAGTGAAATTGTTCGTCAAGGAGGAAGGCATTCCTCAAACTGAAGAGGTGATGTTCCTCACCGACCCCCCGTCTGACTAATAAAAGGGCAAAGTCTAGCTATAGACTATAAACTTAGCAACCCCGGGTACTATCCTTCCTTTTACCTCTTATGCATTCATTTTGGTAAGTTTCTGTGCTTCTGTGCAATGTGTTTAATTGGTATTAGTTGGTAGTAATCCCTACGATTAATCTGTATAAGTCCATTAACTCTACCGTATAATCTCGTCGAGCCAACGACGTTCAATAAAAGCGCTTCCGGGAGGCCACCCGTTAAACCGTATAATTTTAATTTTAAGTTTAGCTATTTTCATGCTACGTTTGGTGTATTTTAGGTGTTAGAAATTTTTCTAAGTATGGATTTGTGTAGGAATTGCACTCTGAATGTGAATAGTAAATTTTCAAATTCCCTGATGTCATGGCCTGCACCATGCCTTTTAATTTTCCCTATTTAATCTGCATGCCTTCTCATGATTCGATTTATTACATTTTACTATAATTAGTTTCACATTTTCCCTCCTACTACTTCTATCCTCACTAGTCATTGAGGACAATGCTAGATCGTAAGTGGGGAGTGGAGTAGTAGTCGGGAAACCACAGAATTATTTCACTATATACTTAAGAAACGCTTAACTTTTAATCAAACTCGAACACTTAAGTGGATAAAATAAATTTTGGTACGAGTTAAGATATGTAATTAAGAGAATAAATGTTTTAACAAAGTAAGTAACTTTAATGAGTTATAGATGCATTTTATCGTGATTCTGTGATTATAGTGTGAACCCTTAGAGTACGTATATTTCAAATTATTGTTAACAAGTAAACTTTTATGTGATCATGCAAGCATACTCCCTTAGCATCTAGAACTTAGGCTTGATATCCTTTCGAGAAGAAATAGAAAGGTGTTCAGAGTCGGAGTTAGGGATGGAGTTCCTGGCATTTCTTTGATTTAGCTAAAGCCAAATGGCCTACCCAAACATAAATTTCCACCTATCCCCATATCATCCTTGTAGAGTGGCGAGACCCCACTCGAAACAGCCATTCGTGATTAACCTCGCTATGATCCGACCCTTAACCGAATCTTGGTCTACATTTCCTTGTTATCCCGCACGTATAGTAAGCTTCTATGGATTGTGTGGTGACGACATAGAGAGTTGGGAGTTGGATGACATTCGTGGCACGTGGTTGAGATGTTATTTTATCGAGTTCGGAGCAATTATTGTACATTATATCATCTATGTTTAATCCTTTTGTTGTTTGGAACCAAAAAAAAACAACGTTTTCATTTCTAGTGTAAATATGATCAAATAATGGTTGTAGCTCAAAGAAAAATGCGGAAGGATAGATTATCAAAATCAAGTAATGTGGGTTGGGAAGTTGATTAAGTTGATTTGGTACGTCTATTCTCGTGTTGGTTATGAAGGAGACGTCTTTAGTAGCTATATGAGAGTGGAGTATTGGTTCATATATTATTGGAGTCGAAGGTGTAGAATGCTTACTATCTTGCTCATTTTCTTTTGATTTATCCATTTTATCCCTTCGATAAGCCAATTCCCAAGCCTAACGTTACAAGCCTGCAAGTTCCTGCCCGATCTATCTCCTTGACTCTGAATGCCTCGATTAGTGGAGATTGGTATCATTCCTAAGCCTATGGATTGCATTTTTACGAGTTTGCATGCATGATCTTCATATTTTGGTTGCCTGATAACAAATTTGAGAAATATTCACACACACACACACACACTCCATTATTGTCCTGGATCTTGGTAAACGTACATTTATAATTTTTGATTAGTTACTTCACCAAGTTGACATCCGATTCCCGACATTGCATTATCTTAACTGTAACTCTAATTATTTTATCGCTTGTTTGCTCGAGGAGCAAAAGCTAAGTGGGGAGTGGTTGATGTATGTCAACTGGATGATGAATTTCCATGATGTTTTACCCCAATTCTTTGAGTATATGGTGATAATTCGTATTAATTATAGTAAATTTTGTTATAAATCGAATCACTTTTATTTCATGTAGACACAACCAATTTCTAACATTTCATCAATATTTTTAGATCTTATTAGTTATAAATTATAATCGTAATTACTCGGTGTTTATTCGTGTTGATGTTTTTGCAAGAATGGTGCGTGAAGTGATATATATATATATATATATATATATATATATATATATATATATATATATATATATATATAAGCTAGATCGAGTTTCGTGGCATCAATCGGAAAAATTAAGGAGTTTTGGACGAAGAAGGCTATTTCATCCGATTGGTAATGAATTTGATGTCATGGTGCAGGCCACGAGATCAAAATGTATAATTGTATGAGCATTTAATGTGAAGTCATTTCTCAACAACTTTGTCAGTTCATGGCGCACACCATGGTGTTCATGGCGCAGACCATGTATTAAAAAATGCGAATTTGGCAATATTACTATTGCTTATCAGAGAAGAAAAAGAGAGGAGTTCGACAGATAGTTTTTGGAGAAAAACTTAAAGGCAACCTTATTATCTAAAGGCTCTCCTAGCCAAAAATTCCTCACTTTAGCATTTAATTTCCATTGTAAACATTCTAGAATTATCATTTTGATGTTTGAAGCTCCTTGGTGGATGTAGGAAACAACTATTTTGTGTTCTATCTCCATTGAAGCACTTTGAAGGTTAGATGAACATCCAAATTTCGAGTTCATAGCTTGAATTAGGTAGATTCTTCATCTTTACTTTGATTTAATTGTTCTTATTATTATGAATGCTAGCTTTCACTTGTTAGTAGTTATAATAATGAGTGGCTAGTTCTTTGTATTGACTAAGATGATATAGCAATGATAGTTAATCCTTTTGTTGTTTGGAATTGATTGTTTTTTGTTGCTAGCTTTTATTGTGTTGAAAATCCTCTTGCTTGCTTTGATTGATAATATGTATATTGGAGTAATTAACCAATGAATGTACCTACAAAACTAATGGAAACCGACGGAGACGTTAGTTGTGAGACGAGGGTAAGAGGGACGGAAGGTAGAATCGACCTTAACGGAATTCGGTTCCATATCCGGGGAATATTGCATTCAAGCGTTTATCGTGCCAAGTCATTAGGTTTAAGGTGCTTGAACCATGGATAAGGCATAGTGTGATTTTATACACTCGTAGGAGGGAAAATCACATGTTTAGGAATGTACTATTCACGCAATAGAACAATAATGGAAGGAGGTAGGTTGATCAATTCCGAATAATTTAAGGGAATTAACTTGAACTAAACATCATCTTAGTTGATTTATTTTATCGTTTGAGCAACCTTTATAGCTAGTTATTAATCTTTTAAACAAAACTGCGATTCGGATCAAGATAATGATAACTAATCGGTGTTTAAACTCACATTTCCCTTGGGAGACGACCTTGACCGCCATGCTAGACTACGATTGACCCGGTACACTGCCGGTGAGATTGAAACCCTAGAAAGTTTGCATCACCCACCCGGATCAAATCAAAACATTGCTTCATCTTTAAAACCCAAAGCTCTTGTCAAAGAATCATCTGGAGGTACGAGTTCTTCATGACCATCAATCCCATCATTTGGCTCAACATAAAATAACTTTTGCATTCCGTAAAACATGTGGCGGACAACTTCCAGATCATGAATCTTTGTTGAAAAAGATAGCATGCCTTCATGAATATTATCGGAATTGTTGTTCATTTCCTCTTCAACTTGCTTCACGTGATTCTCAATTGTAATGTTTGAGGTGGTGTGTGAGGACTCATCATGATGGTTACGCCAAATCTTCTCACACTGTTTGTAGCTGTGAACTGGTAAGAGGCATTTTGTCAAACACTTGGGGGATGTCTCCACAACCTCTTCCTTAGATTGTTCATCAGCATAAATTCCATATGAACGACCATTCTTGATGCTATCTCTGGCATTCTTCACAATATTTTCCACTCCTACAGTTGCTTCAATCACAGGACCTTTTGTCGAACAGGTTGGGAGGCGAAAATCTGGAGGTTAGAAGTTTCTTCATGGTAGGCCATGAACTGATTTCTTCCTTGCCTTGTTTGCTTATGTCACACTGAATTTGTTTCCACCAATAATAGGAAGCCCTCTTCATTTTATACCAAACGATTTTGCATTTTAGATGTTTCGGTGGATGTATTTCTTCAAAGAAATCTTCAATTGCATCTATCCAACTCAAGAGATCTTCAATATGCCAAAATCCATCAAAAGAAGGAAGATTTCTCTTAAATCTAGCTATTAAGGACTCTGATTCAGTATTTCTACGGTAAACCCCAAGTAAAGGAGCTTCCTTTTCTTCGTACTCACGGAACCAACATTCCATTTCATCAAAGCTAGAAGTAAAACTGATGGGCTTCAAACATTGTTGTTTGCCGGTCGATTTTCGAAGGAAAACTCGTTCCACGCCGTGAACCACCTGTCTGGTCTTCCTCTCTCCGTAATTCAGTCCATGGTGCAACTCCATTGTAAAAGCATCCGAAGGATCTTCGAATCCCAAACATCACCGCGGATCCGGCTATCTTTCCCAACTCAATTTAGTCATCAGAATTGCCCAAGGGAAACCTTAGCTCTGCTACCAAATGATGTAGAAGATCTATAATAACGGATAAAACGAACTAATCTAAAATCAAAGATAATTCATTCTCAATAGAGAAAATAGATTCAAGATTACATCGATAGGTCATGAGCCTTAACCGACGATTGTACTTGGCTTGGTTTACTTCCTGACCCAGAACTCCAGCCTTTATTGAATTCTAAATATCTTTCTTCAATTTTCGGTAATCCTCGATATATCATGCCCAATGTCTTTGTGTTACTAGTGGAACAGCCTTCCATGTCTCTTTTTAGTTGGACTTTTCATATGTAGGGCAGGTTTTATCAGTCCTTTATTTTTCAAGATGGTCCAAAATTAGGTCCCTGACTGAATTAAAGGAAAGCGACTCCCGCTTCATGGAGCTCTCTTTTGATCCCATACAACCTTCCTTTTCAGCTTGGGTCGATCACTTTGGCGATTCCTTTCACCATAAAGGCAATCTTTGAAATCAACGTCTTCATATTCTGCTTAGGGCTCAGAACCTTGGCTATTATGCTCAACATGTAGCATATCCATTCTGGGGAGATCAGTAAAAGAAGTAGCCATAAGGTCAGAAAAATAAGTGGCCACCATACGAATCTAAGGACCTGTTACCACCCTAGATTCCTTCTCGCACCTCCATGTAGACTCCATGGTGGTACCCATTTCCTGACCTCTGATTTCTTTTCCGGTTAAAAGCTATAGAAAATCCTGGCACCATTCCTTGTCCGACACACGACAAATGCTTCTATTATGATCAGCCAGGTCCTTTGTCCCATCATCTGCGTCCAACTTGAGCAGCTTGAACACCTCTATTAACTGGAAGTTCTCAATTTATACTATAAAATGGGAGATGATGTTGGACTTGTGTCTTCATCTCCTTTCAGTCTGGTTTGCATTCCCGTGAGCGTTAAGGTCCACCCCAAGGTATATAAACCCTTCTTCGGCCCTTGCTTGGGGGCTTTTTGTCGTACTTGAGGTTTCCGTCTCCTTTCCATTTTCTAGTTGAATCGAAACTTCAAGGATTCAAGGATCTTGATGATCTAGATGCATGGGGCCTTGCCTCTGCCTGGCCTGCTCTAATAGCGTTGTGAACGATTCCGGTCGGTTACCTACCAGCTACCTGGTAAACTCTAACATCTATGAGGCGATGTCCTACCCTTAAAGTTCATTCCCCTCCATTCGTAATAGGAGAAACTTTTGTATTTTCTGGGATAAGCACGTTGGCTTCCTGCATATCTTCTCCGTTTGTCACTTGGATATGTCTAGTTGGTTGTATGTCGTTTGTTGGTCGTGGACGTGTCTCCTAAGTGGAGATGTCTGCTACAACTTTGAGAATTCTATCTTTTGGAGGCATGGTTGTATGTTAATTAACCACAATCTCAACGAAGGTGATGTTTCAGGCCCTCCTTATAGGACCAATTGATGATGCCATAAATCATCCAATATGATCTGAGCATTGATGCTTCCAATTAAGCTTCTGAGTTTGATGTCCAGCTGATCCTTGTTGCAGATATACCTCTAAAATAAGGCAATCATTAGGGGTTATGAAGTTCTATCTCTTGGAAAACCTTCTGATGCTCAAGTCAGTAATGTGAACATGAGGTGAAGGAGATCATCAAAATGATAGTGATAATAGTTATGATATTACCTGGTAAAAGAGGGAGATGATCCCTTATATGGTGTGTTTTTTTTTTTAGTGAAGTTGAAAGTCAAACCGGTGGAAATGGTGTGTAGAAGTATTCATGTCAGAGTGATGATTGACTTGTGCTCAATACATGTTGAGCTAGATATTGGTTAGTGGCAGGGAAAGACCTGCAGCACATCTACTGTGGAAATCATTCGGAGCGCTATGCACTAGAGATTTGGCTAGGTGCCATTATGCTGTGCTGAGGCTAGATAAGCTTTTAGGCTTCGTTGTTGAGCTTTATTATACTAGGGCCGAGCTCTTTTGTATTAAGGTTGAGCTCTAGACATTTATCCAAAAATATAGGTCGGTGGCACTGAGAGATCAACCTGGACAATACAATAAGGTGGTATTATGCTCGTAGTTGTGTTGTGTGAGCGCCACGTGTACGGTGGCTGATCTGGCCCATGTCAGCATTCAAGGCAATGTATTCTGAATTCATAGCAATTTTCCACTATAGACTTGCAAGAGCTGCAGATACACTAGTAGGTTCTTGTAAATGTGAGTGATAGGCGGACTGAGATTGGGATAAATATGTTTTTGGCATGACAATGCCACTTTTATATCTAGTTTGCATAGGATGAGAAGGGGGGACATGATTATGATTTAGAGAATTGATAGGAGGATCAGGAAGAATAAGAGGATAAGGTGTGGGAGTGCCAATGGATATATCAGAGAACACAACAGGAGTAGGAGTGTGAGAAGGTAGGTGAGGTGGGGGAGACAAAAAGATAAAGAGGAAAATGCATCAGGAGAATAATGGTCAGTGTGAGGTGATTGATATGGATATGAAATGGGTAGAATACGATTGTCAGGATTGGGAACAAGACAAATGTTGGGAGAATTCTCTTTTGATGGAAGATATAGAAGAAATGAAAGTTGGGTTGGCGGAGTGTCAGACTGAATTGGCATGTGTGGTATTTGGGGGAAGCCTACATGAAAAGGAAAAGTTGTTTCGTCAAAGATAACATCCCCTTGAGATGTAAGTGTTTCCAAAAACTTCAAGAAATTGGAAACCTTTGTGATGTGGACTGAGGCCAAGGTTACCATATCTGGTGGTATGAAATATGAATTTTTGTCCAAGGAAAAATCTAAGATTAGGGTACGAAGCTGTAAGGAAATCAACTAGGGTTACAGAGCGAAATACAAAATCTGATTTCTTTTTAGCCCGAGAACCGACTTCGTATAAACAATTAAGACATTAAGAAGTAAACAAAGATTCATACCATTATGAATCCAATTGGATCGTCGTTTTATCAAAGAATGATTGTCTAAAAACGGGGCAGCCCAAGTGTTCGGCCTCTAGTGGTGAGCCACACGAACAACCGACGGAATCCCTGGAGGACTACTATACAAAGAAAAGTCAACTGGTAGTTTGTCTTTTATTCTTACCAAAGACTCTCTTAGAAAAAGTTATTTATCTCTAATGTATTGATAATATATTGTGATACAAAAGAGTTGGCACATCTTCCCTTGATAAGGAGAAAGGTGGTACCACTTACTGATCCCAATTGGCTTGGATTAGCTTATTGACTAGGAGTAGGGAATAAGAAACCATTTTCCCGATAGAATAAAGATACAAGATATTTGATTGATTATCTCATTAATTGATTTTCTTAAACTTATTTATGCCATAAATTTAATATCCAATATGATATATATATCATTATTAATATCCAATATTATTTATTCATAATTAATAAATCCTTATTCAGTTATCCCTACACAATTTAATCCCGGCTAGTTATCTAAATGTGTGTGACCTAATAGGCTACCGATATGTTGGCCGTAAGTGTAAAGTGTATTTACGAAAATACCCTTCACATTTAACGATTGTGATTGACATCTAGTAATGAATCGCGACCCCAATCATCGGAAGGAGTCAAGTGCTATGACTACAACCCTTCATATGAAACAGTTAACGTGTAAATAGAATCATTTCGCATACGCAATATTCATATAGTCGTTATTCGAGTGTCAATACATGAACGGCTATATCTTATAATCTGATTATTATATTCTCTCAAAGTAACATGAGCAACATAAATCATATGCATGCTTCAATATCATACCCAATCACTACCGCATAATCGCCCTGTGATTAGGGGAAACCTAAATAGCATCAAAACATGACAATTTACACCGCGATATTATGAAGACTTTGGTCTAAGGATAATTACACAACCGCCACATACATGCGACACTTAATATAGGTGAGTCGGTCTAAGGTATGTATTCTCTAATACATGTCCATATACAGTCCAAGTGTCCATACACTTGGATAGACGAGATCCATCATTATCTTCATAAGATAGATTATATCCAATACGTGCTAGTCTAACTATATTATTAATGACCGATTTAATAATACATAAGAATAGATATTTAAGAATTAAACCATTTACTGTGAGTCGAGATCTCATCAACCTTAATCACCATTATGATTTATTTATCATGTTTTAATCCTAAGGATGTTAAGATAAACAATATTTGAATCGGTTTGCTAAACAAACAAGATATAATAACAAAAATGCCACTTATCATATGCATAAACATTTTTGAAGATGTTGTATTTGGGTTTGGTGTGAATGAGAAATTCATAAGGAGTGTCGTTCCGTAACACATGAGTAGGTAGAGTGTCGATGATTCTAGTTGCTTCCTAAAACTATACCACCTGAATTTTAGAGGCATAGTGGCTTGAGCCAGAAGTGTCCGCCAAGCTCAACTATGTGCATGTGTTTTCTTTCAGCACGGTCATGTTGAGCATGTGCACAAGGACATGGATGTCTAGAAACTATACCATGCACTTTTAATTAAGATTCAAAGGATCTAAACTTACCACCACTGTCAGAATGTAGACATTTAATTTATTAGGAAAATGTTATTCAACCAGATTTTTGAATGTGATAAATGTGGATAAAGCCTCATATTTCATTTTAAAAGGGTATGTATAGGAGTATCTAGTATGATCATCCACAAAATGTATATAATAAAGATAACCTTCAACATATTTAGAAGGAGCTGGACCTTAGAGGCAAGTTTGAATTAATACAAGACATTTAAAAGCATACAATACAGACTTTAAATCAAGCAAAGTGAGAGTTTTTCCAATTTGACCAGATTCATAGAAAACAAGTTTTTTATTCAGGGAAACTTTATATTGACTCAAGACTTGACTAAGCACTTGTTTGAAAAGGTATGGCATGATAGAGAGCATGACGAGGATCACAACGGTATGAAAATCGTCCAAAACGGAGTTCGTATGATGGAATGACGCGAGATTAAAGTTTGGCGATCGAGAGAAAAATAAATAAATTATTATTCAGTTTTTATGGGATCCCAACTTTGATGTTCAATGGGGAGTGAAGCCCCATTATGTCGTCCGTTTTGGCCAAAATAAAATAAAAGAAAGAAGTCAAATGGAGATGGAAAAGTAAACAGTTGGCCACTCCCTATTGGCCGGGCATTTAATGCAGCAACATTCTGATGACGGTCAAATTATACTATTAAAAGTCATCAACATTGTCATTAAATCGAGCCTAATAATATTTATTTTATATTAAATTACATGCTTATAATGATTATTTGATATTGGATAATTTAAAAGATATAATTTGGTATTTATCCGTTTTTATTATTTAAATATGATTTACTTTGGGATAATTGTTTATTTTGTAGATTGAGATAATTTTGAAGGATAATTGCAAATGGACAAATTAAATTACAAGATAAATCGAAGCAAATTCGGAGTACATTAAATATAAAAATCGGATCAGCGCGAAAAGAGGAGTAAGGGATGACAAGAGCCAGCGAGCCAATCAGAAGGCCTGGGACTCGCTGGCAGCGACCCTTCAACTCGCTGGGGGCGAGTCCTATTTCAGTGGGAGATCGTCCGGGAGTTATCTCTAATTGTTTTGATATTTTGAAATATATCTTTAAATCAGCTTGAACCCCTATAAATAGAGTTGTACGAATTTCATTTGAGACACACTCTAGAATACGTCAACAAAATACAATTTCACAACATTGGTTTTATTTTCAATATATGTTTTCTTTATTTTATGTTCTTTCATTACGGAGTCGTTAGAATCGCCGGTTAGAGATCGTATCGAGGAGTGGGAATCACGCTCGTCTTCGAGGGTAATGTCTACTCAATTATGCAATCTTTTATTTGTAGATCTAATTTATTTCGTGATGGAGTAGTCGTTTTGTGTATTGATTTCGTGATGTAGTTAATTAACGAACCCATGTTTATGTAGATCTGAGACATAAAAGACGTTTCACGAGCAAATCTGGTTCCGATCTGAGCTCGCTGGCAGCGAGCCTATGTCTCGCTGGTAGCAAGATCTGTGATGTTCTTTATTTGTCTGTGAACGCCTTCGACTACGTCAGATTCTCTGCTTTGTAATTCAAACGAGTAATTAAACTTGATCAACTTAATTATTTGTCATCGTAATTTAATATGAGACCTAAAAAGTGATTGTTACTTAGGACAGAGATTGAATCGGTGTCTAAGAAGTAAGCCTAACCATAAGAATGTTGCTTAGATGAGGTTACAGTTTATACCGGCATCCCTAGTTTCGTAATTGTGTCAGAAGTTATATGAGATGGAGACTAAAAATGTGAAGTCACGTAACGGAGACACGATGATCTAGATGGCCTACCCGGAGCTAGATCTATTTTAGGGGATGACTCCAGTAGTCAAAATAATTAATCTTAAATGTCTTGTTTTTGTCTCGTCGTCAATCTACATAGCATGGGGGAGTAATTACTACTAGCGTTATCAATACCATTTGTTAATCATTTATATATAAAACCTATAAAAATAAGTGTCTTAGTGTCGTTGTGTCTTTTGTGGTTTTGTGTTTCTATTGTGTCAATTTTAATTCTGCGTTATTTGTTGGTCGTGGACCGCCTTTAATTTGCTTTTAGTTTAATAAGTTGTATTTCGTTTAAGCCGAGTCTCTGTGGGATCGACCTCGACTCTATCTAACTATACTACGATTGAACCTAGTTCTCTTGCTAGTGTGTTATTTAGGTATCGAGTATTTTTATTACTTGACCCGACATCAAGTTTTTGGCGCCGTTGTCGGGGACTCGTGTCATTAATCAAGTATAGCTTATTTTATTAAAAGTAAATTCGTAAATATTGTGAATAGTATCTGTTAAATTATTTTTCGTAGTATAAAGTTAACCTATAAGTGTCACAAAACGAATCGGGGCAGTCCCCAGAATTTGGTGAACTCGCTCCCAGCTTGACCACAGAATTTATTTGGAGCAAGCATTTTTTACGGTCGGTTTCATTTTGTTTCGTTTTACACGATTCTCGCTTTGTGTTTTCGTATTTTTTTTTATTTTTAGAGTCTGTTTTAGTTTCATTTTTTTTTATTATATAGTCAAGTTAAAGGCCTAGCCTTTTAAGTTTTTAATTGTTTTATTGTTTTTTGCTATTTTATAGTACGCAACTCGGAAATCGAAGGAACCGCTTGAGCCATATAACCTGAAATAGAGAAATTTGCGAGGCGAAATAGGAAATTAGCGAGAGAACTGGCTAAACAAGGAGAAGAGGATCCAAATCTTGAGGAAAGCGAGCAAGGATTGGAAGAAGGACATACAACCGATCATTCAGGCACTCGAACTGAGGCGAGAAATGGAAGGCGTTACGAACAACCAAAGCAGTACTTAATCCTGAACAAGTTGTTAATAATGCTAATAATGTGAATAATCTTAATGCTAATAATGGAAACCAATCCCTAGCTCAAGGAGCGCAGCGCACTTTACAAAGTTATGCAACACCTACTATTGAGCAATTCATTCCCGCTATCGTAGCACCGCAAGACCCTGCGGAAGTCTATCACCCTAGGCCTAATGTAATTCAAATGGTGACCAACTATTCCACTTTTCATGGAATCCAAAACGAGGATCCTGGTGTTCACGTGACAAATTTCTTGGAAATCGTTAGCACTGTGAAGCCAGAATTAATCACGGAGGGTAACAGTCGCCTTAAGCTTTTCCCTTTTACTTTGAAAGATAAAGCTAAGCAATGGCTTCTCTCTTTAGAGGCTGGATCTATCACTACTTGGGAGCAATTGTTGCAAAAATTCATGAATAAGTATTTTCCTTTAGGAAAAACCTTTAAGTTACGCCAGGACATCTTAGGATTTAAGCAACAACCTGGGGAGAGTTTTGATCAAGCTTGGGAGCGTTTTAAGGAAGCTATGAGAAAGTGTCCTCATCATGATATCTCTCTTTGGATTTTAATGCAAACTTTTTACCATGGATTGAGAGAGACTGAGAAAATTAGAGTAGACGCCTCCAGCAATGGAGCGTTTGTTCTTTTATCTACTGAGGAGGCACAAGGAAAGATGGAGCAAATAGCGATGAATAGTCAATAGGGAGGCAATGACATAGCTACTGTGAAGATGACCACTGACATATTTGAGGATAGTGCATCTACCAAAATCTTAGAACAACTGTCTGTAATCAACAATAAGGTAGATGGAATGCAAGAGAGGATGGCAAGAGTAGAGAAAGGGACTGGAATCGAAGTAATTCCTCAAAGTGAGATTGCTGGTACTGAAGAAGCCAACTATATTGGGAGACAAGGAAATCAATGGGGAGGATATAAGCCTAACCATAACCATCCTGGATTCTAATATAGCGACCCTAATGCAGGAGAAAGGCCTAAACCGCCTACTACTTATGCACCACAGCAAACTAAAACTTTTGGTTGGGAAGCTGCGATAGAAAAATTGAGTAATGTCGTTACTGACAATATGGGACAACTTTCAAAATCTATGGCTGAGTTAGCCACTAACTTTAGCCAATATTGTCAGAAGAACGATGCTAAGGTGACCAATCAAGAAGCCATAGTCCAAAATCTCACTCACCAAATAGGACAATTAGCTAAGCAAGTCTCAATTAGACCTCCTGGCGGATTGCCGAGCAATACTGATAAAAATCCTAAGGATTTGAATACGATCATGACTAGAAGTGGGAAAGAGGTGACTCCACCATCTTTAAAAGAGAAAGAGAAAGCCGTAGATGGTGAGCCAAGCAAGGAAGCAAATACCTCTGGAACCTTGCCTGAGCAAGAAACCTATAAGGAACCTGCTGGCCCTAGAGTTGAGCTTCATAATAATAAGTATCCTATTTTCACTGATGTCGATCCTTCAACCTTACCTTATCCTCCACGCTTACTTTATCCTCCACGCAAATATAAGCCTAAGGTTGATGACAAAAGGTATAAGAAGTTCATTGATATTTTTAGAAAGTTACACCTCAATATACCTTTAGTTGAAGCACTTGCTGAGATGCCTGAGTACACTAAGTTCTTAAAAGAAGCTGTCTCTACTAAGAGGAAACTCCTAGATTTAGAGACCATTTGCCTAAATGAGGAGTGCTCAGCCATTCTTCAACATAAATTACCCGCTAAGTGCAAGGATCCGGTGAGTTTTGTCATTCCCTGCACCATAGGTAACGTATGTTTGAACAAAGCCTTGTGTGATCTAGGAGCAAGCGTAAATCTGATGCCTCTATCCATTTTTCAAAAGCTAGGTATGAAAGACCTTAAAAATACTTCAATTACTTTGAAATTAGCTGATCGATCGGTTAAGGAACCTTGTGGAGTGGTTGAAGATGTGCTAGTAAAGGTTGAGAAATTTGTGTTTCATGTCGGCTTTGTTGTGCTAGATATGGAAGCTAACTATGAAGTGCCCCTAATCTTAGGAAGACCTTTTATGGCCACTAGTAGGACTCTTATCGATGTTTACAAAGGGGAGCTAGTGTTAAGAGTAAATGGAGATGAAATAGCATTCAACGTGTTTGACACTATGAAGACACCTGATGATGGAGAGGATGCATGTTTCACGTTGGATTCTGTTGACAAGCTTGTCAATGACTTCCAACAATATGAAGATATTAAAGACTTCCTCGAGGCTACCCTAGAGTTAGAGGATGAAGTGCCATATGAAAAAAGCGAGGAAGAAAAAGTGATATGGCCTGGATGTAGTAGAGGAACCCCTGGCCATGTTGAGGAGATGAAGTCCACCGAGGTTGAGAAATTCTACCATAGACCAACATGGCATAAGTTCTTTGAACTTAAGCTAACCGGAAAAAAGTTAAAGACCTCGTTAGAAGAACCACCTACCAATCTGACGTTGAAGCCTCTGCCTGCACATTTGAAGTATGTATTCCTTCAAGACGAGACCTTACCGCTTATTATTTCTTCTGCCTTGAGTGAAATACAAGAAGAAAAGCTGATAAGAGTGTTGAGAGAGTATCGCGGAGCATTTGGATGGACAATAGCTGACATTAAAGGCATAAGCCCTAGCGTTTGTATTCATAAAATCTCCGTCGATCCTGCAAAGAGAGCGGTTGCACAACCCAATGAAGGTTGACTGCACAATTGAAGGACATGGTTAGGGATGAAGTTATTAAGATGCTAGAAATGGGAATCATCTTTCCTATCTCTGATAGTGAATGGGTTAGCCCGATCCACGTAGTTCCTAAGAAGGGAGGTTTGACGGTGCAAGCCAATGAGTTAAATGAGTTGATTCCTGTCAGACTCATTACTGGTCATAGAGTGTGCATTGACTTTAGGCAGTTAAATGATGCAACTCGTAAGGATCACTTCCCTCTTCCCTTCATTGATCAAATGCTCGAGAGACTGAGCGGACATGCGTTTTATTGTTTCCTTGACGGTTACTCAGGATAATATCAAATTCATATCTCACCCGAGGATCGTGAAAAGACCACTTTTACATGTCCATATGGAACTTTTGCTTACAATAGAATGCCCTTTGGTTTGTGCAACGCACCAGCAACGTTTCAAAGATGCATGATTTCTCTGTTTGCTGATATGGTTGAAGATTTCCTAGAGATCTTTATGGATGATTTCTCCGTCTTTGGAGATGATTTTGATTCATGTCTCACGCATCTAGCACGAGTGTTGAAGAGATGCGAGGAGACGAATCTGGTGCTTAACTGAGAGAAATGTCATCTTATGGTTACTGAAGGTACAGTACTTGGCCACCGTATTTCAAAGAACGATGTAGAGGTGGATAGAGCAAAAGTAGAGGTGATTGAAAAACTGCCTCCACCAACCAATATTAAGACATTGCGAGGTTTTCTTGGCCATGCGGAATTCTATCGTCGGTTTGTGCCATTTGTGTTTACTAATGAGTGCATGAAAGCTTTCAATGAGTTAAAGAGCATGCTTATTACTGCACCCATTCTGATTGCGCCTGATTGGAATCTACCTTTTGAGTTGATGTGCGATGCAAGCGATACTGCTGTAGGTGCTGCCTTAGGACAAAGAAAAGACAAGATTTTTAGGCCCATCTACTATGCTAGTCGAACTTTAAATGATGCTCAAAGGAATTATGCAACAACTGAGAAAGAGCTTCTGCCTGTTATCTTTGTGTTTGACAAGTTTAGATCTTATCTAGTAGGATCTAAAGTCACTGTTTGGACTGACCATGCGGATTTGAAGTATCTTTTAGCCAAACAAGATTCCAAGCCAATGTTATTGAGATGGATTCTACTATTGCAAGAGTTTGATGTAGAAATCCGTGATAAGAAAGGATCTGAGAATCTGGTTGCGGATCATCTTTCTCGTTTACAAATAGAGGATAATGAGCCAATGACCGAGATTGGAGAAACATTTCCTGATGAACAGTTATTCTCCATCACGTCTATACATGGAAAGGATGATTGCGCTGCAGTATCTTCGCGTGTTGAGGTTCTGAAGGAGAAGAAACAACCATGGTTTAAAGACTTTGTGAATTATCTATCCGCGAAATACTTGCCGCCAACTCTCAACCCCCAAGAAAGAAAGAAGTTCTTCAAGGATCTTAAGCACTATTATTGGGAAGAGCCCTATCTGTTTAAGCTAGGATCCGACAATGTCTTTAGGAGATGTGTGCCGGAAGAGGAGATGTATGATATCATTAGACATTGCCACGCTTATGAGGCCGGAGGACATTATGGAGGAGACAAGACGGCTGCAAAAGTCCTCCAATGTGGTTTTTACTGGCCTACTTTGTTCAAAGATGCGCATCAATATGCTAGATCCTGTCATTCTTGCCAAATGACGGGAAATATCTCAAGAAGAAATGAAATGCCAATGAAGAATATATAGAGGTGGAACTTTTTGATGTTTGGGGTATTGATTTTGTAGGACCCTTTACTTCGTCTTTCTCCAACCGATATATTTTAGTCGCAGTCGACTACGTATCCAAATGGGTTGAGGCCATTGCTTCGCCTACTAACGATGCGAAGGTTGTACTGAAGTTATTTAAGAAAAATATTTTTACGCGGTTTGGAGTACCTCGTGCCATTATTAGTGATAATGGAAGCCATTTTTGTAATAGTCCGTTTGAAAAGCTGATGATTAAGTACGGGGTTAGACACAAGTTAGCTACTGCTTATCACCCTCAAACAAGTGGATAGGTTGAGGTTACAAATCGAGAGATAAAGCGCATTTTGGAGAAAACTGTGAATATGACTAGAAAGGATTGGTCGTTGCGATTAGATGATGCTTTATAGGCTTATAGAACTACTTATAAGATGACTATTGGTATGTCCCCTTATAAGATTGTGTTTGGAAAAGCATGTCATCTACCGGCTGAACTTGAACACCGTGCCATGTGGGCTACGCGTATGCTGAATTTTGATGAGAGTTTAGCTGGAGACAGAAGATTGTTGGAATTGACTCGCCTAGAGGAGTTTCGTCTGGAAGCCTATGAGAATGCAAAAATATTTAAGGAGCGCACAAAGAAATTTCATGATAAGAGGATATTGGACCGCACCTTTAAGGAAGGCGATCTGGTTCTACTTTACAATTCGCGCTTACTCTTTCCTGGCAAGTTAAAATCACAATGGTATGGCCCGTATCAAGTAAGTAAGGTTTTCCCTTCTGGAGCTGTTCAGTTATTAAACCTTAAGGATCAATCCACTTTTGTGGTTAATGGACATTGTTTGTAACATTACATTGGTCTTGGTCAAGGAACGGAGGAGGAAGTCTTCACTCTTGAAGATCCAACCTATAAATAAACCATCGTTGAGTTGAGTCGAGCTGACGACTATAACCTCAGAACTATTTCTTAAAAACTATCCTTTTGTTTTTGTTTTGTTTGAATAAAGTAGCATGAGACTGTGAAGGTTTTTTTCATCTCGCTATGTTCCGAGTCTAAGTTCGGAATAAACGAGGTTTTTTCCTTGATAGCCGACATGTGAGTTTTGTAGTTTCAACTCTTTGGTTTTCCTTGTCATTGGTTGTATAAAATAAAGTGGCTTAAATTGTTTTTGGATATTTTATATCTGATTACTGCCATATAATTTTATATCTCACATTGACATGTTATTAACGGTTTCGTGGAGTTTCTGTTTGGTTTGCTTAAACAGGTTTTCGTTTGCTTCTCCATGACGTGCTTGCATAACTCCGATAATTTGCTTCTGCTTGAGAGCCGTTTCCAGAGCTAAGTCTTTTTCTTAAATTCTCCTTTTTCTTTGTCATTGGGGATAATGCCAAGTTTAAGTGGGGGTTAGGAGACTTAGCTATGATGTGTTATAATTAAAAATTGAATGAAACGGTGAAAAATGATAAAAATTGAACAAATGCCAAATTAATTAGCTCGTACCCTTAGAATTGTGAGTTCTTATACTTGGAATCGGTAGGAAAGGAACCAAGTTGCATGACTACGTGATCATTTTATACTTATGTGAATGTAAATTTAAGGATATTCATGCTAACGATTGCAAATAGTTGTTTATTATTCCATTACTCAATTCGAATCGACGAATACCGCACGAATTGTAATAATTGAAGAATTATGTGTACATTGCGTAGATGATTGGTTATGCAAACCTAGAGTCGAAATTTATCTGCTGATGTATTTTTATCTTCTAGCCATCAAAGCGGAGTAATAAGCTTGAGAATTATCTGTGTTTTACCAATGTGTTAAACACTGGGCTTGTAATAACATTACCAAAGTAGCCTCGCGCTTGTGGTAATATTCAATGCTATTGACTAATCTATGAGAGAGGGATTCTTGCAATGCATAATTTACTTTTAAAGCAAGTTTCGTTCTTGAGATTTGTTGATGCTTGGAGTTAAGAAAATGCGAATAAAGTCAAGTTTTTAAGAGGCTTTGAGTGATTTCTCGGCCTCCGAGTCCAAAAACCTTTTGGATGACGCTCTTGCTTATTGCACCATGTCTTTAACCATTGCGAGGCTTAAGAAGTGGGAATGCTGATGTTGGTAGGTTAAGACTGCGAAGTTAGCATAAACTTTAATCTTGCCATGAATATATAGAACTAAATGCACATGCACGCATCACTTCGATTCATAGCGAGTAGTGAATAATGAATATCTTATGAGCATGAATGGTATGAGTTGACTCGAGTTTCTTGTGTAAGTATGATTTGACCATGGAAAATGTTGTCTTGGGGAATGACTTATTGATGCTTTGTTCGGGACGATCAAAGTCTAAGTAGGGGTAGTTGATGACGGTCAAATTATACTCATAAAAGTCATCAACATTGTCATTAAATCGAGCCTAATAATATTTATTTTATATTAAATTACATGCTTATAATGATTATTTGATATTGGATAATTTAAAAGATATAATTTGGTATTTATCCGTTTTTATTATTTAAATATGATTTACTTTGGGATAATTGTTTATTTTGTAGATTGAGATAATTTTGGAGGATAATTGCAAATGGACAAATTAAATTACAAGATAAATAGAAGCAAATTCGGAGTGCATTAAAGATAAAAATCGGATCGGATAAAAAAGAGAGTAAGGGATGACAAGAGCCGCCGAGCCAATCGAAGGCCTAGGACTCATTGGCAATGACCCCTCAACTCTTGGGTAGCGAGTCTGCTTTCGATGGGAGATCGGCCGGGAGTTATCTCTAATTGTTTTTATATTTTGAAATATATCTTTAAATCAGCTTGAACCCCTATAAATAGAGCTGTACGAATTTCATTTGAGACACACTCTAGAATACTTTTACAAAATACAATTTCACAACATTGGTTTTATTTTCAATATATGTTTTCTTTATTTTATGTTCTTTCATTACGGAGTCGTTAGAATCGCCGGTTAGAGATCGTATCGAGGAGTGGGAATCACGCTCGTCTTCGAGGGTAATGTCTACTCAATTATGCAATCTTTATTCATAGATCTAATTTATTTCGTGATGGAGTAGTCATTTTGTGTATTGATTTCGTGATGTAGTTAATTAACGAACCCATGTTTATGTAGATCTGAGACGTAAAAGACATTTCACGAGCAAATCTGGTTCAGATCTGAGCTCGCTGGCAGCGAGCCTATGTCTCGCTGGTAGCAAGATCTGTGATGTTCTTGATTTGTCTGTGAACGGCTTCGACTACGTCAGGTTCTCTGCTTTGTAATTCAAACGAGTAATTAAACTTGATCAACTTAATTATTTGTCATCGTAATTTAACATGAGACCTAAAAAGTGATTGTTACTTAGACAGATGAGAGATTGAATTGGTGTCTAAGAAAGACGCCTAACCATAGGAATGTTGCTTAGATGAGGTTACGGTTTATACCGGCATCCCTAGTTTCGTAATTGTGTCAGAAGTTATATGAGATGGAGACTAAAAATGTGAAGTCACGTAACGGAGACACGATGATCTAGATGACCTACCCGGAGCTAGATCTATTTTAGGGGGATGACTCCCGTAGTCAGAATAATTAATCTTAAATGTCTTGTTTTTGTCTCGTCGTCAATCTACATAGCATGGGGGAGTAATTACTACTAGCGATATCAATACCGTTTGTTAATCATTTATAAAACCTATAAAAATAAGTGTCTTAGTGTCGTCGTGTCTTTTGTGGTTTTGTGGTTCTATTGTGTCAATTTTAATTCTACGTTATTTGTTGGTCGTGGACCGCCTTTAATTTGCTTTTAGTTTAATAAGTTGTATTTCGTTTTAGCCTAGAGTCTCATGGGATCGACGCCATTTCTATAATTATACTACGATTGAATCTAGTTCTCTTGCTAGTGTGTTATTTAGGTATCGAGTATTTTTATTACTTGACCCGACATCACATTCATCAATTGGAATTGAAGGAAAAAAGGCGAGAAGCATAATATTAAAGGGGACCACACGGTCCACACCCATGTGAAGACAGCTAATGGGGACGCAAATTTATTTTATTTTTGGGAACAATTTCGGAAGCAGAAGACGGGGTCGGCAATTGGTTACATATAAAAAGCCATTTAGGTCAAATTTCAATACAGTTTTTTTACATCACAATTTTATTTTCCTCTAGACATCAATTTTTTTTATCTTTTTAGGTTTAGATCTACTATTTTCCTCTTTCAATTTCTGCAAGAACAACAGTAGTTTTATTTATTTTACTACGCGATTTCAACACAACGAAGTGACGATTTGAGTGGTGGATTGCTACGATTTTTTTGGTAAATATTATTCAATCTGTTTATCATGTTTATTATTAATTTCTTCATAAATTTCTGCACTTTTATTATTACTATGAGAAATTAATTATATGTAGTGAATTATGCGAAAATGAAATAAAACCCTAAGGGGGATGAGATAGGGAGTTGTGTAGTGCGTAATTGAATGTTTTAAACGATTAATCCACGTCCTAAAACTTATTTTAACATCTTTGAATTAGATTGATCACCTAGTTCACTGTCACACACATCGAACTTATAAATGCATTTTCCGGTGAGATGTGGGATAAGGGGTTTTAGAATCGTTGCGTAGATTCGGCCTAGTTGTTAGGTCCGTTTCCAATACAGAGGTTTGTCATCGTTGTTCGAGCAACTCTAGAGCTTAATCATGTCAGGTTAATCGGTTTTCTAAAGGGAGAATTAATTAACTTCACATAGGGTGGTTAGATCGAGTTGTTCAGTCTAATCACCAGAATTAGGAGTTGGAACCCGTGGATGTCGTTAAACTACAATGGATATGTAGGTCGGTTAAGACACGCTCCCTGCCAAGTCTTTCCTTAGGGGTAAAAGTAGCTCATGGGATCATAGTTCGGCTATACCTTTTAATAACTAGTAGTAAACACCGGTAGTTTAATCTTTATTTCCGCACTAGTATAAGACCTTTCTACCCTTTGATTGACCTGAACTAAGTTCTACATCGGCTTTGGTACTTAGACATTACTCCCTGTGGATTCGACCTTGTAACCACTATACTGCCCTAACCCGATACTCTGTCGGTTAAAGTTAGCGGTTAAGTATTTTGCTATCACTGTACTAAAGTGAGTTAACTCGGTTGTAACCCTATTAGGGCTGTCGATTAATCTACAGATCGGGCTACAGATTAATCGACGGCCTGCTAACCCATATCATGTTGAACTTCTTCTCTTTAAGCCCAATTCTTTTCCCTCCCAGCCTTAGCCCAATGATCTTTGGAAATAATTCTGTCATTGGCCTTCAAATCGATCTTTTCAATGCTTCTGCTCGTTCATCTAATTCCACAGACACGAAATATGCTCCGCATCACTTAAATTTACAAATGATCATAGAAATACCCAAACGTAGAACTTTTCTATGCACTTTTACGGATAATATGCATGCAACTCTCGGATTACGAGTGAACATATATCGAAAAGACTCTAAAAGCTCGTAAATCCCGATAAAAGATATAGAAATAAGCTCAGGAATCGGAGTAAATTATACTAGGAGAAACATCATATAATTCGATAGTATCACGTTACAAACTGATATCAGGGCCGGCTACCAGATGAAACTATGCGCTGCACAAAAGAGACGTAAAGAGGCGGTGTTGGGTCGCCTCTGGTTACCTCTGGTAGGGACGAGTCCGGGACAAGTCTTGGAGAGCTTGCCAGTCGCTTATATTGGGGAGAATGTAATGATCCATATAGTTAAAGTAGTAGAATTCTCGCCCCCATGTAAGTGAGAGACATAAATGTCTTGTCAACTTAGGTTATCATTTTTAGGCCAAGCGAGGATGATGGTCTAAATAGTTAACCGGATCTTTTATGGCGCTATTAGCGCTGTCACACCCAGGTCTGGAAGCGTTATAGCCTCGTCGAGGCCAAGGCCTAGCTTGGTCATTGAAGAGTTCAAAGCTTCGGAAAATTTTGCAAAAGACACGCGGATGGTGGCGTTGAATTGTCTCTTGAGTTGGTGTTTGAGACATATGTTGAGCGGTCCGTATTTATCATATTACTCCCTCCGTTTCTTATTATCTGTCGCATTTGAGAAAAACACACCAATTAAAAAAATGAGTAATTGAATTGACTTTTATTATAAAATACTAAAAAGATCTTGAAAAGTGTACTGAATATGAAAGATTAATTGGTTGAATGAGCCTAGAAAGTAGAAAAGTAATATTAAAAAGCGGAAAAAGGTATTAAAATATGTATTGGAAATGTAACTACGAAGGAAAATTTGATTTTGACAACTGCGACAGTTAAATAGGTACGGAGAGTGTATTTTGTAGTTAAAATATATAGAAATTTGTCTCTCCATATGCTACTAAGATTTTTCCCCAATAAGAAGAGTGAATGGCTGTGTAGAAATTTCAAAATCTCCCCTAGCTAGCCCTCCAAGAAAAAAATACCTCCCATAGCTAAACAAATCGACTTTTGCAAGTCAACACCTTCCTTCCTCTATACCCTTCTTCTTTCTCCATCTTCAGATCCATGATCTCAACAAAAACATCAAAATGCTCCCTTCAGAAACCCAAGAACTTAATCCGAAAAATCCACTCGAAGAAGAACGACACTTTTCTTCAACAGATCAAGAAAATGGTTTAGTGGTGGTAGTACTAGATTCCTCCAAGACTACTACTATTTACAAAAAGTTGAATTTTTTCTCAATCTTTCTTGAGCCTATAGAATGGCTACAAATGTTGTCTTCAAGACTGCATCTAAGCTTTGTTCTTGGTGTTGTTCTAGTCTATGGTCTCAGCCAAGGCTTTGCTGCATCTTTCTTCAAAGTTGTCTCTGATTTCTATTGGAAAGATGTTCAAAAAGTGCAGCCATCAACAGTGCAAATATTTATTGGGTTGTATTATATTCCATGGGTGATGAAACCCATATGGGGTTTGTTAACTGATGTTTTCCCAATAATGGGATATAGAAGAAAGCCATATTTCATAGTTGCTGGAATGTTGGGTGTTGCTTCAGCTTTGGTGGTGGCTTTAAGTGGGAAACTTGAAATTGCATTGGCTTTATCATTTTTAATTGGGATAACAGCTGCTATGGCTATTGCAGATGTGACCATTGATGCTTGTATTGCAAGAAAAAGCATTGAAATTAAATCTTTGGCACCTGATATGCAAAGCCTTTGTGGGGTTTGTTCTTCAGCTGGTGCTCTTGTTGGTTACTCCACTAGTGGCTTCTTTGTTCACCATCTTGGACCTCAGGTATACATAATGAGACTAACATCACGGACACTCCGTACAGCCTGCGTGTCCCGTGTGTCGGACACGCACCGGACACGGACACGCCTCGGACACACCATCGGGCCGAATGGAATTTTCAAAAAAAAAATTGGACACGAAAATGGACACTTTTACTAGATTTTAGACACTTTTCTACACAAAACAACGTAGTCTCGCTTAAGAAAATTCATTCTTGCCCATTAAAGTCAGATGTGGTCCTCATTTGGACCAAATCACGTCCCGTAGGAGAAAAATATTCTAGTGGTCCTCATTTGGTGCTTATAGTTTTTGTAAATTACATTTTAGTCCTTATATATATTTCTAATACTTACATGTTAGTCCCTATATTTTTAATATTTACATTTTGACCCCCCGCACATGTGTCCTGTTTTTTTCGAAACTCCCGTATCCCCGTGTCCCATATCCGTGTATCCATGTCCCTGTATCTGTGTCCGTGCAATCTAGTCATGAACAATGTTGTAAAAATATGTTATAACGTTATAATACATTCAATATAGCATTTTTCGTACAGTGTACTTGACAGTTTTCTTTCTATGATGCACGGATACTTCGGTATAGTAGCGTGTCTCTTATATACGTAACTGATATCGATACGCACCGGATATTTAGAATACACACCTAAGGATATGAATTTGTAAGTTTTAAAAGTTGATATGAGATGCGTATATATATATATATATATATATATATATATATATATATATATATGGATATTTAATCGTAACTCAGATGTTTGTAATGATGAACCATGTTTAAAATTGAGTAAATATGTTCATATAACGAATGAAAAACAGTCTAAATGATGGAAATACTACCCAAATTTTTTTTGAAGGGAATCGGTACTTATATTTGTAATACTTTATATAAATGCCCCGGTATATTCTATATTTTTGTAAAATCTCGCACAATTTCATCCGCGTATTCGTATCCACGTATCCCCTAGGTTTTCTTAATCATGCTATATGCATTTGTCTTCATTTTTTTTTCAGTTAAAACTTGTAGCATCTCAATTTTTCTCTTGCAGGGATCACTAGGACTTTTGGCAGTACCCCCGGCTGCAGTAATTGGACTAGGGTTTTTTATGTATGAAGAGAAAAGGACTGAAGATGCCCATTGTGATAAGAAGCAACAGGTTAGTGATCCAATTTTTCCTCCATTTTATTATTTCTTCTCCCAAATAAATTACTAAGTTGCAAGGCCAACTGGCCAAGGAATAGACGTGGAAGAGTTTTAGATAAAGATGTTCATGGATAAATATTTTCTTTTCTTTGGGATGAGGGAAAAGAGATTTTTATTCAGGACGATGATTAGATTTGAATCCTGATTTTCAACAGGAAATATAATGACATGTACCATGCACTAGACTGCATTCAAGTGCCGTTACATTGATAAATACTACCTCCGTCCCAAAATATAAGTCGTCATATATAGAGGTTTTCACACAGATAAATAAAGTGGTTGAATGTTATAAATTTGAAGATTAATGTCTAAAATGGCCCTTGAATATCATTAATGCAATAGTTGTTAAGTAATGAAAAGTGATTGAATTGATAATAAATTAGGGGTAAGATAGAGAAAAGAGTAATAAATATTGCATTGGTAATATAGAATGACTTGTATTATAGGACAAATCAAAAACTGTAGGATGACTTATATTTTGGGACGGATGTAGTATTGGTGATTCAACGATACAATGCCATATAAACACTCGTGACTCGTACGTTGTGCCAACATTCTGATCGAGACTATTTTTTTATGGGAGAATGAGGGAGAAGGACAAAAATATTTCATCAATTGAGTAGAAGGACAGTCTTTTGAAACTTTTGCATAAAGGACAAAACTATTTATTCATTGTCGAAATTCACTTGTGTTTGAAATTCACTGTTTAAATTCATTCCGAAATTCACCGTTAAATTCACTAATTTTCAAAATTCATTGTTAAATTCACTAATTTTAGGATTCACCGTCAAAATTCATTTGTCAAAATTTCGATTTCGGGATTCATTTGGCGAGATTCACCGATTTTCGGGATTCATTTGTTTGTCTTCTCATTTATAAAAGTTATGCAGTTGTCCTTCTCCCTATAAAAAATATGTAGTTGTCCTGTTACTTAAAAATATTCCAGATTATGTCATTATCCCTAATTTTCCATTTTTTTATTCATGGATGTAGTAACCCACATTAAAAAGAATTAATTATCAAATATTTAAGGTTGAAAATTAATTGATTGCATAAATCGGGTTAATTATTTCGATAAGTTTAGGTAGTTATTGAATTCAATTTACATAAAGTATCCCTTCTAAATCTAAGTTTTGAGGAGTTACAAGTGATGATAGAATAGATTGCCAGACGGATATAGGTGTCAAGCCGTGAGAGATCAGGACGCTTCTGAAGTAAGGTTGAGAAATAATGTGTTAAGTAACTTGATTTGACAATTTTAAATCAAATAAAAACAATGAATATAAATAGTTAGTGATTCTATTATGACTCTAATATCGCAGCTATACGATGGTTTTCGAGCTGTGTTTTCTTTTAATTCATCTATCATCGTCTCTAACACTATCGCGTACTCTTCGACCCTCCTTCAGGGCGGATCTATATTGGGCAGTGTCACACTGAGATCCGAAAAAAAAAAATTGTATTAAAACGATATAAATTTATTACTTAAAAAAATATAAAAACACTACTAATTTATTCACTAGATCTTTGAATTTGTTCTAATACCTCTATTGAGATTTTTTATGTTTTTTAAAAAACAATTACATATTACGACATATGCAGACTATTTTATACTATATATTACAGCTTCCACATGACAATCCCAGAAAGCAGACAATAGTATACTATACAAAGTCGTTAGGGTGGGAATATTATATTGACAGTATTTTAAAATCACGCCTAAAACCACGGGCAGGACAGATACAGCTTGTTCACTTTTTTTTTTTTTTTAATTTCTTTATTAATGGCCCCACCAGATCAACTAATTCGACTAAATCGGAGTTTGGTCAAGACGTGCGTGTCTGTGGAGTCGGACTCTTTTTATCGAGAACGATAGTTGCACCGTTTAATGTACAGAAAACATACACAAAATAATATGAATCATACTTTTTGAATAAAAAACAGTAAAAACTCAATAAATCAGATACATTCGGGGATAACCGTGGCGGAGCCACATGTTCCACAACGGGGTCCACGGACCCCGCTAAAAAAAAAAAAAATGTTATGTTTTACCTATAGAAATATTTGATCACTACCAAAAATCTACTTTTTGCGCGGCTGTAAAGTGCCACTAAAGCCAAAATAACTGACACAATAGACTTCTTGAGCGCTATTGTTTTTGTGTCACCCGCGACAAAGAACTATAGCATGAAAAACTTCGCCACGCTTACGCTGCAGAACAGCGGCAAAAAGTTACAATCTATTGCCACGCCTTCCTACCGCGGCAAAAGTAAAATCTATTGTCACATGACTCGCCGCGGCAAAAAGTTAAATCTACATCATCCCCACATGGCAAAAAGTTAAAATCTATTTGCCACACGGTGCCTGTGCCTTGGCACAAAAGGAAATAATTATAAAAATAAATAAAAATAGTAAATTAAAATTAGTTTCCCACCCCCCACCCAGCCCCCATCCAGCCCCAACACGCCTACCCCTAAACCTTCCACCACCCCTACTAAACCTAATGAAGGAAAATAAAACAACATTCACTTTTTTAAAATCAAACAATAAACTATCAGTCTTAGCACATTCACAAGCACATTTCAGGCTCAAAAACGAAAAAGAGGGATAACATTGGAACTTTAAACTGTGAAATTGAACATCATACACAAAAATAGCATTTCCAGGATAAAGAAAATAAAACAAAACGAACTTTTGAATGTCAAAAATACTATATAAATCCAAATAACTGCTAGCTTGAAACAACGAAGTGCAAAATATTGCGATATTTAGTATCCTGCAGACAAGAAAAATAAATGAAACATTTGTTTATCAGCAGAACATCTAAAAATATATGATAGACCAATGTACAACACCTCAACAGAGCGACAAGCTAAGAAGCGAGAGTCGATCCCAACTTATGGAAATCTCTATCCGTCTAAAAAGTTTTCGGGCAGAAAAAAAGTTAAGTACATTCACTATAATACTTTCGGGAGTTGAAATATAAGTAATAAACAATCACAAGTTCAAAGCATGCTAAAGAATCACCAGCAAAGGGAAATAAAATCATTAAAGTGGTAATATAGCTGACATGAGAAAAACTCCAAGCATTTCATAACATCACATTATCATAAATCATATACCAAGATAGAATTCAGATTCAGATCAATTTTTGGGAGAGGTCTTGGACATGTCTGGACCTGTTCTGGACATGTCCTGAAAAAGTTTGAACAAGTCCGGACAGACCTAAGGACAAGGACCCAGACATGGTAAGACTTTAACACAGAGCTTTGGATCAGGACAAAAACAGAGATGTGTAGAGCAGATGGCACTGCAGACTAGCCTGATGCACAGTAGAATAGCAACAGTTACATGAATTAGATTATCATGTCGATTACACCATGATATGATATAAAAAGTGCACATGATATGCCTCTTCCAATAGCTGAAAATATGCATCAGAAAAAAATTGACTCTCAAAGCATATTCAAGACTGAAGCAAAACAAGCACAACCAGTTATTCGTTCAGGCGAATGGACTCTAACAACAGCAAGATCTGATCACAAATAGCAGACACCACAACATGGAAAATCTAGAGCAGGTCATACAAAATGACTAAAACAGATACACACCAAGCTCTCAGCTTGAGTAATTAGATACATGAAGAAAGACAACTATGGGTTGATAAAAAGTAATCCAAACATTTACTAACACAGTATATTGAGCTGATGCATATCAGACTCTAAAGCAATCAACTAAAACTGATACAAGATATATAAAGCAGCATGCAGTTGAACTTTAAAGCAAAGCACTTACACAAGACTTTAAACAAAGCTCAAGTTAGCAAAAATTTAAAGGCAAGACTTAGGCAAGCAAGTCGCCCTGATCATATACATGCTAATGCAAGTGCTCTTGCATACATACCTCTACAACCTGATCTCAATCTTTCACAGCAGGACTTTTATGTCTAGGTAATGGCCCGGAATTAGATGGCAATCCAGCATGTCTGCTACGTTTCTGATTCGACGACAACCAACCTGTAGGCCTGCTATCTTCACCACCTAAGAACATCCAAGAGAGATGAGAGATTAAGAACTACTACTTGCTACATAGGAAAATGGCAGATACCCCACAACTAAAACTCAGATTCAAAACAGCGTTAACAGACATTGACACCTAAAAAGGACTTAGCAAAACTAAAATGATTTCAAAACAAGATAGAACTTAAGGTCTTGAGCTAATGCAAGCTAAAATGCAAACCAAATTGAAACAGTAGATATGACTAAGATTCAAACTCGGATCACTTGAACATGCAAAACATGAGACAACCAGAACAAAAACATATGCAGAGACATGTACAAGCATACCTAAACATAACCTAACACAACAGATCACTCAGGACATAATGGAGATTTGAACCAAGACCTATGCAAGAAAAGGGCAGGGTTGTTGGAGTAAAAGTTAATTTCTTATGGGATGGAATAAAGCATATGGACCATAGAAATAGAAGCATCACAAAACTAAAAGGGAGGCAATAAAGATATTTACCCCTCAAAATATAAAATATAATAGTACTGAATCATACGGCTTTTCATCAATTCCAGCTGAAGAAGTGCCAGTGAAATGTGCTGAACTTCCTTGGGTCTAAATCATACAAAATGTCAATTAGATTAAGCAAATTAACAAGTAAGGAAACAAAGCTACTTATATTAGGATATACAGTCAGGCATATCAAGAGAAAGGCACCTGAGTTTGAAACTGCTCATAAATGGCCAGATCAGGTTTTTCTTAACTTGACCGTTCCCATTAGACGTCAAACTGGAAGCATTCCCATTTTGTACCATTTGACTATTGGGATTCACATCTTTGTCCTCTACTTTCTTCCTCCTAAACTAAATATCATAAAACAACTCAATAACCTATATTTACACCAAATGCATACAAAAACAAATACGCATTGCACATGAAATAGTCCCAAATCTCCAGTAATACGATATAAAATCCACAAATTCTTCCCCAAAAATAAATTATCAAAAAGTCAAACAGGACCTAAGGCAAAAGAAAATGAAAGATTAAATAAAGTCATGCAAACCAGAGTCTAGAATCAAGTATTCGCATTAGATTAGATATCCATAGAGGAGACAATAAAGATATTTACCTGAGGTATGGACTCCAGAATTAGCTTTGATTAGAATTCAATCGACTGAATGATCTCTCCACAGCAAGGATCCTAACCGGCCTCATTGCAAACGTTTGCCGTTGTAAATCTCCTGAAGAGCTGATCCATATGGAACAAGTGCGTGCCAGGTTGAAAACACCGCGAAGACGTAAAGATTTCTAGGGTTTTCAAAGTCCGGAAGAAGAAGAAATTTTCGATAATTATTTTCTTTTTTAATTTTCCAAATGGTATAATTTTTGACAAGTGAAACTTTTATCAAAACATAAATAATAAATAAATAAAAATGAAACGCTACTTTATGATGCGACTTGTACTATTTCTGATGCTAAAATGCTAGCAGCAAAGTTGTCCAAAAAGAAAAAGCCAAAAAATTTCAGATACAATTATTCTGGCGATGTCAAAACCGTCACAAGATAACCTCAAGTACAAAGGAAAGAATACAATTGCTATTTTTCTAGTGGAGCATTAAATCTTAAAAATATTTTGAACTGAACAATTATTCGGATCTCCCATGCGGGATAACTCAAGTACAAAGGAAAGAATACAATGAAGGTAGATAATTACTACATATTATATCTGTAGATAATAAATTATATCTCAATAAGTCATCTCAAGTGTGGGTCTATAGAAGGAGAAATGGCCCAACACTTGGGCTTTTTTTTAATTTGTTTTTTTGGGAAAATTGTGTTTGGAGCGGGTTTTGATCTCAGATTCTCTCGCTCTGATACCATGTTGAAGTATCATCTCTCCCAAAAGTTTAAGCTGGTGGGAAGGTAGATAATTAACATATATTATATCTCAATACTTTCTTAATTGAGCTTGTAGAATCTGAATTGGGTTTATATAGAGTCTTACTAACTAGATATAACTTCTAACCGACTAATGGAACTATAACTAACTTTAAAAACCTAATGATACAAGGTGTTTGATAATGTGTCTCAATGAATTGGTCCACTTTGATCTTCATCCATCACTTAGTCTGGTAACTCCAATACCCCCACCCACCCACCTGAAAAATGTATTCAACTTGTGCTTGATCTTCATCCATCACTTAGTCTGATCCATTAGTGTTGGTTGGAATAAGGGATGAACCTCTAGTTGTTGATGTAGAAAATGAAAAATGGGAGCATCCACATGCTTTGTCAAAATGTCAGCAAGTTGATTGTCAGTTTTGACAGGCATCAATTTGACGAAACCAACCTGCACCCTATCTCTTTAATGTGACAATCAAGTTCTATATGCTTGGTTCTCTCGTTAAAAATAGAGTTTTTGGCAATATGTAAGGCACTTGCATCACAAAATAGTAGAATAAGAAGTTTAACAAGGATCCGAAGAACTTTCATGATGTAAACAAGCCATTGAAACTCACGAGTTGCATTTGCCATTTCCCTATATTCAGCCTCTGATGAACTTTTGGCTATTGTTATCTGTTTCTTTGCCTTCCAAGATGTAGGAGCTGATGCAAGAAACATGATGCAGCCTGAGATTGATTTTTGGGAGTCTATGCAACCAGCCCAATCTGAATATGTGTATCCATTTAAAACAAGATCATTGTCTGCTGGAAAAAGAGCCATTGTCTAGGATTTCTTTTCAAATATCGCAGCTTGCATATGATTCACAATAGGATTTGAGAGGAATTGACTTAGCTATTGAAATGCATAGGCTATGTCAGGTGTAGTAAATGATAAAAAGATCAGTTTTCCTACTAGAGTCCTATAGGATGTGTTGTCAGATAGAAGTTCACAGTCCCCTAGGGTCGGTTTCTTCTTATAATTCATTGGTGTGTTTGTTGGTTTAGCCTGTAGGAAACCATATTCTTCCAACAAATTTATGGTATATTTCCTCTGATTTATAGAGATGCCTTTACCTAATCTGACCTCAATACCTAAGAAATATCTCAGCTCACCAATGTCCTTAATCTGAAATTTTTTATGCAAGATCCTCTTGAATTCATTTATTGAATCCATAGAAACACCAGTAGCTATGATGTCATCAACATAGACCAACAGTGCTATGAGTGTGTCCCATGCACCTCTTGTAAACAAAATGTGATCATGCTTGGATTGTAAAAATCCTATTTCTGCCAAAGCTGTAGTTAACTTTGAATTCCACTGTCTACTTGCTTGTTTTAGGCCATATGTGGACTTTGTCAATCTACACACTTGATTTGGTTTATCTGTCTTGAATCCCGATGGATCCATATAGACTTCTTCATCCAACTCTCCATGTAAAAAAATGCATTATTAACATTCATTTGACGGATATGCCACTTTTTTGATGCAGCAAGTGCTAAAAGGTTTTTGATAGTAGTAACCTTAGTCATAGGGGAAAAGGTTTCTTGATAATCAATGTCGTAGGTCTGTGTATACCCTTAGCTATTAACTTTGCTTTGTATCTTTCTATAGAACCATCAACATGATACTCTATCTTGTAAAGCCACTTTTAACCTATTGTCTTCTTGCTATAAGGTAAAGAAACTTTTTCCTAAATTTTTGTTGTCTATAAAGCATCTAATTCTTTTGTCATGGCTTCCTTCCAACAATCATGTCTGATAGCTTGATTGTAAGTTTTAGGTTCATAAATGGCATATGTCAAACATACAAACTTCTTGTAGGTATCAAGTATGTTGTCATAACTAACAACATTGTTGATGGAGTGAGGAGATTTCTTTGTGGGACATGCATATTCTTGAAGATGAGATGGTTGATGTCTCTGTCTTGTTGATTTCCTAGTCGAAATCTCTCAGATAGAATTTGTTGTTGTGTCTGTGTGACAGATAGAATTTGTGACAGATAGAATTTGATGTTGTGTCTGTGTGACATGAACATCCCTAGAAACAAATATATCTCTTGTAATATTATCGAGCAGGATATAACCTTTTGTAAACTGAGGAATACCAAGATATACACATTGCCTAGCTCTAGGATCAAATTTGAATCTGTTATGAGCAGGAGTGCAAGTAAAAGGCAATGAACCAAAAATTCTGAGATCAACATAATTAGATTCTTTGTTATATAACATATCATTAAGAGTTCTATTGCCTATAATAGGGGAAGGAACAATGTTAGTAAACAACATGATTCACACAATAACCCCAATATTTTAAAGGCAAGTTAGACAAAATTTTAAGTGCTTTAGCAACATTGAATATGTGAATCAAAATCGAAAAAAAAGCAAAAGAATTGAAGAACGGGAAGAAGAACGTCGATAAATATAATGACTGGAAAACTCAATTATGACGGGTATAACCCCAAGTACAAAGGAAAGAATACAATCAGCTCTCAATAGCATAAATCTTTCTTAATGGAGCTTGTAGAAGTCAAATTGAGTTTATATAGTCTTCTTAAGTTGATATAACCGCCCTTAAAAACTTCTAACCGACTATTGCAACTATAACTAACTTTAATTAAGTTACCATTTTCAGGCAATGGACAACTTGAGGGAAGCAGTACAAGGAATGTACAGGACTATCCGAACACCACAAGTTTGGAAACCATCTTTATACATGTACATGTCTTTAGCTCTTAGTATTAGTACTCATGAAGGCCAATTCTTTTGGTACACCAATCCTACTGCGGGTCCGGCGTTCTCTCAAGTACGTATTTCTCTCTCTTGTTACTTTGTTATATATATATATATATATATATATATATATATATATATATATAATGATACAACCTTAATAAAACGGATGTCTTCTGTTTGTCCCTTATTTAACAGGAATTCATAGGCATAATTTACGCGATTGGGGCAATGGCATCTATGGTTGGAGTATTGATATACCACAAAGCATTAAAAGACTTCCCTTTTAGAACCTTACTCTTTTGGGCACAACTATTCTACGCCACAACCGGGATGCTAGACGTGTTGTTCGTTCTAAGATGGAATTTAGCCCTAGGGATTCCTGATTATTTCTTCATAATTACAGAAGAATGTGTATCGCGTATCGTAAGCAGAATCAGATGGATGCCTATGATGGTCTTAAGCAGCAGGTTGTGTCCTTTGGGTATCGAGGGTACTTTTTTCGCGTTGCTAATGTGCATTGACAGTATTGGATCTTTAACATCTAAATGGGGTGGTGGAATTGTACTACATCTGCTTCATGTTACTAGAACAGACTTTAGAAACTTGTGGTTAACTCTTTTGATTCGGAATGTTCTTCGATTTGCTACACTTTCTTTGATATTTCTAGTTCCAAATGTTGATCATTCTAGCCTTGAGGTGATAGAAGATCTTCATAAGGTTACAAAGAATGGAACTACCAGTAGTAATGGATATGAAGAAGAAAACATACAACTTGTACCTTTGAGTGAGAAAATGGATGCTTGATGTAAACATTCTTACTCTTAAAGCTTACACAAATATAGATATTGAATTAGTTTTCATATATTGAGATTTGTATATATATATGAGTAGGCATTTGCTAAAACCATTGAATCTGTCACTAATAAGACACATTCTAACTTGTCCAGGGAGCTTTTTGAAAGGAATAATTAATTTGGCGAAAAGTATTTTAATAAGACACATTCTAATAAGGCATTATTGATGTAATGTCCCTCATAATTAAAGTAGTAGAATTCACACCCCTCATATACGTGTGAGACATAAATATCACGGGAACTTGGATTAGTCCATTTAGGCCAAGTGAGGACGATGGTCTAAGCAGTTAACCGAATGGAGGAGAGAGAAAAGAGCAGGGGACGAAGGAGATGGAGAGGGAGAAGAGGAGGGATCATGTGAAGGAGTATCGATGGAGAGAGGGACATGAAAATAGGATGGCGGCTAAGGTGGTTCCAGAATGGAAGTAAGAGCGGGAGAAAGCAAAAGGTCGGGGGACGGTGAAAACGAATCCATGGGATGAGACGAAAAAAATAAAAATGTCTTCAACACAGCAATCATCACGGGATACGTACATGCAAGCACTAGATAAATCATAACAAATGTATGCACTTCGGGTAAGGAAATAGCCGAGAAAAACACAAAGACGCGAAGATTAGCTTAATTGGCCAAGAGGATTGAATAACTTCTCATACGGGGATAACATGCCTAAGGTTTTAGTAGGCATCCTATTATTACGATAGCAGCAACACTTACAGCTTAAGACCAATAAACAATAGGAATATTAGATGCATGTTTTAAAGTGGTAAGGGCAGTTTCAACAATATTCAAATGGTGTCGCTTAGAGATACCATTATGTTGAGGTGTATAAAGAGGTAAGTATGATGGGCAATGCCATGAGATGATAAAAAGGGACGAAGTGCAATATATTCCGTACCATTGTCCGAATAAAGCATTTTAATGGGAAAGAGAAAAGATTATTTATCTAAAACTAAGGCCTACACATGCCAGCATAAACAAAATAATAAAGAATCATATCTAACTCATTTCAATTCAACAATGAAGTTTTGACATCTATACTTTATTAATAATGAACTAACATCTACAGCATTGAATAACATAGATTAATCACAACATGCTTAAGACAAAATAGTATTTGAGCGAAATATGGAGATAAATATAAACATATTATTGTTCATAAATTCAAGGAAAAAATCAAATTGAAAAAAACCAGAAGTGGACAATTCAGCCGAACATGTTCATATATCAGAATCAGGTTAATTTATCAACTCAACAAAGACCAACTAGAGAACGGAAATTACCTACATACCTACAAGACTATGCCATTGTTGCCGAGACATCAAATCTACACCAACCGAAGTCTTAATGGATAGTCCTGTTATAAAACGGATGGAGATAACTTCAGATGCAAGAAACAGAAACAGAAGCAATCAAACATAAACAATCAAAGGAGAAAACAGAAACAAGAAGAACACAGATTTAACGTGGAAAACCCCTCGATGGGAGAGGTAAAAACCACGGGCGTAAAAGAGATATTTTATTATGCTTTGAATTTTACTGATTTCAACACACTCGGATAATGAGACAACAATTGTATTTATAGGCACAAATCCCTAAACCCTAGCCGCAAGGAATCTTTATGCGATACAAGTACATCCGGCATTGACGAATGCATCGGTACAAGTACATCCGGTTATGCAATCTGTTTGATCAGTAGTGAGAGTTGAAGTCAAGGTGGAGATTTGTCAAGAAGGTGACTTAAACTCTACATCTGGTGGAACCAATCGAAGACTCGGTGTGTGATGGGACGGTGAGAAGTGTATTCAATTCTGTGCATCGGTAGGGTGGAGTCATCGAGGCTTCAGCGAGGTGACTATCGGCAGGTGTGATCTGTGAGTACTTGAATACAAAGCAGGTCCCACATCCGCTAATTACTGTTATGTAATGACTATCTGATGTCATTAAAAGGAGGACACGTGTAGGGGTATTTATGGTGTATCAGACAAAGATTCCTTGCGGCTAGGGTTTAGGGATTTGTGCCTATAAATACAATTGTTGTCTCATTATCTCGAGTGTGTTGAAATCTGTAAAATTCAAAGGCATAATAAAATATCTCTTTTCGCCCGTGGTTTTACCTCTCCCATCGAGGGGTTTCCACGTTAAATCTGTGTTATTCTTGTTTCGTTTTCTCCTTTGATTGTTTATGTTTGATTGCTTCATTTACGCTTTCTTGCATCGAAGTTATCTCCATCCGCTTTATAACAAGTGGTATCGAGCCGGTTCGGGGAAAACAATCTGCACGATCAACTTCGTCTTCACCAAGGCCTTGACAAGGTGCTAGGATCTCGTGACAAAGTTGTGATCTTTAGCAAGGAAAGATGTCGCAGTGAAACGTAAAAATCGATAAATTCTGAGGAAGGAGCAGTTTTGGTCTGTGGCAAATCAAGATCGTGCAATTGTTGAAACAAAGCAGGTTTGTGGAATCCTTTATCGACAAACCAAATACAAAGTGTGCAGATTATGCCATCTGGAAGAGAAAGCACATTCAACCATCATGTTGTGCTTATCGATGATGTTATCATCGAGGTTCTTTGAGGAAGACACCATGACAAAGTTGTGGAAGAAGCTTGAAAGCCTCGTGATATGACCAAGTCAGCGACCAACAAGTTGTTGTTGAAACAAAGGTTGTTCGGTTTGAAGATGCATGAAGGAAGTCCACCGAGGAACATCTGGACCGGTGAACACAATATTGCTTGATTTAAGGAATATTGATGTTAAAATTGAAGATGAAGATGCAGCCCTAATCCTGTTGGTGTCATTACCGGCATCATATGAAAACTTTGTGCGATCTTTCATAGTTGGAAAGGATATCTGATAGCTTTAGAGGATGTGAGGTCCGCCTTACATGCCAGGGAGCTTAGACACAAAATTTGCTGGAGCAGATAGTCAGTCATTGGCTTTGGGCTAGTAGCTAGCGACAATAGTGGAAAAGGATATGGACGAGAAGAAGAAAAAGAAGTCGGGGTCCAAAGGTCCTAAGTCTGCGATGTCTGTAATTATCAGAAGGAGCAGGGACATTGGAAGTCCAATTGTCAGGAAGAAGAAACAAAGAGGAAGGCACTGCAGCAAAGCAGCTTTGGCTCTTGAGCAATCGATGAGGATCGGTTCTAGTTGCAGGGATTCTACACACCACAATGATGTGTGGATACTTGATTCTGGAGCATCCTACCATATTTGTCCAAACAGGAGTGGTTTTTACTTATGAAAGCGAGATGGATGGTGGTCAAATCTATATGGCCAAAAAGAAGGTTTGCAAAGTTGTGGGAATTGGCTCAAGTAAAGTTAAGGACAGAGGATGGTAAGTTTTGTACAATCGAGAGATGTAAGACATGTTCCACAGATGACCAAGAATTTGGTATCTCTTAGTCTACTTGGATGACAAGGGTTCAATTTCAAGGGTGAAGGTGGACGGTGAATGTCTTCAAAGATTGATTGTAGTCCTCAAAGGCATCAAGAGGAACCTTGTATATATTACAAGGATCTATCAGATCTGCATCTCGTTGTTGTTGCATCCTCGTAGATTCACTGATCTCAGCAGAGACTCAATGTGTGGCACATGAGACTTGGTCACATGGGGGTGAAAAGGGTATGCGAGTGTTCTTTCTTCAAAGAGTTTTCTTGGGGATATAAGGTCAAGAATCTGGACTTTTGTGAACATTGTGTGTTTGGGAAATTGCACGGAAGTAAGTTCTCAAAGTTAGGTTGCACAATACAAAGGCAACACTTGATTATATCCATTCAGATCTTTGGGGTCCATTAAGAGTTGAGTCATTGGGTGGTCACAGATGTTTTGTGTCATTCATAGATGACTATTCAAGGATGACTTGGGTGGTGATGATGAAGAACAAAAGTGATGCATTCAATAACTTCAAGCAAAGTTGGAAGGCCCTAGTGGAGAATCAGTTAGGCAAGAAAATCAAGAAGCTTCGCAGAGATAATGGTCCGGAATTTACTGGACGGATTTTGATTCATTTTGTGCGTGAGGGTATTGCCAGACATCACTGCTGTAAAGGAATACACCTCGCCAGAATGTGTAATTGAAAGGATGAATCAAACTCTTCCGGAGAGGGCAAGATGTATGCTTTCTCGGGTTGGTTTGTCAAGGAGATTTTGGGCGAAGGTCGTTAAGACAAATTTTGCTACTTAATCAACAGGAGTCCTCACACAGAATCAATCTCAAGACACCATTTGAGATGTGGTCGAGGCAAGCCTGCCGACTACTCGATTCTAAGGGTTTTGGAAGTACTGACTTACTATCATGTTAGTGAAGGAAGTTGGAGCCAAGAGCCAAGAAGGAGTGTTTGTGGGGTATGGAGATGGAGTAAAAGGATATAGAATTTGGTCATCAGCAGAGTCCAGAGTAATCCTCGGCGCAGGACGTTGTGTTTGATGAAAATTCTATGCTAAACTCATCGGTGGAAGGTCTCATGAGTGCGAAACCGATCTTGAATAACGATAGTGTTGAGAAACAGGTGGAGCTTCAGGTGGAGTCTCTCGATATGCAACAATCGGTGGATCCAAATCAACACTATCTCGATCCGGATAATGAACCGAGATCCGATCAAGCCGATCTCACGAGACCTCAAAGAGGCGTCATACAAACATTGATCGCCAGAGTCTCACCGCCAAAGCAGCCTAGAAGATCTAATGTTGGGATACCTCCAAGGAGATATGGATATGATGATTTGGCTGGATATGCACTCCAAGTTGCTGAAGAAGTAGAGGTTGCTGAACCTACTACTTACAGGAAGCGATGACATGTCTGAAGCATCTCGGTGGCATGCGCCATGGGAGATGAAATGGAGTCATTATTGAAGAATCGGACTTGGGAATTGGTCAAAGCGACCCTCAACGACAAGGGGGTTGTGACTTGTAAATGGATCTTCAAGAAAAAGGAAGGAATAACAAAGGCCGAAGGGGTCAGGTATAAGGCACGTTTGGTTGCAAGAGGATTCAGTCAAAAGGAAGGGGTTGACTTTGATGAAATATTTTCACCAGTGGTCGACACACTTCAATCAGGGTGTTACTAGCAATGGTGGCACAAACAGATCTGGAACTTGAGCAATTAGATGTGAAAGCGCTTTTACATGGTGAGGTGGATAAGGAGATATACATGACACAACTGAGGGTTTTCAAGTTCTGGCAAAGAAAACTATGTTTGCAAGTTGAAGAAATCGTTGTATGGTTTGAAGCAAGCTCCAAGGCAGTGGTATAAAAGGTTTGACAGTTTCATGCTTCAGCAGGGTTATAACAGAAGTCCATATGACTGTTGTGTTTACTACTGATCTCTTTGAAAGATGGATCATATATCTATCTTGTCCTCTGTATGTGGATGACATGCCGATAGTCTGCAACTAGGAAGTCGATGTTCAAAATCAAGAACCTTCTCGATCTTTGAATTTGAAATGAAGGATTTGGGTGCCGCCAAGAAAATCTTGGGGATGGAGATGGAGAGATAGAAGTCGGAAGAAGTTGTTCTTGTCTCAAAGAGGTTATGTGCGTAAGATATTGGCCAAGTTTGGGATGTCTGTTTGCAAAACCAATAGATACTCCTATGGCATCAAATGCTCATTTGTCCATTTATGCTTCACAGATCACCAAGAGAAGGAGTATATGTCAAAAGTTCCTATGCTAGTGCGATTGGTAGTCGATGTATGCCATGGTATGCACTAGGCACGATCCGGCTCAGCAATCGGTGTTGTCGCGCAGTTTATGGCTCAACCTGGAAAGGAACACTGAAAGTTTGTTAAAGGATATTCAGGTACCGAGAGAAGTACGGTGATGTTGGTCTCATTTATGGTGGTGATATCGTGCAGTCTGAGTTACCGTGATGCTTGATCATGCAGTGATGTTGTGAGAAAATCAATGATGGTTATGTGTTTACATTGGGAAATGCGGTGGTCATTTGGAAAGCTACTCTTCTTCAGCTGACAGTGAGCCTTATCAACCATCAAGCGAGAATATATGGCTCTTATCAAGCGATTAAGGAGGTGTCCGTTGAAGGGCTAGTCAATGATTTGGGGTTGCATCAGGATCAGGTGATATATATTGTGACGATCTAAGTGCAATATGTTTAGCTAAGGATCGAGTTCATCATGAGAGAACCAAGCATATTGATGTCGTATCATTTTCGAGAAATGAGAAGAGGGTTGTAGTGAAGAAGATTGGCACAAAAGGAGAATCCTGGCCGATATGTTCACTAAACCAGCTCAAGAGAGTAAGTTCCACTTTGCCTGGACTTACCGAATATTCAAAGCTTGTAATCTGTTTGGAAACTCTACCGAGGCGGATCGGTGGAGTGGATCTTTGTGGAGATTGTCCGGTACAAGTACATCCGGCATTGACGAATGCATCCGGTACAAGTACATCTGGTTATGCAATCTGTTTGACTACAGTGAGAGTTGAAGTCAAGGTGGAGATTTGTCGAGAAGGTGACTTAAACTCTACATCCTGGTGGAACCAATCGAAGACTCATTGTGTGATGGACGGTGAGAAGTGTATTCAACCTGTGCATCAAGTAGGGTGGAGTCTCATCGAGGCTTCAAAGAGAGGTGACTATCGCCAGGTGTGATCTCATTGAGTACTTGAATACAAAGCAGGTCCCACATCCGCTAATTACATTATGTGATGACTATACAAATGTCATTAAAAGGAGGACACGTGTAGGGGTATTTATGGTGTATCAGACAAAGATTCCTTGCGGCTAGGGTTTGTGGATTTGTGCCTATAAATACAATTGTTGTCTCATTATCGAGTGTGTTGAAATCAGTAAAATTCAAAGTGCATAATAAAATATCTCTTTTACGCCCGTGGTTTTTACCTCTCCCATCGAGGGGTTTTCACGTTAAATCTGTGTTCTTCTTGTTTCGCATTTTCTCCTTTGATTGTTTATGTTTGATTGCTTCGCGTTGCTTGCATCTGAAGTTATCTCCATCCGTTTTATAACAAGTCCGATTAATATTCTTTTTTTGGAACATTCGGGGTGTTAATAAAGACGAATCTCTAACTTTTGCGAAGAAAATTTGTAATGAGAATAAAGTGAATTTTCTGGTTATTATTGAGCCTCTGTGTCGTGAACAACATCTTACCAATGTCAGATTAAAGCTTCATTTTGATAACGGCGTTTCTCTTCTTAAAGGAAGATATGGGTTTTTGGAATAACTTTACTTGTGCTTTTGTGGAAGATTGTGATCAGATGAGTACTACTGAGATAACTACCTCCAGGGAAAAAGTGTTCTTCATCTCGGCTATTTATGTGAAGCATCATAGGGGTGCCAGAAATCGTCTTTGGGTTGCCATCAATGACAAGTCTTCTAATGTTTTGGGGCCTTGGATGTTGGGAGGCGATTTTAATGTCATCAGAACGGCTGAATAGAGGAAAGGTGGTAATAATCCGTCCTTGAATGATATGACTGACTTTAATGATTGTGTTACTAATACCAATATCATAGAGGTTGCTTTTGATGGCCATGAATTTACTTGGACTAACAAAAGGATGTGGTTGCGACTTGATAGAATTTTTATTAATGATCATTGGGCTTCTAAATATGATCTAGTTCGTGTACACCACCTGCCACGGGTTAGTTCTAATCAATGCCCCTTGCTTGTTCGGTGTGGGAGTCTTCAACGGGCAAAAAGTAGTTTTCGATTTCTTAATGTTTGGCCATGGCATGAGAGTTTCTTTATGATAGTTAAAAAATGTTGGGATGAAAACACGAATTCTATTGGAATGCATAGTCTTGTGGAAAAGTTCAAGCGTCTCACTAAAGAGTTAGAAGTTTGGAATAGGAATTAGTTTGGCAACATACATGATAATGTGATGCTTATTGATTTGCCCTCTACTGATGAGACTCTCTAGGCAATTTTTGAGCTTGATAAGGATAGTGCAGCAGGACCAGACAAAAATACGGCTCTATTTTTTCAGCATTGTTGGGATATTATTAATGTTGACGTTTGTAATTGGCCGTGCATGACTTTTTCTCTGGGATTCACCTGTCTAGATACTTTTCCACGTCCACTATTATTCTATTGCCAAAGAAATCTGGAGCGAATTCTTGAAAAGAGATTAGACCTATCAGCCTTTGTACGGTTTCTTTCCAAAATAATTACCAAGATTATTACAAACCGACTTAATCGTATCCTACCACACTTAGTCTCGGCTTGTCAGACTGGATTTATCCTTAGGAAAAGTATTATTGATAATATTTTGGTGGCACAAGAGCTTTTTTGTGATCTTAATAAGAATCTGCAGTCTCCTAATATATGTCTCAAGTTAGATATGAAAAGGGCTTATGGTAGAATGGAATGGGGTTTCATTATGCATATGCTTAGACTGTATGGATTTAAGGAGACTTTTGTGGACTTGGTGTTTAGAACTCTTTCAGACAATTGGTTTCAGGCTTTAGTCAAGGAGAACCTTCTGAAGCGTTTCATGCAACTCAAGGTGTAAAACAAGGCGACTCTCTTTCTCCGGCTCTTTTCATTCTTGCAGCCGAGTATTTTGGCAGATGTATCACTGATCGAGGTCATGCACCATAATAGCAGTATGCGATTCAAATCAAAGGTTCATGGTATACATTTTCTTGCTTTCGCGGATGATATGGTCATTTTTACAAGATGTAATAAGCAGGGCCTAAAAAAACTCAAAGATGTCTTTCAGCACTATGAAGAGGTTTCAGGGCAACGTATCAATGTTCAAAAATGTGCTTTTATTGGTGAAAAACATTCAATGGTCAAGCAAAGGTGGGTGAGAAGTATCCTAGGGTTTGTACAGGAAACCACTCCTTTCAAGTATTTGGGAGCGCCTCTTTTTCATGGGAGAATGAAGTGCATCTACTTCGATGATCTGTACAACCGCATCTATAAGCGGATAAATCATTGGGGAAATAAGTTGCTCTCATATGGAGGTAAAATAATTCCTATGCGCCATATACTGCAATCTATTCTTATATATATTTTGCAGGTGTTATCTCCCCTTAAAGCACTTATTTCTCGGTTGCATAAGCTCTTTAATAAATTTTGTGGGATAAATCGGTGAATGAAAAACGAGTGCATTGGAGGGCTTGGGAGCATATGTGCAAGCCTACGGAGGAAGGGGTTGGTGTTCAATCTTTGTCTGATGTTATTGAAACTTTCTCCATGAAACTGTGGTATCGATTACGGCAAAAAGAAGGTTTATGGGCGCACATTATCAATGCAAAGTACTTCCAGCGTCACCATCCTACTTGCTTGCCTTTTTCTAATACTTTCTCTCATGCCATGAAGCGCATATGGAACGTTCGAGAGCGGGCAAAGGAAAACATTTATTGGAAAGTTGGTAAAAGGAATATCAGTTTTTGGAAAGATAAATGGACACAGATTAATTTGGAACCCCTGAATGGGTCGACTAATAATATGACAGTTGCTGCTTGCTGGCTAAATGGACAATGGAATGTCGATTTATTACGTCAACTTGTCAATGAGGAGGCTGCCAATTACATCATTGATATTCTGATTGATGAGGGTGCTAATGATAAAGTCATTTGGGCTCCCCCACCTTCGGGTTTTTTCACTTCTAAATCAGCATGGAATGTAGTCCGCAATCACGGTATTCAGCACCCGCTCTTCCACATGATTTGGCATAAACTTCTTCCCACAAAGGTATCATTTTTTTGTTGGCGTGTTCTTCATAAGCTCCTTCCGGTTGATAATATTATTCAATGGCGGGGTATATTGTTGTGATAAGCAAGAAAGCCTCCGGCATCTTTTCCTGTAAGGGCAACTTGCGCAACAGGTTTGGAACTATTTTGCAGCTTTTTTTGGGCTTCGCCTACATTCATTTATTTGTATTGAAGCTCTTTTGAATTTTTGGCGGAGTTCAACTTCTACTATTCATCATGCCCGCAACATTGTTCCTTGTATTGTTCTCTGGTCTTTGTGGAAAGAAAGGAACACTTGCAGGTTCGACAATGATAAGCCATCCTTTTGGAGAATTATTCTTCATGCTGAAAGACTATTGAGAATTATCGTAAAAACAAAAGTTGTTGCACGGAAATATATCCAGCTTGATCATGATGTGCCTTTCTTTATGGGTACTCTTGTAAAATTGAAGAAGCCAAAGATCCCCACTCTTATCAAATGGCATCCGCCTAATGTTGGGAGAGTTAAGTTAAATGTTGATGGAAGTGTGCGACATGGACAAGCTTATGGTGGAGGCATTATCCGTAATTGTAATGGTGATTTTATTCTTGCTTTTCACCAAAATTTCGGCACGGGTGATGCACTTTGGGCCGAATGTTCTTCTCTGCACCGAGGAATAAGCTTATGCATTTAGTATGGTTTTCAAGTGGTTGATATTGAGGCCGATTCTAAAATTATGGTTTCCATGTTGTTACGCGATGAGGTGGGAGGATGGCCTTTATGTACGATCATAGCTAAAATTGGACACACCTGAAAAAATTAGATTTTTCGATCAATCATATTTATAGGGAATGAAACTCGGTGGCTGATTCATTAGAGGGTCTTGACAATGAAGATACAATTTATTTTAATCAACATGATCCGCCGCAAAAAGTTACTTCTACTTTTAATGATGACATCTAAGGTGAATTTCGAATTCGACGCATACGTACCACATAAGGAAGCACTCTTCAATTATTTTGAAGAGTGCAAAACAGGTTGTTTTGTTTTAGAAAGCTTATTCCTATTTTTTTTATACTCTCCATACTTCTCGCTTTTGGTTTTCAATTTTAGGGATGACTCTTATCCATGGGCGGAAGGATACTTTGCGGCTCTCAAAACACTGGACGACACCCTTCACGCTTGGAGTTGGAGGGTGTCAAATAGGACCTACATGCATGAATCAGAGTCCTTCAGGCACGAATAAGAGGATGTGGACTTGCAGTGAATGGATGTGTCAAGCTAAGATGGGTTCAAGTTGTCATAAAATCGTAATCTCAACCTATTGGAGAGACGAGCAAGAGAGATGTGTTTATCAAGGACGGCTCAAGCCAGAAACACAAATTCAAGCCCATTTCACCTTTCGCTCACGAAGATGGATGATGGAGAGGAAAAGATTCATTCCCAAGATGCCGGCAACTTTTTCCTTTATTTTGATTGATTTCTTGTATTTTTAGAAATAAAGATGGAGTCAAGGGCAATGAGCTTAAAGTTAATGATGATGTTAGGGTTGGGATAGTTAGATAGGTGCTATTGTATTCGATCTCACCTCACGACGCTTGAAACATAGTCGAGTTTGGCAATGAGTTGAGAGTGCGTTAGTATCCTATGGCTCCCAAAGTGTTAAAAATGATCAAAAGGAGTTTTGGTGGTTTGTTTGATATAAATGAAGTGGTACATGTGTTGATTAGGTTCACTTGTACTTTTTTCTCCAAGTCCCAAAATACCCTTTCGATTAACGGAATTACCCTAGCCTAACGTTATAACCCTTCAAGTACTACTCGATTGTGTCCAAACTTAGTGACCTTGATTAGTGGAGAGGCTAGTGGGTATGAGACGGTTGGTAGACTTTTGGTTGGGATTCAAGCCCCGACAATCATTTTGAGCACTTGATTTTAGCTTGGCACCACACACACCCCATTTTCTTGATAATGTTGTATCGGTATGTTTATGTTCGTGTTTCTTACTTTGTGGTTACCTCGAGAGTGTGATTAGTAGAACCTACATCACGAAGTTGAATCCCTTGATTTGTTTTAAAATGCCTAATTTGCTCGAGGGCGAGCAAAGGCTAAGTGTGGATTAGGAGTGTGTGATGTTTACCATATTTTTAGCATGTTTCTTGTTGTTTCTAACGCTTGGGGTAATACGTTGATAGCACGGTGCATTTTCTACTATTTTTATTGATTTACCATACTTTTTTAGCATGTGTTCTTGTTGTTTCTAGAACCCGCAAATATTTTTGGGGTAATAGGGAAGGAGAAAGAGGAAGAAAAGGAGATTGAGTTTATAGCACGAGCAGTAATTCCGCATTTTCTGGTCACTTTGATGGTTTACTATCACTATTTTTATTGATATTAACCTCATTCTGTACGGATTAAGCACTTTACTCCCTGCGAAAAACTCGAAGAATCGTTTGTGTGTCTTGTTTGTTCATGAGGTTGTAGGGTATTGGTGTCTCGAGAACCCGGAAGGCAAATATTTATGATGAGAAGCATGGTCAAGGTGCAACAATGAGCCAAGGAAGGAGAAAGAGGAAGAAAGTGTGGAGATGAATGGTTGGTACCCCTTGTGGTGTGTGCAGCATTTTAATTCTTGAGAGCATAGGGTGCTGTACTCTTTCCTACTATGACGGATTTTCCCACACTGGGTTTGCCGCTAGTAGGTTTTAAAGAGGCAGGACTATGCTCTGACACGTAACTGATATAAGGGGACGGTCAGGATAGGACATGTTTGAAAATTTTTTTTTTTAATAAAATAAAAATATTTGTTCCAAAAAAAATATTATTGTTCATAAATGAGTGAGAGGAGGATAAATGTAAAATGTAACTAGATTTTGCATCTATCAGAAGAGGGAAAAAATGATGAGTTATCTCAAGTATTAGTGCTAGGAAAGCATAAAGAGAGGAGGGAGTTGTGGGTTGTGCGTTATAAATTGATTTGTGTTTCATTGTTCTTTAAATAGATCGAAATATTGAAGATGAGAAAGTGAAGGGACACAAAAATATGAATGTTTATGCTATGAAATGAACAATGGATCAGTAATATATTGCTAATACGAAATATAAATGGACTAAGTTGGAGCGAATTAAGCATGTGGATAATTTGCATCATCGAAGATGGTATCCGGTTTAGTCCAATTTCGAACGGTTTTAATTTTTACAAACTAAAACCAAATTGAAAATCGACTGAAAAACCACGGTTTATACTTTTTCAATTTGGTTTGATTCGGTCCATCCAATTGGTTTGGTTTCCTGAATTTTTGTTCACCCATTGAGTGAAGCAATCACTTGGTACTCAACCATCACTATTCTTCGTGGGATACGGCATTTTCCACATAGTTATACTATGATTGATCCGGTACAATGCCGGTAAGATTAAACACCCAACTTGATTGATCATGAGTGCGGTGGATGTAGGTGATACATAGACGAGTTGTGGCGGTGTTGGCGATAGGGGTATTGTGTTAGGGTTTGGGGCAATGCACATACAAGTGGTGATTGGATGAGTGATGGCAATGTGGGCGGCGGCATGTGGTGATAGGGTGACGATGATGGGTAGTGATGGATTGCACGGCGACATGTGGTGGTCTATTGAGTAATGAAATCGAGTAGTTGGGTGGATGGGTGTGTATGCAGTGGCATATGGTGGTGGGGGTATGCGGTGGATGGTAGTGAAACAGAGAAAATAAAATTGTAGGAAAGAAAAACTGCTGCATAGAAAATAAAATTGTGGTATGAAAACTGTGTTGAAATTTGACCTAAGTGGCTATTTATATATACACCCTCGCCGACTTCCAGGTATTACCCTTCGGAAATTTCCAGGAAAATCAAATAAAATTCCTCCTCCTTTTCTCCTTTTCGTCCGATGCATTATTGGTTGTAATATAGGGCGTGGGCCCTTTGACCAATACTCTGCTGCTTTTTTTTGCTTTTTTTTTTAATTTCTTTTATTATTTTTCTTTTGAACCGATAATAACCAAAATATTGTTAAAAACAGCCTCCGTCACACCTTGGGTGTGATACATTCTGTTTTTGACACATGATTTTATTAAGATTATTTATTTTTCTTCAAACACCCGAACTTGAATTTTGCGACATTTTCTCATACGAACTCCGTTTTAGACGATTTTCGTACCGTTGTGATCCCCGTCACGCCCTCTATCGCGCCGTGCCTATAATAAACAAAAACAAGAAAACCCAAGCGTGACAAAAGCCAATAAAACGCACACAAATCACCCAAAAATGTTGAGATTTCGGACGTAAACGTCCTATCATCTCGTGATTCAACTAGTGGTGAGATGTGCTTATAAAAACACTTAACTACCCCAAATTTACACCGAATATGCTACAAATATAGGGTAAAATGCACACGAAATTATAGTAAAGTTGACTCTCATCAATAGGGTGACGATGATGGGTAGTGATGGATTGCACGGCGACATGTGGTGGTCTATTGAGTAATGAAATCGAGTAGTTGGGTGGATGGGTGTGTATGCAGTGGCATATGGTGGTGGGGGTATGCGGTGGATGGTAGTGAAACAGAGGCAAGTTGTGGTAGTGTGGTGGGAGGTGGTGTTGGTGGTAAGAAAGGTGATAGCGGTTGGTGGTGGTAGGGTGGATGGTATTAGGGTGTGCGATGGTGGTCGGGTGGGTGCAAACAGGGTGGACAATGGCGGATGATGATGGTGAGTAGTGGTGGATTGGGCAATGGTGGGTTATGATGGTGTGCGTGGTGACGGGTGGTCGTGTTGTCGGTGATGGCCGGTAGTTGTGGGGTGGATGATGGCGATTGGTCGTAGGAAAAATGGTGGTGGCAAATGGAGGTGGGGTGGATGATTGTGGCGTGAGCGATGGTGGGGTTAATTGTGATAAGTGGTTGCAGGGTAGACAATGCCGGGTAGTTGTGAGGTGGGTAATGGTGGTAGGCGGTGGCGGGTTGTAATCACATGAACAATGACATATGGTGGTAGGTTGGTGTACATAAAATGATGGTAAGGTCAATGATGGCGGTGATTATAGCAAAGGTGTTAATGGGTGGAGATGGCATGGATGGTAGTGGAATATGCATTGGTGAGTGGTGAGTGGTGAGTGGTGAGTGGTGAGTGGTGAGGCGATGATGACGGATGATGGTATGGTGGATCGTTACATACGATGATGGCGTATGCAGTGGTGAATGGTTGTAAGGTTGACAATGACAAGTTGTCATACGGTAAGTAATAACAAATGATTGTGATGTCGATGAATGAATGCGGTTGATTAATATCCAAACAATCCAATGGAATGAGATGAACACTACATTCTAGGCAATGAATTAACGACACAACCTACTTTTACATCATTAATTACGTTAAAAATTGTTGTGTCGTCAATTTAGTTGTGATCCTTTTCGTTACATTGGATTGATCCAAACTTGCTGCATCTAAGTTGCTTTTCGTTACATTCGATTGATCCAAACTTGCTGCGTCTAAGCTAAATAGTTTGATTCAAGTGATAAATAACTTGAGAATGTATAGGAAGATCACCGATTCGATTCTCTTATGAGGCGCCGAATTAGTCGTTGGTTCCGGATACCGGGTCTTTAATCAAACTTGCTGCGTCTATGTTTCTTTTGACACATTCGTCCAGCCTTTTGGTATATGCAACTCTCCGTAACGAATCTGATCGGAAAACTCCATGTTCGCGCGTAAATCTTTCTCTGCATCCTAAATCCTCATACCATCTCATTTGTGGCAAAACTGCCTGAGGTCTCCACACTCGACTTCCGCTTAGTGTTCTTCGGCGGCGTTTTTCCGCCGATTATCTGGTGTTCGAGTCCTGTAGGAGTTTGAGTGGTTCTCACAATGAGTTCCCGTAAAAAGACGCCGTTTCAGAAGCATAGAGAAGAGGAAGAAGCAAAGAAAAAGGTCTGACCATGTGTTTGATGATGACCTTTTCTTTAATGTTTTGCTCTATTTTATTTATTTATTTATTTATTTTGTTTGTTTTGTTTCCATTTCAATGGACTTGATTTCATTGTAATGTTTAACAGCGGGAAGAGGATGAAGCCGCCCGTTTATATGCAGAATTTGTGGAATCATTTCAAGGGGAGGGCACGTCTAAGGCATTTGTTCGAGGCGGAACTATCAATCCAAATGACAAGTTGAAGACATATTCTGAAGGTCTGTTTCTTTTGTAAACTTGGCATTTGTTGTTTCTCCACTCTTTTGATTTTACTCTTTTACATTGCAATTGATAAACGAGTATTTTCTACCTTTTATGGATGCATTAATTAAAAAAGTGGGCCTTTTTGATTCATTCACGGATGGCAGGTGGAAAATCCAAAGATGAGGGTTCTGGTATAAAGATGGGAAGTAGGTAAACAAAGTTTTTTGATTGATCGACTATACTGCAGTGCACTGTTTAAGACATGCTCAATGCGTCCTTTAATGTAGACTTTATGTCTTCTGCATGTCGCTTTGAGAGGCTGAGGACAAAGTGTGGCCTGCCTGACTTTATATAGTGTTCTGGATAATATTTTCTCAATCGGCACTAGTATTTTTTCCTCTACATTCTCACTTGTATGCTTGATAAGTTCTTTCTTTGATTAGTAGAGTGTGAAATAATAATCTGGCAAAGGTAGTGGTAGATATATCGCCTTTCAATCATTGAAGTTTTAAAATATCTTCCGATTCATAGACAAAAGAGTTGTGTACAAGTGACACTATCAATTGCTACAGCTAAAAAGGGCATTGGCTGGTGGTTTCATCTGTTTGTGCATCAACATGGCATTATGAACTCTAAAGGTGTTTGATAATTTATTGAAATTCTTGAAGTTTCTCAATGTGGAAAATACTTTGTTTACGCTTGGGTTTTATTTCTGCAGAACATTGAGTTGCATCATGCTTTCTTTGTTTTGTATTGGGCATAATCCTTTTCTCTGAGATGCATGAAGTGGGAGATGTTTTGTATGCTATGGCTGAGCAGTGAAGGCATGCACGTCATACATTTATGTGTGAGCTATAGTTTTGACATTATGGAATAGTTCTAAGGGATCTGCTTGATTTGTTACCGGTTCTTGTTTGGATCCAATTTCTTGTATCAGGCGTACAAGTTAGTCTTCGTTGTCACTGCTGTAATGTGTAGCTGAAGTTAGAAGTGAGTGAAGCTGGTTACTAGTATGTTGGACTATACACCTTTTCGGGGCTGGGGCTATCAACCCTGTGGTCGTGTAATTTAGAGATGATGATCCATGCATAGAAAAAACCTAGGCACTTTTAATAGCTGTGGATCATGCAATTGCTAATTGAGATTCCTCACAGCCATGCCTCCGATTGTTGATTAGCGTGGAATGTTTGAATCAATTAAGTTAAAAGGGGATGGGGGTTGTTACAGGCCTTTATATGTCTTGAAGATCAAGATGTTGCTTAGTGGAACCTTTATTACTATTGTTGTGTTTTTTTATGGTCATGTACATGGTCCACATTTTTCCAATGCTGGAAGATGTTGTCGTTGTGACTCAAATACGAAGTTTACCATACCCAGTCTTCATCAAATAATGTAATTAGAACATTCTCTTAGCTATTTCAGCGAATGCGGGTTTTAGATTTAGGATGAGTCAAGCACACACACTACATATGTAGGATGTGAAGCTTAATATCTCATTCGGATGTTAGCTTGCTAGGAAGCACGGGTGTTCATTTTCTCTATCACACCTGTGCGCATATGATTCGCTGGATTTTCACTCGGATGCATACTGGGATCAAATTTGGAAATTTCAAAACATTGGATTCCCGAAGTAGATACATGATTTCAATTGTTAGAATCAAACTTTAACTAAGGATTCGTAGCTGACCTTGGTAAACTTTCTTTACACACCGATTTCAGTGGTATCTTCCATATCTGAAGGATAGGATATAGGCGGGGGGACGGGCCAGAGAGAGAATGAAGAAAGGGAAGTCGGTTGTGGTTAGGTTATGATGTGGGTAGGTGGTCCTGTGAATGTCTCTCTTCTGTTCAATGGCTTGGGCTAAAAAAGAGAAGTCGTAAATTGAAAAAAAAAAGGGGAAGAAAATGGTCCGCCCTAAGTGTTGTTTTAGGCCCTAGGAAGGTTTCTGTTAAACAGCTGGCGGTTAGGGTTTGGTTTTCTAACCTCATTGATTTCAGGAGTTGTTGTGTTAGGTTATAGACTCTTTGTTCTTTTCATATTAATAGGCATATTTTGCCTTGGTTGTAATCATAACAACATTATTAAAAGTTCATTTTTCCTCTAAATTTCCCCCCCTTTTCAACATGGTGTCAGAGCCATGTTAATCCAACACCATTGTAAATTACCGTGCTACCAAGGAATTCTCCTGGTGGAAACCCAATTGAGTCATGAAACTAGGGTTGAACCTATGATTAACGGAGAAGTCAACCCTCAATCAAGTTATGTTCTTTTAACTACTTTAAAACTTACATAAAATAATTATCTTGGAGTGGGCTCAAACCATCAAACTAGCTATCGATGGAAACGGTAATTTAAGGTGCCTAGCTGGAGACACCACCAAACCAGCTAATTGATATTTTAGGTCAAATACGTGGAGATGTGAGAACTTTATGGTAATGGCCTGGTTTATCAATTCCACGTAGTAAGACTTCACATGTTTTTGTCTTCTACCAAGGATACGTGTGATGCCCCCAGCGAGATGTATTCACATCTTGAAAATACCCCTCAAGTTTAAGAGTTGAAAACCAAGTTATGGACAATAGAGCAAGACGCTCATGATGTCACCATCTATTACAATGAGATTGTGGCAATATGACAAGAGTTGGACTTATCCTCCACCAACTCATAGGAGTGCCCTGTTGGTAGTGTAACAATTAGAAAATGAGAAGAAAAAGAGAGGCTTTTTACCTTATTGGCTAGCTTAAATCAAGAGGTGGATGAAGTCAAAGGCAAGATTTTGGGTAGGAATCCTTTGGCCTCTCTGAGATAAGTTTTCATCGAAGCATTGAGGAAGCAAAAAAGAGGGTTATGCATAAATGTACTATTGAGGTATTTCCTTGGCATGGAAATAGCTAGATCAGAAAAAGGGATGGTGGTGTCCCAAAGGAAGTACATCGTTGATTTGCTTCAAGAAACAGGTATGATGGGTTGTAAACCAACCAACACACCAATGGAACCTAACTTGAAGCTGGATGATGTGGGGCACTTGTTGACAAGGACAGTTATCTGAAGTTGATGGGAAAGCTAATATATTTGTCCCACACATGGCCTGACATTACCTTTTCCGTGGGAATGGTGAGTCAACATATGCAAGACCCAAGAGAGTCACACCAACAGGCTGCTCTTACAATCATAAGGTATTTGAAGGGAACTGTTGGTAATAGGTTGTATTTTGAGAAGGGTGGCAGAAGAAATGTAGAAATTTTTCCGATGCAGATTGAGTAGGCTCTAAGGAGAGGAGGCCCACCACTGGGTGTTGTACCTTTGTTTGGGGTAATCTAGTTACTTGGGGAAGCAAGAAACACAACGCGGTTGCACGGAGCACTACTGAAGCAGAATATCGTGCCATGGAACAAGTGATATGTGAGGTATTGTGGATAACGAAGGTAATTCAGGTTGTGAGACTGAAGCTGGAGATTCATATGAAGCTCTGTTGTGAAAACAATTCAGCGATTGCCATTGCTAATGATCCAGTTCAACATGATCGGACCAAACATATTGAAGTTGATTGTCATTTCATTAAGGAGAAGCTAGAATCTGGTTTGGTGTGTATACCTTTTTTAACATCAGCTTTGATAAGGTTGGGTTGAAGAATATGTTAGCAAGTTAGCATGATAAATATGTATGCCAAACTTGAGAGGGAGTGTTGAAGACCCGGCAGATCGGCCTATGTTCTTTTATTGTGTTTTATGTTTTCTTTCCTTTTGTTTGGAGTCTGTTGTCGGCTAGGGTTTGTGCCGACTTGATAAGGGTTTAGTTCGTATGCCTTGCTCCTTAAGTCAAGGAGTTAGTAGTAATAAGGTCTCCTAGATGACTAGTCTATAAAAGGAGTCTGTACTCTCTGTTTTTACATATATTGAAATAATTAAAGTTCTCTCCTCCTAAAATCAACATTTATCAAATAGACATTTTATTGAGGAGAAGCTTGAGAGTGGTCTAGTTTGTGTACCTTTCTCCATTCTTCTCAACAGGTGGGGTGGATAGTCTCACAAAGCTCAGTTGAAGCTAGGGTTTGATATGTTTGTTGGCAAATTGAACATGATCATCTGTGTTCAACTTGAGGACTGTTGAAACGGAGTTAATTTTTGTATCTGTTTTGTTATGTTGTGTTCTATTTATATTTCTAGCCGCCTAAGTGTTGTTTTAGGCCCTTGTAGGGTTTTTGTTTGATAGTTGGCGGATAAATTTCGGTTTTCTAGACTCCTTCATTTCAGGAGTTGCTAGGTCTTGGACTCCTTTTCTATTTTTAGGTGTACTTTGCCTCGGTTGTAATCAGAACAACTTAATGAAAGTTTATCTTCTCCCCTAAAATCTTTCCCTTCTTTTAACATTTATATTTATATTTTTACTTTTGTATAGTATATTTCAAATATTTGTACGTATTGCCCTCGTATCACCGTATCCTATTTATTTCGAAATCCTGCTCGGATTCGTGCCGTGTCCTCATCCACGTATTTATACCTTGTTTCCTATTTTGCTTGCAAGGGTTGCTTAAAAAATCAATGTGAAGTGACACTGACATAGTTATATCTACATCTCGTCATTCATCGTTAATTTTTTTATTAGAAAAAATGGTCATTTTTAGCATGGTGTACTACTGGTGATCTGTCTGCAGGTATGTACCATCTTTTATACCACCTCCCTCATCATCCAAGGGTAGAGAATATGACAAAAAGGTCAGTATTTCAGATGTGCTTTTTTCATCTGGTCTTTATCGTTTTTTATCATGACTAATAATTGCTTGTTTTTATTTTGATTTTTTGTTTTGTTGTTTCGTTTGTTGCAGGAGGAGAAACCAAAGGACAGGGAAAAAGGAAAACAGAGGAACATTGACCATTTCATGGAGGAGCTGAAGCAGGAGCAGGAAATGAGAGAAAGGCGAAATCAAGAGCGTGAGCACGGGCGTGATGCTCGCTCTGTCGACAGTTCAACAGTAAGCTCTTTAATTTGATTCGCCATGAACTGAAAAAACAATCCAGGGGTGCTCTCAGTTATCTTTTTACGCGCATCCTTCGGACATGGCTTTATTGTGTAATATTGGTACTTACCATATTGCTATAACACGATCTTACTTTATCTTACCCTACTAGTGCTAGGTTTTTGCCTTTCTTCAGTTTATTTATTGTCAAATATAAAATTGTGTAGTACTATACCCGGAGGAATCCATTTGAGCTACTAAACCTTTTTGGGTGCCTTTTCTCTTTTGGATGTTAGTTTATGTTGTTTTAGTTGACTTTTTCTGAGCTTTGTTTTTAACTTATCTTCTCTTTTAAGTGGTACTTTACTACCAGCACGTAGTATATATTACCACTCTTCATAAGTCCTCTGTTTCTAATCATGCTATATCCCCTACCCTTTAAAATTTGGCGAGAGGAATCTTGAATTCATAGGGTTTTTAATTTTGGTAGCCAGATAAGGTTGTACCCTGTTTGCGGATGTTTGGAATTATCTTAATTTGGATGTAGTATTGAACACAATACATATTATTTGCAAAATTGCAGGATAACGGTTTACATAAATGTCTCTATGGAGTATTTGTTTTTATCAGGATGAACTCCCAACCATATGTGTTGGGAGATAGTTTATTCCTTTTTACCGAAACTGCGAAACAACTTTGCAGTATAAATCGACTCAGTGTTTTTAAAGATGTAACTCAAGGGATTGCAATGCAGTGCAGTTTTCCTAGTTCAAGCCGTGCATCATCGAAGTTGAGAACATTGATAGGAACTTACTGTCTCTAGCATTCTAGTGAGCTTATAGGAACATTTGGAAATAGAATGTGTCAGTGGCACTTCTACAGTTACCGAAACTTCTTTTTGTTCAAGTCAGTTTTTTTTTGGACGCTGTAATTCGTGAATTGAGGCTTAGTAAACTTGAAAGAATATATAGTTTATAAACAAAATTCAGGACGTGTTTATGCATTTCTTAGTGCTTTGCCACACATCTCTTTCTCAGTGTTAATCATCTCTGATGGTGAACTCATTCTGCAGCCATCTACCCGTTTTGATGAATTGCCTGATGATTTTGATCCGAGTGGAAGGGCTGGATCATTTGATGATGGAGATCCCCAAACAACGAATTTATATGTTGGTAATTTGTCCCCCCAGGTAGTGTACTTTTCTCATTTGACTTTTACTGAATGTACGTGATGTTTTCTCTCTGTTTGCTTATTGTCCATTTCACTGTGTTTAGGTTGATGAGAATTTCCTTTTGCGAACTTTTGGGAGATTTGGACCTATTGCTAGTGTAAAAATAATGTGGCCTAGGACAGAAGAAGAAATAAAGCGCCAAAGGAACTGTGGTTTTGTAGCTTTCATGAATAGGTCTGATGCGCAGGCAGCAAAGGATGAGATGCAAGGTTTTTTTTTGTTGTTATGTTTTTGATTTTTTTTTGTTGTTGACTTTTTTGACTTTCTTTCTGCCCTCATTTTACAAGTTTTCAAACCTCCTCTAGGGCACCCACCCCACCCCACCCCCAGAAAAAATACTACGGTATCAATATGTGCAGTGTGACTTACACATCTGCGTAGTTGGCTTGGGGAGCCATTCACATGAGTCCTTTAATGTTGAGGATTCTATGTAGCTTCAATGTATTGGAAAGAAAAGGAAAAGAAAAAAATGCTCTATATGTCTAGGAATTCATGAGAATTGCATTGTTTCCTTTGCAGATAGAAGAGTACATAACTTTGGGGTTACTTTTCAAACTTCTGACATGAATTTCATTGCCTTCTTCTCCCATTTATTTAGTCATGTGATCCACAGAATGATTTTCTCGTTGAATTTACAATCAACCACGATTCAATTATTTTGGTGGTTCAAATGATTAATGCTGTCATTTGACACTATTGATTGGATAAGTCTTATGTAATTGGGAAATGCATATTATTTTTCGATTCTTGGATATAAGAAGGCAACTGGCCTTCAGCTAGAACAATTTTAGCCTGGCCATTGAAATGTCCGAGCTTGAGCTTGAGGAAGACCTCAACTCAATAAAATCAAAATGTTGGAGCTTGGCTCAAATCTCAGCTTGCCTTCTAATGCCACCCCCCCCTCTCCTCTTAGAGCACTGGAATTTACACAAACATACAGGTGAACTTATATTTTCAAGATGTAGAAAAGGTATTGTGAACAAGAAGAAACTCCATGTAACTTTAAACTGCTCGATAGTAGTGCTTGTGCATGTTCGACGAGCTGTGTGTACAATTGAACTGCTTGAGCATGTTCTTAAGCTTAATTTATTTGAGTCGACTCTAGCAAATGCAAGTTGAGTTGATCTGCGGATATCTCGGTTCTTGTGTACCTGTACTCCTTGGTCTAGTGGTTGTATAGCGAAGTTAAAGATTTTTTGTTAGTTTGCTGCCTGCTCTTCTATTCATTGAATTCAATAATTTGTACCTTTGACTTGGGAGGCATTGTTTGATTGATTGGACCTATCATTGTACAATTCAGCTGTAGTGGTTTATGAATATGAGTTGAAGATCGGGTGGGGTAAAACTGTTTCTCTGCCAACACAAGCCCTTCCTGCTCCTCCTCCAGGACAAATGGCCATCAGAAGTAAGGAGGTAAGCATGTTTTGTTTTCTACGTTTATTACACCTTGGTTCCTTGGTTGTCCAAATAAATATTGGCTGCTTTGTGAATGTATTCTATGGTATCTTGATTTGAATGTGTACATTAATTGAGATGACATGGTTTCTGCTTTAATATTGAACTGACTGTTATCCCATGCTGGCACAAAGCTTTTCGACTTTTTTTAGTCGTTCTCCAGCACTGAAAGATCCTCTGATTGATTGTTTTTTTGCTGGCTTGCAGGGTGCGACTGTTATATTGTCTGGTCCATCTGGCCCTCCAGTCACTACTGTCCCTAGTCATAATTCTGAGCTGGTATGTTGCTCGGTAGTCTTTTCCTTGGTGCTACAAGTATATATATGTTGCATAAAGAATGAAACATAATATAGTGTAGAATATCCTTTCCAATTTAGAATCTCTTGTTCTCTCTCTCTCTCTCTGTGTGTGTGTGCCCCCTGACTCTCAAGAAGTGGCCCACAAGAAAACTCTCATCAGTCTTTCCTTTTCTTTGATCAGTTTGCTTGTTAAATGAATATGCTGGCCCAATACTTGTGGATGCTAGGCATAACACCCCCTCACCCCTCCCTAGGGTAGTTTAGCAGTTGCCCTTTACATATTTGAACTCATTTCTTCAAATAGAGAGGCACAGTCCTTGAAGAGAGTCTAATTAAAACCAATGGAACACCTAGATACTTCACTTGGAGAGTGCTAGAGGATATTCTGAGAAGATCCCAACATTGAATCCTTATGTGATCCTCCCCACCTGCCAGACCAGATATCAAATCAAGTTGATGTAAAGCTATCTAAACCGCATATATAGACTTCCAATCGGCTTTAGCAATGATGAGCAGATCGCCTTTAAAGGTTTCCAAACTTGGAATGAAACAAGAATTCTACTCTGGAATAGCTGATGAAACCCCTTAATCACCAGAGTGAAAGGATATGGGAATAGTGGATCCTACTCGAAAGAATGGAGAGGTACGATTTTTGTACATGGCCTTTTACCCAAAAGGGAGCCTTCGAGGTAAATGGAGAAGGATGCAGATACCACTTGCGGCAAGTCCTAATAGACTGGGCTTTCTCATCAGCGGCATGTCCGATCAGATGCGCAAATATCTATAATCGTTACAAGTTCCTTCTAGGTGATTCCACTATATGTTGCCGCTTAGTTCACTTTGTGAGCTGCTATGAAATATGGCACATCTCTTATTGCTCGTTAAATAAAGTAAAACGGTGGGAGGGTCCATGGTACCTTTGTATTATCTTCTGAAGGTTTTTCCTTGTAAGCATTTTGTAGTGTTTATATATTGTATTTCAGGGGACAATGCTATCTCTTTTCTATCTTGTTTGTTGACAACTTAATTTATGTGCTGGAACTTCTAGTCACGCAGACACATGATTTGGAGGAATGCATCATGAAATTAGTAATAGTTTGACCTGCTAAAATATGTAAGAATTCTCCCCTATAATATGCTATTATCTGTACTTGCTGATCTTTATGTCGTTTGGGCCTATAGGTACATACCCAAATGTGCCGGATATAACTGTTGTGCCTCCTGAAGATGATCATGTTCGTAATGTTATTGATACAATGGCATTGTACGTCCTCGATGGAGGTTGTGCATTTGAGCAGGCTATAATGGAGAGAGGTCGTGGGAATATCCTATTTAGTTTCTTGTTTGAGCTTGGTTCAAAGGAACACACTTACTATGTTTGGAGGCTCTATTCTTTTGCTCAGGTGGGATGAGTTCTGGAGACTTGATGATAAATAGCTTTTTTTTCTAGGTAGTTCTAGCCTTTGTTGATTTATGATTAGAGCTGTATTTGTTTTCTCCCTGTGTTTTGTCTTATCATTTGTAATATTTCTAGTCAGAGATTGAAAATCCAAGCGACTGCTTTCTTGAATTTTATGTCTTGTAGCTCTCTGATCGCCTGTATTGTATTGCCAATCTTTTGTTTTAAGTAATGTTTGTAGTTCCCAAACAACTACAGTATGAAGGTATACCTTTATTTCATGAACAAGCAGATGAATTGGAAAAACAAAAATCAATTTTATTATTACCAATGACCTTAAGAAACGTGGCGAAGATGTTACTATATGTCGTCTTTATTTACAAGGTGTTTCCTTTGGTACATGGGCTCTTGGTGAAATTGATACTTCTAAGGGCTATGATTGTACTTGCAAGGGGAGGTCATGGGATGTTTATTCTTTCTAGTTAGTCGACATTAAAGTTTCTTTCTTGTATCTCTGTTGATTGAAACATGACCCCTTTAGTGTTTTTCAATTAGGGAGATACTCTTCAGAGATGGCGTACGGAACCTTTCATAATGATTGCTGGTAGCGGAAGGTAATGGTTTCCTTGGTATAAATGTATGCATACTCTCATAATTTGTTCCCATATGCATACTCTCATAATTTGTTCCCATGAGGCAATAAATATTTTTCTGGAAGTAATCTACTTTTTGAGGGATGGGGAGCCTTTGCACAGTGATGAAAGTTGCTGCTGTGAAACCAATGTAACTGGTTTGAGCCTCGGAGTTTCAGAAATATAATGTAGGATCGCATATTGTTGGCCTAAATGGCCCAGCCCAGCTCTTACCTACTAGACTCTTCATTGTTGGGGCTTTTTCCTTCACCAAGCTGCCCTTTATTCTCTTTTCATTGAGGAATGCTTTCATTTTAAACTGTTGATTTTGTCATTTAAAAATTATCTGGGTGACAGTGAAAATTTAATATTACGCATAATTATTAAGGTTGTTGTCAAGAATTATATTTTTCAGTTCTAGAAGTTGGTTTTAGTTTTAAAGACATGTACTCAAATATACAGAAGCATGAATTCATTTTGTAATTGTTTGCTCTTTGGACGTTCATAATTAGTTTTATGCTTCTTTCTAACGGATCTGTTTGTGATCAATTCTTCACCTTTTTATACAGATGGATACCTCCGCCTCTTCCATCAGCAAAGGCTGTCGAGCATGAAAAGGAAGCGGGGGTTACATGGGCTGCAGGAAAAAGAGTAAATGTTATTTATTGATACTGGTTGTCACTCTCTTATTGTGAAGTTATAACCTTTTCCCTCACATTGCTTCCTACCATTCCTATAGCGTGTGGAGTTAGAGAGAACACTAACTGATGCTCAAAGGGATGAATTTGAGGACATGTTGCGTGCATTGACGTTAGAAAGGAGTCAGATAAAAGAAGCAATGGGGTTTGCATTAGACAATGCTGATGCTGCTGGGGAGGTAAAGATCTTAGCTTATCTAATCTTGACTCTTGTATTTTTCTACAGAAGGCATCAAACCCTTGGGATGATAAGAGTGATGTTTGTTGCTGCATTCAAACTTGATGTTTTACTACGTTTCTTCTGTGTATGTCTAATGATATTTTTTTTAATTTTCGCTTTGCACCCAGGTAGTGGAGGTGTTGACCGAGTCTCTAACCCTGAAAGAAACCCCGATACCAACAAAAGTTGCCAGGCTTATGCTAGTTTCAGACGTGCTTCACAACAGCAGTGCACCTGTTAAGAATGCATCTGCATATCGCACAAAATTTGAAGCAACTATACCTGATATAATAGAGAGCTTCAATGACCTGTATCGTAGTGTAACAGGCAGGATGACTGCTGAGGCTCTTAAGGTGATTCATTAAGTGCTTGAACATACTTCTCCCAGGACCCGGACTATGTTATTGCTACATCGGTACTCAGGGATATGACTTAATTTATTTTTCTGCAGGAACGAGTTTTGAAAGTGCTTCAAGTCTGGGCTGATTGGTTTTTGTTCTCTGACACTTACATAAACGGACTGCGTGCTACTTTTCTTCGCTCTGGGAGTTCACGTGTTACTCCATTTCATTCAATATGTGGTGATGCTCCTGAAGTTTTCCAGAATACTAGTGCAGATGACCAGGCTGCAGGAGAAAAGATTAATGAAGATGCTGCTCTGGCAATTGGAAAAGGGGCTGCAATGAAGGAGCTCTTGAGCCTTCCTCTTACTGAATTAGAAAGACGATGCAGACACAATGGATTGTCTCTTGTAGGCGGTAGAGAAATGATGGTTGCACGATTACTTTATCTGGAAGAGGCAGAAAAACAACGGGTTTATGAACTGCACAACGAGTTGAAGTACTCACAAACTCATTCTGGATCAGCTAGAGGCAGGAAAGAGACCTCAGTAGAAACAGATCCAGCGGGTTTGACCGGATGGAACGGTAACGAGGACGACATGAAGGTAAGAGCCAGAGGCTCTTTGCCTATTGTTTCTCCAGATCCAGCCTCACATGGATCAAGTGCACACAGTGAGGAAGTTAAAAGAGAGCCAATTCTTCCTGCTTCCAAATGGGCCAGGGAGGACAATGGAAGTGATGACGAACAAGATAGAAGTACAAGGGATCTAGGATTAACATACTCGTCTTCTGGGAGTGAGAATGCTGGTGATGCTTTCATGAAATCTGAGGATGAAGATTTTGCAACTGATGCAAGCAATTCCTTCCATTCTGATAATGGTCTCAGTGAAGAACAGAGGTATTTGTCATGTGAAGCTATATTGCATCTTTTTGTTTTTTTGAGTTGCTGGTGGATAATAATTGTCCGTCTATCATAAAAAATATTTTCACTTCTATAGAAACACCTAATTGCGCAGCTCATGTTAGCAAATTTTTCACTTTATGATGGTTGGTATTTTCTAATATTACTATCAGCGAATTTTGTGGTTCATGTTTGCCCTGTATACTGGGGTTTCTTTTACCCAGAGGATGAGTTGATTTGTCAGTACAGTATAGAATACTGAATGAATAACAGTGCTCTGTAGCATCTACGTAGTATGTTCTGGATCAGCAAGTGTTATGCGGCTTATGCTGGGTAGGATGTAGAAGTAAACCGTATCATGTTCTTTGAGGTGGTGCCAGCTATATCACCTATCTTTCTGCTGAATCCCCTCTGAATCTGGATCAGTTAATCTTAAAACCGACATTTATGATGAATCTTAAACGTTGTTCCATGGTTTGCCATCTGACTCTCATGTATTTCATAGTGTATATTACTTAAAGTCCGTGTCTCCCATTCTCTGCAGACAAAAGATGAGGCTTTTGGAAGTTGCACTGATAGAGTACCGTGAATCTTTGGAAGAAAAAGGTATTAAGAGTCTGGAAGAAATTGAAAAAAAGGTTGAGATGCATCGAAGACAAGTACAATCTGAATACGGATTATTACATGACAATGATGATGCTTCAGGAAGAAGTAAGTCTATTATGTCTTTTTCTAGCATTAGTCTTTCATTGAGGGTTTTGTTTTTTGGTCTTCTTTCCTTGTGCATGGTTCTGCTTATTAATATATAGCATCTTGCAAATAGTTAATGTACGATTAAACACACTTTGGAACCTGCAGAAAGATCATCTTCGGAAACGAAAGAGAAAAGGGATGATTCCCGAGTCCCTCCAAGGAAGCGTCGGAGGAACAGAAGCCGAAGCAACAGCCCGCAAAGAAAATCAGTTGGTAGAGAGAAGGAAAGAGGTAATGATGCGAGCAAAGAGAGGGAAAGACGCAGAGATTGGGACAAAGACATTGACCTGGAGAGTGGAAGGGGGAGAGATAGGCATAGAGAAAGCGGAAGCAGGGAGAGAGACGATTACGAGAGAGACAAGGGCTGGGAGAGAGACAGGGAAAGAAGAAGAGTGAAATAAGTCGGCCGGTGCAGAGAGAAGGATAAAATGAGGTTGGTTGGTAAAAAGAGGTTGGTTTGTCCTAATTGTATGATATCTCATGTTTGCACTTTATATTCTAACTAAAGTTCCAAGGTCTTTTGTTTACATTTATCAAATGCACAAACTATTCAGTTATAGTTGTAGTATACATACCATGATATTCCTTTACAACATGTTTGTTAGCCTTTTTAATGTATAATAATCTGGTGTGTCTTTTGCGGATAATTGTCTATGGTCGTCTTAGGGGTTGCTCCACGTTAAGGGATGTAGGGGCGACCGGACCTGGTAACAAAAAGATTTCAGTGGAATATGTGACAAATTTCTGACCTGTACTGTATGTCGAAAATCAAAATCCTGAAGCCGCCCTTGTCCGTCAAATTTCCCTACAGGTTCTAGTGCCTTTGATTGGTGTGCTGGTAGAAAATTGATGATAAGCAAGAAGCTCCCATATATTTATTTCTTTGTGAATTTATGGTTATGGTTACATGCTGCTGTCACGTTTATTCAGTGTTCTAAAAATCACCCTGGGCGATCGCCTAGGCGCCGCCTAGGCCCTGGACGATCCCCGGGCGTCTCGACTTGGCTCTAGGCGATTTATCTGGGTGCTCAAGTGTGCTGGGCAATTTTCTGGGCGCTCCTAGGCCCGTCTAGGCGCTCTTAGGCCCTTCTAGGCAATTAGAGTTCCATCTGGGCGAACATCCAAGTTTTCCCAGGTGTTTAGACAAGAAAGAGGCATAAAACCCTAAAACCCCCCTTAAAACCCTAAAACCCCGTGACAAACCCTAAAACCCCTCGTAAAAATCCTAAAACCCCCTTAAAACCCTAAACCCCCCGTAAAAACCTAAAACCCCCTTAAAACCCTAAAACCCCCCTTAAAACCCAAAAAGCGCCTAGGCGCCCCTGTAGCGTACCGACTCCGCCTAGCAAGTTTTAGAACATTGCGTTTATTTGTTTATTATATATTTTAAAAGTTAGTTACAAATATGCGCATGAATTATATTTAGTATTCAAAAATGTGCTGGTTGAAATAATTTGTTTATTTAATTTCATTTGACAAGTAAAAAGTGTGACGTTTCTTGTAGTTAAAAATCAGATGTGTTTATCATTGCTTTCTTGAGTTTAATCAATGTCATATACGTATCTTTCCAGATCTACAACAAATGGGGCTTCTTCTTTGGAAGAGTATTTCTCCTCTCCTCTCCTTTCGTCGAAAGTTTTGCGTGTGGGTATGCTCATGTTTTTACGGCAGTCAAAGGCTCTCTTCTCCCTGCACGTGGCTCTATTCTCCGGACCAGTGTTGTTGTTGTTTTTTTTTTTTTTTTTGGGAAGGATGTTTGTGATAGGGCCTAGGGGGGATGGTTGAGCAGGGGGGACTCAGATGATCTTATTTTTTGGTTGCGGTGCCGTTTTACCTTTTCTAGTTGTTGCGGTTTGTTGTGCCGTGTTATAAGTACCTTAGTGTTGTCTTCGTTGCCGGATTTTGGGTTCATCACCCCCCTGACTGCTGATTTTGATGGGCTACGGCGGTGATTGGACGATTTTCTATTTTCCGGTTGGCAACAGCGGCGGCTTTGGTGGTGTGCTTATTGCCTTCAATGGCGGCTTTGGTGTTTTCATGCTTTGGCTTTCATTTCAGGTATTAGGCGTTGGTCTGTAGGTCTCGGATGGTCTCGGTGCTTGTTGGGTTTGTCGGGCTTCTCGGTCACTACGGTTGTTGCTGGATGATGGTGGTGTTTGGTTTTCTCTTCGGTTATGGACGTTTGTGATATGGCGAATTGTTTCCATTTTCTTTCTTACCAAATCAAGTTGTCTATAATGAGACAATTTGGTAATTGAGGCTCTCCTCATGTTTTTCTTTCGTTTCGTTAGTATGTCTGTGTCCAATAGTTGGCTGGTAGTGTTTTGATGGTTATCCGGCATTTTTCCAAAGATTGTCAATGTGTAATGTGTTTCGTTTGTTAGTAATATAAATCTTTCTTTTCGGATAAAAAAGAATCTGTTGAAGGGAGCCGGATTGTCTTGTAGAAGTTTGTAGTAAACAAATGAAAAACGTGAATAAAATACGAAAGTTTATTATTCAAAGAATAATCAACAAGTTGTCCTGCAATGTTGATCATGGGATATTTATAGATGCATATATCTCATGGATCAGTTAAAAGGAAGTTACAAGCGGTTACAACATAATCTAACTAAATAACCGTTTTCTGTGTAACTAATCTGCCGACTATCTCAGCACCTGCCCTTCAAGCTGAGAGTGGTAGATGAACAACTTGCACTCAGCATTCCCTTCGGCCACTAGAACTTTGAAATATCTTTGAAATTCCCAACTTGTCTAGCAGATATGAAAAGATGGGTGATGAGAGTCAATTCGAATTTGTTTTCCTACGTGATTTATACCCCGTTCGACTTGTTTTACTTAATTCCGGAAACTTTTGGCTTGGTTTTGACACGTATTGCACTGTTTTGATGTTTACGAGATCTGGAAGTATAATCCGGGATTCTCGATCTTTTTCGGTGTATTTATTTTACTCTCGGTCACCCTAGTGTCCTGTAGGGATTACGTGTGGTGTTTGTTGTGATTATTTATAGGAATTAGGTTTTCGAGATGGTCGGAACACGAGATACGGGGGTTGGAACGTGTTCTTGAAGCTTAAACGTTAGATGGGTCAAATTTTGTTGGTAACCATGGATTCAATTAATCTGCATTTTGGTCCATATTAGAGGAATTTTCTGGGCTGGACATCTTCATGAAATTTGTAGACATTTGAGTTAGCTTTCCAATGCATTTTGAATCACTTGATTTGGAGGGCACCGGACAAAGTTATGGCCACTTTCACTGAAGATGGGTCAGCAGGCCACCGCCTAGAAGATGCATAGAGTTGCCCAAATTGACTCTGTTCATAGGCCGCCGCCCATGAATCACAGGCCACCGCCTACGGTGCTGTGGTCAACTTGAGTAAGTCATTATAAAAAGCATTTTGAGTGGATTTTCATGTATATCATCACCTTCTTCTTCGAAGAAACCTCTGCAACTTTGCTTTTCACCATTAAAATAGATTTCTAGCTTGTTTTAACAATAGCCTTTTGTAATAAGAGAGACTTTATGGTGCAACGGTTGTAAGAAGGTTGTACCAAGTGGCATACATTAGAGCCTTTCATTTTTACTCTCTTTCACATAATACACTTTTATCGTGTGTGAGAGGTTAGAAATGAATGGTTGTAATGTATGCCACTTGGTACAACCTTCCTACAACGGTTGTATTATAAAATTTGTCTTGTAATAAATACTCAGATCGTTACGGATTTTATATATATGAAGTTGGTTTTCTCGGATTCGAAGTTTCTTCCGGTTTTCTCTACATAGGTATAGCTTTTACCTCTCTTGTGTTTGTGTGTGTTAATTATATGATGAAATCTCGCGTTCTTGTAGCCGTAATGAACTGAATCGGGTGGAAGAGGTGGTGTTAATGGAGTCTATTCAGAGGTGTGTTATTGGAGAAAGGAAGAAGGAAAAAGGAAGAAGATGACCACCGCGGCTCCTCTCTTCTTAAGAATCCATACATCCCTTATCAGTGTATGGACAGCTATCTCTTGAGCACATGTTTAGGTTCGACCTCAATGGGAAAATAAAATGGAGCACCTAATAACGTATCTTCACAGATCAAGAACTACGAGATCCAATCGCAACATCGAATATGGAATTCAAAGGGATCAAATAGGAAAGGATACTATGAATCATAGAATTCTAATGAAATATACGATCAACCAGCATTTATCGAATTTGAAAAAGAGTTGCCGGAGAATTAGATGGTCTTCCTAAACAGGACTTTTATTTGGTAGGTAATATTGATGAAGCTACTGCGAAGGCTATAAACTTAGAAATGGAGAACAATTTGAAGAAATGACCCTAAATCTTGTGTGGTTCGTAGCCACGTGCTCTAATCCTCTGAGCTACATGCCCCACCTCGTCTCCAGTGGATCTGTTCCCGGGAGTACCATAAAGAATAAGGACCCTTTCCTCGCTAACTAACCTTCCTGCAAGAGATCCTTTCTTAGCACCAAGCATCTTGGTACTAGATAGAAATGATGAGAGACATGCTTGTCTTTTAACATGTTTTAAAAGATGGAGTCACTATCAAAAAAAAGAGCGAGTCTAAATAAGTCAAGATTTGTCGAAAACAGACTAAATAGCCTATTCCCGTATGTATATGCATGTTCTAATGTAACTCATTACTCTTTATCTTTTATAATCATCATATATTATAATTTATACGCAACACGTTGTAACCGTTTTAATAAAACCATATTGATAGACATTCATAAATCCTATTGTTACATATGAATTGGTTCTTTAATATGTAATAGAAAAACCCCTCGGAAAAAGAGAACTCGAAATCCTAGAAAAAAACAAAAGAAAACTTGGTACTCACTCTGGAGCGTGGGATCGAATCCCTTTTAACAAGCCAATAATTTTATAGTGGTTCAGGAGAAAAAAATGGACCATCATGTCATCATTTGTGGCTAATCACAATTTTGTCAAAATGTAATATTTTCTATAACAAAGGGGTCACATCTGTCACTTAATAAGCCAATAATTTTATGTTGTCCATGAGAAAAAAAAACACCATCATGTCATCAATTGTGATCAATAACAATCGTTTTTTTTAGAAATGTGGTTTTTTCTACAACAACGAGGTTCCACTAATAAACTCTTGCATCTTATCGGTTTGACACCACTAAGTCATAGTTTTTTTGGAAACGTAATAAATATAGGCGTGTCACGAAAACGCTTTTGTTTATTTTATATAAAGCATAAAAGGGGGAAATAACCGAGGAGTTGTACCTGCAATTTCGTAATGAGATTTTCGGAAAAACTTTGAGAGCAAAAAAGATTTCCTCACAAGTTTCGTGTCATCATGAGAAGACATTTTGATACTAAAAGTTTCAAGTTTTATCAAAACCCTAAAAACAAGATTTGATCATATTATGTTTATTAATAATTATGGATTAAAGTTTATTTTATATAAAGCATAAAAGGGGTTGTTTTTATAAATATTTGGTTGTGTTTTGGTGTTGTATTGTTGATAGAAATCATGTCAAGTGTTGTTTTTGGTGTATGAAGTGCTATGGTATGTTATGGATGTGTTTTACTGTTGTTTTGCTGTCAAATTGATGTTAAACATGTTGGGAATGTGTTAGAATTCATAAAAGTGCAGAAAACTGATGTTTAGGGCAATTTTAGGGTTTTGGCGCGCACCAAAGGCGTTTAGCACGCGCCAAAACGAAACCAGAAGGGGGATGTTTTTGCACAGTGGTTTTAGCACACACGTGAGGGGTCTAGCGCGCTCGTGAGGGGTCTAGCGTGCGCCAAACATGTCCAGGAATCAGGCAGAAAGTACTGGGAGCTTTTAGCGGACGTCAAAGGCTCTTAGCACGCGCCAAATGTAACCAGAATGGATGCTGAATCTTCGGAGTGGTGTTAGCACACGTCAAACAAGGTAGTGCGCGCCAAAACCTCTGTTTTGGTGTTTTAAGTTGTTTTAAGCTCCGAATCCAGTTTTGAATGTTGTTTCTTGATCTAATAACATTAAATGAACATGAACAAGCCATGATTAAGCTTCTGATGTGTTTAGTTCCGGCACCGAATGGATTCTTGCTAAGAGTTGAAGTTCGGGACTGTCGGAAGAGCATGATTGGCTTGTGCTTTGATGAGTTAGTATTCATAAATGTCTGTGTATGTGGTAGGATGTTATGTCTATATGTCTTAAGTGATGGAGTAGAAGAAGTGAGTGAGCCTTTCCTTGAAAACACTTTGGTGGCTAGTTAATGATTAATAGCATACTTACTTAAGTAGTTAAAAGACTAAACATCATGTCATTCTTGGTAAGGAATAAGTCTATATTGTGATGTGTGGGCGGTCAGTAAAAGCAAATAACTCTATAGGTTATTAAGACCCCAAGTACGGAGGGACTTCGCCGAACGTGTACACTATCGGGGCTAGCCCTTGGCTATTGGTGTGATCCACCAATAGGTTACACCCAGATATTTCATGGTGAGTAGCACCATAAATAGTGCCGTTGAATGCCGATGTAACAAAGATAAGTAAAGCTAGAAACAAGTAGGATTCAATGACATGTTGATGAGAATGGAGTGAACCCTAGAGTTTAGTCGGTCTTATAAAGATAACTTAATAACAAGGTGAACCTTTTCGTTATGAAACTTAATTAATTCAATAGCTTCTACCTCTTTGCTAAGTACCTTTGTACTTACCTCCATTGCATGTTTGTTTTGTATGCTTTGTGGGGTGAAAAGATGAATAAGTTGAACAAGAGTTCGATGAGAATTTTGAGGACGACGTTTGAGCTTTTACCATGCTTGATGAATTATTATTTCTTCTGTTACCTATGATGTATCAGACTATGATGTTGTTTTATTTTCAAACATATGTTGTACTTTCTTTTGAGACTTTTGTAATTTAAGTTGTTGTAATTTCTTTGAGACATCGTACGTTGTAAGTTTATTTCGTTATTGTAAGAATACATTTCTATCTTTCGCTTTGACGGTTCGTATTCTTGTACCATTTATGGTTTCACCGAGTCTATTTAGCTTCCGTTTTTACTTAACTCGATACGACGACGTAGAGACTTACATATAATGTTGGATTAATTTAATGTTATACGTGCCGAATGTTCTTTTCCGGATAAGGGCTCGGTATCGGGGAACGGGGCATTACAGTTGGTTTCGGAGCGTGGCGTCCTTGTTGTTATAGGCTTCATTTCCTTTAAGATAAAATTTCTTTAGACCACTTAGTAACATTCTAATCTTCCTTGATCTTCCAAAATGGTAAATGCCCGCAGGCAAGAGGCAAGTCATAATCAAGCTCAGTTCGAAGAACAAGCCGTAGTAGTGGGTCATGTGGAAAGGGTTGAGCAAGTACCTCAGCCACAACCTTCACCTCATCAGGGACATCCTCCTCGTTGGCATGTTGGTGGATCCATACTTGTCACTATTGTAGGTGACATTCCACCAGTTTTCTTACCACCCGTGACATATGTGTATCATCCACCTTCTCCACCGGTAAGCTACACTCATTCTTCGGTAATTTATCCACATCAGCAAACTTTTTACCCTCCACCAACAAGTTATCTACCCAACCTATGGTTATACCACCATCACTAAGGGTTGATCAACCATATGGTTTTGGCTATCCATCCTATGGACTTCATCAACCTTACCATACTCCACCACATCACCAAAAATACCACACCTACCATCAAATATCACCAGTAGCTCCTCCTCAACAACCATATCCACCTCTATACCCACCTCAAGTACCTCAAGTACCATAAGTACCCTTTGGATACCCTCCAGTTAACCCTCATGTCTACCCACCAACAGGTCAACTGATTCAATGTCATGTGGGTGCGGTTGATTGGTACATAAGGTTGAAAAGGAACCGTATGCAAGACTTATTTGGGAACGTAGATTCGGCTAAAACAGAGATGTGGATATAGAGTTTTGAAAAGGCTCGAGGAACGTGAATGTTCCTGAGACGGAGATGGCACAATTAGTAGTGGGATTCTCACTTGGCATGGCTGAGAATCGGATAGAGGCAATAGAAAGTAGTCGGGGAAAGATCACGGATTGGAAGGTGTTCAAAGAATGTTCTACACCGAATACTCCCCACCTTCGATACAAGCGGATAAAGGCAAGCCAATTCTTGAACCTTAAACAAGGCTTACACATGAAGGTTACTCAATACTCTTAAAGGTTCAATGAGTTGGGTAGGTTTTACCCCGAGATTATGAGTGTAGAGAAGCGGAAATTTGCCTTGTTTCATAATGGGTTGTCCCGGGAGATACAAGCCTGTATGTTGGGAGATACACCAAGAACAATGGCGGAGATGCTTAATAAGGCTCTAGAGGTTGAGACGTTCAAGAACAAACCCTCTGTGGTTGTTGGTGTTAAAAGGACTTTTGGCACAAGTCAAGGAACCAGTCATGGAGAACCACATCAAAACATGAAGAAGATAACGACACCTATAGAAGCCACTCATTCGGCAAGAGCACCACTTTGTCAAAAGTGCAAGAGAAATCATTCAGGTGAGTGTCGAGCTAATGCTAGTGGATGTTACTATTATGGAGATTAGGGGCATTTTGCTAGAGCATGTTCATCAAGAGCAAGCAAAGGGAATCAGAGTCGAGGAAGCGGTAAAGGAAACCTAAGTAGACCATATAAAGTTTTCGCATTGGATGCGGAAATAGAGGAACCGGACAATAATGTTATCTCATGTACTTTAAAGTTATTTATTTTATGAAAAGTACTTTTATAGAACGTTAATTCATGTTATACTTGTACTTAAATAAATGAATTTACTTTATAGGTACGTTAATATTAGATAATCTAGCGGTTATGGCCTTGTTTGATACCGAAGCGTCTAACACTTTTGTGTCAACTAAGATTGCTAAGAAACTAAATCTACCTTTGGAAACCTTAAGAAATTCTTTGGAGATAACTACACCTTTAGGAAAGGTAACAAAAGTGACTAAGATGATAGTACAAGTGGATGTTCGTGTAGGAGCGTATCGGTGTAAGAGTGATCTTATAGTGTTGGACTTTTCAGACTTTGATGTAATTCTTGGCATAGATTGGCTATCCGAGAATTATGTACACTTGGATTGTAGAGAAAAGAGAGTGACCTTCAAGGTACCCATAAAATCGTCTAAGACTTTTCAAGGTAATGTTTGCAAGCCGAGTAAGAAGCGCCATCCGATAATTTTAGCGGTTAAGCCAATTAGAGCTTGTCAAAAAGATTGTGAAGGCTACTTGTTGTATGCAATGGATGTTGAACAAGTTAAGCATAAGTTAGAAGAAACTCCAATAGAGAAATACCCCAAAGTTTTTCCGGATAAGCTACCAGGCAATATGCCGGATATGGAGATTGATTTTGAGATCTAGTTAGTACCGGGGGCAGCACCAGTAGCAAAGGCACCTTATAGGATGGCTCTGGATGAATTAAAGGAATTAATGGCTCAGATAAAGGACATGTTGGAAAGAAACATAATTCAGCCAAGTACTTCACCGTGGGGAGCCCCTGTTTTGTTTGTTAAGAAGAAAGACGGTAGCATGAGGATGTGCATTGACTACCGAGCGGTGAATAACCCACTATCAAGAATAAGTACCCTCTACCTATGATTGATGATTTGTTTAATCAATTGCAAGGGAAGAAAGTTTTCTCTAAGATTGATCTTAAGTCGGGTTATCATCAGTTAAAGATTAAGGTAGCTGACATACCGAAGACGGTTTTTAGTACAAGGTTTGGACATTATGAGTTCTTGGTATGCCTTTTGGAATCACTAATGCTCCATCAACCTTCATGGACTTGATGCAACGTGTTTTCATGCCTTATTTGGATAAATTTGTAATCGTATTCATAGATGATATTATTATATACTCAAAGGACGAGCAAGAGTGCATGAAAAGAATTACCCAACAAATGACTTGGTGTTAGCAGCAGTAGTGTTCTCCTTAAAGACTTGGAGACACTATCTTTATGGTGTCAAGGCTAGAATCTTCACGGGCCATAAGAGTTTGAAGTATTTCCTTTTCTCAAGAGAATTTTAATATGAGACAAAGAATATTGTTGGAGTTTGTAAAGGATTACGACTTGTATGTGCAATACCATCCGGTAAAGCTAACGTTGTGGCAGATGCATTGAGTAGAAAACTAGTGTATGCGGTTTCAGGGGTTCAAGATGTGGTAAAAAAGTTGGATGGGCTGAAAATTTGGGGTTTTGAGTAGTTTGGGAATCGACAGATTGTGGTTCCGTTGTTGGCTAGGTTAGAGTTGATGCATGATATTCGGGAAAAGCAAGATGAAGACCCAATTTTAGTTGACTTGAAGCGTGTTGCAAGAGAAAAGCCTATGGTTGGTTATGTGTTAGACAAGAATGGGAATATTTGGTACCAGGATCGGTTGGTGTGCCAAATGTTGGTGATTTAAGGCAAATAGTTATGGATTTGAAGGAACGGTTTTGGTGGCCTTCCATGAAGTTGGAAATAACAAAGTTTGTAGCTGAATGCGACACTTGTCAGAAAGTTAAAGCGGAACATAGACGACCAGGTGGAATGCTTAAACCTTTAGATATCCCAAAATGGAAGTGGGATTAGATCACAATGGACTTCATCACCGGTTTACCTAGAACCAAGAGTGCATGATATGATATGGGTGACTGTTGATAGATTGACCAAATCAGCCTATTTCTTACCGGCAAAAGTTGATAGATGACTACACTCTATTTGGATAATATTGTGAAGTTGCATGGAGTACCGATATCAATAGTTTCGGATCGTGACATCTGGTTCATCAGTGGGTTTTGGAAGAGTTTGCAAAAGGCTATGGGTACAAAGTTATATTTGAGTACGGCCTTCCATCCTCAAACAGACGGACAATCCGAACGAACAATCCAAACATTTGAAGATGTGTTAAGAGCTTGTGTTTTGAAAGTAGGCGGATCATGGGATGATTACCTACCCGTGGCAGAGTTTGCTTATAATAACAGTTATCATGCCAATTTGGGTATGCCACCGTTTGAAGCTTTGTATGGGAGAATATGTCGAACACCGTTGTTTTGGGATGAATTCGGGGAGAAGCATGTCACTGGACCGAAAATGGGTGAACAAGCTAAAGAAGGGGTTGCATTGATAAAGAAGAATTTGAAAGCGGCTCAAGATTGACAGAAGAGTTGGGCTGATGTTCGTAGAAGACTGTTAGAGTTTGATGTTGGTGAGAGAGTTTACTTCCGAGCTTAACCAATAAAGGAAGTTAAACGGTTTGGTCAAAAATAAGAGTTAAGTCCAAGGTTTGTAGGGCCGTTTGAGATTCTTGAAAAAATTGGAACATTGGAATATAAGCTCAAGTTACCGAAATCGATGTCAAGAGTTCATAACGTGTTTCATGTCTCAATGTTTAAGAAGTGTTTGACGAAGACGGATGTTGAAGCTACAGTTGATCCGGAATTTCTTCAAGATAATCTTGCTTATGATGAGAGACCGATTAAAGTGTTGGACCGTAAAGAAAAGATGATTAAGAGAAGGTTAATCCCTTTGGTTTTGGTGCAATGGAGCAATCATTCACCGAACAAGGCGAAATGGGATGTTGAGGATGATATGATCATTGAGTTTCCAGATTTTCTCGACTTACCAGGTACGTTTCAGTTTCGAGGACGAAACTTCTCTTAAGGGGGGATGAATGTAATATTCTGATTTTCGGGAAAGGGCATACGTGTCATTATGCAAAAACGAAATATTATGTTTATAAATAATTATAGATTCATTTTAATCGTAATAAAAGATATTTTATTGTCTCTCGTTTCTTTTTTGAATAAATCGAAGAAAGTTTATTTTATATAAAGCATAAATGGGGTTTAATGGTATTAATTGTAATTAATGGAAATTAATTGTAATAATAACTCTTGCGAGTTATTTTGAGAAAAGAAATAATCTCCCATTAAGGGAGGAGTTTTTGTCTGCAACTTGTCAGAAGGAGTATTTTACAAACTCCGAGAAAACTTTGAGAGCAAATAAAAAGGCAAAAGAGACTTGTTCAATTTCCTCACAAGTTTCTTGATGGATTTCAGATGCAAGTAGAGAAAATGAATCATGAGAAGACGAGGATCGTTTTGGTACTAAAAGTTTCAAGTTTTATCGAGGTATGATTTTAACCCTAAATTGGATTCAACAAGATTTGATCATATTTTGGTTGTTTGAAGTGCTTGATTCGTAGTTCTGAACGTTCAGAAACCTTGATCACAAGTTATTCATAGTTTACTTGATGATCAATATAGGTTTTGGTTAAAGTTCTAAGAGGTGTTGTAGATTTCTTGGAGTTGTGCTTTGGTTTTCGCTTGCTAACAAGTAAGAGGATATTCCTATTGATTTAATTCAAGTTTTATAAATATTTGGTTGTGTTTTGGTGTTGTATTGTTGATAGAAATCATGTCAAGTGTTGTTTTTGGTGTATGAAGTGCTATGGTATGTTATGGATGTGTTTTACTGTTGTTTTGCTGTCAAATTGATGTTAAACATGTTGGGAATGAGTTAGAATTCGTAAAAGTGCAGAAGACTGATGTTTAGGAGGGATTTAGAGTTTTGGCGGCAAAACGAAACTAGAAGGGGGATGTTTTTGCACAGTGGTTTTAGTGAGCACGTGAGGGTCTAGCACATGCCAAATGTGTCCAAAAAGCATGCAGAAAGTATTAGGAGCTTTTAACGCATGCCAAAAGTGACCAGAATGGATGCTGAATCTTAAGAGCGGTTTTAACACGCGCCAAACAAGTGTAGCGCGCGAAAAAACCTCTGTTTTGGTGTTTTAAGTTGTTTTGAGCCCCAAATCTAGTTTTGAATGTTGTTTCTGGATCTATTAACATTAAATGAACATGAACAAGCCATGATTAAGCTTCTGATGCGTTAGTTCCGGCATCGAATTGATTCTTACTAAGAGTTGAAGTTCGGGACCGTCGGAAGAGCATGATTGGCTTGTGCTTTGATGAATTAGTATTCGTCAATGTCTGTGTATGTTCTAGGATGTTATGTCTAGATGCTTAAGTGAGGGAGTAGAAGGAGTGAGTGAGCCTTTCCTTGAAAATATTTATGTGGCTAGTTAATGATTAATAACCTACGTACTTGAGTAGTTAAAAAACTAAACATTATGTCATTCTTGTTAAGGCACAAGTCTATATCGCAATATGTGGGCGGTTAGTAAAAGCGAGTAATTCCATAGGTTACTAAGACCCCAAGTACGGAGGGACTTCGCCGAACGTGTACACTATCGGGGCTGACCCGTGGCTATCGGACGATCCACCAATATGTTGCACCCAGATACTTCGTGGTGAGTAGCACCATGCGTAGTGACCTTGAATGCTGATGTAACAATGATAAGTTAAGCTAGAAACAAGTAGGATTCCACAACATGTTGATGAGCATGGAGTGAATCCTAGAGTTGAGTCGGTTTTATAAAGATAACTTAATAACAAGGTGAACCTTTTCGTTATGAAACTTAATTAATTCAATACCTTCTACCTATTTGCTAAGTACCTATGTACTTAACTCCATTGCATGTTTGTTTTGTATGCTTTGTGGGGTTAGAAGATGAACATGTTGAACAAGAGTTCGATGAGGATTTTGAGGACGACGTTTGAGTTTTTGCTATGCTTGATGAATTACTATTTCTTTTGTTAACCTATGATATATCAGACTATGATGTTGTTTTATTTTCAAACATATGTTGTACTTTCTTTTGAGACTTTTGTAATTTAAGTTGTTGTAATTTCTTTGAGACATCGTATGTTGTAAGTTTATTTCGTTATTGTAAGAATAACTTTCTATCTTTAGCTTTGACGACTCATATTCTATTACCATTTATGGTTTCACTTGAGTCTATTTTGCTTCTGTTTTTGCTTAACTCGATATGACGACGTAGAGGATTACGTATAATATTGGATTTATTTAATTTATACGTGCCGAATGTCTTTTTCTGGATAATGATTCGGTATCCGGAAGCAGGCGATACACGGATAATCCAGGTTAAAGGGTCACAGTAATTACCACGGGGCCAATTCTTCATTGGCCACTAAGTTATCATAGTTTGATATATATATATATATATATATATATATATATATATATATATATATATATGTGTGTGTGTGTGTGTGTGTGTGTGTTTGTGTGTGTGTGTGTGTGTGTGGTTTTTTGTATTGTGTTGTGTTGTGTTGTGCGTGGTTCTGTGGAGCATCTTTTCACACAACACACACTATTCTGACCTAACATAAGTCAGAATGCAGTTTATTATTTTAACTTAGTTCCAGTCATGACTTAAGTTAACCTAGATCCAATACCGGTCAAAAAGCCTAGTTAATATATTCTGACTCATATTAGGGCATCAAATATTCAACATTCTGCCTAAGTTTGAGTCAGAATAAATATGTGCGAAAATTAGAACGATAAAGTTGGAAAAAAAATATGTGTGAAAAAGACATTTACTTTCTGTTTCTTAGTTTTTCATTTATTTATTATTATTTTTTTTATAATTATACAACGAATTTACCATTACATCCTTTGTATATACAATTAGGGGTGAACAAAAATTCTGGAAACCAAACCAACCGGCCGAACCAAATCGAACCAAACTGGAATGTATAAACCATGGTTTTTCGGTCGGTTTTCCTATAACTAAAAACCAAACCGATTAATACAATTTGGTTCCAATTTAAAAAAACCGTTTAAAACCGGACCAAACCGGATTAGATATATATACACACATACCTACATCTATTAGTTCTTTAAAACATCTTTGTGCTTTTTTCAGTCCAATTCAACCTATTTAGACTTTGTATTTGTAATATATTACTGCTATATTATTAATTATTTAATTTCATATCCTAAAGATTCGGATTTTGTTGATCGTTTCATAGACTTGTCTTCAATTTCCAATCTTTTAGAAGAATCTCGAGTACTTTCAGTTCAAAACTTACCACCGCTAACTCGTTCTTCTCTTTATACTTCCTCATCACCAATATTTGAAAATTGTGGATGTTGATCTGCATGACTTACTTCTTTTAATGATGTTGAGCAACTTCATCATGTATCTTTTTCGATGTGTTCATTTGTATAGTTTGGCATCTTATCTGAACAAATGCATTTATAAACATTAGTTTTATGTATGTTTGTCTTTTATTTGCTTATAATTAGATTATGTTGGATAATAACATTGTTGAGATACAAAAAATTAGAGCTGGTGTTTTGAAGAACATAAAATCACGAATATGTTCTAACTAAGTGAACCCCAAAACTATATAACATATTTTTTCATTTGAAATATGTGAAAGTTAGTTACATTCCATTTGTCTCTCACTTACTTATGAAACAAATACATTCATCTTTCTCCCCTAACCTTACTCAAAATACTGTTTTGTCGGATGTATTTTGAGATTTATGTATGTTATTCAATAATATAGCCGTTGGTTCATTATTAGTACTTTTTGAAGTTGACTTAGACAAAACTCGGAAATCATGCATCAGACATGTTCCCCAAGTATGTTGTGCAGCAGCAGACTTGTCTTCAGTAGACTTGCCATTAGCAGATTGATCAACTATGCTGATCTTGTCTCAGCCGAACACCAGACTTCAGCAGATTCTTCGTATATTGCTGACCAGAACATGTTTCCACACGGACTCTAAGTATTACACTCAGCAGACCCAACTCAGTAGCATAGTTTAAGTCACCATTACAAATCTCCACATTGACTTCAACTTCATGCAAACTGACCAGATGCACAACCAAGTGCCAGAAATCCACTTTGTCTTCAGATTTGAATACCTCAGCAGACCCCCAACTTTAGCTGAGTATTCCTAGATACAGATTAAAAACTTTAGATATTTAGCAAGTCCAGACACAACTGAAACTTGCCCCTTGGAACTGGTTTAGTGAACATATCAGCAAGATTAACATCAGTGCTGATCTTCTCCACTTTAACCCTCCTCTCATTTCTCAGAAAATGGTACCTAACATCAATGTGCTTGGTTCTCTCACGATGAACCTGATCCTTAGCCAAACATATTGCACTAAGACTGTCACAATACAACCTGGCTTGATCTTGATGCAGACTCAGATCATTGACTAACCCTTTCAACCAGATTACCTCATTTGTCGCTTACCTTCGGTGCCATGTATTCGCTTGATAGTAGATAATGTCACTGTACCCTGTAAAGTTGCCTTCCAACTTACCACAGAACCACCCAAAGTAAACACATACTCAGTCATAGATCTCCTATTGTTCACATCAACAGCATAATCAAAATCACAGTACCCTGTGACAAAACATTGAGTACCACCTCCATAAATGAGTCCAATATCAGATGTACCCCTAAGGTACCTAAATATCATTTTCACTGCTTTCCAGTGTTTCTTTCCAGGTTGAGCCATAAACCTGCAGACAACATTGACTGCCTGAGCCAAATCAGGCCTAGTACAGACCATGGCATACATTAAACTTCCCACCGCACTAGCATATGAAACCCTTGACATGTATTCTTCCTCTTCAGCTGACTGTGGAGCAAACACAGCAGACAGATGCAGATTTGGTGCCATTGGAGTATCTATAGGTTTGGCTGCTGACATGCCAAACTTGGATAATACCTTTTCAATATACCCCTGCTGAGACAAGAACAACTTCCCCTACTTCCTATCTCTATAGATCTCCATACCCAAAATTTTCTTTGCATTCCCCAAATCCTTCATCTCAAATTCAGCCTTGAGCAGATTTTTCAGATCTTGAATATCAGACTTGTTTTGCAGCAGCTAACAACATATCATCCACATACAACACCAGATAGATGATTGAACCATCCTTCAACTTGTTGTGATAAACACAACAATCATATGGACTTCTGCTATAACCTTGCTGAATCATATAACTACCAAACTTCTTATACCACTGTCTTGGGGCTTGCTTAAGTCCATACAAGAACTTCTTCAACTTGCAAACATATCCTTCCCTGCCATGAACTTGGAAACCCTCTGGCTGAGTCATATAAATTTCCTTATCTACATCTCCATGTAGAAAAGCTGTCTTCGCATCCCGTTGCTCAAGTTCAAGATTCTGATGTGCCACTATTGCTAACAGCACCCTGATAGAAGTATGTCTGACCACTGGAGAAAACATCTCTTCATAGTCTACCCCCTCTTTCTGACTGAACCCCCTACCAACCAAACATGCCTTATATCTTATACCCTCAATATATGTCATTCCTTCATTTTTCTTGAATATCCATTTGCAGCTGACCACCCTTCTATCCTATGGTTGTTTGACCAGATCCCAAGTCTCATTCTTCTGAAGTGACTCCATTTCTTCTCCCATGGCAACAAACCATTGGGATGCCTCAGAACATGTCACAACTTCCTTGTAAGTGTTTGGTTCAAAACCATCCACTTTTTTAGCTACCTGTAGTGCATATCCAACCATATCCTCCTCAAACCCATATCTTCTTGGAGGGCTGATATTGGTCCTCCTAGCACTGTTGAGAGCTATACCATGCTGACCAACATCGGATGTTTGAGTATCTCACGACCCTTGTTGTGGTGGTTTAGTTCCGATTTTGGATCTACTTGAGTCTTGACTATCCCTCTTTGAGTCTTTTAATCCAAAGAGGCTCGCTGAAGCTCCACCTGTTTGTCAACCTTCTCAGTTTCAGATCCAAATTCAGACTCAGATGTGGCTCTCACGTATGAGTTAAGCATAAAGTTTTCATCAAAGACTACACTCCTGCTGAGTATAACCCTATTTTCAGCTGATGACCAGATTCTATACCCCTTAACTCCATCTCCATATCCAGCAAACACTCCCTTCTTGGCTCTAGGCTCCAGTTTACCTTCACTGACTTGATAGTAGACTGTGCTTCCAAAAACCCTTAGACCTGTGTAGTCTGCTGACTTTCCTGACCAAACCTCAAGTGGTGTTTTGAGCTTGATCCCAGTGTGAGGCCCCCTATTGATTAAGTAGCAAAATGTACTAACAGCCTATGCCCAAAATCTTCTTGCCAGACCAGAATTAGAGAGCACGCACCTTGTGTTAGGAAATCTACGCGGTAACGCTGCGGAATTCAAAAAATTTATTTCCAAAAATCTTTAAATCTAATATTGACTATCTTTATCTTATTACCAAAAATCAATTTTCCAAAAATCAATTAATATCTAATATTAATATTATAGTATCTCATTAATTAAATTGCACAATGCAAGTGTATCTTACACACATTGAAATCTGCGCCCCCTTTAGCCATTAATTGGCTTCTGAAATATTCTTTAATTAATATAATGCTATGATTAATTATTTACAAAATACATGTGTATCATACACACATATAATTTCGACACATACATATACATTATATGTATATTTAATTAATCAACATAATTAATATCTTGTATTATATTTATTTATAATAAATAAATACCACCATATTAATTTACCACTATAACCCTTTATAGTCGAGATAAACTTTCCTTATTTGGTTATTGATAACGCTCTAAATGGTACCAATAATTATACCTATATTCACCCCGAATTCTGCTCAAGAGAGGATAGACAGACTTATTATTTCTTAGAATATATGTTAAATGCTATGTGAGTGTTTCCAGGATCGTAATTCTGCATCTATGTTATTTTCCCGATGTTTTGGTATTGTTTTGTCTCGTTTTTGCGTGTTTTATAGGATGTACAAAAATTGGGGCATTGGAGAACGGATATGGACAAAAGAAGTACATTGGGCCAAGTGATTGAAGTCCAAGAAGAAGCCAGCTGAAGAAAAAGAAGAAAAGAAGGCCCGGTAACCCGAGGGTTAGGCCCGGTAAACCGGCGTCTTGTGGAACACGAAATTGATTCTGCCGCATTATCTAAGTCGGTTAGGGTTTTAGAGAGTCTTAAGTCGGTCATTGTATCTATATAAGGCCGCATATACTGAGTATTATTATCATCGTACAAGTTCATTATCAATTCTTTAATTACATTACAATCATTATTATGCAATAAAGTTTTCTTGAGCTTTGGATAGTTGTTTTTGGTTTCCTCCCTTCTTCCATCATCTCTAGCTTGAGTAGATCGAGCTAGATCTCCATTGTTGAAGGTATGAAGCTTTGAACGTTCCTTTATTGTCTTCAATATGGTAGATCTGTTCGTATTTATGTGTTTTAGTTAATATGCATGTTTAACAACCCCATAATTTACTTATTTTAATCGTACTGAGCAATGTAGATCCAAAAATTAGGAAAAGCCGCCCTCGGTAACCCGGCAGTCTATACCGGTTTACCGAGGCATATTTTAGAAAACCTAAACTGTGATTCACTACAACTACGTTGATTGGCAGGAATAATTAAAACGAGTAATAGGTCTGGCCAATCTAGTATTCGTAATTTGTAAATTAACATGAAGGACCACAAGTGAAGTGTTAATTAGGACATAGTCTTGATGGACCCTAGGAACGTGCTGGTCAATGTTGACAGCTGTCTAGGCGGGTTAGCGGTATGAGGTATCACTCAATATCGGCAGCAGTTCTAGTTCTTTATGCGTATGGGCTATTACGGACCAATTAAGGAGGGTAGCTTGCGTATAGATTGTCTACTGCCATTGTCGGAATACATAGGAGTAGGAATTGCACCCGTAGCTGATAAATGTGATAATAATCATTAAAAGTTCGCGATTAATCTAAGGAAATTATGTGGGGAAGTAAACATAACGATTAACTAATCCAAGTTAGTAGATCGGTGAGGAGAGGGAGAGAATACCATGTTTGTTTTCTTTTATGTTATTGTTGGTCAATGACCGCCTTTATGTTGCTTCTTAATTAGGTTAAAATCGTTTATACTTATGAGTTGCATTGTCTCTGTGGGATCGACCTTGACTCGCATTTACTATACTGCGATGTACCTAGTATTCTTGCTATTAATATCGACGTTAGTGACTTACACGCGATCATTTATCACTATAACCGCATTTTAATCTGGCTAGATGTTCTTATGTGTGTGACCCGATAGGCTTCCGAATAGCCAGTAGGCACAAAGTGCAAATTAAATGAAATTTTTCCCAGTCTAGTACTAAGTTGGTATCTTCACAGCGTTGCAATACTCGTTCTAAGTGCGATAAGCATTCATCGAAAGAATCTCCATAAACACTAAAGTCATCCATAAAGATTTCTAAGAATTTCTCGACCATGTTAGAAAATATTGCCATCATACATCGCTGAAATGTGGCTGGTGCATTACATAAAGCAAATGGCATTCGTTTATAAGCAAAAGTTCCATATGGACAAGTGAAAGTAGTTTTTTCTCTATCTCCTGCTGCAATGAATATCTGTAAGTAGCCTGAATAGCCATCTAAGAAACAGTAATATTTATGTCCACTTAATCGTTCCAACATCTGTACGATGAATGGAAGTGGATGATGATCTTTCTTAGTATGATCATTCAGTTTTCTAAAATCAATACACATTCGATATCCTGTAATTTTCCTTGTCGGAATCCATTCCTTTTTATCATTTTCTTTTACCGTGAAACCTCCTTTCTTTGGAACTACTTGAGTCGGACTTACCCTTTCACTATCTGATATGGGAAAGATTATCCCCATCTCTAATAGTTTAATGACCTCTTTCTTAACAATGGTTTGCAAATTTGGGTTGGCGGCGTTGTGGTGATTACAAGGTTTAGCTCCTTCATTGAGAATGATCTTATGAACACAAATCTCGTGGCTTATTCCTCGAATATACGCCTTTGTCCATCCAAATGCCTTCTTATGTTGTCTTAACATTCTAAGTAATTGATCTTCCTGTTCATTAATTAAGGTTGATGAAATAATAATCGGTAGTAGATTATTAGTTTCAAGAAAAGCATATTTTGATTTGAAGGAAGTGGTTTCAACTCCAGATTCCTTGGTGAATCTTCATGAAGGTTTTAAAAGCGGTCCTTCTAGTTCTAATTTCAAATATTGATGCCATGGGTGTTTAAAAAATATTCCTTTATTTAGATAAAGGATTATTTCTCTCATTTCAGCATCATTTTCATCTTCTTTATAGATGGATAATGCCAAGAATTCTTCAAGCCTATCTTCATAATCTTGCAATTGGTCATCACAGAATGTAGATATCTCATCTATAAAAGAACATGATTCTGGTGATTTGTATGGATGGTTCATAGCTTTGAAGATAATGAAAGAAACTTCATCTTCATTAACTCTTAGTATCAGTTCACCTTTTTGAACATCGATTAACGTTCTTCCTGTAGCTAGAAATGGACGACCTAGAATAATTGGCGTTGAATATCCTTCTTCCATTTCCATTATTACAAAATCCACTGGGAAGTAAAATTTGTCTATTTTAACCAACACATCCTCGATAACTCCCTTAGGATGTTTAATCAATCTATCTGCCATCTGAAGGGTCATTTCAGTATTTGTAAGCTCTCATATGCCTAGTTTCATGTAATCCTCATAAGACATGAGATTTATACTTGCTCCGAGATCACATAGTAATTTTTTAAACAGAAATCCTCCAATGTCACATGGAATGGTGAAACTACCAGGATCTTTAAGTTTATGTGGTAACTTATGTTGAAGTATTGCAGATCATTCTTCATTAAGGCATACATTCTCATATTCTTCCAACTTTTTTTTGTTTGATAGGATATCTTTAAAAAACTTTCCATACGTAGGCATGTTGATTAGGGCTTCAATAACATGGATATTGACATGAATATGACGAAAAGTATCAAGGAAACGAGCATACTTCTTATCAGTTTTTATCTTTTTAATTTGATCCTTTTGTGGGTAAGGTAAAGATTCTAAATCTATAACCTTTGGTTCTGAAGTTATATTCTCTTTTCCTTTTTCCTTGAATCTTCGAGCATTACTTGATCGCCATGTTTCACTATCTTGAGATTTTTTCTTTAAAGCATCCCCTGTATTATCTTTTTCAGTTACTTGCAAATCTTCCTTCCTTTCTTCCTTGTTTTTAGTATTGCTTTCTCTAACGTGTTCCTTAAATAAGGTTCTCAGGTCACTGTCCATTGGATCTTTCAGAAGTCTAGGAACTTTGACCCATTCCTCATCCTCACTTTCAGGTTCAACATATATGTCTCGCTTTAAGAAATTTTCAATAATTTCTTCTTCTTCATCAGTGAATTCAAGTTCATCTGAGGTTTCTATATTCTTCTCAAATTTACCATCTAAATCATTCTCTACTTCATTATTTCCTAAGTTTTCTGCTCCAGTACTTCCACAGAGTTTCTTACATCTGGTAATAACAGCATTTACCTCTCTCGGGTTTCTTTCAGTATTACTTGGTAATCCTCCTGGAGGTCTACTGTTTTTACGTTCTCCTTCTCTACTCAAATGATCTTCCATATTCCTTATTGACGCTTCTATAGTTCTCATTCTGGTATCATGTCCACTCATGGATGTTTTTAACGTACTCATATCCTTAGTGACTGTACCCATAGAAGTTATCATAGTTTCCACATTTTGAGCTTGAGTAGATACTACACCCATCATATTTTCCATTAATTTCTCCCATTTATCAACTCCTTCAGGTTGAGTTGAACTTTGGGTGACTGGTATACTTTGAGTAGTATGTTGTGGATATGATCTAGGTAATGGTTGCAGGTTCTTATTCGCGGTATCTCCTTGATAAACTTGATTACTATATGAATTCTTATATTGAACTGGATACGGTGGTTGTCCTTGCTTACTAGGGTTTTCAGACCAACGAAAAGTAGGGTGATCTCTTCTAATAGCATTAAACGAGTTTGAATACGCGTTGTTCAAATTCTTATCCTTGTTGTAAAAAGCTCACCTCCTCCCTTGAATATCCTTCGGTTTTTCTATCCCTAATGACACATTATCATGATTTGAGTAGTCATTTGTTAAATTATTTTCCGAGTTAATATTCTTACTAGCTTGTAAGCCGTCAAATTTCCTACTCAAATTTTCCAAGTGTGCTAGAACTTCCGTATTCGATGTACATTCTCCTGCAAATGCTACTTTTCTTGTGCTAGAACCGGTTTCCCACATTCGGTTATTTTTGGAAATCTTTTCAATAGCATCGTAAACTAATTGGGCTTCACTCATCATTAAAGAACCACCACATTCATGATCAACGTCTGCACGTGAGTCTTTCCTTAGTTTACGACAGAAAAGTTGGATTTGCATATCTAAGGAATAACCATGATCGGGACAAGCTCTTAATAGTTTTTTAAATCTTTCCCAAGCATTCCCAAGAGTTTCTTCAGATCCTTGTCTAAAGTTAGCAATTTCGACTTTTAATTTCAAATTCCTCCTAGGAGTAAAATATTGTTTTAAGAACTCGGTTTGAACCTCCTCCCAACTTGTCAATGAATGATGTGGGAGTGACATAAACCAATCTCGTGCTCTTCCTTTTAAAGAAAAAGGAAACATATACATCCTCGTTAATTCACGATGAGCACCTTGACTTTTGGCTGTATTACACAATTATTCGAAAAGATAGAGGTGATGATGTGGATCTTCATCATCTTCTCCTAAGAATTGGACTATTGTGTCAATTAAACCAAAAAGATGAGATTTTATTTCGAAATTATTTGCTCCTTCATTTGGTAAACGAATTGGATTATTAGTCTGGTTTCTTCTTACGGTCTGATCACAGATAGGTCTCGGGTTTGGTAGGTTAGGGTTATTATGATTATTCTGGTTCCTATTCTGATTATTTCTATTATTAGGATTCTGGTTATTTGGTATTGGTAGATTCTGATTAAGGTTTTGTCCATGTCCTTGGGCATGAGCAATCCCTTGCTCAGGTGTTTCATTACTAGTTTCGGCCATTCTCGTTTCTCGATTTGACGATGATTCGTCAGGATTTCCCTGACTAGTATGACCACGTTTACTCTCTACTCTTAACTGCCTTTCGTAGGTATTTATGTCAGGCTTATAAGGAGTGAGTGGGGCCTTACCGCTTCTGGTCATCAACTATCGAAAAAAGAAAATAACTCGAAATTGATAAAATAAAAATTAGTAACTTACCTATAAGGTAAGTACCAACGAAAAATAAAAAAGAAATGTGATAAGAAGAGTGTTGACTTATCCTCGAGAATTTTGAGCTAATACAAGTAGTAACCATAGACACAATGAATTAGCGTCGTTCTCCCCGGCAACGGCGCCAGAAAGCTGACGGACTATTTCTAGGCTATACAACCCTTACCGGCAGTGTACCGGGTCAAATTGTAGTGCTAGTGTGGTGAGTCAGGTGTCGAATCCTCAGGGAAACGTGTGGTAATTCAGAGTGTGGTTAAACACCAAGAAGCTGTTATTAACTCAATCTAAGTCGCAGTTTTTACCGAGTACACAATCTCTAAGCTACTAAAACAGTAATTAAATGCATAATACTAATATAGATATATATAGATACATAAATATATATATATAAATATATAGAAATACATATATATATATATATAAATATAAATATATATAGGTACCAATATAATAAATACTAATATAGATACTAGTAATATTATTAGAGACTAGCCAAGAATATGTTATTGAATTACAATATCTTTTTAGTTCAATGGATGTGCTCGATCTTCCTTTTTAGGTCTAATTGATTACGTGAAACGGTATACTCCTAAGCTCAACAATTCCTCCTCACACGAGCGTATGAGATTGTCATATGTCTAATCCTCTATCCAATGTCATCTTAATCATGGGTCACTCCCGTTTTGTCATACGGCCAGTATTTTAAGATCTGTCGATTAAACAGGTGATTTCAACGTAATAATCTCTCGAGTACAAATATTCCACCCCCGGGATAGGAAATAGGATTCCGTTTGTCAGACGGCCATTTTTACCCTCCGGTCTTTCTATCCATGATCTTATAACCTAACTTCTCTGGTCAGTTCATCATCAGATTACGACTCCGTTTATATTGGTTAATTATGTCAGTACAAACATGCCATTAAGTTCAAATAGAAAGAGATTCATCATAATCGATTTTAATCAGATTTTAACATAGTCATCATCCATTTCCCTAAAAAGATAAAACTAATTCAATTTCATATCTTGGCTAGATATTAAGTTAGCCTGATATCATTATAACTATTATATAGATACTAAAAATAACAAACAAACATAAATACATTAGAAAGTTACCAGATTACAATTGAAGCATCAGAGCCGTATTCTCCGGAAATAGCAACTCTTCTAACAACAACGAGCCTTGATAAGTCTTCTAAGTATTACAACGATACTTATACTACATTATTATTTCGGCAGAGTGCCTTTTACTGTATTTACAGAACTATATACTAACTAAAGATAAGATAGATATATATATAAGAGGTATATATATATTGGTACACCCCCAATCATCTGCAATGATGGAGTATTTATAGGCAGGGGTAGCACACCTGTGCGTGCCGGCCCCTTCCCGGCGCGTGCCGGTGCTACAGTGCATATTCCCTTGGCAGACTCCCATGTGCTTGAAATGATGAAAATTCCGGCACGTGCCGTCACCTTCGGTGCGTGCCGAACTGTCAAAAACATCTGTCGTTAATTTTTTTATTCTTTCGCTTTTGATTCGTTGATTTTTCTCGTATTCACCCTGTATCAGTAAAAAACAATTCCCACGGTAAATCTGACAAAAAAAAGCTATAATTTATACTCATTTTATAACGATGATATCTATTTATAACTAATTAGATTTTTATAAGTTTTAGGTTATATTTTTGTGAAATTATATGATAATATTATAAATACGTAATAAAAAGTCATATAATATAGTTATATTTTTATCATATATCAATAGGGTACACGATTCCCGGATGACCAAAAATGTATACTCCGCATGCTTCAGTATCATACCAAAGTACTACCGCATGATCGCCCCGTGGCTAGGGAAAGCCTCAATAGTGTCAAAGCATGACAATCCACACCATGATGCCATGAAGACTCCTATCTCAGGATAATTACACAATTGTCACACACTGCGACACTTAATAAAGTAAGTGGGTCAGTCTAACGTACGCATTCTCTAATACACGTCCACGTACAGTCTAAGTGTCTCTACACTTTGATAGACGAGATCTATCCCTGCCCTTAAAGATAGAAGACATCTAATACGTGCTAGCCTGTTTGTACTATCAATGTCATGTTTAATAGTACATAAGCCTAGAGACATTTAAGTATCAAACTTATCAAAGTGATTAGAGTCTTCCACCATAATCGCCTATCATGGTTTCTCTATCACAGTTTAATACTAAGGACGTTATCATATAACAATTCATGATTGGTTGACAACAGAAAAGCCATTTATTATATATGTATAATCAAAAAGAAATAGTAGAAATGATCCGACCTGGTCGGATCCGATCCAACCCGATTGGGTTTTAGACACAATTTCAACACCTTGCCCTCTCCAGAAGAGTTTGATTCATTCTTTCTGCAACACCATTCTGCTGTGGAGTGTCTTTGACAGTACGGTGCCTAGCAATGCCTTCATTCTTGCAAAATTCACTAATATTAGACCAACAGAATTCCAGCCCATTATCAGTTCAAAGTCTCTTGATCTTCCTCCATGTCTGATTCTCAACCAATGCCTTCCACTGCTTGAAGTGCTTGAATGCTTCACTCTTGTGCTTCATCATAATTACCCAAACCATCATTGAATAATCATCTATAAAGGACACAAAGTATCTGTGACCACCTAGTGACTCCACCCTTCAAGGTCCCCAACAATCAGAATGGACATAATCAAGTGTCCTTTTTGTGATGTGAATTGCTTTTGGGAACTTGCTCCTATGTAGCTTCCCAAACACACAGTGCTCACAAAAATCCAGCTCATTGACCTTATGTCCCTCAAGTAGATCAGACTTAAACATAATTTGTATCCCTCTTTTACCCATATGACCCAATCTCATATGCCACAACTTGGTCAGTTGTGACTGGTGAACCTCTGATGATACTACATCAGTAAAACCTGATACAGTAGACCATTGTAATATATACAATGTTCCCTGCCTGATACCCTTCAGAATCACACTTGAACCCTTATAGACATTCACCACTCCACCTTCACCACTGAACTTGAACCCTTTCAGAATCACACTTGAACCCTTATATGAGGTAACACTCAATATCGGCAGCAGTTCTAGTTCTTTATGCGTATGGGCTATTATGGACCAATTAAGGAGGGTAGCTTGCATAAAGATTGTCTGCTGTCATTGTCGGAGTAGATAGGGTTAGGAATTGCACCCGTAGCTGATAAATATGATAATAATCATTAAAAGCTCATGATTAATCTAAGGAAATTATGTGGGGAAGTAAACATAACGATTAACTAATCCAAGTTAGTAGATCGGTGAGGAGAGGGGGAGGTATACGATGTTTGTTTTCTTTTATGTTATTGTTGGTCAATGACCGCCTTTATGTTGCTTCTTAATTAGGTTAGAATCGTTTATACTTATAGTTGTATTGTCTCTATGGGATCGACCTTGACTCGCATTTACTATACTACGATGTACCTAGTATTCTTGCTAGTAATATCGACGTTAGTGACTTACACACGATCAAGATTTTTGGTGCTGTTGTCGGGGACAATGGCCAATTTTAAATATAAACGTTTTAATTCTAATTAAGAAGTCGCTTTTCTCTTATTTTATTTTATTTTGAGTCTTGAGTCATTCTGTATCAACCCTGCACATGTTAAACTGCCAGAAAGAGAAAATTTAGGGCCGGTTTCCTGAAGGCAACCTCCGAGTTACCGAGGCCTGGAAAATCGATTTCTGAACAGTTCCTATTATTCTGTGTTATTCCCTTTTGATTTCAGTTGGTAGGTCCGCAATAGTTGGGATCACACCCAGCAGAAGCGGAAGTTGCTAACTTTTTCTTTGTTTTATTTTGTCATTTTGCAGGTTGATCAGAACACTTCAGAAATTCGATCCATTCAGAGTTGAAAAAGAGCAAACAAGTCAAGCAAAATGCCTAGAATGATCTTGAACATCACACCGATTTCCATGTATCCCGGATCAGAAGCACGAGAGCATTATGAGACTATAAAAAACAGTTGGAAAAGGAGGAAAAAGCAATCAAGCAAGAGCCTGAAGATGACCTGATGGAGTATAGCACGTATCATCCGGGTGAGTTTCCTTGTGAGTTAATTGAAATATCATCTTCGGATTAAGATGCTGATGATCCTGAAGAGGATCCTGACACGATGTTTTCTGAGCTTGAGGATCACCCAGACTCAGACACCGTGGTAAAGTTAGGAGACCCTGGCACGTTCAGACTCCCAGTTTCTGTTAATGGAATATCCGTAGGATTAGATCTCTGCGACTCTGGCTCGAGTTGCAATATTCTGCCTTTTTCCATCTGTCAAAAGATAAGACTTCCAGACGTATTGAATCAAACCAGGACCATGACTTTCGTTGATAGAACTAGAGACATGCCTGCTGGTCTGCTTAGAAAGTGTACAATTAAGGCAAGAGGGTTCACATATCCTATTGACTTTACGTCATAGATGTACCTAAGGACCCTAGTGCCCCAGTTCTTTTAGGAAGACCCTTATTAGCGATGAGCAGGGCGGTTATGGATTTTGATAAGAGGGAGATAACTCTGAGGTTGAATAATGACGCTGTATCTTTTAAGATCTTAGAACCCCTAGAAAATAGACCAGAGAGCTGTAAGATGACGTATGCTTCAGGGAAGGTGGAGATCATGGAAATAGAGGGGCATAAGCATAGAGAGGTTGTCGTAGAAACTGTTGAGCAAGAGTTGATGAGATTAATGCTGAGAGAGAAAGAAGAAAAGGACCACGACAATATGCTCACGGAAGCTAGTCCTTCCGTGTTGCGTAGTGAACGAGTTGAGCTCAAAGTGGAAAACGTGGAGTCCTTGGGTTTAAAGTCTAAATCTCGACGCAGAGGTAGACCTAGCACACAAGCTAAGAGGGAAAGGCGTGCTAGGAAGAGAGCTCAAAAAGGTTCTTTAAAAGTGCAAACATCTTGAGCAAAAGTTTGGCGAGTTAAAGCTCCAACCCTTGAATGATCGGAGATCTGAAGAAAGTCGAGCTGGCGACCATAAACTCAGAACTATTTCTTCAAACCCTTAGGTATTCTAGGATTGAATAAAAGTAGCCAGATGAAGGGATGAGATTTTTTTCATCCTACCACAAACTTAGGCTTGAAACCGAATGGTTGTGGAAAGGTTTTTTTACCTCGTTGCGGATTCTAGTGAAGTAGGTTAGGTTTTCAGTCGGAAATAACAATTGAAGAATAAAAGGGTAGTCAATTTGAGGTCAGAATTGAGCAGAAAGGTTGAGTAAGAAGTGCAGCAAAGGCAGACAAAGAATCTGGGGAAAAAGAACCCCCGGTATCTCGAGGGTAACCTCCGGGTTACCGAGGCTTGATTTTCAAATTTCTGAACGTCAGTCCATAAAGCTGAATTTTTAGAGACACGTGGAGGACACACGTTGCACCAGATACGATCAGTCAGCAGAAATCGAACCATTTTCCCTTCTTTTCAAAATTTTCATCATTTCCCACACTCCACCATAACTCCACCTCAATCCCATCAATCACCTCCTCAAATCTCTCACCCTAATAACTTCTCTACCCACAATCTCACTAAAACCATCCACATTCACTCCATTCTTCCTATTTAAACCACCCCTTCATCACCAATATCATCATTCTTATCAAATACATCTCTTACATTCACCAAACTTCTCCCATTTCTTCTTCCTTTCTAAAATTCGGCCACCATCACCACCACTATCACCACCAAACCACCACCATAACAAAACCATTTCCTTCCAATTTTCCAAACCCTAAACACCCATTTTCCAACTCTATTACTGATTTGTAGTGGTCTTTGCTCATGGTGAAGTTGTAGTACTACTCCGACCCCACAGGTCCACTTGAGGTCATTCTAGGAGGGTTGCGAAGCTCTCGCCGCGACTTCAATAACAAGACTAGAAATCTCAAAATAATCTACTAAATCCACGATTTAACATAATAAATCCACTACAAAATAATTATTTCCACTACAAAATATTACAAACCATAAAATTACAAAAAGCTCTATAAAAATAAACCGAGATACCATCCAAAAACTTTAATTTCTTTTTTCCTTGGAACTCGATCAATATCAACGCCTATATATACTCTTCATTCACCCGATCATTAACCTGTATTTATATTTATACAAGAAAAGAAAAACAAAAAAAAAACAAAAGAGACAAAGAAAACGAGGTGTCAGCAAAGGGCTGGTATGAGCCACGTCACAAGTGTTATACTATATATATATATATATATAAAAAATATATATATATATATAAATAAAATATCTTGATCAACTTTTAGAAATAACAGCGGAAGTCTTTTACTAACTGATTGGCTAAATTGAAAGAACAATTTACTTTTAACATTGATGTGCACAAGCATTAAGAAAACATGTCCGGTTCATTTACAAACACCAATTTTTGTGAAATGAGAAGTCAAAGACTCTCCCAAACACCATATTTACCCAGGGATTTCAACCGCACTCCACGAGAACTAGCCATGCTTGACAACTCCGGCCGATTGTCAGGTAAAAGGAATCAACCTTCGCCGTGCAAACTTCCTACAGTGAGCCCACCAACCTTATCCATGCCCTAGGACCCACGCACCAACCGTCACCCTTGCTTTCCGGTCGTAGCATGAATCTTCGGGGAAATGTATCGCCCCCACTCTTACGAGCGCGAAGACTCTGAATTCATTGTCGGAAAGACTTCAAGTCAAGAGGCGCGAGACCGCGACTAGCCGCTCTCTCTAAGCAATAACTCTAATCCCCCTAGCCACTGAGTTTTGACACTTTCGTCACACGAGCGAAATGAAGCAAGCGAAAAGTATTATCCGTCAATTAAAGTGTCGGTTTATTTATTGATAAAAAAATGCAGATTACCAAATCAGTCGTTATTAATTTTAAAGAAATCATTTGAAAGATGACTTCCGATGTTAAAAGTTCATTCGATATACATAAAATACTTGAAAATAATATAAAACACACTTTTGACTTTATATCAAAATAAAAGACTCACATTTTTTTCGTACTAATGTTTAATTATTCCGGCTCCAACCTAGTATTTATCGGCGTCGCACATGGTATAAATCGTCATTCTCCTCCTTGATATCTCGGACACAGTTATATCATTCCACTCGATCGGTGCATTGTGCATCAACTAGCAAAATTTAAACAAATGCTCCACTTTCGGCAACCTACCCATTATCTCGTTCAATTTACTCCTCCCATCTTCATCCAGAAAAAGTTTACTACCATCAAAAAGCATGTGAGGAATTTTGTGAGGGTCGGAAATTTATCAATTTTTTTCCCGTATCACACATATATTTGTATATTTACTCTGTATATATAATTATAGAAAGAATGTATAAAAATAGGATCGACGTAAAAAATAAAAGTCGATTCTGCATAGATATCGTTTATTAAAAAAATCTCCACTGTAGCTAAAAAAAAATATTTTGAAGTGTGTATGGCGCATGACCACATGTGTTCATGTGGAGCCGCCCCTGACTACCATTGTACTCACACGGGGTCATGCCTTCATCTCTTGCCTCTACCCATTTCCCAAAATTTTGTTCCCTGCCACCTCTATAAACACTAGACTAAGGATCACTTCTCACCTGAAACGATAGCAATTTGTGGAAAAATAAGGGACGAACTTTCCGCAATCGCATTGGGACGGCGGTGTCAAGTCGAAGTTCGAAGCAGCAACAAAGGTACATTTATGTATTATGTTCAAGAAATTTGCCGTCAATAGAAGGTAGACTGTTTTGGGTATCTTTGGAATCCGAGGCACTGCTTACGACACTGGTAGAAAGTTTTTCAATGTAGTAATCGGCTATTCATTGAGGAAGAAAGACCTCAATGGAGATGATGATGATGGTGACATGAATGGCTAACAATATACTACCTCCGTCCCATAAAAATTGTTCATATTTTTCTTGGCACATAGATTACGAAATCAACTAATGTGTAGTAATTTAAGTGTTAATGGACATATATATATCCCTATCACATAATAAATGCTTCTATTAGAATGTGAAATGAACATACAAACATTAAATGCAAACATAAGGGTATGTATGGAAAAAATGCATTAAATGATGTATTGGTTTTGTAAATGGACATTTTTTATGGGACAACTAATTTTTAGAAAGTTGACACCTTTTATGGAACGGAGGTAGTAATATATATATAGCAAGGAAGGAGACTGTTTTGATGATTCAAGTGGTGGGCAACACTTAAAAGCCAGGTGGTCGGACATGGTGAAATAGGATAAAGGGTAGAAAATGAAATGTTACCACACCAAAAAAAACAAAATCTATTTTTACACCACACTAGATTTTAAACATTTTTCATTACTTATTTATACCACATTTCTACTTTTACCCCACACTTTTATATTATTTTCACTCCAATTTTTTATTACAACTTTTTTATTACAGATTAGTCCCTTAATTATACATACCTTAGTCAATCAATTCAACTCCACTTCTTCTTCATCCATCTCCATTCCACCACCACCACCACCCATTTCCACCATCTCCGGATGGTGGATGTTTCGCAAGGGCGTAGAAATTGATGCGAGGGCAAATTGTTTACAAAATTTGTGATATGACAAAATTAACATTACATTCTTTCTCATTTCTAGTGATTTTTTTTTCCCGGTTAAACAAAGCTCCACCGGGCGGCCCGGCCAGTTTTGTCCGCACTCTCTGCTTTCCTTCCCGCACCCCACCCATCTTCTTCTACAAAAATTCCAAACCCAAAAATCTTCCATATATCTTCGAAGAAAATTTCATACCATTTACCAACCTTAAATAAAACAAAACCAAACGTTCCAAACCCAAGAATCCGGGTTCAAATCGAACTCCTCACCCATACCTTCCGGCGGCGGTGGTGGTAGATTTCCTTCCATTTCTCACCTAGCCATTGCAGTGGTAGATTTCCTTTCATTTCGGATGTGTAAACCGAGCCGAAATCCACCGTCCTTTACCTTTCATTCCATTTTCCAAATTAATAAGAAAAAAATTTGAAGAGGAAGATGTGAAGATGAAGAAGTTCAAAAGAGGAGAAATGTTGGGGACGGGATGAGCAGCTTTTTTTATTTATTATTATTAGTATTTTCTTCTATGGTGGTGGCTTTTTTTTTTTTGTAATTTTAAAAAGGTCAGGGAGATATAATAATATAAATATTTTGTGATAGTAAAATAAGTTTGGCAAAAGTATTTTTTAATTTTTATTTTGAAATGAATATGTGGTGTAATAGTAGATTTAAAAATAGATGTAGTGTAAGAGGTAGATGTCATTTTTTTTTATTAAAGTGTGGTATAGTGATAGATTTAATGTGGTGCGAATAAAAACTCCTATTTTTTATTATGGAAAATTAGGGATAAGGACACAATCTGAAATATTTTTAAGAATATGACAACTACATATTTTTTTATAGGAGAGACATTGCATAATTTTATAATGGAATGACAAACAAATAATCCTTAAAATCGGTGAATCTCCTAGGTGAATCCCGAAATCAAATGAATTTCGATGGTGAATCCTAAAATTAGTGAATTTCGACGATGAATTTTGAAAATTAGTAATTTACGATAATTTAATTTAAAACGGTGAATTTAAACAAATGAATTTGACACAAGTGAATTCGACAAATGAATAAATAGTTTTTCTTTACGCAAAAGTTTCAAAAAACTGTCATTCTACTCAATTGATGAAATATTTTTGTCCTTCTCCGTCATTCCCCCTTTTTATTACACAAAACCCTCTTTTATACTCAATAATGATCAGTTACGAGTCCCGCGATTGAATAGTACTAGTAAATACTACATACGTTTTACATTGAAACCGCCCAGACCAACACCAGAGAAAAGATTTATTGTTTAGGTATGTTTTAAAATGGAAATAATTTAAGTAGGAGTTGCACTGGCTTTGTTCTACTACAATACAAACTTAAATGGAATCATTAAAAGTATTTATTAATACCTGTATATACTATCAACGTATTTACTGTATATATAATAATATTAGCTTATGACTTACATGTTCCTATATAATCTTGTGGAATAAACTAATACCAATAATTAAGTAACATATATTTAAAATACTTGTAAGTATATAATCTTTGACAACATATCATGAAAATAATTTAAAATCGACACACTCATTAAAATATTTGTAATTTATTTATGTCTAACTTTTACTATGAAATAATATCGTTTTCGATACAAAAACTTTTAGTATAAAATAATAATGTCACAACAGAATTATATTTTAAAAAAAATATCTAGACAATTATTTAGAAATGTCTATAAAGTCCTTTATAAATTAATGGCGAAAATCGGGACGTTACAGACGTGCTAAGATTCTTCCTCTTCCACCATCAGAGGCACTGTCCCAGAAAGAAATCCAGAAAAATCCGGCCGGTAAACCGTACCCTACTTCCGGTTTACCGAGGGTTATTTTCCAAAAAAAGCTTCAGAATCAGTTTATATACTCATTCAGGATGGGTCCTAAGCGTCAACGGTCAGCTGTTTGTCGATCCAAGTGGTTACCAGACGGTATATGGAGATGCCAATCTATTGATAGACGGGGTTGTGCAGTTCCATTCATTAGCTATTTACGAGTCGTTCCGAGGCCATTGGAACGCAAGGCCAGTGGCTCGAGAACGAGGGGTAGATTTGGACGATTGCGGGTCGATATTTCCGGAGGCCCTGCAAGCACAAGATTTATTGGACATGGCTGAAGCACCGGCCCAGTTCAACGCCACGGTGGTAAGAGAGTTTTATGCTTACGTTTCACACAACCCTGGAGCCACATTTGCTATGGTTCGCGGTATTAAGGTTGATTTTTCAATTGAGAGGATCAACGAGCATTTTGGGGTTAGAAATCCACCGGTGGGACCGGATGAGTACACATCCTCGAGCAACATTGCCGATCTCGAGAGGATGGATATGACTGTTGATTTCTTAGGGGTGCAATAGAAGCGTAATCCTTCTGGAGCCCCCACCATCTTCCAAGAGAATGAGCTATCTTGGGACCGGAAGATGGTCAATAGATTCGTTTGTGCAAGCCTTCTTCCGACTAAGCACACGGTCTCTGTCACCACTTCGAGGGCAGTGTTGATGTTCTATCTAGAGAAGGGTGCCCCAATCAACATCGGTCTTTTGATGCATAGCCGTATTCATGAGCTTGCCGCCATTTCTGAGCGAGAGCTGGTACCATACGGGCCGATGATTGATATGTTTGCTCTAGAGGCCGAGGTGAAGATGCTCATCAGTGATGATTGGAAAGATCCTGAGCCGCAGCTTAGTTCGCAGTCAGTCTCGAGAGTACAGAGACGGGTTAGAGCAGAGAGGGAGCGTACTCCGGTGCATGGTGCACCGAGAACTCAGAGAGCCTTGCTTGAGGAGCACTCGTGAGAGATTGCGAGTCTACATAGCAATATGGATCGGATTATTGACTTTTTAGGAGTTCCGACTGCTACCCCGCCACCTAGGACTGCCCCTCGTCATAGAGCATCCTCTTTAGCCGCTGTTGCCTCGAGTTCTACACCACCTCCCGGTTTTGAGCCTAGAGACGACTGGGAGGGTTATTCTGATGATGACTAGCTTTTATTTCTTTTTATGTTGTTTTCCATTTTCTTGTTTTTATTTTTATATTTTTCTTTTCCTATCTAGTTGGTGTAGCGGAATATTAATAATATAATGATTTTGCCGGCTTATGTTTTGGAGTTCTATTATTTTCTCTTTTACTGCTGCATTTTTGTTATACAGTTTGTTGTCACCACTATTCTTCTTGGATTTCTTGAGTTACTTAGCGCAGATTCTTCAAGGATTATTTACATGAGCCCGATGATTTATACGACGATCTGATTCTTCTTTGGTTCCGCCCTTAACCGAAGCTAAGTTCCTTTTCGTTTTTTACTTCTCATCTCACACATTGGGGACAATGTTTCGAATAAGTGAGGGGTAAGGGAACGTCACTTAGCTTTTTAGCATTATATTCCATGAATTGCGTGATTGCCTTGATTCTCTTTGATGCACGATTCACCACTTAGACTTTGATTCATTTCGACAAAATTTTGAAAAAATTATGATATCTTTGATCTTTTCGGGTTAATTGACTTCATCTTTGTTTTACTTTGTACGAGTGAGAGAAAGTGTCCACTTCTGAAGTATTGGAGTATTAAGCGCATATTCTGTTATGAGCCACCATTTTAAGCATGTATAACTCACTTCCCTTGGTGTGTAGTCAATAGCATATTGCTTTGACTAGAGTTGACCCTGGCTTCATAACGAATCATGTTCCACCAACGCTTAGAAAGGCAATGGAATTTCGGATTCGGTAGTTTATCATGAGTGGGGCCGTGAGGATAGATAAGTCAATGAGAGTTTACCCGCCAAGAAAGAGAAGTGCATGGAAATATATACATCTATATTCTCTTCGGCAATATCATAGTCGATGGAGCGTAAGACGCACGACTTTTGCATAGACCGATAAACGTGAGCCTAAAAGTAATATATGCTCGGTTCTCGATCCACCTTGCCAGCTCAATTAATTAACAAATACATGTTCGAGACTGGTTAGTTCGACTACGGGTTAATGTAATATGAAATTGTCTGCATTTCTTAACAGTTGTGAAAGTTATTGCACACACACATTGGCTCATGACGTGAATAGTGTTTAATATGTTACTAATGGATATGAGTGGCATGATCTTGATCTTGACTTAGTGGGGCATAGTTGTTTTTAATTAACTTGTGTATTGATCAGAGTGTTATTTTCTTTTCGCCTTTTTGCTCGGGACGATCAAAAGCTAAGTAAGGGGTAGTTGATGACGCTCTAAATGGTACCAATAATTATACCTATATTCAACCCGAATTCTGCTCAAGAGAGGATAGATAGGCTCGTTATTATGTGGAATATGTGTCAAATGCTATGTGAGTGTTTCCAGGATCGTAATTCTACATCTATGCTATTTTCCCGATGTTTTGGTACTGTTTTGTCTCGCTTTGCGTGTTTTATAGGATATAACAAATCTGGAGCATTGGAGAACGGGTCTGGACCAAAAGAAGTACATTTGGCCAAGTGATTGAAGTCCAAGAAGAAATCTGCTGAAGAAAAGGAAGAAAAGAAGGCCCGGTAACCCGAAGGCTAGGCCCGGTAAACCGGCATCTTGTGGAACACGAAACTGATTCTGCCGCATTATCTAGGTCGGTTAGGGTTTTAGAGAGTCTTAAGTCGGCTATTGTATCTATTTAAAGCTGCATATACTGAAAGCTTTGATATAATTTAGATGCTATATACAATCTTCAATTTTATATATTACATTACAGTTATTATTATGCAATAAAGTTTTCTTGAGCTTTGGAGAGTTGTTTCCGGTTTCCTCCCTTCTTCCATTATCTCTAGCTTGAGTAGATCGAGCTAGATCTCCATTGTTGGAGGTATGAAGCTTTGAACGTTCCTTTATTGTCTTCAATATGGTAGATCTGTTCGTATTTATGTGTTTTATTTAATCTGCATGTTTAACAACCCCATAACTTACTTATTTTAATCGTACTGAGCAATGTAGATCCAGAAATTAGGAAAAGCCGCCCCCTGGTAAACCGGCGGTGTATACCGGTTTACCGAGGCATGTTTTAGAAAACCTAAATTGGGATTCACTACAACTACGTTGATCGTTAGGAATAATTAAAACGAGTAATAGGTCTGGCCAATCTAGTATTCGTAATTCGTAAATTAACATGAAGGACTGTTAGTGAAGTGTTAATTAGGACATGGTCTTGAATGGACCCTAGGAACGTGCTGGTCAATGTCGACGGGTGTCTAGGCGGGTTAGCGGTATGAGTTAGCGCTCAATATCGGTAATTCTAGTTCTTTATGCGTATGGGCTATTACGGACCGATTAAGGAGGGTAGCTTGCGTTTAGATTGTCTGCTGCCATTGTCGGAGTAGATATGGTTAGAAATTGCACCCGTAGCTGATAAATATGATAATAATCATTAAAAGCTCGCGATTAATCTAAGGAAATTATGTGGGGAAGTAAACATAACGATTAACTAATCCAAGTTAGTAGATCGGTGAGGAGAGGGAGAGGTATACCATGTTTGTTTTCTTTTATGTTATTGTTGGTCAATGACCGCCTTTATGTTGCTTCTTAATTAGGTTAGAATCGTTTATACTTATAGTTGCATTGTCTCTGTGGGATCGAACTTGACTCGCATTTACTATACTACGATGTACCTAGTATTCTTGCTAGTAATATCGACGTTAGTGACACGCGATCACCTACCGCCTTTAACGGTATGACACTTAGTTCCGTATGATAGTCGGCTCTGATACCATTCTGTAACGCCCTCAGACTCTAGGCCTGGCAGCGCTAAATGAGTCATAAATGGTCCGGTCAACTGCTTAGACCGCAGTCATCGCTTGGTCTAAAAGGGTTAACCCGAGTTAACAAGACCTTTATGTCTCACACTTATATGGGATGAGCATAACTTTACTTTACCGATGTGGGACTTTACACTTAGAAGTTCTTGATTTTGAGATGATGTGAATTTTGAACCCACAAGGTGCAAAGCAACATTGATGATGAAATTCGCCTGCAATTATCAATTTAAGTTTTTGTTGTCTTCATTCCCTCTTTCTTTGTTCATCTTTTTTAATGTCAAATTTTTTTTTAATCTTCTTTCCCCTGTTGTAACTTATGTAAAGGGGATTTTTTTTTTTTTTTTTTCGAGTTAAACAGATTTTGTAGCAGATGGCTGGATGAAATCTCCATTGAGGGTCGGAGAGAGCAGTCAGGGACACGGTACATTGAAATAATGGAAATTTTGTCATTCTTCAGAAAATGCCCTTGCAATAATTTAATTGCGCTGGCAATACTGAGGGCTCATGTTTACCCCTATATATACATGATGCACCGATACTTCAATTTGGGCGTCGTGCGCCGTGTCCGATACATTTTGACACGATACTCGACCGACACGTGTCGGCTGATTAAAATAATATTATTTAAAATTCTAATATCCGACACGCTGTCGACACGACACCAACACTCCCCCGACACTCATGAACCCAATATTTATTTATTTAAGTTTTCTTCAATGGAAACACTAAAATACACGTGATTGAGGGTGACCCGGATACGTCCACGTGTCATGCATCCAGAACCACACTTGACCCAGAAGTAGAAGCAGTGGTGTATAGATCAGATCCTGAAAGTGAGGTCATGACTAGGGCAGGCCCTTAGTCATGACAGCCATAGTTCACGACCAGGGCAGGTCCTTAGTCATGACGGCCATAGTTCACGACCAGGGGAGGTCCCTAGTCGTGACGGGCATAGTTCACGACCAGGGCAGGTGATGTGATCCTTACAAATCAAATCCTTTGTTTTGCCCAGGAAGAAATTGAAGGTAGTCAATACGAGCTATGATCCGCGCCTTAGACCAAGACTACGGTTGGAACGCCACAACGTAATGCTCACTTACGTTGATAAGTTCTCAAAGGGGGCGATCCTCCAATCCAAGAGAATCTCACACACAAGGTGCACAATTAAGACAATGCTTAATCGAAAATAATATTTTACTCAAAATTAACTTGTTCATGAAAGGAGATAGTATGTGCCTTATATAGGCTACAAGTAAAAGACTAGTTTTCCTCTTAAGCAATGTGGGAGAAAATTAACTAGTAAAATAAAGCCTAAGTAACTAAGACCTAGAAGGGGGCGCCACTTTTCAATGGGCTTTTCTAGCCTTTCTTGTGTCATCTAAGCCCACAAGATAATTATTAAATAAAGTCCACATAAAATAATTAAACAAGTCCAAACAAAACTAACAATGGCGCCACAAGCATTAGGTGTTGTCTTCAAGCCCAAAAGCATAGTGCATAAACAATATTGGAACTTCATCACTCTTTTTGGGCTGTCCAAACTCTTCATGCATCTCTTTCAACAATGTATTCAAGGCTTCTCTCATATTCTTCCTTTGGAGCCTTGTCAATGGTCCATCTCTAATGATCAATGGATCAATCTTCTTCATGGTTGCCAATGGATCGGGATCCCCATCGTAAAACTCATCATATATCACATCAGCAAGTCCCTAGTCGTGACGGCCATAGTTCACGACCAGGGGAGGTCCCTAGTCATGAAGGCCATAGCAGATCCTTGGCCGAGAAGGAGCAGATCAGAGATGTGCGCCTGTACAAAGGAAACCATTACGCTTAAACGTGAGGCGTGGGTAGAATACATAACTACCCACTAACTCCACTTTGATGCATAACCGCTTGAACTACGGTTGGGCTTGATTCCAAATTTATATTTGGATACGTAGGCAGCTTATTTTTTAAGTTCAATCCATACCAAAAAATACAACTCTCTATTTCATCCTAGAGAAAGAAAGTTTCATAGAGCTTTTATACAAATCAATCCGAGTTCGATCATTGGCGCTAGAAGGAGGGTAATTTCTTGTCTCTAGTGGCAGAATTATAGAGTTGTTAACAACATGAAATCTAAGAAAACTCAGCAAGAAAAGGATCTGGCAAGTACAGCCCAAAGTGTGGAAGACCTGTAGGAAATTCCTCGGGAGCATGATGCCGAAAAACAACGGGAAAATCAACAAGATGCACAAAATCCAGCTAGGCAGCCCTAGTGGATGCATTAAAAGCGATGGAAATTCTTTGAATTCGGTGCTCTTTTCGACTGATCACGAAAAGAAAAGAAGTAGCAAGAAATCTTGAGGAAAATGAATCGCCTCCATTAAAAGGACCATCCCAGAGAAAAGAGAAAGACGGTTATAAAGATGCGGCTGAGTCCAGTTGCCGAATTATCAAGAGTAAAACTCGTCAAGCGAATGAGGCAGCAAGGGATGAGTTAGAGGCTATACTGGAGGATGAAGAGGACGAATTTAATTTGGCCTCACCTTTTGCAGAGTATATTGATGCTTATCCCAGTCCCAGAGGATTTAAGATACCAAAAATCAGTTCATACGACGGTACAAAGGACCTTTATGATCATATGCATCAATACATAGCGCATATGCATTTGTACAATGCTCCAGACGAGATGAAATGTAAGGCATTTCCAGCACTCTTATCTGGCAGGGCTAGAGATTGCTTCAACAAATTACCAGCCAGATCTATAACCAGTTTTGCTGTTTTAACCAAAAGGTTTATGAGTATGTTCATTGCTGCAAGACCCTTTCAAAGGAACAGCACTCATTTGCTCACTATTAAGCAAAAAACTGATGAAACCGTTTTGCAATTCATTAAAAGATTCAACACAGAGTCAACCCAGGTGGATGACGTAGATGATCATTTTTTTGGTAGCCTCATTCGTAGCAGGACTACGAGAGGGGAGGTTACATGCTAAGTTAAATGGAAAAAATCCCAGAACCATGGAGGAATGTTTAGCAATTTCCTTTAAGCATTGTCAGGGCGAGGAAGCCAACTGTGCTAAGCGCGAATTAGAAAAAGGGGACCACAAAAAAAGGCATGTCAGAAGAGAAACCTGATAAGAAACGCAAATCGGTTTGGGATAGAGTCCAGGCACCTATAACTGATAGGTTGGGTAAGAAAGGTACTCTGCAGGACAGGGATTGGATACCTTTGAATAGATCGCGAGAACAATTTTTAGCCATCATGGAATGCAAAGGCATAGCACGAGTTCCACCCCCTATGAGAGGGCCAAGAGAAAAAAGAGATCAGACAAAATTTTGTAAATTCCATCAGGATATTGGTCATGATACAGAAATGTGTAGAGAGCTGATCATGGATATCGATGCTGCAGTCATGAAGGGTAGAATTGACGAGGTTGTTGATAGATCTCGAAATGAAGAGCCCGGGGGGCGTAGAGAATTCAAGAGAGGGAACCATCATAATGATAGGAACAGGAATAATGAACAGAGGAGGCACAGGAATCAGTCCCCAGATCATGATGGGCAGATCGACAACAGACCAGTTAATACCATTAACACAGTCATGGGAGGTCCGAAGCAATCAGACCAGAAGGAGGAGGAGATAATAGATCTTGTGAAGCAGGATCAAGTTTCTGGTAAACGACAGAAAGTATCAGGAGAAGTAAGGTACGGACAAGAGGACTGATAGCAAAATAACTAACCGCTAACTTTGACCGACAGAGTATCGGGTCAACGGTAGCATAGTGGTCTCAAGGTCAAATCCACAGGGAGTAATGTCTAAGTACCAAAGTCGACTTAGAACTTAGTTCAAGTCAAAATAGTGGTGGAGAGATATTATACTAGTGCAAAAGTAAAGATTATACTAATGAGTTTACTTCTAAGTATTAAAGGGTATAATCGAACTATGATCCCACGAGCTACTTTTACCCCTAAGGAAGGACTTAACAGGGAGCGTGTCTTAACCGACCTACCTATCCAATGTTGTTTAACGACATCCACGGGTGCCAACTCCTAATTCTAGCGATTAGACTGAACAACTCGATCTAACCACCCTATGTGAAGTTAATTAATTCTCCCTTTAGAAAACCGATTAACCTAACATGATTAAGCTCTAGAGTCGCTCGAACAACGATGACAAACCTCTGTATTGGGTTCGGACCTAACAACTAGGCCGAATCTACGCAACGATCCTAAAACCCCTTATCCCACATCTTACCGCAAAATACATCTATAAGTTTGATGTGTGTGACAGTGAACTAGGTGATCAATCTAATTCAAAGACGTTAAAATAAGTTTTAGGACGTGGATAAATCGTTTAAACAATAATTTACGCACTACACAACTCCCTATCTCATCCCTCTTAGGGTTTTCGCTCGCTTTCACATAATTCGACTACATATGAATTTAGCTACTCATAATTATGCTAATAAACAAAATAAGAATTGAAATCATGCTAGAAATAATAAAAGAGAAAGTATTCATTACCATATAACTGAGGAAAAATCTGATCTGAAACAGTACGAACAAATACTCCACCAAAAAGACAATCTTTTGAACTTGAAACGTAAATCTAAGCTATGAAAATTGTTTAGAATCAAAGGATGTAATTTATAGGATCAAGGGATCAAAGGGTGATCACACTACTCTAAAATCGCACACAAATCGCCTAAAAACAATCTAAAGTCGGCCAAAGATGAGTAGAAATGAATGAGCTGCGTATTTATAGAGTAGGTCGAAAAATCGCTATCGTCGGTCCTGGGCGCCCGTCTGTGTCATGTCAGACGCCCGTCCGCCTGGAAAATATGAAGGTATTAGGGTTTCGTCTTCATTGGACGGGCGTTCGCATTCCCCTGAATGCCCGTCTGGCTAATCATGGCTTGAGGCTTTTCGAACCCTGGACGCCCGTCTGGAACTCTGGACGCTCGTCTGTGTTAAATGAGCTTCTTGAATCGGGCTGAGCCTACTCAAACGCCCGTCTGGGGGTCTTTCGGACGCCCGTCCAGCTAAAAATCAAACTTTCTGAATGAAGTGTCAATGCTGTGGACGCCCGTCTGGAATGTGGAGACGCCCGTCTGGCTTGTCTTCACTCCAAACTTGTCTTTTCTTCACCTTTTATGCTACATTCGGGCCACGAACACATCTCATAGTCCAAAACATCACCTTTCGGGTCCTCGAGTCACCTAAGTCCTGCAATAACATAGACAAACAAACACCACACGTAATTCCGCAAGACAAAAGTGCTCGGAAAGAGTGAAATACTGCTAAAAAGGCGGAGTTTACCATCGATATGACAATTTAACTCCCCGTGCATATAATTCTCGATATTACTCTCGAAACGATCTATATCTACCGAAAACATGTCAATACGGTGATAAACGGGGGTTAAACTGCACACCAAAGTACAGTAAAGTTGACTCCCATCAACCACCCCACACTTAGCCTTTGCTCGTCCTCGAGTAAGTTAGGCGCTCTAAAACAGACCATGGGATCAACTTTACGATACATGCATAGCGCTCATGACATCAAGGCAAAAGCAAAACAAACACTGAACGTACACTGCTTGACTCTACCTTACCACGAAAACGAAGTATGTGTGATATAAACCGAGGGCTACACTCAAAATGATCACCGGCTTTGAATACCGGCCAAACGACTACACACAGCTTATACCGGGCTAGAATCTCCACTAATCGAGGCAACCGAGGCTAAATACGGTCAAGTGGGACTTGAAGGGTTATAATGTCAAGCTCGGGACGGGGTTAATCGAAAGGAAATTTTGGGACTGGAGAAAGAGAGAAACACGAGTGAACCTAATCATTTCATGTATTCTTGCTTTGAAACCATACCAAACCACACCAAAATTCTTTCGATTCTTTCTGTACTCATTTATAAACAACCATAACCTTAACATCATACTCTTACTTATTCAAAACATCCTTCTTTGACTCCTTCTTTTTCAACTTTATTCAAACTTCTTTTTTCCTTCTCTTTTTTTTTCATTGCTTTTCATTTTTTTCTTCTTTTTTTCCGAACCACAAGCCTCACAATACATTCCTCGAGCTCCTCCCCTTCATATACTAGCTCGCACTCACTAACTCCTCTCGAAGCATGCACCAACTCCCACCCCACACTTGCTTCAGCAAGTGTGTCTAAAGCAACGACTAAGTCCACTCGCAGGGTGATCAATGGAAACGTGACCAATAATAAAGCTTAGGGTTAGGGTAATATAGGCTAAGTAACCAAACGGCTCATTCTGGACGGTGGTCAGACCGTCCTATCAAGGCTTAGAGGGGTTACGAGGGTATAATGTTGGGATTTTGGCTTATTTGGCTCTGGCTAGGTCAAAGAAGCGCCATAACTCTCATCCCGTATCCAGCCTAGGTCAACCTTTCTATTTCACCTCGAAACTAGTGGTACAAGTGCGTATAGCAACCAGACTAAGTGCAACCAAGGTCTATGTGCAATAAAAAGGGTTCGTATCGTGACAAAGTAACATCGCCCGGCATACATTACTCGACTACTAAGACATCCACCAAATCCATCGTGAGAAACATGCATATAACGCGGTGTCAAACCGTGAAAAGTTTTAAAATTTTAAGCCACGAACTAACTCGAAAACGGACATTAACTAAGCATATCACAATTAATGGCACATTTATCAATCGAAACAATAAAGCTAAGTCGTCTCCACCCCCCACTTCGAATGAAGCACTGTCCTCAGTGTGTGAATGAGATAGAAAAAGAGACTTAGCTTTGGACCTGGCAGAAAGGCGCTACCGAATCCCGTAACAGCCGTGAGAAAACACGACCCCAATCCCTATTCCAAACAAAAACAACCACAGCAAAGCACGCACGGGACATGGTCCACGTGCCAAAATATTGGGTAGGGGGGAATAAACGGCCCTGTCACGTCAGAAAACTCGATATGCACGTGTAAAGCACACAGTGGATTGCTATAGATGGATAAATGACCCAAACGGGTTAAAGCACAGAACATCTACGCATAAAAGATAAAACCACAGAGGTTTGACAGAGAATAAAATAAATGATCCACAATGTGTACCAAAATCCAAACACAAGTACGAATGTGCCTTCAGGCTTACAAAACCCATCATAAAAGTAGCAACTCAAAACCAATAGTAGCATCAAAGAAAATACAAATGTAGCAAATAGACGCAACAGCTCCTAAACCAACCTAACACCGGGCGCAAACGGTAAAAGGAACAGCAGAAAACAAAGAAAATCACGTCTGGCCGGGTGCTACATCAGCACCCGCCGTGGTGGCACCGTCCGTAGGAGCATCAGTGGAAGCTCCGGTCTCGGCCCCCTCAGCCTCAGCCGTCTCCTCGTCAGATGACGATGCATCCTCTGCCACGATCTGAGTGATGGCCCGCTCGATATCATCCGAAAAGTGGTAGTCCATGGTGCTCGGGGCAAAAGCTGCCGGATCCCTCGGTAGTCGACCCTCACTCATCAGCATTAAGAGAGTCAGAATATTGTTCTGCATTTTCTGCTGATCTTCCATCCAGTTCCGGAAACTGTTAGCCATGCTCAACTTCATCCTCATGGAGGGAGAAATAGAAGGAATTTGTGGTGCCTTAGTCGGAGCCGAGGATGAACTGGGCTGCTGCGATGCCATACGCTCTAGCTGTGCCAGGGGACGTACTTTCTCTCTCTGCAACAACCGAGGATTTTTAGGCCGGTGATCCTCCATATACTCCGGGACCCTAGCGTCCTGACACAAGCTATAAATTAGATGAGGGCAAATCAGACAGCAGGTGTAGATATTCTGGTTCATGGCCAACTCATCATAAATGGCATGTCCCACATCCACATTTAACTTAAAATTGAGGGAATACAGAATCCCTAGATCGCCGATGTGGAAATGGGTCAGGTTGTTCTTAGGTAGCAACCGGTTCTGAATAAATCGGCATTGGACTTTCCAATCCTCCGCCCACGTCGTCGTGACCAACTCTTTTCTCACCCCAACGCCGCCAAGAGTCCAAGGTACATCCGAGCATACCAACATCCGGAGATCCTCTAGCGGGTCCTCACCCGCATCCTGTTTCGCCTTTATTGCCTCCTTATAATCTAAACCCTCAAAAGGGGCCAGTCCATATTTATCATTGATCACCTTGGCACTAAGCGGGACTTGGACCCCCCGAACCTTAACCATCCCCGTTTCTAGGCTTGACTCCGAAAGATTTATGTAAAACTCACGCACCAAAGTTGCATTCACTTTCACCTCCGGGGCTGTCATCAACGCTTTCCACTTCCTATCAGTTAGGTTCTTCACGAAGTCCTTGTCCACATTATACTCATGGAAGGCTCGCTCTATAAGCATTGTGCGGGTCAAGTAGTGCTTATTATAAACCTCTAAATCCTTAGAATTCACAAACCTCCTCGCAAACGGGATCGGGGGTCCTCCAGTTCTTGTTCTATGAGTTCTAACCGGCTCCACAATTGGCTCACCCCCTTCAACCGTAGCTTCAGGTGTAGCCCTAGGCTCCCTCACTGTCTGCTCAACCCTAGGTCCCGGCTCAATTGTTCTCTTCCTCACCAACAGCTCATCATCCGTCTCAGATTATGACTCATCTCTCAAGGACACCCTAGCCTGACTCTGGGCTGCCTTAGGTGGGTTTTGCCTCTCTCGGATCTCAATCCCTCGGTTGGGGTTCACCTGTCAAGGTTCAACTACCTTTTTCTTCTTACCGGCATCCCGAGCTATTTCTTTCCCAAAACGTTTTTGCCCCAAGGCTCCCTCCTTACCACCAGTACGCACCATTATATCTCACACTGGAAAACCACAGCAGACCCAAACACACAGAACACAATGCACAACCCATTATCATCCAAACGGGATTTCCCAACAAAACACCAATCAAACCACACCAAAACCGACCCACAAACGTAATGCAGACGTCCACAACCAATCAATAGCACCCCCAGATCATCATCAAAGCAAAAACAGCACAAAACAAAGAAAAACAAGCCCAATCAGTGGCAGTTCGTTTAAGGGCCAACTCGAAAATCAAACAAAAAAAACGTGAAATAAAACATGAAAAGCTTATAGATTCTTACCAAAAAGGATGCTAGGATGATGATGGAAGTGATTAGAAGTCCGAACGATGCATGAAATGGCAAAAGCTTTGATTTTTGTAATTGGAAAACCGCCCTTGCTAGGGTCTCGAATCCGGCCAAAAAGTGTTTGTTGGTGGATTTGGGTTTGTGAAATGGAAAGAGGAGATGAAGAGGTGTTTGGGGGACTTTGAATCGCTCCGATCGGGTTAATAACGAAGATTTTAGGTGCAAAGGGGCGTGAAAAGTCGGGTTTGTGATTTGAAAACTGATTTGAAGTGATTCGAAGAGGCTGGGGTATTTATAGAAGGAGGGTTAGACGGGCGTCCGGCTCATCCGGACGGGCGTCTGCCTGAGCATTGAAGAACTGGACGAGCGTTTGGGTCATGCCGGACGCTCGTTTGACTTATCAGAATCACAAACAGAGTTGGGCGATTTTTGACGGATGAGCGTATGCCTAGGGCAGACGCCCGTCTGATGGCCAACCCAGACGGACGGGCGTTTGAAGAGGGTGAACGCTCGTCCGACCCCAGCATTATGCAAAAACACAGAAATCTTGATCCCTTGTGACTCAAACCTTTATTCCAACACCATTTATTATCAAAACCTCAGAAAACTCAGAAAATGGTGGGTTGCCTCCCACCGAGCGCCTTTGTTTTACGTCGTTGGCTCGACAAATGACTTATACTGTGCCGGTTTTTTCAAAGTTATACTACCGGCACGAACGAGGAAGCGAGGATAGAAAGATGTGATGGTGGAGTGATAATAACAGAATCGTCAAAGTTTAAAGTCCATGACGAGACTCAGAATAAATTGATCAAGGCTCGGGATCAGTCAAATGCACAATCTCGAGAGCCTCATCGAATGGTAACTTCTTATACTTTTTAAGACGAAGGCCGTTCGTGATGAACGTCCCGTGCTTCGGGTGTGTTACCTCGATAGCTCCCGAGTTGAAAACTCGCAATACCTTATACGGTCCCGACCATCTCGACTTAAGTTTGCCTTGAAACAAATGGAGGCGGGTATTATAGAGAAGGACCTCATCACCTACGTTGAAAACACGCGGTTTGATTAACTTATCATGAAGCATCTTGGTCTTCTCCTTATACTTCGCCGAACAGTCGTAAGCTTGAAGGCGAAACTCATCTAACTCGTTCAACTGTGCCATCCTTCTCTCACCGATTAATGCGTCGTCCATATTTAGATTCTTTATCGCCCAATATGCCTTATTTTCTACCTCTACGGGGAGATGGAAAGCCTTGCCAAAAACAAGCATGTAGGGTGACATACCTATGGGTGTCTTGAACGCAGTTCGGTGTGCCCAAAGTGCATCATCCAACTTCTTTGACCAATCCTTAAGGTTGGAATTGACTGTCTTCTCCAGGATTCTCTTGATTCCCCGATTGGATACCTCTACTTGGCCACTAGTCTGGGGGTGGTAGGCCGTGCCTAACTTATGAGTGAACCCATACTTCATTAAAAGCTTATCAAATTCTCTATTGGCAAAGTGACTTCCATTGTCACTTATTATCGCTCGAGGTACTCCAAACCGGGATAAGATATATTTCTTAAGAAACCTTATGACTACATGTTTGTCATTAGTAGGCGAAGCAATTGCCTCAACCCACTTTGAAACGTAGTCACATGCGACAAGAATGTACTTATTCCCGAAAGAAGATGGATATGGTCCCATGAAGTCCAAACCCCATATATCAAAAACTTCACACACTATTATCGGTTTCTGGGGCATCTCATTTCTCTTGGAAATCCTTCCGGAGCGTTGACAGGCGTCACACGTCTTAACATACGCATATGCATCCTTGAAGATAGTGGGCCAATAGAACCCACTTTGTAACACCTTCAACGCCGTTCTCTCGCCCGAGAAGTGGCCACCGGCCTCTTTATCATGGCAGAACGAGAGAATGCTCACTATCTCACTGTCATCAACACATCTCCTCAGGATTCCATCCGCACACAGCCTAAACAATAAGGGGTCTTCCCACACATATCGGTTCACCTCGCTATAGAACTTCTTCTTCCGATTCTCATCAAATTTAGGATCTACGAATCCACACTCATGGTAATTCACAAAAGGGGCATACCATGGATTCCCTTTCTTCCCTCTCTGAATAAAGTTTCCCCGCTTAACCGGGAGCATCGTATCCACTACGAACAACTGCTCATCCCGAAAACGGTCATCAATATCAACTTTGACAAAACATCTCTCTTCTCCCGGCTCCATCCTAAATGGTCAGCTACTACATTCTCACATCCCTTTCTATTCTTAATCTCCACGTCGAACTCTTGAAGGAGCAAGATCCACCTTAACAAGCGTGGTTTTTCATCCTTCTTGGCAAATAGGTATTGCAACGCAGCATGGTCAGTGTGAACTATGACTTTCGACCCAACCAAGTACGACCGGAACTTGTCGAAAGCAAAAACGACGGCTAAAAGTTCCTTCTCAGTTGTGGCGTACTTTTGTTGAGCCGAGTTCAGGGTATGGCTTGCATAGTAAATGGGTCGAAACATCTTGTCTACCTTCTGACCTAGGACAGCTCCTACGGCATAGTCACTCGCATCACACATTACTTCAAGATAGGGGCGGAAGTAAGAAGTTTCTTAAGGGTTCGAAAAGCATCTAGACATGCCGCATCAAAAACACCGGGGGCACCCTTCATCAACTGAAGAGTAAGAGGTCTGGCAATTTGGGAAAAACCCGGAATAAATCTATGATAAAAACTTGCATGACCCAAGAATGACCTTAGAGTCTTCAGATTTGTAGGCATAGGAAGCTTAGAAATTGCCTCTATCTTGGCTCTATCGACCTCTATTCTCTTCCCCGACACCTTATGTCCTAACACAATCCCCTCGGTTACCATGAAGTGACACTTTTCCCAATTCAAAACCAAGTTTGTCTCCTCACAACGCGCAAGCACCTTATCAATGTTAGACAAACAAAATCAAAAATATCACCAAAAACACTAAAGTCGTCCATAAAGACTTCCATGAAACACTCTATCATATCAGGAAAGATGGAAACCATGCATCGCTGGAATGTCGCGGGTGCATTACACAACCCAAACGGCATTCTTTTGAATGCAAAGGTGCCATACGGACACGTGAAAGTAGTCTTATCCTGGTCATGTATATCGATGTGAATTTGATAATAGCCACTAAAACCACCCAAAAAACAGTAAAAAGCATGACCACTTAGACGCTCTAGCATTTGATCAATAAAGGGGAGGGAAAATGATCTTTCCTAGTCTTATCGTTTAGCATGCGGAAATCAATACAAACTCTATGACCAGTAACTAAACGAGTAGGAATGGGCTCACCTTTATCATTAAGCTCAACTGTGATGCCTCCTTTCTTGGGTACGACTTGTGTGGGACTCACCCACTCACTGTCAGAGATCGCATAAATTATCCCTAATTCCAGCATCTTTACCACATCTTTCCTCACCACCTCTTGCATGTGTGGGTTCAGCCGTCTCTGAAACTGCCTGACCGGCTTGGCACCCTCCTCAAGGATGATCTTATGCTTGCAGATATCAGCACTAATCCCTTTTATATCAACCATCTTCCATCCGAAGGCCTTTTTGTGTTTTTTCAGAACATGGATCAACTTAGCTTCTTGCAAAACGGTTAGTGCAGACGAAACAATAAGAGGAAGTAATTCATCAGGTTCTAAAAACACATACTTTAAATACTTAGGAAGTGGCTTCAGCTCCAGATCAGTTGGTGGTTCCTCGATTGACGGCTTTGGCAGCTTGCCAGTCAAACCGAGCTCGAGTTTCTTGTTCCAGCTTGCATCGACAAAAGGAGTTGCCTCCAAATGGTATACTTGAGCTCTCATTCTCGGATCGTCATCCTCAGCAGTGCTTGACTTCATCAAGCATTCTTCCATCGGTTCTTAGTATCCCTGCAGGTTAGTGTGCTCCAAAATACAAGGATATATAGCATCAACAGAAAAACAATCACTCTTTTCATCATCAGGATGCTTCATAGCATTATAAACATTTATGGCCACACTCTCTTTCCCGACTCGTAGTATGATCTCTCCCCTTTTTACGTCTATCAAGGTCTCTCATGTGTTCAAGAAAGGCCGACCTAACAAAAGCGGGGCGTTGGCATCCATATCTAAGACTACGAAGTCAACGGGGAAAACAAACTTGTCAACCTGCACTAACACATCTTCAGCTACCCCCATAGGTTTCCTAACAGACCTATCTGCCATCTGTAAGGTCATCCCTGTTGGTTCCAACTTACCCAACCCCAATTTCTCATAAACTCCTCTAGGCATCAGGCTCACAGAAGCCCCTAGATCACATAACACATTTTTAAACACAGTTTCTCCAATGGTAATTGGGATGGTGAAACTACCTATATCCTGTAGCTTGGGGGGTATCCTATTCTCAAATATTACAGAACATTCCTCACTCAAATGCACCATCTGCTGCATCCTCTCCTTACTCGACAACATTCCTTTCAAAAATTTAAAATATGGGGGAATGCTCGAAATTGCCTCTAGTAGGGGAATATTCACCTCTACCTTTCTTAAGAGATTCAGAAATTTCGCCTGACCTTGGGTCAGTATGTCCTTTCTGGGTCCCTTAGGAGGATAGGGTAAAGTATTAACATCAAAATCAGGGGGAGGGGGAGGAATTATATTTTTCTTACCTTTCTCTTTAGGTGGTGAGGCTTCTTCTTCTTTAATGTCCAAGACCACATAGTCCTTCTTCGGTGCTGCCCCTTCCACTGCTTTCTGGTTTGCCTCAGCCAATGCCTTTTTCGTGGCTTCCAATTCTTTCCACATTGCAGCCATTTCTTTCTCCACACTGCCAACTTCCAAGTCCTCAATCTTGACTTCACCATACACAGCCCCTTCACGGTCGTCTGCCTTCTCTTTATCAGCCTTATCAGTTTCTGCTTTCTCGGCCCATAATTCCTGTTAGGTGTGATGCCCGAAAGACAATTTTGTAATTGTTTTATTTAATAAATGAAATGATATTGTTATTCATATTTATTATTCTCATATTCACCGATGTGACAATAGTATTTACACTACAGAAAACCCAAAAGTATATCGTTTATGTAATCACTTAACTCAGTGTATGAGATATACACGGGAGGATTGAGTTAGTGAAAATGTACTTAAAATACAATTAGCCCGTAGTGAAGTTAATCGAGAGTATCGGGTATCTCCTTTAACGTGCTATTAATGCGTCCAGAACACAATAGGTGTGATTGTCTTATCCGGACTTTCGGTTAAGAGAACCTAATGGGGCATTTATATATGATAGATATATCATATAGGGCTGGACCGATTTGATTAGAGTTCACGATATAATTCCGTAATCGAGAAGTCTTATCGAATCAATGGATGATCATATTTATGGATATATCTTAATCGAGGTGATCACGAGTCAACCGCTTGAATCGGTATGAGGTTTGACTTAACGGTTAAGGATTACACTGCGAGTGCGTGGTCCGAATTACCCCATCTTGGCATTGTCTTGGATTGAGTGAGTAGTCCGTGTTATCACAGATACGGAATCCATTCCTTCCATTTATGGAAGTAGATAAACGATTCTCTTATTTGTTAATCCTAGAAGCGATCGATCGCGTGAGTTCATATTACACTCGATTAGCTACCGGTGAGTTGTATGAATTAATTGATCACTAGGGGTTAATGGTGAATAAGGATAAGAGGTTCTAAAAAGGGTTAACGGTAACTTCCCGTTTTAGAATGAGCGATCACATGGAGGATTAATCCATATGTAATGATTATATCAATGGACGATTATTATCATTCTCGTGAGGAGATAAATATAATCTCATAATCGGAGGAGTGCGATCAGGAGGATTATGGTGGCATATTCTGTGATTGATTTATCGAATATAATTATTACATTCGTAAGATAATTATTTATTTGATTTATCGGAGCCACGATTATTAGTCCATGGTCCCGATGTGCCTCCAAATATAGCATAGCTATTCTCGGACGTCGAATCCTAATAATATTAATTTAGTTCTTATTGGACTTTATTAAAATGATTTGTGAATTAATTGTTTAATGGACTATTAAATTAGTTGGGCTAAATAATTAAATATGTGGAAAAGACATTTTTCATAATCTTGGCCCAATTTAGTGTGTTAGTCGAAAATAATATTGACTAGGTCAATGATGGTGATTTTCGCCCCATGCATATTTTAATGAACAAGAAATTAGTTTTCTTGTGTATTAATAAGACATGTGCACAAAATATTTATTGGATAAATATTTATCGTAAGAAATAAAGATAAATATTATTCTAGATTTGTTCTAGAATATTATGGAATTATCTTTTATTTATTGGATTTATTTAATTGCAAAATAAAATCCTTGGAGGTTAAGTTTTACTCTCCTATATAAAGAGAGTTCTCCCAAGCCTTACAACACACATAAAATTCGAAATTCACCTCTTGGAGAGGAGAAAAAGAATTTTCGGCCAAGGGGAGAATTAGGGGAAAATCTTGGAGATTTTTCCGGGTAGCATATCGGAAGGATTCGAGACGAGAATTTCCTTCCACCGGGAGTTGCTTGGATCACACGTACGGAAGATCGTGGTGCTCTTCACACCTTCGTTTGTTTTTTCTATTGAGGTTCTTCAACTTGGATTTTGAGATCCAAGAGGTATGTTCTACAACCCCCTTGTAAAAATATAGATCTAGTTATTTTATTACGTGTATTTTATAGATTCAGATTCTTAAATCGCTTCCGTTGCGGATGGTATTACTAACAATTCCTTCCTCTTGTCACTCAGCCCAACCTCTTTACCACTTCGTGTGAACACAACATTCACACCCTTTGGGTTCCTCTCAGTGTTACTCGGAAGTCCACCACTCAGATTTGTTTTCAATGTGTCGGTTATTTGATCCACTTGGGTCTCCAAGTTCCGAATGGCAGAATGTGTGGCCACTTTTTGCTCTACAGCATTCTTGTTTAGCTCGAAGCGATCTGTCTAATCTCTCCAGAAGTATCTCAGTGGGCTGCTTCTGAACACTAGAATTGTTTGATTCTCGATTTGTTTTGGTTGTTTCGTGCGAGATGAGCATTCGGATGCTGATAGGTGCCGGAATTATTATTTCTCAATGGTTGGCTCGCTTGCTGATTCTGATTACTTTGCTGGCCCTGATTCTGATTCCAACCTTGATTCGCCCCACCGCCTCTTGCCATTCTTTGTTGGCCTTGTGACTGAGATTGCGGATTCTGACTATTTTGATTCCAGCCTTGATTCTGATTCTGGTATGAACCCTGATTCTAGGGGTTCTGATTCCAAGGTCGGTTGTACGGGCTTTGGTTTTGCCTAAAACCTTGGTTCGACATCGTTTCAATTCCAATTCGATTACGCCTTTGGTTCCAACCTTGATTCTGCTGATTCTGATTCCATTGCCCCTGATTTCATTGTCCAACATAATTCACATCATATTGTTGTGAATCATCACCCATACCATAATCCATTTGCGGCCCTTGCGATTATCAAAGTTCGATTCCTTTATTCTTGTCGCCAAACTCTTTGCCGATTCATATTCATCTGTCCCATTGCATAGACATCCATTTGCTGTTGGTCATTCTGATTTCCAGACTGTTGTTGTACTGGAGTTGGTGTCAACTGTTGGGGATAAGTAGTTTTTTTCGATGATGCACATTCTATGGCAGAATGTCCACCTCCACAAAGTTGGCATTGCTGTGCCTTTTTTCGTTCTAACTCCATTCGGTCCATCTTTAGTACCATTTCTTACATCTTGTCGTGCATGGCCGATTCTCGATCGAGTTCCTCTTTCAACGACTTCACACTTTCCATGGGGGCTTTCTTCTTCTTTCTGCTCGACCCCCATTGACCTTCTCCATCTGCCGCATTCTTAATCTGTCTCATAGCTTGTTCTGGCGGCAGATTCATGATATCTCCGCCACTGGCGGCATTCAGCTTATTCTAGTCCATCGGCTCTAAGGCCCTGAATAATATAATAACCTGTTCCACCGTAGAAAAACCGTGTGGAGGGCATCTCTTCAGTAGACCCCTGAATCTCTCATATGTCTCTTTTTAGGTCTCTCCCTCGAGACCGTCAAACGAAGAGATTTCTTCTTTCAGATCCAGAATCTTCGCCGGAGGAAAATACTTCTTCAGTAACACTCGCGTTACATCTGCCCAAGTATGTAGTGAATCGTTGGGTAATGAATCAAACCAATCTTTAGCAGCTCCTCTCAGCGCAAACGGGAAAACTATCAGCTTTATTGCCTCGTCACTAACCCCATTATATCTCATCGTCCCACAAATTTGCGAGAAAATGATCTAGAAAGTGTTTGGGTTCTCGATCGACTTCCCATGGAAGCAGAGCATGTTCCCCAACATATTCGAGAATGTTCTGCTTGATGTCCAAGTTGTTCGCATTAATTGGGGGCACTCTAATTGGATTGTGCCCTATAACCTCTTGTGGGGTGGTAACATAGTCTCGACATACTCTCGGTCTCTGTACCTGCTGAGACATTTGTGGCTGATAATTCTGGCCGTTGTCGCTTTGATGAGAATCGCCGCATTGCAGTTCTTGAGGTACGGGTTTTGGAACCCCTGTTGATTTCCTTGATTTTCTAGCATCTACAGCACTCGATTTACCTTCTCTTGGTCTAATTCGGGTCTGAAGTTCTGCGTATTCTGTGCATTTTGTCCTCTTCTATACTGTCCAATCCCTGTCCTCTGATTAAACTGTGGGGTTATCAACTGACACAACACTGTGTTGTCCTCTCTTAACGGTTCATGACGACGGGTCCTCGGTGGAGTATGCAATGGTAGTGTTGCGTTACCACCAGTAGTGTCTGAGGTTTGCCCTTGTACATTGTGCTCGATTAAGGGTTCTTTGCCATCACTATGATTTGGTGAATCCTCCATTCCCTCTGAGGATTCTGAAAGTGAACTTTCTTCTACCCCTTCTTCCTCAAACAAAGGGTTCGGACTGGCAATCAGAGGTTCTCCTCGGCGTTGACTATTTCTATGACGTGCAAAAGCTTCAATTTCTTCAATTGGCTCGATAAGTGGTTCTTTGGAGCTTCGGGTCATTCACTGACAAACAAGAAACAACAAGAAAACAAAATAAAAACGACCTAAGCCCAAGCTTTCGGTCAACTTACAAGATATTAAACATTACTCCCCGGAAACGGCGCCAAAATTCTTGATAGCAAAATAACTAACCGCTAACTTTGACCGCTGTGAGTATCGGGTCAACGGTAGTATAGTGGTCTCAAGAGTCGAATCCACACGAGGAGTAATGTCTAAGTACCAAAGTCGACTTAGAACTTAGTTCAGTCAAAATAGTGGTGGAGAGATATTATACTAGTGCAAAAGTAAAGATTATACTAATGAGTTTACTTAAGTATTAAAGGGTATAGTCGAACTATGATCCCACTTGAGCTACTTTTACCCTTAAGGAAGGACTTAACAGGGGCGTGCGTGTCTTAACCGACCTACCTATCCAATGTAGTTTAACGACATCCACGGGTGCCAACTCCTAATTCTAGCGATTAGACTGAACAACTCGATCTAACCACCCTATGTGAAGTTAATTAATTCTACCTTTAGAAAACCGATTAACCTAACATGATTAAGCTCTAGAGTCGCTCGAACAACGATGACAAACCTCTGTATTGGGTTCGGACCTAACAACTAGGCCGAATCTACGCAATGATCCTAAAACCCCTTATCCCACATCTTACCGCAAAATACATCTATAAGTTTGATGTGTGTGACAGTGAACTAGGTGATCAATCTAATTTAAAGACGTTAAAATAAGTTTTAGGACGTGGATTAATCGTTTAAACAATAATTTACGCACTACACAACTCCCTATCTCATCCCCTTAGGGTTTTCGCTCGCTTTCACATAATTCGACTACACATGAATTTAGCTACTCATAATTATGCTAATAAACAAAATAAGAATTGAAATCATGCTAGAAATAATAAAAGAAAAAGTATTCATTACCATATAACTGAGGAAAAATCTGATCTGAAACAGTACGAACAAATACTCCACCAAAAAGACAATCTTTTGAACTTGAAACGTAAATCTAAGCTATGAAAAGTGTTTAGAATCAAAGGATGTAATTTATAGGATCAAGGGATCAAAGGGTGATCACACTACTCTAAAATCGCACACAAATTGCCTAAAAGCAGATCTAAAGTCGGCCAAAGATGAGTAGGAAATTTGAATGAATGCGTATTTATAGAGTAGGTCAAAAATCTGCATCGTCGGTTACGGACGCCCGTCCAGTCATGTCGAGCGCCCGTCCGCTGGAAAATATGAAGGTATTAGGGTTTCGTCTTCATTGGACGGGCGTCAGCATTCCCTCAACGCGCTTCCGCGAATCATGGCTTGAGGCTTTTCGAACCCTGGACGCCCGTCTGGAACTCTGGACGCTCGTCTGTGTTAAATGAGCTTCTTGAATCGGGCTGAGCCTACTTCTGGGGGTCTTTCGGACGCCCGTCCAGCTAAAAATCAAACTTTCTGAATGAAGTGTCAATGCTGTGGACGCCCGTCTGGCTTGTCTTCACTCCAAACTTGTCTTTTCTTCACCTTATATGCTACATTCAGGCCACGAACACGTCTCATAGTCCAAAACATCGCCTTCTGGGTCCTCGAGTCACCTAAGTCCTGCAATAACATAGACAAACAAACACCACGCGTAATTCCGGAAGACAAAAGTGCTCGGAAAGAGTGAAATAATGCTAAAAAGGCGGAGTTTACCATCGATATGACAGTTTAACTCCCCGTGCATATAATTCTCGATATTACTCTCGAAACGGTCTATATCTACCCAAAACATGTTAATACGGTGATAAATGGGGGTTAAACTGCACACGAAAGTACAGTAAAGTTGACTTCCATCAAGGACCAATTACCACTCGTCATTAATAATGAAAGGTTAGTTATTGAAGCTGTCATCAGTAAGAATTGGGTGAAAAGGATTTGTGTAGATACAGGAAGTGCGGTCAACATTCTATACCACAGGGCCTATCAGGCCATGAAGTTGAAGGATTCAAACCTAATTCAAGTATCCACCCCTCTATTTGGATTTGCAAGCCCACCTATCCATCCTATGGGTATGATTACATTGCCTACAACCTATGGCAAGTTGCCGAAGGGCAGGGCCCTAATGGTGAACTACATTGTTGTTAAGGCACCTTCGGCATATAATGTTTTTATGGGAAGACCAACAATCATCGATCTATGGGCAGTTATCTCTTCAGCACATAACAGCACGAAGTTTCCCCTCAATTCTGGATCAGTTGAAATAAAAGGAGATGTGGAAGTAGCTAGGAGCTGTTACACATCTATAGTCGATGAAAGAAAATCTGTACAACAGGTAACTTTGGAGGAATTATTGCCAGGGGAGGATAAGACCTGGGTATCTGCAGACCAGACCGAGGCAATTCAGGTCGATGAACAGGGATCAGATTCAGTGGTCAGTATAGGATCCTGGATTCCAGATCCACATAAATGGGCTCTCACATATTTACTTAAAGAGTATAAGGATGTTTTTCCGTGAAAGACATATGATATGCCAGGTTTATCACCGAAGTTAATAGTCCATAGCTTAAATGTGGATCCAAACAGATCCTCTGTTCGTCAAAAGAAGCGACATTTTGCACCAGAACGAATCTCAGTTATTGAACAGGAGGTTGCGAGACTCAAACAAGCAGGAATTATCAAAGAAGTGATTTATCCAGTGGTTAGCCAATCAGTATTGGTGAAGAAATCGAGATGGGTCTGGAGAATGTGTGTAGATTTTCTGAGACTGAACAAAGCCTCGCTACTGGGGCGACTACACGTCACTGAGAATTGACAGGCTAGTGGATTCAACCGTGGGATTTGAAATATTTGGGTTCCTGGACGCTTATAAAGGATATCATCAAATCTTTATAGACCCTAAAGATGCAGAAAAAACGACCTTCATAACTGAGTTTGGTACGTATTACTATGTGACCATGCCATTTGGATTGAAAAACGCAGGTGCCACCTGATAGGAGTCAACTTTACGTGACTCCGCTACAGTGTTTGGCCTCCGTTTACCACATTTTCAGCACATTTTTGGATGATTTAGACCACTTTCGGGGTAATATTGTGAGTTCCTAGCACGGGGGGTAATTCTGTCATTTTTTATAGTTTACCACCCCTTTTCGATGATATTGACCCCATTCCCGAGCACGTTTACCCTTTGGAATGTTTAGGTTGTTTTTGGTTATTGTGATGATGTAGGGTATTGGTGTCTCGATGACCCGAAAGGCAAGGGTTTACAATGAGAAACATGACCGAGGCGAGAAAAGAGGTGAAAAGGGAGAAAAAGTGAAGAATTGGTGGCACAGATCCAAGCGCTGGTTTGGAACTCTCAAACCAGCGCTCTGCACTCCCAACCTGGCGTTCCAAGCCCAAACTGGCGTTCAGAGTTGCGAGTCAAACAGAGTTCAGCCCTTCAAACGCTGGTTCAAAGAACTACCTCAAACCTGTTCCAGGCCCTCGAACGACGTTCTGCCTTCAAACCAGGCGTTACGCTCTAGAAGACGAAGCCCTAAGCGCCTCGAATTTCAAGCGAGTAACGTAACGACGCTCCACTTGTTTGGAACCGGCTGTTCAAACAAAAATCTGCAGGATTTTTCCTCCACCTATAAATACCCCCCTTAGTCCATTTTGGGATTATTATTCATCTTCTTAGCCAAACTCTACCCCTTTCATAGCTCGAATTTTGTAATAGCTTAGAATACTCTCTCTTAGTGTAAATCAACAACATCTTAGCATAATCTTTCCATTTCTTAGCTTAGATTTTCATTCCAAACACTAAGAGACCACCTTTAATTACTTTCTATTTTGTACTATTTGGATCTAATCTCAATTTTCGCAATTTATTGGTATATCTCTCTTCTCTTTTACTTGTTATGGCTCTTATTTACTGTTTTATGTTTGTTTTGATTAGTATAATGTGTAGCTAAACATCTTCATAGCCGAATCATGTGAAATTTAGTGAAATCACCCTTTGGGTGATGAAATTGGGAGTGGGTAGTGCTTTTCATTGTTGTTTCTTGCATCGTTCACGTCTTAGAACTTGTTATGACGGATTTGGGCTAGATTGATCACCTAGGTCAAAAATCACACACACCACTCTTGAGAGTTGTTCAGAGAGAAGGGTGTGGGGAAAAGGGTTCTAGGATCGCATTGTAGTGCGAGGTTACTCGTTTTTAACGTTTAAACGGCTCTTGTGCATGATTGTCTCGTGAATGAATCTCTCTTAGGAAAGGTTAGTTGACTTGGCATAAGGTGTTGGGGAAGAGTTGTTCAGACCTTAGCACCGGGATTAGGAGTACGTACCCGTGAAATTGAATGTAAGAGCTCGTCCGTTTATTGCACACTCCTGGTTTTGTCATTCCTTGGGGTGAAACTAGCTATTTTGATCATGGTTCGGCTATGTCTCTTTAACTATCTTTAGAATTTAGTAGTTTAATCTTCTTCCTTTCTTTTTAACTTTAGACTCGTCGAGTTAGAATCACTCAAAGGCCGCGTTGTAGTAAACAAAACTTTAAGAACTTTGATCACCTAGACTAAGCATTACGTTCACTTTGGTACTTACAAACACGATTCCTTTGGGTTCGACCTCATACTCCTGTAGCTATTCTAGCAATCGACCCGGTACACTGCCGGTTAGAGAGCTTGTTTAGTCACCGTTGTCCTGAGTATCTAATAAATTTGTTTGGTGAAAAATTAAGCTCATCAAAATGGCGCCGTTGCCGGGGAATTGTGTGCTATTTGTGATATCTCGTAAGTGAACCGAAGGCTTGGGCCTAGGTTTTATTTTACTGTTTTCTTGTTGTTTGCTTTTTGTAGTGCATGACCCGGAGATCTCAAACACCACTCGAACCTTACATAGACGGAATTGAAGCTTACGCAAGGCGTAGAAATAGTCAACGAAGAAGAGGTCGTCAAGTAGAGGAGTCGATTCCGGTCTTTGAAGAGAACAACTCGGGTGAGTTGGGAGAAGGATCCGACATGGCACAACAAGTTGGACAAGGTTTGGGAGGAAATTTGGGAAATGATAATGGAGTCCCAATTCAAAACCCGCCTCTCGTCAACAACAATGCACAAGGAGGTGGGAATGGACAAGGAAACAATGTTGTGAATGCAAATGGCCGATACCTCAGAATGCTCAACATGAGGCTCAAGGGAATCAAATGGATCCCGCTCTTATGCAACAATTCAATGCATGGATGTTGAACCAGTTTCAACAAAACCAAAACCAAGCTCACAATCAAGGTGCAAACGCGATGCCAAATTGGTTTAACGGTCAACAAGAGCAAAACCAAGGTGGTTTGACTTGTAGAGATTTTGTGCTAGCTCCTACGGCAAACATGGGGCATAGTCCAATCCGAATGCCACCGGTAGCCGCCAACAACTTGGAATTGAATAGGAACATCATACATTTGTTGGGAGACAACGATATATTCAAGGGAACCGCTTTAGAAAATCCTCACTTATTCATTGATCATTTTCTCCAAATAGTGAACTCGACAAAGATCAATGGAGTGAGTGATGAGGCGCTCAAACTTATGCTTTTCCCGTTCGCCTTGAAAGAGCAAGCTAAGAGGTGGTATGATTCGTTGCCTAATGACTCTTTACACACATGGAAAGAAGTGGTTAAAACTTTTCTACTCAAATATTACCCCCCGTCGAAGACCATGGATATGAAAGAAGCTATCATGTCATTCAATGCATATGAAGGAGAAGAGCTTCATGAGTCATGGGATCGGTTTAAGGCTTTGTTGAGGGAGTGCCCGGGGCACGGATTGAGATCGTACGAGGTAGTTCATGCTTTCTTCCGGGGTTTAGACCAAGTGCATCAAAGCACCTTACATGCTTCGTGTAATGGAGATATTATGAGTATGGTACCCGAGGTGGCTATGAACCAAATTGAGAAGATTTCCGAGACTTCGAGGCAATACATATCGTCGAGTAGAAAAGGGACAAGAAGTAAGAAGCCCGGTTTGGTTGAAGTTAAAGAAGTAGAGGCAAGTGATCAATATCATGCTCAGGTACAAGCGATGGAGCAACAGTTGGGGAGATTGCAAAAAGAGAATGAGAGTGCTAAGCTTTGCCAAATTTGTAGTGGATCACATTCGGCAAAGGATTGTAGGATGACGACCAAAGCTCAAAATATGGCTTATCCTCAATCCTCGACTCAAGGGCAACCTAGCACTCTATCTCAAGATAACATGAATGAGTTGGCTAAGCGGATGATGAGTATTTGCTCGATGGAGCAATGGAATACGGGATCCCAATATCAAAATCAGTCACAAAGCCCCTATCAAGGCCAATATATGGGGGAACAACAAGGTGGGCAACCGTATGAAGAATCCCAAGATGTGAACTATGTGGGACAAGGTCAAGGAGGGAACTATGGAAATCAAGGTGATGGTTCTTGGAGGAATAACAACAATCAAGGTTGGAACCGGAATCAAAACCAAGGCCAAAACCAAGGTTATAGACAAGGCCAAAATCAAAGCCAATCTTCACAAGGGCATGTCTATCAACCTCCACACCAAAGGCAACAAGGAGGGTATAATCAATGTGGTTCTAACAATCATCAAAACCCTCCTCCTTTGGCTCCTATACCTCAAAAGAGTTCAACCGATGTCATCTTGGAACAAATGAACAAAAACTTTATGGAGATTAAAAAGACATGGTTGAGATGAACTACAAACATGGGTCCGCCATCAAAAATCTTGAGACTCAATTTGGCCAAGTGGTGGAACATGTTCAATTGAAGGGTGGTTTACCGAGTAACACCGAAAAGAACCCAAGAAGTGTGAACGCCATCTTAACTCGAAGTGGCAAAGTGTTGAGAACTAATGGAGAGAAGAAAGTCTTGTGGGAGGACAAGGCTAGAAAAACTTCCATTGAGACGGAAGCGGGAGCTATGGATGGTGATATAGATGGGATTGAAGATGATGAAGATCATGGGGAGTATGTCAAGAAGAAAGAAGTTGAAAGGAAAGAAGCTCAAGCTCGGGGAGATTATGTGGTTATCGATGTGAAAGAGGAGGAGTCAACTAGAAGAGAAGGGAAAGAGCCAATGAAAGAGCCGTCTTCCCCACGCTCCAAAGGTAAGAAAGGTATGATCTCTCCTCCTTCTAAAGATTTTGATTTGAGTACTCTCCCGTATCCCCCTAAGAATCATAGAGAAAGTTGCTTGAATAAGGCACAAACTCGATTCATTGAGGTTTTACGAAAAATTGATTTGAACATTCCTTTCCTTGAAGCACTTGCAAACATGCCCTCGTATTGTAAGTTTTTGAAAGAGTTACTAACTAAAAAGGGTAAGATGCAAGAAGTTGTGTGTTTAAATGAAGAGTGTTCCGCTATTTTTAATGGAAAGTCTAAGATTCCCCCGAAAGTTAGGGACAAGGGTAGTTTTACTATCCCGGTTACTATTGGTACGACTCATTTTCCTAGTGTCTTATGTGATTTGGGGGCTAGTGTAAGCCTAATGCCCCGTGCTATATATGAGAGTCTTAACCTAGGAGAGTTGGAGCCAACAGGGATGACCCTTCAAATGGCGGATACGTCTATAAGGGAGCCTATGGGAGTGATAGAGGATGTCATAGTGAAAGTGGATAAATTTGCCTTCCCGGTATATTTTGTTGTGCTAGACATGGAGATGGACTCCAAAACACCTTTGTTGTTAGGACGTCCCTTTTTAAATACCGGGAGGACTTTGATAGATGTTGCGAGCGGTGAGATAATATTGAGAGTTGGAGATGAAAAGTCGCGGTCAATGTCTATAAAGCCATGAAACATCCTAAGGAGAGCACCGCGGACTGTTTTTCTATTGATGCTATATATCTCTTGCTTTTGAACATGTTGACATGCGGTATATAAAGAAGAATCCGATGAATGCATGGAAAAAGTGAGTACGGAAACCGATGAAGAAAAAGAGTTGGAAGAGGAAGCAAAAGAGCTCGAAGAGACGGCTTTCGTGGGTGAAAGGTGGACCGAGAAGATTGACCTTGGGCTTGAAGGAGAGCTAGAAAAGCCATCAATTGAAGATCCACCGAAAGATTTGAAAATGAAGCCGCTTCCACCTCATTTGAAGTATGTTTTTCTTGAAAATAATGATTTACTTCCTTTGATTATTTCTTCTACACTAACGGCTTTGCAGGAAGATGAGTTAGTGAGGATGCTTAAGAAGCATAAGCGTGCTTTCGGGTGGAAGATGTGCGATCTTAAGGGTATTAGTCCCACCATTTGCCAACACAAGATTATTCTGGAAGATGGAGCAAAGCCGATAAGGCAACCCCAAAGAAGACTCAATCCACACCTCCAAGAGGTTGTGAGGAAGGATGTGGTCACAATGTTGAAGCTAGGGATCATCTATGCCATCTCGGATAGCAAGTGGGTGAGTCCCACCCAAGTGGTGCCGAAGAAGGGAGGTATGACCGTGGAGATCAATGACAAAGGTGAGGAGGTACCTAAGCGTTTGGTAAGTGGTCATAGAATTTGCATTGATTATCGTAAGCTAAATGACCAAACCCGTAAAGATCATTTCCCCTCCCTTTTATTGATCAAATGTTGGAGAGATTGAGTGGCCATGCCTTTTATTGTTTTCTTGATGGGTTTAGTGGGTATTACCAAATACATGTGGCTTTAGAGGACCAAGAAAAGACAACCTACACTTGTCCCTATGGTACCTTTGCCTTCCGTAGGATGCCTTTTGGGTTGTGTAATGCGCCCGCGACATTCCAACGGTGCATGGTCGCCATATTTGCGGATATGATAGAAAAGTTTTTAGAAGTCTTTATGGATGATTTTAGCGTGTTTGGTGATTCCTTTGAACAATGTCTAGATAATCTTGAGAAGGTGTTGGGTAGATGTGAGGAGACAAACTTGGTGCTTAATTGGGAGAAGTGTCATTTGATGGTTACAGAGGGGATAGTCTTAGGGCATAAGATATCTAGTAAGGGTATAGAGGTAGATAAGGCTAAGGTTGAAGCGATAGCTAAGCTTCCTATACCCACCAACCTAAAGACTCTCAGGGGTTTTCTAGGCCATGTGGGGTTTTATCGTAGGTTCATCAAGGATTTTCTAAAATAGCCCGCCCTCTTACTCTTCTTCTTGGAAAAGACATCCCGTTTGATTTTGACAAAGCTTGTATTGAAGCATTTTTTATGCTCAAGCAATCGCTTGTATCCGCTCCCATCTTAGTTGCCCGAAATGGGATCAAGAATTTGAGCTCAGTGTGTGATGCGAGTGACACCACGGTTGGTGCGGTCCTCGGTCAAAAGATCGATAAAATCTTCAAGCCCATTGCTTATGCAAGTCACACCTTGAATCCGCCCAACGTAACTACACCACCACCGAAAAGAGCTTTTAGCGGTCGCCTTTGCGCTTGATAAGTTTCGGTCTCATCTCGTAGGTTCTCGGGTAGTAGTCCACACGGATCATGCCGCTTATGCGTTATCTCTTTGCCAAGCAAGATGCCAAGCCCCACCTCTTGAGGTGGATCTTGCTCTTGCAAGAGTTTGATTTAGAGATTCGTGATAGGAAAGGTTGTGAGAACGTCGAGCCGACCACTTAAGTCGTATGGAGCTTAGTGAGGAGTTGATTAAGGCACAAAGGAGATAAATGACTCTTTCCCTCACGAGCAATCAGATGCACTTGACACTCTCCTTCCGGCTAAGAAAGGAAACTTTCTAAAGCCGTAAGGAAGGTAGTCCTTGGTTTGCTCCTTTTGTCAACTACCACGAGTGCGGTTTTGTAGATCCCGACCTTGACTCGAACCAAAGGCGTAAATTCCTTAGTGAGGTGGGTAAGTATGTGTGGGAAGATCCTTGTCTATATAGGTTGTGTTCGGATGGTATTCGAGGAGGTGTATCCGAAAGTGAAATTTTGAGTGCTCTTTCGCTTTGTCACGACAAAGAGGCCGGAGGCCATTTCTCGGGCAAAGAACCGCTTTGAAAGTATTGCAAAGTGGGCTGTATTGGCCCACTCTATTTCGAGACGCCATGCTTATGTGAAATCTTGCGATGCTTGTCAACGGTCCGGTCGTATATCTAGAAGGAGTGAGATGCCTCGAAGCCGATCATAGTGTGTGAGATTTTTGACGTGTGGGGCATTGATTTCACGGGCCCCTATCCTCCTCGTGTGGTAACAAGTACATCCTAGTCGCGTGTGATTATGTGTCCAAATGGGTCGAAGCCTCAGCTTCACCCACCAACGATAGGAATGTTGTTATCCGTTTTCTTAGAAAGAACATCTTTTGTCGGTTTGGGGTGCCACGTGCTATAATCAGTGATAATGGAAGCCATTTTGCCAACAAGCCGTTTGATAAACTTTTAGAGAAGTATGGAGTGAAACACAAGTTAGGTACCGCTTACCATCCCCAAACGAGTGGTCAAGTCGAAGTCACGAATAGGGGTATTAAGCGTATCTTAGAGAGGACGGTAGACACGAATGTCAAGAGTTGGTCTTTGAAGTTAGATGAAGCCCCGTGGGCCCATAGGATGACCTTTAAGACACCCCAGGCATGTCACCTTACATGATAGTCTATGGTAAGTCTTGTCATCTTCCCAAGAGAGATCGAGCATAAGGCTTATTGGGCCATCAAAATGCTAAACCTCGATGATACCTTAATTGGTGAGAAGCGATGGCCCAATTGAATGAACTAGACGAGTTCCGCTTTGTGCTTATGACCTTTCCACGAAGTATAAAGAAAAGACTAAGTTACTCCATGATAAGTTGATTAAACCTCGTGTTTTCAACGAGGTGATGAAGTTTTGTTCTATAATACTCGCTTGCATCTTTTCCAAGGAAGTTGAAGTCTAGGTGGTCCGGTCCCTATGTTGTGTCAAAAGTCTATCCGTCCGGTGCTATCGAAATCACCCATCCTAAATTTGGCACGTTTACCACTAATGGCTTGCGGTTGAAAAGGTATGAACGGTTGCCCTACGATGAAGCACTAGAAATAGTGCATCTTGACGATCCCGTACCTTGTGATGAATCTTGTAAGTCTTGTCAAGGACTTTAAACCTTGACTCGTATAATTCTGAATCCATCCTTCCGTCTTTCTACCCTCTCTCGCCTTGTGCCAACGGTATAACTTTGAAAAAAGTTGGCACCGTATAATCCATCTTGTCGAGCCAACGACGTAAAACAAAGGCGCTTAGTGGGAGGCAACCCACCTTTTTGTGGTTTAAGATGGTTGAGTAAGAGTCTAGATTGGTCTAGGGGTGGTTAGATGTGAGTGTGGAGTGATTTTCCCTGCTTTTGCTTGTTTTTCCCTGTTTTTGCTCTCAACGCGACGCTCCCATTGTTCAAACGTGCGTTCCAAGCTTCTCAAACGCACGCCGGATCCCCAAACGTCGCTCCAAGCTCTTAAAACGTGCGCTCCCCATTTTCCAAACCAGCGCTTGAGCCTCGTGCCCCCAAGATCAACTCCCCGTTCAAACGCGACGTTTCTCCTTTCAAACGCCAGCCCTCTCTTCCAAACGACGTTCCACCACTCAAACGCGCGTTTGAGCTATGCAAACGCGACGCTCCGCAGCTTTTAAACCAGCGCTTGACCCCCTTGTCTATAAATACCCCTCTTCCCCAACCCAGCGTTCCCAAAAATCGAATCTGCAGACCTAACCGCCGTTTCATCGCCTTCCACCACTTTTGCTTCAAATCTTCGCTTCTAACCCGTTTTGAGCGATTATTGTTGCAATCAACACCTCACGATCCCCTTTTGTTTTCTAAACTCAAATCCACACAACAATCCCCCAAATCCCCAGTCAATCGGTGCTTGGGTGATTTTCTTCACCATAGTCGATTTTCACTTTTCGTTTGTTTCGAGGTTCGTTTGTCACTCCACAACGCTCACGTAGGCTAATCTAAGCATAAGACAGGTACTTTTTGGTTTGCATTTCCGTTTTGAGTAGGGTTAATTTTTGAATTTTTTCTCAAATTTTCCCCTACCCCGTTTGTGATTTGGCATTGATTTTGTACCTTGTTTCTTGTTTGTTTGTTTTGTTCTTGGCCTTGTGGTGTGTGGTGGTTGACGTTGTGGTTGTTGTGGGTTGTTTGTTTTGAAATCCCGTATTGGATGATAATCGGGTCGGTTTGCCTTGTGTTGATTGTGGTATGGTTGCTCTTGATATAGGAAGATGGCGGGTGGTAAACGAAAAGAGATAGGGGACAAAGGAAAGGGCAAAATGCCTGTTGTTGGTAAGGGTCAGCCCAAGAAACAGAAAACCGCGGTTCGTACTAGAGGCGGTGGTATTAGGATCAGTGAGCCAGGGAGAGGTGTGAGCGCAAACCCTAGAGCTCTTAGGGCTGGACAACTTAGAGATGAGACGTCGGATGATGATTTCGAGCCCGACATCAAGGTCGAAATTTAGCAAAGGATAAAGTGATGATAGCAAATGAGAGATCATGGAGTTTGATGATGAGGCACCCTGCCCCCCGTGTCACACCCAGGGTCGCTCGTCCCCTGGGCTCAACCCCACACCCTCCACCTACTCAGCCTATTCCTCAGACTTCCACCGAGCCGCAACCCTAAGTAGCTTCAGCCTCGTCTGACCCTCTTCCCTACGACATGCGTTTCTCCACGCCCCAAGCCTTGAGCAATTACGAGGAGTTCGTAGTCGATAAGAAGATGTGCTTTGAAAGAGGGCTAGATTTGAAGATGGTACCGAAGCCCTTTGTGGATAATTTGAGGAGTAGGGGTTGGAATAACCTTATCTTGGAACCCGAGGGCAACCTGAACTTGTCGATAGTCCGGGAATGGTATGCCAACTTTACTGTGGCTAATTTAGAGAGAGTGACTGTTTGGGTGCGTGGAGTGGATGTCCCATGGTCGGTCGAAGCGATTAATAGTTTTTATAGGACACCGGCTATCGTGGGCGATCATTATGAGGAGTGGTTTCAGGACAAGAATAGTTGGGGTAGTACTGAGGACCCTTTGGAACAAATGAGGATAGAAATCAACCCTGAGTTGCAATGGATGTCAAAAGGGGGTAACACGCGCGCAATCGGGTTGTTGACGAACGACTTGGCCCGACGATTGGAAAGTCAAGGCTAAGTTCTCCCAGAATCGTCTACTACCTAAGGACAACATCACACATTTTCACATTAAGGATCTACAGTTGTTGTACGCCCTACATTATAAGTTGAAAGTAGACGTGGGGAGGACGATTTTTACGGAGTTTCGGGAGAACCAGAAAAACAAGCGTCGGTTGATTATGTGCCCCTACTTGATTTACGGGTTATGTCGAGATGCACGAGTTGGTGAGTATGCAGATGATCGATTAGGAGGAGCAAAGTTTTGCCTATCATGCCTAAGTCGCTCAATGCTCAGATCGCTTCTCGGCCTTCCAGACGGCTCATCCACACGGTCCTCCGGCCTTTCACCCCTACCTCCACTTCTTCCGCCTCTACTTCCACCACATTGCCTATACCACCACCTCCCCTCACCACTATCACCACCACCACCATTCCACCACCTCCCAGTTCTGGACCTTCCACCTCCTCCACCACTCTACCTCCACCTACACCTACCATACCTTTCACCGGAGGGCGTGGTGGCTCGAGAGAGCGGGCAAATGCTGATAGCCCACAAGCAACGAGATTGGATGGACAACCATGGATCATGATGAATGGGTTGTCAAGAACTGTAAGCGATAGCTCGAGCTCAGCAGTCCATCTTCCGCACAGAGACTTGGATACTACAGCCTTCCAAAGACACACCGAGATAGAGGCCGATCTGCAGCTGGATTACCGAGAGCCTGCAGAGGATGAGTCGATGAGGGGTCGAGGTTGAGATAGAGACCGAGGCGCATTTATCTGCTGGATGTTGAGACAGAGACATGTGGCCTCGAGGCAAAGGGCAGATCTTGATTCGAGAGACAGTGGGGACGTGGTGTCGCCGAGACTACACAAACTCGAGAGTGCAGATTCCGTGGATCGCACCATCTTCCAAAGACACAGATCCTCCGATTTGATGTACAGGGCAGAGCGGCTAGCTTGTTTTTCATTATTTCGCATTTCTTTTGAGAGTTGCGCCTTCTTTTGGCTAGTCTGTTTTTTTCATCTTTTGTGGGTACTTTGTGATTCACTTTGAGGCAAAGTTGACTTTTGATTTTGACTTTTGGCTGCTTTTATATCCTTCACTTTTGATACGCATTTGTAATCATTGTTCAGCCCTCGAGGCCTGTTTGACCGTGCATGTTTTTATCCCTTGTGATTGACATTTTATTGGGATATTTGTGCGCTATTTTCGCATGCGTGGATGTTACGAGTTTTATTGTTATATTGTATCCGTCCATTGCATATCCCATTCCCCTCGGCATGCTTTGATATCGTTCGTGGCATGGACTCGTTTTTTACGCACCCGCTTACCTATTGTTTGATCTTTAGCACGTGGACTTTTCCGTGCATGCGCTTTCTTTGTTTCGTTGTTCTCGCTTTAGGTTTCGGGATGGACTTATACGAGGTGTCACGAGTTTCGAGTGTCGGTTGCGCCTTTCTGCCGGGTTTTGATTAAACAACTAAGTCCTCCTTTCTTTTTTATCTCTCACACACCGAGGACAAGTGTTTCGTTTAAGTGTGGGGTGGGAGACTTAGCCGCGTTTTTTGTTTTTGTTGTTGAATGTGCTATAAATGTGGTATGCTTAGCCTATGATCGGGCTCGAGTCGATTTTTGGTTAATTTTTAAAAATTTCAATGGTCTTAACACCGTGTTGTATGTGTTATTCTCACAATCGAGTGGTGATCACCTTAGTCGGGATCCCGAACATAAGCATTGCGGTTTGATATTATCTTAAGAATGGAGTTTATTATTTCACTAAGCTACACCTTGTGCACAATTTGATTGCTACCACCTTTCATATCACTAGTCTTGAGGCTTAAATGTTTAAGGTACACCTAAGTAGGACATGGGATGACGGTTTTGGCGTTCTTTTCTTTTGACTACTACCATAGCCAAATAAGCCTTAACTGAACATTTACCCTTCAGAACCCCTCTCATTTTGATAGAATGGTCTCGACCACCATTCGTTTTTAGAGCCGTTTTGTTACTTAGTCGAAACCTACCGAGCCTTAATTATGGTCACATTTCCTTCATTTTAACCCTACGAGTGGACCTAGTCCTTGGTTGGAGCACACTTGCTAAAACAAGTGTGGGGGGGAAATATGATGTTTTGATTGGGTTGTTGTTTCTTGTTTTGAGCTATAAGGTGTTGAGGAGCTCGTTTGGGCTTGGTGTTCGGCTTTTGGGCCAAGGAAAAGAACCTTCTTCTATCTTCTCTTTTAAAAATAAAAAATAAAAAAAATAAAAAAAATCAATCAATCAAACAAGTTCAAAATACATTTGCTCTCACTGAATAAAAGTTGATGTTTATAGAAATAAAGGTTTGGAGTCAAAAGTAATGAGCTCAAAAGTGATTTTTATGATGTTGGAGTTGGGATAGTGAGATAGGTGCTAATGTATTCGATCTCACCTCATAACACTTGAAATATAGTTGAGTGTGGCAATGAGTTCGGTTATGTTAGTATCCTATGGTTCCCAAAGTGTTTAATTAAATCAAAAGGAGTTTGGATGGTTTGTATGGTAGAGATAAAGTGGTACATGTGTTGATTAGGTTCACTGCACTTCTTTTTCTCCAGCCTCCCAAAATACCTTTTCGATTAACCAAAATTACCCTGGCCTAACATTATAACCCTTCAAGTCACCGCTCGATCGTGTCCAAACTTAGTGACCTTGATTAGTGGAGAGGCTAGTGATTATGAGACGGTTGGTAGGCATTTGGTTGGGATTCAAGCCCGACAATCATTTTGAGCACTTGGTTTTAGCTTGGCACCACACACACTCCATTTTCTTGATAATGTTGCATCAATGTGTATATGTTCGTGTTTCTTACTTTGTGGTTACCTTGAGAGTGTGAGTAGTAGCACCTACATCATAAAGTTGAATCCCTTGGTTTGTTTTAAAACGCCTATTTTACTCGAGGACGAGCAAAGGCTAAGTGTGGGGTGGTTGATAAGAGTCAACTTTACGTGACTCCGCTACAGTGTTTGGCCTCCGTTTACCACATTTTCAGCACATTTTTGGATGATTTAGACCACTTTCGGGGTAATATTGTGAGTTCCTAGCACGGGGGGGTAATTCTGTCATTTTTGATAGTTTACCACCCCTTTTCGATGATATTGACCCCATTCCGACACGTTTACCCTTTGGAATGTTTTGGTTGTTTTTGGTTATTGTGATGATGTAGGTATTGGTGTCTCGATGACCCGAAGGCAAGGGTTTACAATGAGAAACATGACCGAGGCGAGAAAAGAGGTGAAAAGGGAGAAAAAGTGAAGAATTGGTGGCACAGATCCAAACGCTGGTTTGGAACTCTCAAACCAGCTGTTCTGCACTCCCCAAAGCGGCGCTCCAAGCCCAAACCGGCGCTCCAGAGTTGCCGAGTCAAACAGAGTTCAGCCCTTCAAACGCCGGGTTCAAAGAACTACCTCAAACCAATGTTCCAGGCCTCTGAACGCACGCGTTCTCGCCTTCAAACCCGTTCTCAACGCAAGCGAAGCCCTAAAAGCGCCAGAATTTCAAGCAGAACGCACGTTCCACTTGTTTGGAACCAGCGTTCGAACAAAAATCTGCAGGATTTTTCCTCCACCTATAAATACGGCCCTTAGTCCATTTTGGGATTATTATTCATCTTCTTAGCCAAACTCTACCCCTTTCATAGCTCGAATTTTGTAATAGCTTAGAATACTCTCTCTTAGTGTAAATCAACAACATCTTAGCATAATCTTTCTATTTCTTAGCTTAGATTTTCATTCCAAACACTAAGAGACCACCTTTTAATTACTTCTCTATTTTGTACTATTTGGATCTAATCTCGAATTTCTGCAATTTATTGGTATATCTCTCTTCTCTTTTACTTGTTATGGCTCTTATTTACTGTTTTATGTTTGTTTTGATTAGTATAATGTGTAGCTAAACATCTTCATAGCCGAATCATGTGAAATTTAGTGAAATCACCCTTTGGGTGATGAAATTGGGAGTGGGTAGTGCTTTTCATTGTTGTTTCTTGCATCGTTCACGTCTTAGAACTTGTTATAACGGATTTGGGCTAGATTGATCACCTAGGTCAAAAATCACACACACCACTCTTGAGAGTTGTTCAGAGAGAGGGGTGTGGGGAAAAGGGTTCTAGGATCGCATTGTAGTGCGAGGTTACTCGTTTTTAACGTTTAAACGGCTCTGTGCATGATTGTCTCGTGAATGAATCTCTCTTAGGAAAGATTAGTTGACTTGGCATAAGGTGTTGGGGAAGAGTTGTTCAGACCTTAGCACCGGGATTAGGAGTACGTACCCGTGAAATTGAATGTAAGAGCTCGTCCGTTTATTGCACACTCCTGGTTTTGTCATTCCTTGGGGTGAAACTAGCTATTTTGATCATGGTTCGGCTATGTCTCTTTAACTATCTTTAGAATTTAGTAGTTTAATCTTCTTCCTTTCTTTTTAACTTTAGACTCGTCAGTTAGAATCACTCAGTGCCGTTGTAGTAAACAAAACTTTAAGAACTTTGATCACCTAGACTAAGCATTACGTTCACTTTGGTACTTACAAACACGATTCCTTTGGGTTCGACCTCGTACTCCTGTAGCTATTCTAGCAATCGACCCGGTACACTGCCGGTTAGAGAGCTTGTTTAGTCACCGTTGTCCTGAGTATCTAATAAATTTGTTTGGTGAAAAATTAAGCTCATCACCACCTACCAAAGGGCAGTCAATCAAATTTTCCGCGCTCAGATAGGCAGATCCATAGAGGTTTACATGGATGATTTACTGATCAAAAGCAGGTCTTTAGATCAATATTTACATGATGTAAAAGAAGTTTGCGATGTACTCCGTAGTACAAAGATGAAACTGAATCCAAAGAAGTGTACATTTGGTGTCAGATCTGGAAAATTTATGGGATACATGATCTCAAATGAAGGGATTAGAGCAAATCCAGATAAGTTGAACGCTTTAAAAATGATGCCACCACCTACCAACAGCAAAGAAGTTCAAAGGTTGACGGGTAGGTTAGCAGCTCTGAATAGGTTCCTTTCACGATCTGCACAACGATCATTGCCTTTTTTCAAGATTTTGAGGAAAGCTACCCTATTTCAATGGGATACGGATTGTCAAAAAGCTTTTGAGGAATTCAAGAAATATCTGTTGGAATTTCCAACTTTAACCTCTCCTCGGGAAGGAGAAGTTTTGTATCTTTACTTGTCAGTCTGTGATGAAGCCATCAGCGCTGTTTTGGTCAGGCAACAGGGAACATTTCAGAAACCGGTATATTACAGAGCAAGGCATTACATGGACCTGTAGTGAGGTATTCAGAGGCAGAGAAGTTAGTCCTAGCATTAGTCCATGCATCCAGGAAGTTAAGATCTTACTTTCAAAGTCATCCAATTATTGTCCTAACTGATCAACCTTTGAAGCAAATACTAAGCAGGCTGGATACTTCAGGTCGTCTAGCCAAATGGGTTGTTGAATTGGCAGGTTACGATTTGGATTACAGACCAAGAACTGCTATAAAAGCTCAAGCATTGGCATATTTTCTAGCAGAAGAGAAATCCATTTCTATTGACCAGCGTATATGTCCAAAGGAATCAGGCCAATAGAAGTTGTTCGTTGATGGGGCATCTAGTAAAAGTGGATCAGGAGCAGGTCTCCTCCTTATCAGTCCAATGGGTGAAGAATTTCCCTATGCATTACACTTTAAGTTTCAGGCAACTAATAATGAAGCTGAATATGAAGCACTGATCACAGGATTGATCTTGGCTCTGAAATTGGGAGTTCAACGTCTTCAAGTCTACAGTGACTCTCAATTAGTGGTCAATCATATAAAAGGAGAATACGAGGCAAAAGAAGAACCCATGAAAAAATATTTGTCTCTGGCCAAGTCAAAGATTGAACAGTTTCAAGAAGTCCATGTGGAGCAGGCCTCCAGATCACAGAATACTCGAGCAGATGCATTGTCCAAGTTGGCTTCAAATTTCCTATTAGACAAAAAAGTCTTGATTGAACAGCTAGATCAACGCAGCTATGAGATGTCCGAAGTACAACCGATTACCCAGAAGGAAACATGGATGGATCCAATTGTTATATATCTGAAAAATGGACGACTGCCTGAAGATAAGGGGCAGGCTCGTAAGATCCAACGTTTATCAGACAGGTATGCCCTCTTTAATGATGTTTTATACATAAAATCATTTATATCTCCATGGATACGATGTGTCACCATTGAGGATGGCAACTATTTGTTGAGATAAATCCATCAAGGGATCTGTGGAAATCACATGGGAGCGAGAGCATTGGCTCGAAAGTGCAGATTATTTGGCTATTATTCGCCTAAAATGCAGCAGGATGCAGAGGAGTTGGTATTGGCTTGTAGGACATGTCAAGTTCATGGCAATCTTTCCCATCGTCCGTCAGAGAACCTAACCCATGTTGTATCAACTTGGCCTTTCGATCAGTGGGGCGTAGATTTGGTGGGACCATTGCCTAAAGCACCAGGAAGTTTCCAATTTCTAGTAGTGGCTGTTGACTATTTCACTAAATGGGTAGAGGCTGAAGCATTAACTACCATCACAGCCAAACAGATTTAGAAATTCTTGTGGAAGAACATAATATGCAAATATGGAATACCTAAAGTCATAATTTCAGACAATGGAACCCAATTCGAAGAAAGAGGAGTTAGGAAATGGTGTGCCGAATTGGGTATAACCCAACACTTAACTTCTGTTGATCACCCACAAGCCAACGGTCAGGTGGAACAGACCAACATGCAGATTAAGGTAGGTCTCAAAAAAAGATTGGAACAAGAAGGAAGCCATTGGGTAGAACATCTACCAAACATACTGTGGGCCTACAAAACTACTCCGAATACATCAACACGTGAAACCCCATTCTCACTAGCATATGGATGTGAAGCTGTGATCCCAGCCGAAATTGGCCTACCATCTCCAAGATAACAATCTTGTATGATACTCAAGTACATGAACAAGAATTAAGGCATGCAAAAGATGAATTAGAAGGGAGAAGGGATGTTGCTTTGATACAAATGGATAAGTACAAATAACAAGTGTCTCAGTACTATAACTCAAGGGTCAAACAACGTTATTTCAAGGTTGGTGATCTGGTTTTGCGTAAAAACGAAGTCAGCAGGCAAGAATCAGGTTGAAAGTTGAGTCCAAACTAGGAAGGACCTTACCAGATCATCAAAGTGCATGGAAAAGGAGCGTACCAGTTGGCAAACAATACAGGAAAAACCATTCCCAGAAGTTGGAATGCGGTTAACCTGAAAAAAAAATTATGTTTAAGGCAAGTACTTATCGTTTTGTTATTTTGAAAATTTATAATGCACTGTATTATATTGTTAAACCTTTTTGAATTATGTTGAATGAAATGGTGTTTGCTGTAATACAAGCCTGTTGAAAATCTATTATAAAAAGAGAAATTATTAGACCTCAGGTCAGGTCATTAACTCTTAAACAGAGAAATATTTATTTAAGTCTGAAAAGTCAGATCACTTTAAAACCTCAGGTCAGGTTTTAAATTATCAGACCTCAGGTCAGGTCACTAACTCTTAAAAAGAGAGATATTTATTTAAGTCTGAAAAGTCAGATCACTTTAAGACCTCAGGCCAGGTCTTAAATTATCAGACCTTAGGTCAGGTCATTAACTCCTAAAAAGAGAAATATTTAAGTCTGAAAAGTCAGATCACTTTAAGACCTCAGGTTAGGTCTTAAATTATCAGACCTCGGGTCAGGTCATTAACTCTTAAAAAGAGAAATATTTATTTAAGTCTGAAAAGTCAGATCACTTAAAGACCTCATGTCAGGTCTAAAAATTACCAGACATCAGGTCAGGTCACTAACTCTTAAAAAGAAGAATATTTATTTAACTCTGATAAATCAGATCACTTTAAGACCTCCAGTCGGTCCTTAAAGTTAATAGGCACCAAGCCTGATTGGAACACTTCAAGGAAAACCAAAGTATGACATGTGCTTTCCAACCAAATCACATATCATACTGGGGGGTGTAATAACCATGAAATCAAATGCAAACTTAGCAAGAAAAGCAAAAGCAAGCTTATAAAAATATTACAAAATAAATAGCGCCATACAAAATGATGGCAAAAGCTTTGAAGTGCAGAAATTACAGAGCAAAAGTATCAAAGCTTTGAATTTGAAGTGGAGGGAAAAGCAAATTAAAAATGTTGTTAATGTGCATTTGGGGGAGCTTGAGATGATGAGCCAGGAGGCTTTTTAGCATATTTGGAGACCAAGTTAACTCCATCTCTGAATTCCTTGAACCTGGTCTCATAAGTCTGGGGAGCATCACTCCTGTTCCAACCCGAATGACCCAGCTTGGCAGGATCAACGTCAGAACCTATGGCTTTTATATCGTCAAGGGCTGTAGAATATCCATACCATATAAGGGGAGCAAAGAGCATCTTTATATTCCCAGCCAGCTCGTCAGAGTTCCTGAAATCAGCAACAACTTTGGCCATCTGATCAGGGAAAGAATTTTTCAGATCATTTCTCTCCACCTCCAGGTCGGCTATCATCTTTTCCATCTTGGATTTGACTTCATTGGCCGTAGCAACATGGTTTTGAGGCTCAGCAGTCATAGTCTTCAGCTCCTCATCCTTTGCCTGTAACTGATCAGTTAGAGAAATCTTTTCAGCAGCAGAAGTGTTCAACAAATCTTCATATTTTGCTTTCCAGTTAGATAGGGACTTGGATAAATCCTCTTCAACCTTTCCCGAATTTTTTAGCCGGGAAAGTACCTCCCTGCCCAGTTTGGCACCCTAAATAAAAATAAAAATAAAATACAGAGAGTAAAGTCAGTAGATTTGAGTAATAAAGATGGATTAGCACAACAAACGAAGGTGCTTACAAATTTGGACAGATCTTGGTTGGACCATTCCTTCCAGTCATATCTTTCCCCATTTCCTTGTTCAAGAGGGACCGGTACCCTCATCAACTCAGTACAGATCTAATACGCCGAGGACGGCGGACTTCTGCAGTAACTTCCAAGTGAGAAGAATGTTGAACCACTTGGTTATCGATCGTATTTTCAGAGTCATCATCAGCCTAATCCATTTGAACTGAGGGTTCAAGTGGATGATTTTCAACAATGTTGGCAGTGGGGTCAGAAGCATCTGGATTAGCAACGGGATCAGAGGCATTTGGATCCCTAACAAGTGAGGCATCGTCAGCAATCTGGACGATATCGGTAAAACTGGCCACTGCAAATATCAACAAATAGTTAAAGGCATGCATCAGAGAAGGTACATAAAAATTCAAAATAAGGAATCCTACTTATATTGTATCTCTCCTCTGATAGCTCAATATAAGGCTCTGGACCAGCGGTCTCCAAGTGGGCAGCATCGATTAAATTGGAGCTATAGTTCTTCAGACCCAAATATATGCTAGACCCTCTAATGTCTTTTAGCAACTTCTTATCCAGTTTGCTTTCCAACACATCACTATTCTTAGTAGAAGTGTTCCACTTACCTAAATCCCTAGCGGTCTGAGGCCTGATGTAGAAGAAATGTTTCTTCCAATCTAGGAAGGATTGATCAGTTTTCTTAATCGGAGGTATGCTACTCAGACTATCGGTTCTTCTACAAAAGAAATACCAGCCAGGACTATTCTTGACCTGTTTACATTGATAAAAGTCCTAAAAAGCAACAACGTGAAAGGGGTGACAAAGCATCTACACCAAATCAAGAAACCGGTGATAACTCTAGTACTATTGGGGACTATCTGACCAATCCCTAGATTGTAATACCGGAGTATCTCCAAGTAGGTAGGAGGAAGAGGAAATCTAAGGCCGCAATCAAATTGCTCCTTATAAACCGCACAGTATCCAGAATGAGGAGTAGCTGCACTTTTTCCAGTTTCTGGTCGAATGGGGGCATAAACATCCTTATTTATCCCATACCTATCGTAAATTTTAATGATATCAGAATCACTCAGTTTGGAATCAATTGCATGACAAGCCATCATCTTTTTTGTCTCGTGGGCCCGTCTTAAAGCTCTTATGGGTGCGGACAACCCAGAAACACTATATTCAGCAGGGGATGACTCAAGAATTGCAGGAATAACAGAAGCGATTAAATGATGAGGTAGAATAGAAAGAAGGGGATTCCCACCAAGATTAGAGGTACCAAATTGGTCTGGATTCATAAGAAGTAAAGAAATCGCACAAGAAGAAGGACTTACTTGATAATTCAATGCGCAAATCGAGCATATCTTATATCTTTAGATATAAATAATGACGACTGTTTGCAAGAGTTGATGGGTTTAATAGCTTTTCGTCAAAGGATGGGACGTTCCGACTACGCGTCGTCTGAAAAGATTGTATAGGTCATTATGGTGGCGTTTGAAATAACCGAGGCAACATTGATTACGCCACCCATTTGATACACGTGGAAGTGTAGTGAGCTTCAGATCTTAATCCGTTTTCAAGATAGAGCCACAGTGATTAAGATCTGGGGGGGCTTTGATTGAGGGTGACCTGGATACGTCCACGTGTCATGCATCCATAACCACACTTGACCCAGAAGTAGAAGTAGTGGTGTATAGATCAGATCCCGGAAGTGAGGTCATGACTAGGGCAGGCCCTTAGTCATGACAGCCATAGTTCACGACTAGGGCAGGTCCTTAGTCATGACGGCCATAGTTCACGACCAGGGCAGGTCCCTAGTCGTGACAGCCATAGTTCACGACCAGGGGGGTCCTTAGTCATGAAGGCCATAGCAGATCCTTGGTCGAGAAGGAGCATATCAGAGATGTGCACCTGTACAAAGGAAACCATTACGCTTAAACGTGAGGCGTGGGTAGAATACATAACTATCCACTAACTCCACTTTGATGCATAACCGCTTGAATTATGGTTGAGCTTGATTCCAAATTTATATTTGGATACGTAGGCAGCTTGTTTTTTTAAGTTCAGTTCATACCAAAAAATACAACTCTTTATTTCATCCTAGAGCAAGAAAGTTTCATAGAGCTTTTATACAAATCAATCCGAGTTCGATCAACACGATTTCTATAATAATTTAATAAATAGTACGTCGTATTAAGTTTATATGTTTCTAATTGATAAACAATCATTTTTACAATTTATAGTATTTTGAAGGTCATTCACAATTTCTTTTGCCATCGTATGAATGTCGAATATCTATTTTAGATATTTATAGAGTTTACGTATTGCCTATCTTATTTTCTATAGTTTTTTTAGTTTTTTACGATTTTTTTTATCAAACGAATATTTTTTTTTTGATAAATTGAATCTTATTTACATCATAATAATATATATATATATATATATATATATATATATATATATATATATATATATATATATATATATATATATATAACGTCGTCATGTGTAACGTGGCATAAATTTTAAATTTTAATTTGTATTGTATCAGGTATCATCTGTCACATACGCATATAATATCGTCGGTGTCATCTCATGCAACATATATACAACGATAAAAAAAATCCCCAAATCACAAAACCTCCCTTCGTTTTATTCAGCCGCCTAGTTTTTTTTTACACCGATTAACGAAAATACTCGAGTGGTGGGGAATTTGAGGTGGAATGACGGGTGAAACAATCAGAACCACAGTTTAAATACAGAATTAAATTGTATGATCTGTATTTAGTACACGGTGTCTCCGATTAACTTAAACTGGTTCAACCCAAAAAAAAAAAAAAAAAAACTTCAACCGGTGGCTTAGCTCTCCCCTCCGGTCCGTTGCTGCCGTACCGCCGCCCACCTGAAGGTTGTCTCCGCTCCCTTTCTGCCTGCGCCACCACGTCCCATTACTGTCGCCGCCGCCTGCCTGCCTGATGCATCCTCCCCTCATTCTTCAGGTACGCACTCCAGTTTCTGCTTATTCTTTATTCTTTATTTTTTATTTTTTAAGACAGACCATTGCAATATACAAATGCTGTAAATTTGTAAGAATCTAAAGTCCTTTTGTATTTCCCTTTTGTTTTATTGACCTAAAAAAATAATGTCCATTTTTATGCTAAATATGTTGTGTTACACTGTTTAGTTTAGCCTTTTAGGATTTAGGAATTTAAGATTTAGTTATTTTAGATACGACTGAATTTCATTTGATCATTTAAGAAAAATATTAGATGTGATTTTTCGTTTTAGTACTTGTAAATATGTGGGAAACTAAAATCTTAAAAACTATGAAGAATATATGAAATAAAATTTTGATCTTTGTTTTCTGTATATGATGTAGGTTATCCCCTGATTATTTTCAGAGAAGGACAGACTGCAGAGCTCAACTATATGATGATTTAGCGGGGACTACACAATATGCAGATATTTTGTTTAAGATCACGAGCAACACGTATGTTTTTGGTACCATAAATTTCTTTTATTTTATATTTGCATCTTTCAGTTTCTTAGTTTAATTTTGGATGCGTCTAAGTGAGAATTTGCCTCCCTGCATTCAGGCATTTTTTTTGGTTCTGAATTGTTCTCTTGTGGAGATGCAGATTATCAACTTGACAACGGATTGGACAAACATACATCGGTTATTTATATCGACTTATTTATATCTACCTTTTTGTTGAGGTTAGATTTAGATTATAAGCCCTGTTATATGCGTTATGCCTCTTTTCTTTTTACTTCGGATTGTGAACTGTGCTCTTGGAATGGTGGGTAAAAGAATTTAATTTTGTGCCTAACAGTTTGGACATTGGCGATGCATCGTGCTATTGCCACGCATTATTCGGATGACTTAATTATTAATGTGTGTGTGTGTTTTTGTTTTTATTTTTTTTTATTTTACATTTTTTTATGGTTGAATTTAAAATTTGTAGGTGTTATTAATACCAAGTTAAGGAGATAGTCAAAAATAAGTCTGGGGCTCTGTCTTCCTCGTGGACCTTGTCTTTTGTGTTGGACTGGAATAATTCATAACAAGTTAAACTTGGAAAATAATGACTGCTGGATTGGACTGGGCATGCGATGTTTGTGGTTGTGTTCGCTTATTAGATGGAGATGATGGTTATTATTATTGCGATCGTTGCAAATCTCAAGCTGATATTGTCGACACTGCACGTGACGAGGAGGGTCTCTATGCCCACCAGGACGGTGGAATGGAATCTATTCTGTGAGTCGTCGTCGCTCACGGTTTAGACAGAACATGTTGGTTGAACCCAGCTCTCAAGTTAGACGAACGACTGCATTGCATGTGGAATCTTTTGAAGACATGGGTAATAGTTGTACATATGCTAATGGAGGTGATACTCTTGGGCCTACTGGCCCAACTGATTTTGGGTCTTATCCTATAGCTTTAAGCTATAATGACTATTACTCAACGATTAGGTTGAGGTATGTGATGGGGTTTCAAATTCTGGTTCAGTTGCAATGCAAGGCACTAGTGGAGAAGTTCAATGTGAACCCACTAATTGTTGGGATTGTTGGTCCTATATGGTTAAGGTTCTTGGCGTCCACTGGGATCATGGCAGACGGATGGGCAGATGAAGCTGTTCTTGAATCGGAGTCCCAATTGTAAGGTTCTTACACTCTTCACATTCTTGTATAAATAAAAAGATGAACAAAGAAACATGTTTTTTTGTTTTTTTTTGTTGATTGAAGGAAAGATACCATACTTTTATGCTTTTCTTGAAATTGAGAAACAGCTTGGACCTCCTTCTAGGGCATGTCCGCTCAGTTCAAGCCGTATGTTTAGACCTATACAAGCAATTCCAGTGCAGAAGCTAGAGTCACTGGCAGCTTTTATTGCTCAAAAAGTAGGCTTGCAATTACCTCCTGTGAATTTCCATGGTATATCGTCTCGTTTTTTAAACCAGTTAGGCGTTCCAGTAGAAGAAATTCTTCCCCAGGCATGTCGCATTCATCAGTGGTCAATGCCTCCAGAGTTGTACTTGTCAGCTAACAAGTTAAGGACACCTACTCGTGTTTGTGTTATGGCTATACTGATCGTGACAATAAGAAAGATTTTTTACTTGAATGGTCTTGGAAAATGGGAAACGAGTTTATCTGACTCTGTGAATTCTTCATTTAGTGCTAACAAGACAGAAGAAGATCCGATGTCTGATGCTGACACTCATGAGGACTTATCTTCACATGATTCTGGGTTTTGCAGAAGCTCAGTAGTTGATGAAGACACGAAACTTGATGCTATGGACCTGTTAAAGATTTTGGAGAAGAAATACAATGAACTGAAAGACGACTATGGTATCTTCATATTATTTCGAGAAGGTTATTTTTTTTTTTTTGTTTTTTCTTCTTCTTTGTTGATTGGTGAATGTTGAGTTCTTTTTGTTTTTGTGTAAACAGATTATTCAAAGGATTTGACTTCATATCTTCAATACTGTAAAGATGTGGTATTTGCTGGTACAGGATCTTCCTTCATTGAATATGAAGAAGAAAAGCTGATAGAGGAGTTGTGGAGTTTCTACCAGAATCAACAGGACAACGAACCCCGTTCCTCTGGCATTGGCGGTGATAGTATGCTGAAACGCCCAAAAACGTTAAATGAAGAAAGTGAATCAATCAGACTATTGAAACAAGACATGGGAGATCACAGATTTTGTTATATTCCACCAAGGCAACGAAAAAGACGTTCTTCTTACCTTATTTATGCAAGGAAAAGGAAAGAAGGTGCTTATGTATATGCTGCTCATGCAGATTACTATATCTTACTACGCGCTTGTGCGAAAGTAGCACAATTTGAGATTAGAGCCCTTCATTGTGCTGTTCTGGACTTTGAGAGGAGATTGAAGCATCTGGAAGAAAGGATTGATTGTTGCTTACACGTGAACGTAAAATCCGATGATTTTCTCTAAATTTCGTTGCAGTGAAAGAAAGTAAAATTGATGAGATACGATGAATGAAATTTGGTACAACCTTCCTATAACATTCTACATTTTTTACATGGAAAAATACGAAATGATATTCAATGTTGTTTTTAATATTGTAACAATTATAAGCCACTTTATATCATTCCATGTATTCGTCAAACAAATTCAAGTTTGAAGGAAAAAGAAAGAGACAAAGATGATGTTCATAATGACTGTTGCACTACTTGCAACACTGTTCACTACCGTTTTAAGCATGCCTTACACTTGTGGCGCGGTTGTCCTTCGTTTTGTTTTAATGTAATGTAAGGACTTTTCATTTGATTACACCGTTTGGTTATGATTGTAATTGAATGAGAGTAATAAAATTTGAGTTAGAGCACCCACAATGATCTACACCTTCCCATCGTCGTTTTTTTTTTCTTCTGAAAAGCTGTAAAAGAAATCTTAAATGGCACCATGACTACTGTAACGCCCCGCTTCCGGATATCGAGCCCTTATCCGGAAGTGAACGTTCGGCGCGTATAACATTAAATAAATCTAATATTATACGCCAGCCTCTACGTCGTCGTATCAAAATTAAAGCAACGGAAGCCAAAATACTCGGAAATAAAATCATAAAAGCTACTAGAATTAGATTACAACATACCAAAGGTAGAATATCTGTCTTACAACATACGATAACTTAAAAGAAAGACTGGTACAACATCTATCTTACAAAGTTTTACAAGAAAGAAAGATACAACATGTTTCTTGAGAATACAACTACAAGAAGTCTAGTACCTTTAATCTATTTAAAAGAAAAGATAATCTAATCATCTCAAGCATCATCAGGAATGTCATCCATCTCTCGAGAAACCTGTTCGCCTTCTCACCCCAAAAGCATACAAACAAACATGCAATTGAGGTAAGTACAAAGTACTTAGTAAGAGTGAGAAGCTATTGTATACTTTAAGTTTTACAACGTTAAGATTCACATTATTATTTAAGTTATATTTCAAGTGACCGACTCAATCTATAGTTCACTAAGTGCTCATCAACACTTCGTGACTAAGCGTTTCTATCTTAACTTATCTTTGTTACAGCATGTTTGCGAGGGCACTACACTTAGTGAGATATGCACTAAGACAAAAGACGCAACCCTATAGAGATAAATCTCTAGCGGTCCCGAGACAGATCATTCCACTTTGTCGGCCAACCCTGCAGAAAGTCGACCGGTGAATGTCTATCTCGCTCGTGAGTTTGTCCGGCGGAATGATCACTACTTTATCTGGCGGGTCTAGAATCCGGCAGTGATCATCACCACTTTATCCGGCCAAACCTCACATTGCCGATATTGTCATCGTGTACATCCAAGCTCTCATGATGTTTAACCTTTTATCTAGTCAAATACGTTTATTAAGTGATTAGCTAGCCACCTAGGTTCATTCAGGACAAAAATCTCCCTACTCCCTCTTCTTAGACTCTTAGTCTCAAACTAGCAATTACACAGACATTGATGAATACTAATTCATCAAAGCACAAGCCAATCATACTCTTCCGATGGTCCCGAACTTCAACTCCCTTGAAAAGTACATTCGGTGCCGGAACTAAACGCATCAGAAGCTTAATCAAGGCTTGTTCATGTTCATTTATCTTCTTTATAACATCATTATAAAGTTAGGAACTGATTCCCAACTTGGTACACTTGAAAAGTACTCAAAACAAGCTAAAACAACTTTCTAAAACCTAATGAAAATCTGCACTGCTTTTAATACGTTTTTCAGCCAAAAACTCAACAAAACAACATCAAAACAGCCTCTAAAAGTCTCCTAAATTACTACTAAACACAACAACAACCTTTAAACATATTTCTACAAACAATTCATAACATAAAAACCTTCTAACATCATCTAATCATGTCATCATACAACGAAAGCATACAAAAGAAAGAGCCTCTTACTTGATTGAAGCCACAAACCAAAACTAATCTCTGCAGCACTTAAACAGGCCTCAAACAAGATCTAAAAGATCACAATTAACATGAATTAATTGATGATCAAAGCTTCTAAACAAAGAACTACGAAACAAAACCCTAGAACATGAATTCATGATCCTTTTCCTGAATTTACAGCAGAAATTCGACTCCAACATACCTGAGAATCAGACCCAAATTTTGGTATCATCACGATCCTTGTTCTCTCACGAGTCCGGCGGTACTTTCGGATTTCTAAACGGATTCACGGATCAAAAGTTATGCCCAAAACCCCTAAAACACAAAACATCATGATCTTTTACGATTTTGCAGCAGAAAATGAGTTAACCATACCTAAGAATCAGTCCCAAATTCTGGTATCAAAACGATCCTCGTCTTCTCACAATTCCAGCTGTACTTTTGGATTTCAAAACGGATTAACGGTCGCGGAGATCTGCCCAAAAATTTTCAATGCTATACCCTTTGTTTCTGTTTTCTTTTCTCCTAGAAATTCATGTTTGAACTTCCTCCCAGTAAATTGAAGGCTATATTCTTAAAATAAATAACCTCCTTCCAAAAATGTTCTTTTCTTTTTCTTTTATCAATATTTACTCTTAAGTCCAAACCCTTATACATATTTGATCTTATAATTTAAACTTCCAATTAAAAGAAGACAATTATAATATTTCGTTTTCGCGAAAAGACACGTCTGTCCTTTCTCGTAAATCGAGATATCATAATTTAGCCCCTTTTAAAGCCAAGGAAAATAAATATAATAATCCGTTTTCATAAAAAGACACGTCTGCCCTTTCACGAAAGGTCGGAATACTACAACTACATCAACATCCACTATAGTCTCCACAATGAGCTTAAAGAGATTCACTCCAACAATAAATATAAAATCATCTTTCACACTAAATCATTGTAATTAATTGGTAAATTGTAAGGGTCAAAATCATTAAGAAAAAACCCACAATGATCTACACCCTTTGAAGACAAGAATGAAAGTAGAATAGAAATGCAGGTTGAAGGTCTAAGTAAAGAATATTGATTGAAATTAAATTCGAATTGGACCCTCAATTTCCCAGATGTTAAAGAGACTTTCTTTTTTCCCTTTCCTCCCTTATTTCCTTATTTGAATTCTATAAAAAGGGGAAAAAAGAGAAAATAGAAATCAGTCACAGATATTTGATTCTATCTTTTATCTTCTTCATAGTAATTGCTCTCCTTTATTCAGAAAAAACTACTTTAAGCTAAAAAACCCACCTCAATTTCTCACTCAATTCAGCTTCAAACCTCAATTACAGATTGAAAACCTACAGGCTACAACTCCCCTACTATATTCGGCTCAAAATAAAAAAAGTAGGAGAGAATTAAAGTAGTCGGCGAGTAGAATTTGGGGAAGAGGAGCTGTGTGTAATTTTGGAGCTAAATTTATGGTTTTTCTTATTTTTGTTTGATTGTAAAGAGTGATTTGCAGGATTGAAGAGGGATTATATGATGTAGAATGTATATGAAGAAAGACAGAGAAACACAGCTACAAGATTTGTATTAGTGAAGAAGAAAGAGAAATGATATAGTTAGAATATTTTATTATTATTTTAGTAAAGAGAATGTGAAGCAGAAAGTGAACAGATCCATACTCTCCTTCCCGTCGTGAATCTTCACATTGTGACTTTTGATGCCATTACAAATTTATTTTTTGAATCACACCGGCTATTATGATAAAAGTGTACTTTTACAATGTCTCTTTTAGAGTCACTGTGGGTGCTCTTACAATGTAGTGTAAAAAGTCTCTTTTCATTTCACACATAAATGCATGGCATTGATGAAATGGAATTGAAAACCACCCATCCCATCGACGACCCTCACCCCAACACCCACTTTAGGGCAGTTGTAATAGCCTTATATTTAAAAAGGCATCTAAAATCCAAAAAGATAGTGATGGCCCACCTAAATTGTACATGGATTTTGATTTGATTACATTTATAGTAATTTACATGTAGTGGCTTTGTAAAAAGCATAAGAAGTTCAAGGGCTTCAGTTGGAGCCTCCAAAAATAGAAGGGCTGGGTGAAGGGTTGATAAAAAAAAGGAGGGATGAGAAAAGTCATTGCATGCTAATCTTTTTCAACCAATTCTATTTTTTAGCATGTGTCAGAAAAAAAAAAAAAAAAAAAAAAAAAAAAAAAAAAGGGTCATTACAGCTGCCCTTATCTTATCACATCTATTCATATCTATCTCTACCCAACCAATCTTTTATCCATCCTACCACTACCCATCATACTCTTCTCACACCTTACCTAATTTCATGGCTTATCTTACTTTTTGCACCGACTGATTTTATGGATTCGATGAACATATTGGATAAGTTTGTGGTTGTTTTTATTGACGACATCTTGATATACTGTGAAATAGAACATGATGAGCATCTAATGATAGTGTTGCAAACACTAAGAAAAAAGAAAATTTATGCTAAGTTTAGTAATCGTGAATTTTGGTCGGATGAGGTTGAGTTTCTAGGTCACATCATAGCAAATGATAGTGTGCCAGTGGATCCCAAGAATGTAGAAGCTGCAGTTAAGTGGTCCATGCCTATCACTGTGTCAAAAAATTAAAAGTTTCTCAGGGCTTGTTGGCTATTACAAAAACTTGTTTAGGACTCTCTCTTTTGGTAGCACCCTTAACCAAGTTAACATAGAAAAATTCAAAGTTCGCTTAGTCTGACAAATGTGAGGAGTCATTTCATGAGTTGAAGAGACGATTGGTCTCGGCTCTAATTCTAGTTTTACCTTGCCCATATAAGGAATATGAAATATACGGTGATGCGTCTGGGCATGGACTTGGATGTGTGCTTATGCCAGAAGGAAAAGTGATTGCATATGCTTCAAAGCAGTTAAAACCTTATGAGAAGAATTAAGCAACTCATGACATATAATTGACACCAGTAGTGTTTGCCTTGAAGATATAGAGACGCTACCTGTATGGAGTTCAGTGTAAGATCTTTTCAAATCACCAAAGTGTTATGTATATATTCTCTTAAAAGGAGTTGAATATGAGACGAAGAAGGAGGTTGGAATACATAAAGGATTATGACATATCTATCCATTACCACCGGGAGAAGCAAACTCAGTAGCATATGCTCTCAACAACATGACTTATGATGGATCATTAGAAGCTTTAACAAGTTAAGATCAGTTAGTCAAAGATATGGAGAAGTTAAGGATTGAAGTGGTGAATCCTTTGACTAGAGTAAAAATATATGCATTAATAGCTCAACCAATTTTGAAAGAAAAGATAAAGGAGTCACTGAAGAAAGATTCCTTCTTGTAGAAGAGAAATAATTTGATAAAAGAAGAAAAATATATGAGGCATAGTGTGGCATGGAAGAAGATTGTGCGTACTAATATGCCCGAGCTAAAATAATAGATTTTGAATGAAGCACACTAGTTAGGGTTTTCAGTCCATCCAGGGAATAACAAGATGTACAAAGACTGAAGGCAATACTTTTGGTGGAATAATAGGAAACATGACACAACATGTGATGAGATGTCCTATTTTCCAACAATATAAGGCATAAAAAGACAGCCTGGAATGTTATGGAAGTGAGAACTCATAGCAATGAATTTCATCACTGGTTTACCTAAGATACATAAGTTAGAGACAATATGGGTTAATGTGGATCGATTAACTAAGTCTGAACATTCCTTAGCAATAAAAGACACTTCATCATTAGATGTGTTGGCTGATTTATACATCAAGAAAGTTATAAAGTTACATGGATTACCGATGTCTATTGTCTTAGATCTGGACATAAGGTTCAAAGAGTTTTGGAAGAAGTTACAATCCAAGTAGAAAAAGCTTAACTTCAGTACATCTTTTCACCATCAGACTGATGGGCAGTCCAAGAGGACAACACAAACTCTTGAAGATATGCTCAGAGTGTGTTCTGGCAAGTGAGGGAAGATGGATTGACTACATTGCTTTGACATAATTCGCATATCACAATAATTACCACTCCAGTATCGGCATGACACCTTATAAAGAACTGTATGATTGGAGATGTAAGTCACCACTTTATCGAGATGAAGTGGGTGAGAAGATAATCGCAGGACCTCAGCTTGTTCAAGATACAATAGACAAGATTAAAATAATCAGGGATAAGCTTAAAGAGGCTCAGGATCGTCAAAAAATTTGGGCGGATAATGGAAGAAGACCACTAAAGTTTGAACTTAGAGATATAATTTACCTAAAAGTATCTCCTACTAAGGGTGTTAAAAGGTTTGTCATAAGAGGATAGTTAAGCCCAAAATTTATTGGACATTTCACCAACCTGGAAGGAGTGGTAAAAGTTGTATTATAAACTAGAATTACATGAGAATTCGAAGTAGGTTCATAGTTTTTTTCATGTTTATATGCTGAAGAAATGTACTACAGAGCCGGATCAAGGATCGATTTTGACCATGATCTTATTGAAGTGGATCTAACATATGAAGAACATCTTATAAAGATCTTAGAACGGAATCAAGAAAGTGAGAAAGACAATCATCTTTAGTTCAAGTTCAATGGGAAAAACATACACTTCAAGAAGCTACTTGGGAAAAAGAAGTTGAGATGTTGAAAAAAATTACCATGAACTGATTAACCTTGAGATATAGCAAGTTTCGAGGATGAAACTTTAATAAGGGGGTGAATGTAATATCCCGAGTTTAATTTCACAGACACGTCACTTACGGGTCAAAGTCACATCATAAAAATGTTATATATCATTATATACATCGGTCAATGTATCATAAATACCCCTGAATTTCACATAGTGGACCCAAGAAGGATGGGAGTCACCGGCTTAGCGTTGGGAGCCATAAGCTCAACGCTGCCCTGACCTAAAAAGATGCATCCTTTCAGTTTCTGTAACTTCCATTCGTTCCTGTAAGTTTTTCGTTGTGCCCATTCTGCTTGAAACATTGAAAACGAATGCAATCCTTCATATTTCAGGTCATATAGATATTGGTTGTGCTCGAAAGATCATGAATCTATTTACAAGACCAAATTCATTACATTTGCATGCAACTTTCACTTCAAACCCCAGTCCTTCACTAAAAGTTCTACAGCATTCCTACAAGTTTCATTAAGGAAATTCAGAATTCTACAAGTTCTTTCAGTTCTAATCAAGTATGTGTCTTATTCTTCAAGTTTTAAGCATGAATATTCTTAGTTAAACTTAAGGTTTCTTCTTGTTTCTAAGAATTCATGCAATGAATCATGTAAGAGGAGAGTACTATCTTACTGTTATGATGCTGTCATAACTTCTCCGGGATTCGAGGCGTTTCCGCCCACGTCATATGACATGATGCACCGTTTTGGGAATCGTGCTACTTGGGGGTTATTGTTGAAATGATGTCCTAAACCCAATCGGGTTGGACCGGATCCGACCGGTTCGGGTCATTTACAGTCTATTTAGTTCATGTAATAGTAGTATTATTGAATAATAAAAGCATTTTGTTATTATATATTTTGTTTATTCATTTGAACCAATTGTGATTGTATATATGATAACGCCCTTAGTATTAATCTGTCATAGAGAAACCATGATAGTGATTATGGTTGATGAGATCTCGAATCACTTTAATAAGTTTAAAACTTAAATGTCTCTAGTCGTATATACTATTAAATGGGACATTAATAATATGATTAGACTAGCACGTATTAGATGTCTTCTCTCTTTTGAAGATAGGGATAGGGCTCGTCTATCGAAGTGTAGTGACACTTGGATTGTACGTGGATGTGTATTAGAGAATCTATACATTAGACTGACCCACTTACTTTATTAAGTGTCGCATTATGTGGCTGTTGTGTAATTATCCTAAGATCGGAGTCTTCATGGCATCACAGTGTGGATTGTCATGCTTTGACACTATTGAGATTTCCCTTAGCCATGGGGCGATCATAGTGATTGGGTATGATATTGAAGCATGCGTAGGATTCATGTTGCTCGTCTGGAAATCGCGTGTCCTATGAATATGAGTAATATCCGAAAGGGCCTTCTTATAAGGAATGTATAACTCTCGTGAATCTTTGCAAAGTGGGAGTAAATGAGTTACTTCGAGAGAGCATGATAGCCAGATTATAAGATACGGTTGTTAATGTATTGACACTCGAGATACAACCTTATGAATAATATTACAGCGATGGGATTTATTTACACGGTAACCGTTTCACATGAAAGGTAGTAGTCATTGCATTTGACTCGTCTGATGATTGGGGGTCATGGTGTGTTTCTAGACGCTATCCATGATCGTTAGGTGTGAAGGAAATTTTCGTAATTGCACTTTGTGTCTACTGCCAACATATTCGGAAGCCTATCGGGTCACACACATAAGAATATCTAGCCGGATTAAATGTGGTTATAGTGATAACCAAATAAGGAAAGTTTATCTCGATTATAAAGTGTTATAGTGATAAATTAAAATAGTAGTATTTATTTATTATGAATAAATATAATACAAGACAAGATATTAATCATGTTAATTAATTAAGAATATTCCGAAAGCCAAAGCTTCTCCGTTCAAACCAATCAGTTAAAGAACCGCGAATCAAATAAATTTGCATATTCTTCAATACAAAGAATGAAAAGCCACTGAGAATACACAACCTAAGCTGCACGGGTACGGATATGCAAAATGCGGATTTTTGAGAAATAGTGTAAGGTATCCATTGTTGGGTGAGACGTTGTTTCAATTTCAGCCAATTTGAAATAGATAAGCGATTTGGTTGTGGTAAGATTCATCTTTTCTTCATTAGGGGATGGAGGTGGAGGGGAAGGTGACTATAAATCCGCCCTCTTAGATTCCGACACAACATAGAATAGCCCACTTAAATGCTATTTCATCCTAATGACTTAGAACTTAAATACGTATCCCTAACTTTCACTCTTCAACCGTCGAAACAAAACTTCCTGCAATTCTTTTAAGGTGGTGATGCCGCAGGAACACAATGTTTTTTGTTTGTTTTCTGTTATTAAGCTCGTCGAGGACCTCAATCTTGATTTTGGAGTTCATGCGAAATCTGATGCTTCCTGGATAGCGATCGGTGGTTCTCTCAAGAAAGGGGCAAAGTTGGTGGTGCAGAGATATGGAGAGACGGAGACGGAGATGGAGATGAAATTGTGTCTTGGAAGGTGCAGAATAAATGTTCGGCTTATGACCTTAGGTAAACCTTGTGCGTGGCTCTTTGGTTGCAGCTGAGGCTGGAAATCTGCATTGTAATATTCTCCTCCTCGTTTGATGGTAGCGATTGCTCATTATGACGTTGAATTGTATAATGTCAAGTGGAAGTGCTTATTTTACCAAACCTGGATTTGGTAAAAGGCGTATTGTTTAATCTATATTAACAATTTACTGCCTTATTTAAACAATTTGATCCTGGCTTTGGAAATCAATTTAGCAGTAAATTAACCTGGATTTGGTAAATTTAGCAGTAGATTAAACAATTTACCAAATCAAGCAGTAGATTAAACAATTTACGTCAGTTTCAGTCTTCAATTAACAAAGCCAAAGTGAAACTGACAGAGAGGTTAAACATTTAACAGATTAAGCAAGATTTCAGCCGATTAAGACATAGATTATTACTAAGGTCCAACAATCTTGTTTATAAAAAAAAAAGGGTTCAGATTAGCAAAAAAATCATAGAAAGATTGAGTCTTTTACCTTTAAAACACGAAATAAACACAAAAGAGGAAAGATAATACCTAATTGTTTGCATAAGAGAGTGACATAAGGTGTTGTAGGGCATCATAGACCTCGGTTGACCCTTCATCGGTCTCAGCAAACGTTTTCAGCAACAAAGACTGAAGCTTTTCAACAAGTCCTTGTCATCACAACATCCAATGGGTAAAGCACGAGCATGTGTGTGTGTGTGTGACGACCATCATCCGGATACCGAGTCTTTAACCGGAAAAGGACGTCCGGCATGTATATAATTAAAATAAATCAATTATATGCGTAAACCTGACATAATCGATAACAGAGAACAAGCGGAAAACAAAAACATACACTCGGGAAGCTTAAAAGCTTTCTACAACGATCGACAAGTAAAAAAGGTTGCAACTAACACAAAATCCCAAGACATATTAAACAAGATTGAATATCTATGCAACTATTACAACTCTTTCTTTACAATTCAAAGGTACAACTATCTCAGTTTATTACAAAAGGAAAAAGGAAGATTCTATACCATAAATAAACAGAATAAAATAAAGATACACTTCAACTGCTGCAACTTCGGGAATCACACTTAAGTGATCTCGAACTCAACCTACAACAAAACCACCTTCTCATGTGGGGAACAACATACTAAAGGAGTAAGTACAAACGTACTTAGTAAAGGGTAGAAGCACCGAATCTACACATGTTAATCACAAGGATATTGAACAAAAAACCGAACCTTTAACTTCGTCATGTTAAATGTAAGTTATTGAACTCAAGTCAACATCACGTATAACCAAATGTAGAGTGTTCCAAAGCTCCCGTGAGACGAGGTGCGGAGCCAAAGCCACTAGAACACACACATTTCACTTTACAACATTCCACAAAAGGTTTTATACTGAGACATGTTTGAAAAGAGAAACATCCCACGAACTCTTTGTTCCATTTTTGCTTAGAAAATCAACCAACATTCTAGGATTGAATTCCTTGTTTTCTTCACCATTTTAAACAATAAATCTACTCCAAATCCATTCAAAAATAATACAAAAATTAATCTACAATATGCTTGTAACATTACACTCAATCTAAACACAAATATAACATGAAATTCAGACCAAAGTGATATGAAATTATTCTAAAAATGCTTGAAGTAAAAAAACTATATCTAAACACCAAAATAACTTATTTAGATTTGGTTGAACATCCATTTACCTATGATTTCACCAAAAAACTCCAAGAACACCAACTTGAAACTTGAAGAAATCCTAGATCCATAAGCAAATCTCCAAGAATCTAACATCAAAACGAAGTTTTACGATTACTTCAACCTTTAAAACATTTAAAAATCTAACAAAACACCCAAGAACACTTATAGATCTGGAAAATGGGTTTTCAAAACTCATACTCGATCGGAGTAAAACTTGTATCAAAACGAAGCTCTCATAAAAGGAAGCATTTTTGTGCGATTGGTTTGTTATTTTAACTGCTGGATTGATGAGAAACGAGAAGATTCCCTTTCTTTCTCTCTTTTTCTCTCTTCCCTCTTTTTTTCATGACGTTGCCCACCCTTGCTTTTGAAATGAGTGAAATAAGGGTTTTGGGTGAAAGATGGGTTTAAATAAGGTTGATACATTTACCTTTTTGCCCTTACCAAAAGTTATACCTTTAAAATACCGTAATTATCGTTTAACATTTATCTTGACTCTATTATTTAATTAATTAAAACATGCCACATTAAATTTATCGAGACACACATAAGATCATAAAAAAACTTTTATATCTTTACGGAGGTACGTGGTATCACAATATATTAGAGAATATACAATGCTCGTGTGCCATTAAACATTACGTAATATCATCTCCTTCCTAATATATTAGAGGACTAGTGAACGTGAGCCGTGTAAGGCACGGCAGACACAACATAAATCGTTACCAACGATGATATCAAAGAATAGACCCCGAACGTGAAATAAATCGCGTAAGTTTAAACCGTAACAATTCAAGGCACAAGACAAAGAGAGCAACATAAACATATCACGTTCACTGCAAGAAGTAGCTCTTTCTTAGAGACGTGAAGATTGTGAATCACTTCTCTTCTAGCCATATCAGGAGTTTCCACCTACAAAATAAACCACAATATGATGTATCGGAGAACAATGTCATAAAGTTGATCCCTTTAGCTTCGACTTTACGTAATGAAACATTATAGAAAAACAATAAGCGGATCATAACTACACGGTCAAATCTCCCGGGACGCCTTAGCTTCCAGATCATTAATATGCTTGAAAATGTGTTTCACTCATTTTCTATACGACATTTCTCTTTCTCATCATTAATGATTACGTCATTGATCTCGTGTTCATTTATTTGGTGAAAAAAACACGTGTCAAACGGTCTGAAAAATATAAAAAGTTATTTGGTATTCCAACATCAATTTTAGTGACGCTCGTACTGCAAACGGCCGTCGGTTCCACCGACGTTATTTGTTCAAAATAATAAAAACATTTAATGTGGTGTACACGTGGCCACATGTGGGCACATCTTCTTGGCGTGGATATTTGTTTGGCAATATTTTTTTGTTGTTGTATTTTATAGCTAAACTTGGCCCATCGTCCATCATACACTACACAGTAGAACTTTAAATCCGTCGGTCTTTCCTTTTTTTTTTTCCCTCTCGTACAAACTACTAATGGTACACGTTTGATAAAAAAAAGTACACGTGTTGATGTATTTAATAGCTAAACTTGGTCCATCTTCCATCGTACACTACACAGTAGAACTTCAAATTCGTCGGTCTTTCCTTTTTTGTTCTTTTTTCTACACAAACTACTAACGGTACACGTTTGATAAAGAAAAAAATACACGTGTTGATGTATTTTATAGCTAAACTTGACCCATATTCCCTCGTACATTACACGGTAGAACTTCAAATTCGTCGATCTTTTCTTTTTTTTCCTTTTCTGCACAAACTACTAACGGTATACGTTTGATAAAAAGAAGTACACATGTTGATATATTTTATAGCTAAACTTGGTTCATATTCCATCGTACCCTACACAGTAGAACTTTAAATCCGTCGGTCTTTCCTTTTTTCCCCCTTTTCTGCACAAACTACTAACGGTACACGTTTGATAAAGGAGAAAAAGTACACGTGTTGATGTATTTTATAGCTAAATTTGACCCATCTTCCATCGTACACTGCACAGTAGAACTTCAAATCCGTCGGTATTTTTTTTTTCCCTTTTCTGCACAAACTACTAACTGTACACGTTTGGTTATAAAAAAAAACCACAAAGGTAAATAAATAAATAAAAGTACACGTGTCAGCTAAAAAGAGTGCCACGTGGCCTCTTGGGGCTCACCTCCTTAGCTTTTTATAAATATAATAACTAGTGAACGTGAGCCGTGCAAGGCACGGCAGGCCCAACATAAATCGTTACCAACGATAATATCAAAGAATAGATCCCAACGTGAAATAAATCGCCTAAGCTTAAACCGTAACAAATTCAAGGCACAAAACGAGAGCAACAGAAACATATCACATTCTCTGCGAGAGGTGGCTCTTTCTTAGAGACGTGAAGATTGTGAATCTCTTCTCTTCTCTATCAAGAGTTTTCACCTACAAAATAAACCACAATATGATGTATCGGAGAACAATGTTATAAAGTCGATCCTTTTACCTTCGACTTTACGTAATAAAACATTATAGAAAAACAATAAGCGGACCATAACTATACGGTCAAATATCCTGGGACGCCTTAGCTTCCAGATCATTAATATGCTTGAAAATGCGTTTCATTCATTTTCTATACGACATTTCTCTTTCTTACCATTAATGAATACGACATTGATCTCGTGTTCATTAATTTGGTGGGAAAAAAAACGTGTCAAACGGTCTGAAAAATATAAAAAGTAATTTGGTATTCCAACATCAATTTTAGTAACACTCGTACTGCAAACGGCCGTCGGTTCCACCGGCGTTATATTGTTCAAAATAATATAAACGTTGAATGTGGTGTCCACGTGGCCACATGTGGGCACACCTTCTTGGCGCGGATATTTGTTTGGTCATATTTTTGTTGTTGTATTTTGCTAAACTTGGCACATCGTCAATCGTACACTACACAGTAGAACGTCAAATCCGTCGGTTTTTCCTTCTTTTTTTTCCTTTTCTATACAAACTACTAACGGTACACGTTTGATTAAAAAAAGTACACGTGTTGATGTATTTTATAGCTAAACTTGATTCATCTTCCATCGTATACTACATAGTAGAACTTCAAATCCGTCGGTTTTTTCCTTTTTTTTCCCTTTTCTGCACAAACTACTAATGGTATAAGTTCGATAAAGAAAAAAAAAAGTACACGTGTTGATGTATTTTATAGCTAAACTTGAGCCATCTTCCATTGTATATTATACAGTAGAACTTCAAATCCGTCGGTCTTTCCTTTTTTTTTCTTTTTCTGTATAAACTACTAACGATACACATTTGATAAAAAAAACACAAAAAAAAAAAAAAAAAAATACACGTGTCGGCTAAGGAAGGTGCCACGTGGCCTCTTGAAGGCTCACCTCATTAGCTTCTTATAGATATAAGATAAGATATAAGAAGGATATGCAATGCTTCTGCCATTAAACATTACGTAATCTCATCTCCTTCCAAATATATCAATGCTCCTGTTTTCTGTTGATATTATTACATGAATAAATTTCAAACTTTCTCACATAAATCAATCAACGCAAAAATAAAAAAATAAAAATTAGGGAAAAATCTATGTTTTGGTACCTAATTAGATTTTAATCCACACTTCTTTTTTAACTGCAATAAATACAAAATAATTTTACTCGGACTAAAATACTTTTAATCAGTCGAGGAGTGATATATCCACAATTTTTTTACCACAACATTCTACACAACATAATCAACACCATTCATTTTGTAGGGACTCATCAAAATAAAGTTAACATCATTTTAATCCATGGCCCTATGACATGTAGTGGAATATGGTTTATACCTCATACCCTTTATGAATTTTAATTTCATGTGAATGCGAATGCGAATGCGAATGCGATGAACCTTATATTTTCTTTCCCCAGCTTTGTCCAAGCTAAAGCAGATTGTACCAATGCCATTAATCTAGACACAAAAGGTACGCGCTTTTCAGTGATTGGATGATTTCGCATCACCTAAAATCATCCTTTCTTAGACAGAAATTTTCAACATTTGTTGCAGGCAAGGCAAACGTGGCTCAAATGATCACGGGAGACTCGGTTAAAGTGGATGAAAGGTTTTGTCTTTTATGGTGATCTAAATGTGCTTCCACAACTTAAAAGTATAGTGATCTAAATGTGCTTCCATAACTTAAAAAAAAAAAAAAAAAAAAAAAAAAAAAAAAAAAACCTTAAAAGTATAGTTTTATAGGATATGGTTATTTTGGAGTTCACCATTCTGGTTTGCTTCCAATCATCAAGGAATTGGTGGATTTGAGCTGATTTGAAAGTCTCCTTTTGAGGCATTTTTAGAGTTGCATTAGAGCAGGTTTCCAGCAAGTATTTTAGGCTTCACTTTGAGCTTAAAATTTGGAGTAGTTTAGCTGTAATGCAGCCTTGAACTGAGCTAAAAATAAGGTTAAACAGGCTGCATATTTGATGACAATGGGGCCGATTTTCAGCTCTGTTTTGACAGCTTTGGAACTGAACGGATATGGTTATTTTGGAGTTGTTTTAAGAACAGTTTGAGGGCTGCATTTCAAATGAAATTCAAGCATGATTGATGTGAAATTGCGCGGATCTAGGAAAAGCGGTATTTGGATTCAAGTCTTTCTCCTCGGCACAACTACAACAATTGCGTAGAAGCACCTTGGGATATTTTTCGAGAGCTCCTCGACACAGTCTCAACTTGTGAGAAAGCACCTTGGAATAACCTCAACACTTAGAAAACCTGTTTCTAAGCACCTTGGTATAGGACACCCACAAAGGTTGCTCAACTCAAGCTTTGATAATCCGAAAGAACCTCTATCCAGAGAATTCAACACACTAATCCAAGTGTAGAAAAATATAAAATTTTATTATTGCAAAAGATGATTGTTTAGATACAAGTACATAGCTTGGATATTTATAGGCTAGAAAATACATGAAAATATAGATACATTGGACCAAAATTTCGTGCTATATCATTAACCAAAGGAGGACTTTTGGTTTTTTCTAAGTACTTTCTTCAAAGGTTGCATCTTTTGAACTTTGGCTTGATGTATCTTGACAACTTGGATCCAATGAATCTAGATTTCTTCCAAGAATGTTCATCCTTCAAAAATGGCGCCCTTCATGCTGATTTTGAGTTGTTTTTTTTTTAAACAACTTTATTTTATTAATGGAAGAAATAAAGTGCTACAATAAGTTTGCCATATCCCGGCCCACCCCAAGTTTGCGTGATAGAATGCATAGCATGACCTCCTTAAACCCTGTGTGTGGCAAATCCAGTGTAGGAAAATCTATCACACAGGGAAGAGTACTCGCTCTATGCATTCCCAAAAAAGCCCAAACTCCAAAAATATGTACAACAGTGGAAATCACAAGTAAAATAATGGCGATTGTGTGTCTCGAATCTTGTAGGAGTGAAATATGCCTCGATCGCTGAATATACATCCGAAAGTATAATACATCCCAGTCGTTCATCGACCGTTTCATCCGCTTGAGAGTATGTAACGTCCAGTTCCGATCCTGAGCATTGGCTACAACCATCACGTAAGGAAAAACATCACAAAGCAATAAAAGAGGGAGCACCATTGTAATCCACGAAAGGAACAAAAACACTTGAATTGCACCCCTATCAGAGTGGTAGGCTGATTTTGAGCTTTAATAATTAGCTAATAATACTTAATAAAGTATATTTTATCATGTAGTAACATATTATAACATATGACTTAGTAAATAATTATTCTAATGGTCCGCGAGCGATAATGACGGACTTGAATACTTCACAACTTTCTTCAAACATGGACTTAGATTCATATCATACTCTCCTGGCTGCGAATGATTCGTCCTCGAATCAAAAGGATGTCATATAGTTCAGAATCATGCACGAATCTTGAATGAATCCACATTATCACCAAACAAACACCCGGATCAAATATGTGTCGAATACGTAACTTCAAAATTGTAAGCTGATGTCGAGATCCCCACTTCACAAAAGCAACGTGAGAAGTGTATCTTGGTTTGATATAAACGTTGATGGCCCTCGGAATAGCGGAAACATATTCATAAAAACTCAGTGTCAGATAACCATCAAAACATTTAGCAAAAGGATCAATATATATGTGCGCCGGTTTTCCACCAAGGTGTTCTCATTTAAAAACCTTCGTATCTAATAAGCTTTCCACAACAGGGTAATGATCATGTTCCTGCAAAGAAAAATCAACATAGCTGTCACATGATTTTAGTAACATGGTCACTTCAATTTCTTCAACTGGAATCAACTCCTTAAGTTCTTCTTTTACCATACATTCCTCCAACATCCCTTCTTCTGTAATCACAAATTCAGAACTTTGCTCGTCTTCAATTGTTTCGGTAATTTGAACTTCATCGTCAACAATTAATCCCTCATCATGTATTACTACTTCTTCCACAATATCCTCTAAATTCTCTTGAGATATCTCTACTTTCTCATCAACGAATTCAGATTCACATTCTTTCTCAATCTCCACAACTTTCTCACATTCCTCCACTTTCAACTCCACCTTACTATTGTTCTTCGCTTTCTCCTCTTCAATCCATTTATTTATCATTTCCTCCACGGTTCGAATAATATCATCCTTAAGACTTCTTATAAATTGTTCATAATAAGCAACATCATGATTCTTTGACTTTTTGTGCCTTACAATTTCAGCCTTTACCTTTCCTTTTTCCAACTTCCTCCGTACCCGAGATTCCTCAGAAAGTAACATAGTGTAGTTATAAATAAATGAAAAGATCTTAGAATTCGGACAGAGCGTTGGGGTGCTGTTTTGAACAAGTTATGTTTCGAATTTTGAGATGAAGTCAAGAGAGAAAAGATAGATAAATGGATGGTTTAGACGTGGTAAAAATTCGAGGTCGTTTGGAGATGTATAGGTTGGCCAAACAATCAGATTTCTGAAACCGGTGCAATCTATCAGAATAATTTCCAGAATTACAACAGTGACTTACGTCACAGATTGTTGCCGAACGGTTGAGAATTTGGAAAAACTCAAAGAACAAAAGTTGTATAACACGAAATTTTTATATGAGATCACCAAAATTGAAGAGTTTTGGACAGAATTACCGTAGTCAAAATAAAGTTGGAATACAAACTGTCACTGCAGATAATGATATAATACTGTCGATTCCGCCTTGGTCTCTGATACCAACTGATGTGAAATTGCGCGGATCTAGGAAAAGCGGTATTTGGATTCAAGTCTTTCTCCTCGACACAACTACAACAATTGCGTAGAAGCACCTTGGAATATTTTTCAAGAGCTCCTCGACACAGTCTCAACTTGTGAGAAAACACCTTGGAATAACATCAACACTTAGAAAACCTGTTTCTAAGCACCTTGGTATAGGACACCCACAAAGGTTGCTCAAGCTTTGATAATCCGAAAGAACCTCTATCCAGAGAATTCAACACACTAATCCAAGTGTAGAAAAATATAAAATTTTATTATTGCAAAAGATGATTGTTTAGATACAAGTACATAGCTTGTATATTTATAGGCTAGAAAATACATGAAAATATAGATACATTGGACCAAAATTTCGTGCTATATCATTAACCAAAGGAGGACTTTTGGTTTTTTCTAAGTACTTTCTTCAAAGGTTGCATCTTTTGAACTTTGGCTTAATGTATCTTGACAACTTGGATCCAATGAATCTAGATTTCTTCCAAGAATGTTTATCCTTAAAAAATGGCGCCGTTCATGCTGATTTTGAGCTTTAATAATTAGCTAATAATACTTAATAAAGTATATATTATCATGTAGTAACATATTATAACATATGACTTAGTAAATAATTATTCTGATGGTCCGCGAGCGATAATGACGGACTTGAATACTTCACAACTTTCTTCAAACGTGGACTTAGATTCATATCAATGATATGAAGGGTATATAAGGGAGTTCTTGGAGTTTGTATAAGGGCACTTAAATGATCAAGAAATCACCACAAGATGAGCTAAATTGAAGCATATTTTTCAGCCTTCTTTTGACAGCTTTTTGGGCTGAATATTATGGTTGTTTGGAGCCTTTTTTAAAGATGATCAAGGGCTTCTATTGAAGTGAGATTAAGAAATAATATGGAGCAACATATGGAGTGGTTCTTACAACAAGATGGACTTTAGAACGATGGTGGTGATGGAAACTACTAGTATTATATATAAATGTATATTTACATGATTGACAACGGAACATCCTTTCAAGAGTGAAGTTGCAGAATACAAGGCTGCACCTTTGGGGAAAGTTTACTTACTCTTTTTATCAGCATATTACATCTTAAATCATGCTAAAGTACATGCTTATTCCTCCATCCAATATTAATTATATCTATCTTAATGTTAGCATGCATGTGAGCTTAATTATCATATATGGTGATGTTAATGTTGTTATAAAAGTTGTTTATGTCATAAGGATCAAACATTAGCAAGGTCACGCACTGTGATACTGTTAGTGTGTTCTTGTGTTTGAATGTGATACTATTATCGTGATATATTCATATGTTATTATGATCATCATATCGCGATATCGTTATTGTTACTGTTGATATCATTACCGTTATTGTGTTATTGAATATGAAAGAAAAAAAAGATCGTGTGCTACCATCTTTATCTGACGGAATTGAACAACATAGTTTGATTCCTCAGTTGGAGTTAAAGTATTCTGATGCTGACATTCACTATGACATATATCAGCTTATCAAATACTTTTATCAAATACTCACAACATATGTATAAAATTGTTAGTATTTGGAAACATTTCCTGGGAGTAATTTTTTCCATTGTGATTGAAGGTTTACTTGTGATTGAATGTGTTATTTGAAAATACACAAGTTTTTTTTTTGTGTTAATGTGATTACATTATTGTCCAAATGGTTTTTAGTTTACGATTTGTTTTCGTTTTAATCCGTAAAGGAATAGAGGTTGTCGGTGTTGTTGTAAAGCTTGCTGAGTCCATGATTTTTGGCTAATCCTATATTGTTAGTGTTAATGGTAATGGTAATGGTGTTATTGTGTTTGCTAATAAAACGTGTTATTGTTACTGTGTTACTGTTACTGTTACTGTTATTGTGTTAGTGTAAACCGATTATTCGGATTTCAAAAACTACATCAAAAGGGTCATATGATATATCAAAATGAAGAGAGAAAATAATGTAAACTTTAGTGAAAGAATTTCGATTATCGGTGTTCTAAATCAAAAGTTACGGTTATTTATAAGAAAAACGTTCCGGTTAATGCAAATGTTTTTTCAGATTTCAAAACTTACACCGAAAGTGTTTCATATGAGATATCAGAATGAAGAGGGAAAAAAATATGCATTTTGGTGAAAGAATTTCGATGATCGGAGTTATAAATCAAAAGTTACGGTCGTTTGAAAAAAAAAAAAAAACAACATCAAACAATAATTCATCAATAAGCCCTCGTGCCTATGTGTCGCACGACCCTTAATTAAGCCCTCATGCCTATGTGTCGCACGACCCTTTATAATTAAGGGTATTTTTATCCGGTGGATATTATATTGTCATTTTTACAACTTTTTCAAATAGTGTTTTCTATTTATTTACTTTGTATTAAAAAATAGATTTTAGCCTCTTTCCCCGAATAAAAAACACTTTTTGTAGGCTGGGGAAACCAAAGTAGATTGTTGTGTTCCTTTTTTTTTTTTTTTTTTTTTGAAGGGATGTTGTGTTCTCTTTTGATATTACATGAAGGAATAAATTAAAACTTTATTACATAATTCATTCATCAAAAAAAAAAAAAAAAAAAAAAAACCTTTTTGTGGGTTGGGGAAACCAAAGTAGAACAGGTAAAATCGATGATGCAAAACCGGCTACAGACAATTTTAATCACCTTGTGGACTACGTCAAATTCCTTCGTCACTGCGCTTTCTCCACCTCCATTTGTCTGTTTCGGACATTAATTATGTTAATTATTATCCCGCTTTCCTTATTAGGCAACTCAAAAACAAGCTAGGTCCTTTATATATATATATATTAATATATGTTCTCAACTTGAAGATAAGCAAGTTTTTTTGTAGTTAATTTCTTTGATGGGCTCTAAAATTCTACTACAATATTGGGTTCTTTTGATAAACTTGTTTCTTTTAATTGCTCCTAGTTTTTCAGCTAATGATCAAGCTGCAATTTTGCTAAAGTTCAAAGAATCTTTAGAGAATGCAACTGCTTTAGATAACTGGAACAAATCAATTAGCTTATGCAATAATTGGAAAGGAGTTTTTGCAAGAACAAAAACGTCGTCAAATTGCAGCTAGAAGGACTACATCTTCATGGTACTATAGATATTGATTCCCTTTCACAATTGCCAAGATTACACCAATTAAGTGTTATGAACAACGATTTCGTCGGCCCAATGCCGAGATCGGTAAACTTGCCGGATTACGGGCTGTGTATTTGGCAAACAATGGATTTTCCGGTGACATACCGAGTGATGCATTTGCAGGGATGAATGGGATTAGGAGGGTTGTGTTGGCAAACAATAGTTTTACGGGCGAAATACCGAGATCGCTTACGGGATTGGGGAAGCTTGTGGATTTGCAACTGCAGAATAACCGGTTTACCGGAGAGATACCGGAGTTTACACAGAAGAATTTAGAGGTGAATGTAGCGAATAATAGGCTTGAAGGTGAAATACCTAAAGAGATGAGCAAGAGGAAAGATTACAGTGTGTTTGAAGGTAAGCTAAAGTGGTTGTTTTCTGTGCTTTTTGGCGTACGTTTCATTCATGCATATCATGATTGTATTTTTTTTAGACCTATAAAATTAATATCAATCTTTATAATATATATATATAATATATATAATTTAGATATAAATTTTTTTTTTGAAAAGACCTATAAAATTAATTTATCTTTATGATCTATAAAATACTAAAATATAAATGTTTATTATAAAAAATATAGTTATAAAATAAATTTAAAAATATTAATAAGTTACGGAATGTTAGTTTTCGTTAAAAAAAAAGTGTTTGTAATGATTTAAATCTTTATTGATAGAAAGTAGAAAGATTAATGTATTCGGAGCATGCGATATATTAATTTATTTATCATATAAATTGAAATATGATTTGGTGATCACCAAATCATACTTGATCCAGGACCATAGAAGTAAAAAAGTTAATATGTTCTATTTAATATAAATTGTGTAATTTTGACATTACAATAATGATCACTTCGATCACTCTTTTGGGGAGAGTAAACAAAAACGAGTAATGATACACGTACAGTCGTTGTGTCACAACGATCAACGACGAGTTTATCATTATTCAACAATGATCTTGATGATATAATGGTTATATGCATCCAGAGGCAGCGCCAATAAGGAGCATATGAGTCATCCGACCTCCTAAAATATTAAAAAAAAAATTATATCTATTTTTTTACACTATTTAAATTTTTTATATACATTAAGTCTACTAATTGACTCTCTAATTTTGTGAAATATTAACCATTGACACATATCATACTTAGATTTTTAAAATTAATACTTATAAACTTGTAATATTATATGTCACTCTCGATATTCCCGACCCGGATAGCAGAATTCCTGAAGCCGGTTGTGTATGCATCATTGATTATGAATTATACCAACGATGTATACGTTGTGAAACAACGGTCGATCAATATTCAATAAAAACAATTTTGTCTTCCTATACGCCTAACATGACCCATTTTAATGGGTAATTACGATCTGAGGAGAGCTTCATTGTTGGGACCAAATCGGATCTGTGTCTTGTGCATAAGAATCACCCCATTTTAATAAGGAGTTTTTGCAACGGAATTATTATGTGATCAGCTGACGATGCTATATTTTCCCACCTTGCAGGAAATAACAAACTCTGTGGTCCGCCATTGGAGCCCTGCAGCAAGTCCTCTCATAAGCACAGAATCCTCTCAAGAAAAAACATAATCCTTGCCGTGATTGCAGGAGCTTTGTTAGTGCTATTCATTTTATTAGTATCTTTTCTGTTCTATCGATCTCGTGCAAAGCCATCAGATCATGAAAAATACTCGGTTAAAAGCATCCACCAAACGAATAACCTGAAAAAAGCAAATGCACCACCAGCTGTTCGACAAAATGCCGAGCTGGAACACGATAAAAGAAATCTGCATTTTGTGAGAGATGACAGGGAGAGATTTGAGTTGGAAGATCTACTTAGAGCTTCTGCTCAAGTTTTGGGCAGTGGAGATTCTGGGTCTTCATATAAAGCAGAGCTTCAAAATGGTGAATCTTTGGTTGTGAAGAGGTTTAAACAAATGAACAATGTCGGAAAAGAAAAGTTCTTTGAGCATATGACAATGTTAGGAAAGTTGTCACACCCTAATGTCCTCCCACTTGTGGCTTTCCACTACAGGAATGAAGACAAACTTCTAGTCACTGATTATGCCCAATTTGGTAGCTTGGCTACCCATCTTCATTGTAAGTCCTCTTAATATTAATTACTCATAAACCTTAAACTTTCCTCTTATGTCAATGCCACAAAGTCATCTCCTTTTTGTTACTTCCTTTGAGTTTATCCACTTATAACATGAGCAATGCTATTGTTACCACAGGTAAACGAGGCCCGAACGAATACGGGCTTGATTGGCCAACTCGTTTAAAGATCATCAAAGGGGTAGCCAAAGGATTGGACTACCTTCAAATGAAGCTCTCACATCTTATCCTACCACATGGCCATCTAAAGTCATCCAATGTCCTACTCAACAACAAATTTGAACCGATATTAGCAGATTACGCTTTAGCCCCTATGATCAACAGAGAACATGCTCACAACTTCATGGTGGCCTACAAATCACCGGAATTTCGTCAACATGGGCGAATCACCGACAAGGCAGAGGTGTGGAGCCTTGGGATACTGATACTAGAGTTACTAACAGGACGGTTTCCGGGAAACTACGTAAAAGAAGGTAAAGGGTCTAATGCAGATTTGGCATCATGGGTTCATTCTGTTGTAAGAGAAGAGTGGACAGGCGAGGTGTTCGACAAGGAAATGAACGGAACAAAACGCGCAGAAGGTCAAATGCTTAGACTCTTGAAGATTGGAATGTGTTGTTGTGAATCGAGTTTCGAAAAGAGATGGGATTTGAAAGAAGCTGTTGAAAGAATTGAAGAATTGAAAGAAAAAGACTGTGATGAGGATTTTGCTTCTTCTTATTATAGTGAAGGTGATATTTACTCTTCTTCTAAAGCAATGACTGATGATGATTTTTCTTTCTCTATGGCTGAAAATAGTATCATCAATGTATGAATTTTGTAATAATAGCTGTACAAAAGCATAAATTTTTGTGTTTTTGTTTTTCTTACAAATGAAAAGAAATAGTTTTTTTTTTTTGTTTACTTAAACAACGAAATTAGACACACGTGATCTCGTCCGCTCTTTCATTAGTATGGAAACCCAAACATTACGCCAACTTTATCTATATCCAATGCTGCATGTAAATCATCCAATCTAATTACCACAATTAGCCAGCAAAATTTTTTTGTGGGCAGGAGAGATTTTCTCCCAATCCCATGATTTTTCATCATCATAAACTATAAATAGCATTTGATTATTCATTATCTCAGCAAGAAACAGAAAAGAATTTTGAAGGAGTAATAATAATAATTAGACTTATTTTTGCATCATAAAAATCCACCAGCAAAAATGAGTCTAATTAATAAGACCTCTTCCTCCTTGATCTTAATCCTATCATGCATTTTTCTAGTATCGTCTATCGCGTCGGCGCATAACATCACGAAAATCCTTGATAGGAATCCAGATTTCAGCACATTCAATGAGCTTCTAACCAAAACTGATTTAGCCATAGAAATCAACAGGAGGAAAACAATTACAGTCTTGGCTGTATCCAACGACAAAATCGGGGATCTACCCGGTAAAGATGTTGATGCATTGAAGAGTATCTTGATGACACATATAGTTCTTGATTACTATGACATCTTAAAGCTACAAAAGATGAGAGCAGGGTCCAGCATTCTTACAACCTTGTACCAAACAACAGGTGTTGCATCTTATGGACAAGGATTCTTGAATGTTACTACACCGAAACTTGGCGCGGGCGCCGGAAACATCGTCTTCGGTTCGGCAGTTAAAGGGGCAACACATGATTGTGAATATCTTGGAACAGTAGCTTCACAGCCATACAACATCTCTGTTCTTAGTGTTTCACATCCACTTGTTGTACCTGGAATTGATGGCACACCAATTAGGCCTATAGCACCTACACCGAAGCCTGCGGTTTCCGACGCTCCGGCCGAGAGCCTGGAAATCGCGGATGCTCCGGTTGAAGCTGATGCTCCGGTTGAAGCTGACGCGGATGCTCCGGCACCCGCGTTCGCAGATGCGCCAAGTGATGCACCAATGGGTTCACCTACCCCAGCTGAGGCTCCTGCGGGCTGATGCTGATGATACTCAACCACCTAAAAGTTCAGCTGGGAAGCAATTGGTTTCCTTCACTATTGGATTCTTTGTTGTTTTGGCAACCTTGATCATGGTTTAAAAATATTCAGATTGAGAGAACATACTATTCCAAATGTAAACAAATTTTGTGATCCTTCATCTTTCTTTCTTTATGTAAAATAAAATTACAACGGATCATTGTTGTTTTGTGTATAAGAACAAAATATACACCTATGATTGAAGATAGAGCTAGATTCAAAAACAAAAACAAAATCATACGAAAAGATTTTATCTAATTATAAAGTGATTGAGTCCTTTACAGGCCCCTCACTCAATCCCGTGGGAATAAATGAACATGGAGATCGTGTCGTAATGTGGTGATTCGAGTTTTAGTTTGGGGTTTGGTTAGAATACTTGCACCGTGATTCTTGGAGTGGAGAAACCGATACTAGTTCACGGATATGATGGAAGTCAATCTTAAATCATAATATGTTTAGGGCGAGAATGAAAGACGGGATTATCACAGGAAAATTTGTTCCAGTGGCATCATCGCCCGTTATCGGAGTCTGAAAGTATATTTTTGATCCATATAGTTTACTTAAGTATCATTATTATGTGATGATTGTATAATTATCTTTAGACCTGAGGTCGTCATAATATCGCGGTGTGGATTGTCACGTTTTGACACTATCGAGGTTTTCCCTAGTCACAGGACGATCATTTAGTGGTAATTGAGTTTGATATTGAAGTATGCGTATGATTTACGTCGATCATTCGAGATCCGGCTTCCTAATGGTAGGAATGAATATCCAGAAATAGTCAACTTATAAAGAAATGTTTTATTCTTGGAATCTTTGCCAAGTGGGAATGAAGTGTTCATTCCGAGAGAATATTATATTTCGTGATATAAAAGTCGTTGATGTATGACACTCAACAAACGACTATATGGTTTTAATTATGCAAAATGATGTATTTATACGGGAACCGTTTCACATGAAATGTTGTAGTCGGTAGCACTTGATGACTACATCCGATAATTAGAGGTCGTGACGCATTGCTAGATGCCAATCTAATATCGTTATGTATGAAGGAAATTTTAATAAATGCACTTTATATTTACAACCAATAAATTTGAATTTTTATCCGGTCACACGCATAAATTACCGTCCGGAATTAAATTATGGTTATAGCGATAACCAAGTAAGAATTTAATTATGATTGCTCTAAAGCGTTGTGGTGGAATTATTATTCGAGTTATTATTTATTTTGAATAAACAATATTAGAAAATAATATATGATATTGATTGATAAACAAAGAATGTTTAAAGAATTTTTTTATTTAAAATCTTAATTCAATTTTATTAGAAAATGAGTTTCTTATTTACCTATTCCAAATCAAAGAAGTGAAAATCCCATATTAGATGTGGGGAGGAAATGTGGCGCCTCCTTAAACTATAAAACGGAAGGAGGGACAAGCTAATTCTTGGTGGTGCACCAAATCATAAGAACCATGGGAACTCTAGTTCTTTAGTGAATATATTTCTTTGAGAGAGAGTTGGGAGATGAGAAAAGTCAACTTAGTAGTTGAACTTTTTCGGTAGCGGTCTTTGAAAGATTTTGTTGAACGTTCGTGTGGATTACCGCTAGATAATTGTTTTTATCTTCTTGTTTATGTATTTTCTTTGTTCTTTAAATTTGTAAAATCAAAATTTTGAATTTTCCGTTGCACGATGTGCTTTGATTTCCTTACGATAATTCTATAGATTTTTTGCAATCAAAAAAATATATTGCCGTGTTTTTTTTTTCTTGTCCCCTATGATTTGAAGAAAAAACACTATTATACATTGAAAAAAAAAACATGACTATACATTTTGCTTTATATGATAAAAAAAAAAAACTACTAAATACAGCATGATCCGAAGACATTAACCCTCTACACCTATCAATAAAGATTTAAAAAAACTACAAACAATGTCTTTGAAGGAAACTAATATTCTGAAATCGATTAATATTTTTTTAAATGTATCACTTTGATAATAACTATGTATTTTTATTTACATGATAAAAGTTTTATGTCAAAATATCGGTTTATTATAGATGATAGGGGTGAATATAAATTTTATGGGGTGAAAAAATGCGTAACATATATATAGTAGTGTATTTTCCGAATCCGAGGGGGGCGAGTGCCCTCTCCCTTCGGGTGCATCCGCCTTTGATCACAAATAGCTACGAAGAATTTCTAAGGGTTCTTTGAAAAATCTAGATCTAGAAGACCGATCCTACAATTCAAATGTAGATATGTATTGTGACGGTTTTCTTAAGATTCTTAATAGTTTGACGACATAAACGATTAAATCACATAAGGTCACATTCTACACTGTCACCTCAAGTTGAAAGCAATGGATGGAAGGATTCAGATAAAAAAAAGTAGATAGCCAAAGAATGAGACGTAGGTACTATTAAAAAGCGGAAATATTAAGAGCGACGTTATTTGCACCATAGCCAACAAACCGATGCACCATACTACCTTTGAATCGCACCAGAACGGCCTTAAAAAAATCGATTCTTGAGTCAAATATCGACTTTGAAAAGGTCGATACACCGGTAGAATCTCGGTGGTGCAAATAAAGTCCTCTAATAATAATCATGAAGGATATAATGACATACATAAATAACCTATTTCAAAACTTGCTACTAAATTCTTTTCCAGGCCTGTACAAGAGGTATATATATACATACACATATACATATACAGCTACTCTAAATGTAAATATTGTTGTAAACATTGTTTTAACTTGTCAAATGTAACTGGCTTGGATACATATGAATCCATACCATTTGCAAAGCACTGTTCTGCACTTTCTGAGAAAGAATTCGCCGTCATCTGCATTTACAGGGTTTAGTTATATTCATTAGTTTTAACAACAATTTATAAACTGATGAATCCCTAAAATGCACGAAAACGTACGAAAAATATAGGAAAACCTTTGAAAGGATCATATTTTTCCAGTTTCCCAACAGAAATGGAGATATGTAAGAGCATACCGCAATGATAGGCATCCGTCTGATGGACGGTGTTGTCCCTTGACCGTTCGATGAAGAATCTAAAATAGACAAATCAAGTTCAATTTCAGCTTTCACTGCAGCATCCCAATTGCCAGATTCTTCAAAAGATCTGATAATTCGTGTTGCTTGTAATCCGTCCATTACAGGCATGTATACATCCTACAATATCACATGATTTTCAATCAATTCGTTTTGCTATGTGAATTGAAATAACACAAGAAAACGAAACGTTGTATGTTTTTATCACAGAGGCCTAACTCACCATAAGAATTAGGTCATAACTGCTCCTCTGAACTGCACGAACAGCTTCGACTCCATTGTTGACAACATCAATCTTATGTCCTAGCCGCTTCATAAACGACTGTGTTACCATTACATTTATTTTATTATCTTCCACAAGAAGAATCCTAGGTTTCAAAATGGATTTCGGGTTTTCAGGACTATTGCTAGTAGAACATTCTGAACTTCTATCTGAAGGGGTGCCCTGTAACGGGCTAGCCTGTTCAGAAACATTTGGTTCAGGATTTTCAGTAGGGTTTATGTTTGGCCTCATATGTTGGTTATCATTGTCGTGTTTGTGATTTGGGAAAGTCCGGGGGAGCTCGGTAATGGTACTGTTTGCACTTGTCTCCTCTAGCATCTCACTTTGCAAAGAATGTGAGAAGTAATTCTCTGATGAGGTTTGGACTCTGGAAGAACCGTGAGACGAGAAAAGAGACCCTAAAGTGCGCGGCTGGAATTGGAAAAACCCGGAATTAGTATCATCATCAACTGCATCTACAGGCACATCATGTCCATCCAAGATCTCATCAGGATCATCCGAAGCATTTTCGTCCGCTAACAAAACCTTGTATGGAAGTACAAAGGTAAACGTTGATCCAAAATGTTCTCTACTAGTAACCGAGATATGGCCACCCATGAGTTCAACCTGTCCCAACCACCGAAATGATGTCAGAATTTGTCATACTATCATTGCACATGGTACAGATCTTTCGATGTCAGAATGCACCAAACAAAAAAAGGCATGAGAATTACCAACTGCTTGCAAATTGCAAGGCCAAGCCCCGTTCCACCGTACTTTCGAGCAGTATCAGCACCAACTTGCATGTACTTCTTAAAAAGAGATGGTAAAGCTTTATCTGAATGATCAGGTTACCATAAGAATCCTAAGCATTAGATATATAAATGATGGAAACAAGAAAATACCAAAGAAACTACAAAATCTCTAGAACCGTAAATTTATATTTTTTACTAAACGGTCGCACAAAATACCTGGTATACCAATCCCTGTATCAAAGACATCACAGCATAACCACACAGTGGTTTCCTGCTCAGTAGAATTGCTCTTGTCATCATCTTCCATGTTTATAGTTACATTTCCATTTGAGGTATGTGGATTATCCTTGTTGCTTGAATCTTGATTCAAAGATGAGCATTTACCATCTTCGTATGCGTTCGCTGATATTTTAAGTTGATCTGAAGAATTTTCCAGACTTAATTTCTCCGTTGCATCAGATTCTGGTTCCTTCACCACGTAAAGCTTTATACCAACCTTCCCTTCATGCGTAAACTTGATTGCATTGCTTTAAAAAAAAAAAAAAAAAAATTGCAAATGTTGAGACAGATGAAAGCTGTTTTCGCATTGTTATGTATATGATTCCTCTATTCACATTCAAACTCGCAGGCAATCATTCCACTTTTCGTACTTTATGTTTTATACGAGACTAACTATATATATATACGCTGAAGAATACCTGATTAAGTTGGTGAGTATCTGGCGGATCCTTAGAACATCTCCTATAACCTGAAATACATTCATACATTCCTTCATTATTATAGAAAAAAAAAATGATTAAACTTCTCATAGAGGTTCTATACAGAGCTTCTTGATAGCTTAGACATAGGAAAAAGTTAGTAATTTCTATGTGTTCATACCTCTATAGGAACATCGTCGCCTATATGTCCCTCCAAAGTTAGTAATTTCTGTAGTGATGCTGCTGCAGTCTGCAATACATGCTTTACAACCTCTCGTGGTCTGAACTTTGCAGCTTCCAACTTCATCACGCCTAAACTATGCAATTAAACAAGTTATCCCTTAAAAAGAAAAAGCAAAACCGAGGTATCTAACTGCAGAAGGGATTCTTTTAAAGTACCTGACTCAACCTTGGAGAGGTCAAGAATGTCATTTATCAACTGAAGAACCAAATCACCAGAGGATAACATAACTTTGACAAGTTGCCTTTGTTCCTTATCGAGAGTCGTGTTAGCCAGGATCTCAGTCATGCTTACCACTCCAGATAAAGGAGATCTTATCTCGTGAGACATCGTTGCAAGCATTTGTTTGGCCCTCATTGTTTCCTCTGTTAAAATGAACACACCCGACGAAAAGACGAAAAAGCTTGTGAATTGAACATTTCAATGAAATGACAGGAAAACTCAAAACAGTTTTAGGGTATGAAACCTGTAATATGTATTGTCTTGTTAAGTTCCGTCTCTTTCGCTTTTTGGACCGCAATTTCCTCACGAAGCTTTGCCATTTTCTCTCTTTTCAGGACCTGTTAATAAACAAGGAGTTTATTCCTTATTTTGAGTACAAAGTAAAACAAACATCCTTTCAAATCCTTTCGATAGTCTTGATGCGATATATGATGCAGGGTAAAGGCAATCACTTTTCAGTAGGGTTAAAACCGGAAAGTCAATATACCTGATCAGTTATCTCCATTCCCATGTAATTTACGCCGATAGTTTCTCCAGCTTTGTTGAAGACAGGCTCCACATATATCAAAAACGTTTTTGAACCGAACAGTTCAGTCTCGAATGTAATTTCCCTCTTTGCAGGTAAACCTCGTTCCATAACTTCTCTTTTAAAGTCCTGAGACTCTTTTACCCCAGAACCATGAAAGATTTCAACGTCTGTTTTTCCTATTATATCCTGAATCAGTACAAGGTTGTTATGAATATTAAAACAAGTTGAAAAATGCTTTTTTTTCCAAGAAAAGTTATCAATATAATCCAAGTCAAATACTTTACCTCTTCACGCAGACTTGGAAAATGATTGTATATAAACCTATAGCGTAACTCCTTATCCTGTGTAGGACATCGGTTTTAATCATCAGATTCCATATCAATCTTTAGACATCTAAGATTAAGATTCATATGCAGAGGAAAAAGGGGGGGAAAAAAAGAAAAAAAAAACCTGGTGGCCAATGACAACAGGTGCATTTTGGAGGATGAAATGTAAAAAGTTATCAGCCCTTTTAAGAACTTGAGACAGTTCTTCAACAGGAGAGGCTTGTCTTCTAAGACATTCAATGCTTTCATTCAATTTCTCCAAAAGTGTCAACTCTCTATGAACACTTGCCTCCAATAACTTCTCCAACTGCATTGCTCTTTGCTTCCAATAAACCGCGCTATCGTACTGACCATCTATTTCTAGCCTTTTATCCTCTACAATCACATCTTGTCTTCGTTTCGGGAAATCATGGTATACAAAATCCAATTTCTCATCCAATATCGAGATTGGACGCTTGTCACCACCATATCGTTCTTCCTCAAAGCGATGTTCCTCTAATATCTTTAGTTTCTTAAGCTTAGATTCTTCTTGTTGCTTGCTTAGATTCTCAAGCTCTTCTCTTAGAAGCCGAACGGCGTTTTCTTGCTTGTATTCCCAATTCTTTACCAAGTATGCCAGCTGTGATGAGCCTCTTTCGCTATAACTGGTTAATTCCGAGAGACGCATAAAATCTACAACCGTAGGCTCTTCATTGATCATAACTTCCTCTAAGTCTTGATCTATCCCGGGTTTTTCGATGTTGAATTGATTTCCAGCTTCATTTATATCCTCAGGCCACATAGAAGATAATAGTTCAGCATCCATTTCTTCTGCCTGCTCAATTTCCATCTCTTGCACCATCTTGTACTTAAATTTCAAATGTGCTCAAAATAAAATGCTTAATGTTTTGATCCTTCTCATCGGTGTAAAACAAGACAAATTATAACTTGGACAAGTAGAATTCTGCAAATAAGCACTATTTCTAAACTTAAAAGGCAAAGAATGAAGAGAAAGAAATAAAAAAAAATACATACACATACAGCAAGGAAGAAATGATTAACAGAGTAATGAGTGAATGTTCAGAATTGAAAAAGAACAAATTCGACTACCAATAAGAAAATTAATCCAATACATGCACTTGTGATAAAAGTTGACAAAAAATAACACCACCCCAGATGGAAATTAATTGAAAAAAACCAAACCTTTTAATTTTTTTTCCTGTAAAAGAATTAATGTGCTGAACACTCTGTAGAGTCTGTACAGCAAGGAAGAAAGCCGACCTTTTGGCCCCCTTTTTAACTATAGATCTGAAAGAATCTTATGAAGATGCTTAGTCAATGAAAAAAATAATAATAAGCAAGTGTCATGGAGGATATACACAGAAAGTAAGAGGACTGCATGTGAGTCTTCCAATGAAGAGTAATAAACAATACAAATAGAAGGGGGGGAAAAAAATAATCAAGAACCCATGTGCAATTAAGGTCAAAAATACAACAGAATGATGTGTATGTAATGTGAGTGTTTTGGGATGATGATGAAGAATGGCTATAGTACAATAAATTGCATGGTGTATTCTATTTGGATGAATTCAAGAAACCAATAATAGTAGAGTTAATAGTTTATGTTTAGTTTAATAATTTTGAGCAATTGATGCATCTGCAAGGGTTTCTTCAGATTCCAGAGGAGGGCACCCTGCAAATAGTATTAATAGCATTGTGTGGGGGGAGACAGACACAGCTGAGTTGAGAGTTTTTTATATGGCGGAAGGGAGACAGCTCCCCACTAATGAAGGAGTTGACGTGTGAGGAGGCCAGGAGGGCGTATGGATTTGTGCTCCAGACTTGGGAATTGTTGCACTTTTGTTACGTGTCCGGTCATTGACATTTTAACGAGCCTTTATTTACGTCATCGCGATTCTAGTGATATATTATAGTAATATTGTAATATCGATTCTAAACTCAAGAATCAATTTTCTGAAAATCGATTGTAAGAATCTTTTTTTTTTTAAAGTCGATTTCTAACTCAAGAATCGATTTTTGAAAGTTCGTTCTGATGGTGCACGGGTAATGTGTTTGCATCGATGTTATCCCGTTTTAAAATATTCATCATTGGGTCGTTTCATCGGTTTATAAATATTTTCACAATAAATCTTTTTTATGGCAGTCACAAACTTTTTCATCTTAACACATCTTCGATCTATAAATACTACTATTGTTTAAACTATACAAAAACATTTTATCCACTGTATTACGCATTCGTCCTAAAATGTAAGTCCATATGGGTTTTTTCACAACGATTAAGAAAGTTGGTTATCTTTCAAAAAAAAAAGTTGATTAAATTAGTTATGTGTCATTAATTATATGAAAAAGTCTAAAATGCCCTTTCACTGTTATTAATACAAAATAATGAAAAAGTAGTGGGTAAATAATAAATGATAGATAAAAATATAATAAATGTTTCATTGATTATCTAAATGAATTTATTTTATGAGACAAAACAAAAAAATTATATGTATTTATACTTTAGGAGGGAGGTAGTACATTCTTTTTCGGTCATTGTAATCGTCTAAAACCCCCTCCGGTGGATATTTCTATTATATTAGACGATATTAGATCATTAAATGAGAAAATTTGAATCTTTGTCGATTTTAGACATCGTCATGCGAAAGTAACAAGATGGCCCACAATCTTGTTGCTTTCTCGTTCAGTTCGGACGTAGGTGTATTTTGGTATAACTCTGTTCCGATCTGGCTTTGTAACGTTTAATTTGATATAATGAATGCTTTCGTTTCTGGTGAAAAAAAAAAAAAAAAAAAAAAAAAAAAAAAAAAAAGTCATCATGTATAAAGTGGTGCATGTTCTACAACCTTTTCCCCTCTTTCCCTCCTGATCAACATCCTTCTTTTAAAAGATTAACATCCTGGTTTTACAACAAACGGTTAAAACAAATTAACATAACATATTTTATAGTACTAGTAAAAAGCACCTGTTCCGAACGTGTTTTGGTTAACTTGAAATTTATTAAATTTGAAAATTACTAATTTTGTTTAACATTACATATGTTGTTATGTTTGTGTTTAAATTATATAACTGATATAAAATGATTTCATATATTTCATTTAGTTTTTGATTTGATAAAATTATTTCAAGTCTTTGTACATTCCTTAAGTTTCTCTTAATCTAAAAAGCATAAAATAAAATAAAAAGCATAACTAAGATAGGTAACACGGATTAAACTTATGTTTGACCCTTAAAAGGGCTCAAAAACTTATAATCTCATACGTGTCTCAAGGTACTTAGAGGGATCAAGGACCTCTTGATTTGGTCACCTTCTCATCTCAAACAAATTGTTTGAAACTTATTACATTTATTAATGTTTCAAAATAAATCTCATAACTAATATTTAGATTTTAGACTAAAAGATTCTTCTTAAATTCCAAAAATGCCAACATAACAATATTTATTAAGAAGTTTAAGGACAATATAAAAAAAGACATAATTGTAAAGTAATCATATTTTTAATAACCAGAGAAACTAATAAGTGATGTTCTTTTAAATTTTTTTAGTTTTAAAATGTCTCAAATAAATTGAGACGGAAAGAGTAGCTAACACCTTTTTTGAAAATACAACAACTCCTTAATTTTTAAAATGTTGTTAAAGAGCGTGATAGATCTCATTTGTTTTATTTTTTGGGATTGATGTTTAGTCTAAGTAAGATGACTATATGGATTGTCAAAAGAAGATGAGTATATGCAAAGCACACTTTATCATAATTAAATTAATTAATTAACATTTGATAGTGTTTACATTTAGAAAATTGGTGAAATAAATATTTGACAGTGTTTACACTTTATCATTTCTTCATCTTATCCCTAATTTATTATCAATCTAACAACTTTTCATTATTTAACACCTACTTTATTAATGATACTCAATGAGCATTTTAGACATTTAACCTTTAAATTTATGATATTCAACAATTTTTTTAATCTATGTGAAAACACCCAAAATGACTTATAACATGGGACGAAGGTAGTAGTAAATAGGCAAAAGAAAAAAAAGGAGAGAACATCTTCTAGGTTGTATTTTTCTTATGGATAAGAAAATATATGCACGCGTATTACATTTTCTCTCCTCGAGATTTAAACTCGAAATCTCGTGTTAAAACACAATAAATTACTGGCTGGATAAATGCGTTGTTTGCAACATCTTGATCAATTTTCATTGGAGTAAAATACCCCTAAAATATACAACAATTTCTCTCTCCTACACTATTTTTTTTGAAAGCACTCTCCTACGAAATTTAAATTACTCGAAAACAAAAATATATTTTTGATATATATATATACCTCCGATAATCATTATTTTGTCACCAAAATTTCTATTTTCTCCTCCTTATTTTAAGCTTTCATTTGATACCTTTTCATTGCATCTTCAATATCTAGATTTCTTAGAAGCATTATGCAAAAGCCAAAGAATAACTCTTATCGATAAAACCGACGTTCTTAGTAGTTATAGTTATAGTTATATTTTTCTTTTTGAAGAAAGTTATAGTTATAGTTATAGTTATAGTTAAAGTAGCTGATTAATATATTTAATAAATTAAAATTAATTAGGGAGAAACACTTTTAAAAAAAATACACTAACACTTATAAGCAGTGGCGGATCCAGAAAGTTTATACAGCGGGGTCCGTAAATATTTAACACACTAAATATTTTTTTTCACGGGGTCCGAAATATTTTCTATAGGTAAAATGTAGAGTATTTCTATTTTTATCGGGGTCCGTGGACCCCCTTTACTTACACGTAGATCCGCCCCTGCTTATAAGTAAAGATAAAGATTGAATGGTATTTGTCTCACCGTAATAAATAATGTAAGTGTGTAGTGTGAAGCTTTTGTTGTTGTTGTTGTTTTTTTTTTTTTTTTTTTTGGCGAGAAACGAAAGATTTTCATTATTGACAGGTCCATCAACCAAAGGATTACAACGATCTAGCCCCTTCTTCAACACGTTTCAGAGAAAAGATCCAAGAGGGGAAAACTCCAGTCCAAAAGACCGGAGTAACAAGTTTTTTTGCAAAACAAGCTACATGATGGGAGACAATATTTAGTTTTCTATTTACATAAGCAAGTCTACACAAAGCAAAAGAAGATAACAGCCACTGAATATCCTTGATGATAGCGGGATGGAGGAAGGGAGCCATTCACCAATTTTGCAAGCACTTGGCAGTCCGTCTTTACCATAATGCTGTCCCATCCCTTATATATGGCAACTATAAGCGACCATCGTACAATTACTTCAGCTTCTGATCTGAGAGGTGTGTTTATAGAACTGAAAGACCTGCTCCAAATTTCCACTAAATTGTAATTCTTGTCGTAAATGGCAGCTCCCCCACCGGCAGGATTGTTGCTATCACGCCAAGCAGCATCTGTTTGAATAAAGCAAGAAAATCGAGAAGTAGAAGTAGAAAAGTGACCATCAACAATGGTGCAATGAGGGTTAACTGGGTCGTTGATGCTTCCGGTAGAAGATGTAGGTGAGCTGAGGGTATTAGCATTCAAAAAATCATGATAATCCTTTCCAGCAAGGGAAGCCACAGTCTTTGCATCAGAAATGTTTCTGTTGAACAACCAATCATTTCTAGAGATCCAGATACCCCAAAAAATGAAAATAGTGTGTTCAATCATGGATCTAAAGGTAGAAAAACTACTATCTTATGTGAGGGCAGCCCACCAAGAACAAATATTAGCATTTGAGTAAGGAACTGAGGCCAATGTACAAGGCAATGAGACCAGATTTCTCTAGCTCTGGGACAGGTGAGTAAGATATGCTCAACAGTTTCAGAAGGATCACTACAAAAACAACAAGCAGGAGAGATTTGATAGTTCTTCCTTCTTTTAGAGATATTGTCCTGCAAGGAAGAACATTCCTAAGACATTTCCAGAAAAAATGCTTAAGTTTGTTAGGGAGATTTAGGGACCACAGGAGCTTCCAATATTTCCCCTGGCTATCAGAGACAGAAGCAGCATTTGAAGTAGAGGGATTGACAGAAGAACCATTAAACTTCTCAAAAAAGAAAGCATAAGCGGATTTTAAAGAGAAATATCCATTGTAAGAAGGTTTCCAAAAAAGAGCATCAACAGAATTGAAAAGACACATAGGAAGAGAGAGGATCTGATGCGCATCCATGGGCCAAAAAGTATTATTAATCATGTCCTCATCCCACCGCTTATCCTTCATAAGATCTCTAACCCAGAAGACCCTAGGAGAGTTAAGAGGAGGGGTTAAAGGCCTGAAATTGGGGCATCCAAGTAACCAGTTGTCATCCCAAATTCTCACTGAAACACCATTGCCAATAGACCAAAATATGGCTTCCTTAAAAAGAGGCAAGGTAGCGAGAGTGCCCTTCCAAAAGTAAGAAGAGTTAGCTTTATTCGAAGCTTCCAAGAGCGAACAATTGGGAAAGTACTTAGCCTTCAAAACCCTAGAAATGAATAGGTTAGGGTTATTGAGAATCCTCCAAATTTGCCTACTAAGGTAGGCCATGTTGAGAGCTTCAAAATCTCTAAACCCCAGACCACCAAGACCTTTAGGAAGACAGACCTTTTTCCAATCTAACCAGTGGATGCCTCTTTTTGCCTCCGTGTGGTTTCCCCACCAAAACTTTGCCATAAGAGAGGAGATATCATTGCAGATGCCTTTAGGAATTTTCAAAACAGACATGGGATAAGTAGCTAACATAGTTACAACAGATTTAAGCAGAACTTCTTTCCCACCTTGACTGAGAAAATTATTTTTCCAAGAGGTCAATTTAGAAGAAATTATGTCTTTAAGAAAATCAAAAACATCTTTTTTAGATCTTCCCAGTAACAAAGAAAGGCCTAAGTATTTAGTATGAGGAGCAAAGGACATACCGGGAAAAAGATCAAGAATAGAGCTTATGAGACCTTCACCATAACCTTTGCTGAAAAAGATAGCTGATTTCTGGATGTTGACCTGCTGTCCAGAGCAGGACTGATAGATGTCCAAAATGTTACAAAGAAAAGTTGCTTGGGATGGATTTGCATTGCATATCACTAAGCTGTCATCTGCAAAAAAATAAGTGGGAAATGGGAGGGCAAGACCTGGCAAGTTTGATACCCTGAATATGACCAGAGATTTCAGCTCTATGAAGGTGGTAGCTAAGAGCTTCAGCACAGATTATGAAAATATAAGGGGAGAGAGGATCACCCTGTCTAATGCCCCTATATGGCTTAATGAAACCTGTCTTGCAACCATTAATGATGAAATGAAAAGGAAACAGTAGATATACACTCTAGAATTCTGGTGATCCAATCTTCACAGAAACCCAATTTTTGCATGATAAAGTGAACAAAAGGCCACTCGATTCTATCAAAGGCTTTAGCCATATCAAGTTTGAGTGCCGTAAAGCTATTTCTTTTAGAGTTATCATGCATCATCAAGTTTAAAATTTCATGTGTAAGGATGTAATTATCAGAGATGTATCTACCAGCAAGGAAGGCAGACTGATTGGGGCTAATACAGACAGGAATGACCTTCTTAAGTCTATTGGCAAGAACCTTTGAGAGGATCCTATAAGAGACATTACAAGGCTAATGGGCCTGAAATGAGACACTTTAGAAGCATGGGTCATTTTGGGAATGAAGGAGATGCAAGTGTGGTTTATTTCTTTAAGAATATTTCCAGACACAAAAAAACTTTGGATCATCATGAGAAGATCATGCTTGATGAGATGATAAAAATGCTTATAAAAGAGAGGAGTCATACCATCAGGACCGGGAAGAGTGTGTTTTCATGCTAAAGACTGCATTTCTGACCTCTCTCTCGGTAATAGGCTGCATCAATTTCTGATTCATGGTAGGAGTGATTTTTCTTTCCATGCCTTCAAAATGCCTCCCCAAATCAGCAAAATTTCCTGTAGAAGAGAAAACAGAAGAGTAATACGCAGAGAATTCATTAGAGATCTCATTAAAAGAGCAACACCATAAATCAGAGTTAGCAACTTTCAAAGAGAAAATATGACTCCTCCTTCTTTTATTGGAAACAGTGGCATGAAAAACTTGGTATTTTTGTCTTCATTCTTAAGCCAAGTGATTCTTGCTTTTTGGGACTAGTAAAGCTCCTCCTATTCATAAGAATGCCTTAGCTCCCTTTCTAAATTTAAGATGACAGAGGAATCAGAGAGAGAACTAACAACAACATCAAGTTTGTGCTTCAAATCCTTTATGATATTAGCTGTGTTTGAAGGTCTATTGCCTTTCTATTTTAAGAATTGTACCCTGACAGCTTTGATTTTCATGAGAAATTTATACATATAAGAGCCCACAAAATTTGATTTCCAACCAGCCATAACAACATCAAAAAAACCCTCCATCTGCAACCATCTTTGATCAAACATAAAGGATTTGCCCTTATTGAGATTAAAGGGATTAGAATTACCCAGAAGGATGCAGTGATCAGATGCAAAGTGTACAAGTGAGAGCAAGTGAATCTGGGGAAGAGGTTATGCCAAGAATTAGAGCAAAAAAACCTGTCTAACCTTTCAAAAGTGGTAATCTGGCCATTGCAAATTCTTTTCCAGGTCCAAAATTGGCCTTGGTAGCCAAGGTCAACAAGTGAGTTGTGATAAACAAAATTTCTGAAATCTCTGTAAGAGCTATCAGATCTGGGCACCCCTCCCAGCTTTTCATTGGAGGACAATATATAGTTGAAGTCTCCTGACATTAAGAAATAGTTACCCCACAACGCCATTCTAGAGGACAAGAAGGACCAACAGCTTCACCACTCAACAGGATTAGAATTTACATAAACCCCCACAAACCACCAATCAACATTATGAACATGATCCCTAATTTTCGCCTCAATAGTGCAATGGGTAGTTAAGGTAGATATTATGGGAATACTTTGCTGCCAAAACAAATCCATTCCACCAGCAAGACATACCGGATCAACAACAATAAAATCATTGAAATGCAACTTTGAGCAAGCCCTTCTGATGAAAGAAGATTTGTTCTTGGTTTCGTTGAGAAACACTAAATCCGGAGAGTGGAGTTTACAAACCTCCTCCAATTGGGATATTGCCAATGACCCCCCAGGCCTTGGCAATTCCAGACCAAAACCTTCATAGCGATGAAATGAAAGGAAGCTAAGAGAGAAATCCGATTACAGAAAGGATTACAAGAAGCTGGGCATGCAGAAGATTGAAGAAGGGAGGTTGAGGAAGAAGAAACTCTCAACTTGGAGAGAGAAAACACTCTCACTCTAGGAGGAGATACCTTCATGTCCTTGCATTTTTGTTCCGAACCTTTTGTTGTGAAATAACATTTCCGTTAAAGATTTATCATCATACCGAATCATCATTTCATAAATATTATTTCCATAACGTTATCCTCCACTACAAAGTTTTATCAACCTTCATATATCTCCAAAGGAGATGATTGTAAAAGGATGCTTTAAATGCATCAATACATATCTATTCGGCGTTACGATGAAAAAATGACCTTTAAAGTCATGAATTCGTTTTGATTTTTCAAAGATTTAATATAGATCCTATAATCTGATAAACAAGAATTTAAAAATGCATCCCACACAAGAAATCCTCAGCTATTTGGACAAGCATTTTGAGCGGGAGGAGCTTCTTTTTCGAGGTTTAAGATGAAGTGTAGGGAACAAATTAAACATAAGTATTATTGATGACTCATTGTTGCCTAGTTCGGCTTTTTTTTATGCTCACCCTAATGAAGACAAGTTGTTTGATTGTAAAGTTAGGTGTCTAATCCGCTTTCTCTAGATACTAAGGAAGATAAGTTGATGTGAATTGATGAGGGAAAAATTCACCCTGATTATGATAACAATTTACCCCACTTATGATACCATTTTGAGCACTTTTATATCAAATCAAGTCATTAATTCCTAAGTTTCATCGAAATGTATAAATAGTAGTTATCATGTAAAATATCGTGTTTTTACTAGGTTTTGTACCGGTTTAGTAACCGGAGTGTCGTGTCGGATTTACGCTTGGTATTTTGGTGATTTATTGCAGGATTTTAGGTTGATCGAGATACCGAGTGACGACATGTTTTGAGCCCTAAAAGATGGATTTCGAGGGGTAGAAGAAGATGTCATAAGCTTACGAGTTCAAACAGGATCAATTGTCCTAAATGCTTCTACCGTAACATATCTTCGACGGACATTTGACCCAACTTAAAGGCATTTTTTGGGGAAGACTTCTTCATGAGAGTTTTAAATCTTCAAATGATCTTTCCAACGAATTTCAAATTACGTCAATCGGAGGTTTACAACTCAAGTTATGGCCGTTTTACGAATATCGTGAAGAAGATATTTTTTGTTTTTCCGGTCCAGGCCGGAATAAGCCGCCCGCGCCGGAATAATCATCATTACAGCACGTGGGTCTGACACAGAAGGAATCTGATTCCCTTACCCGGCCCACGCCGGGAAAAGGCCGGCTCGCGCCAGTCCGCCACCCCTATAAATACTCACCTCGATCCAATTGTTTCAGATGTCCCAAAATATATATATACATCTATATATATTTTTTCCTCTGCCTTTTTCTTTTTATTTCTTTTATGTTTTGGGCCCTATATATATATATATATATATATATATATATATATATATATATATATATATATATATATATATATATAGTTATATAGTTGTAATAATTCGAATAGTTTCGTTATAATATCGTTTTCCTTTTGTTCTTTCTTGTTTCGTTTCTTTCATTATCTATATATATCTATATACTTATGTACTTATATATATAATAGTATCTATATATATATACACATATCTATATATATGGTTATGTATTTATATATATCTATATATATATATATATATATGAGTAGCTAATCTCGTTTCATAGCCGAATTATGTGAAAATGGGTGAAATCAACCCTTGAGAAACGAGATGGAGTTGTGTAGCGCTTAATTAAACGTTCGTATGATAAACTCATGTTCAAAAACTTGTTTTGATCATTTACATAGCTTTGAATGAGATTGACAACCTTGTTCACTGCTATGAGATGTGGAAATAGGTATTAGAATCACTAAAACATAGCCTTAATAGTTAGATTGACAACCTAAGTGACACCTTAGGACTATGCTTATTTGAGGTTTTCAGCAGCTTTTTATTCTGGTCAACCATGTTAGGCAAGTTAGCTTTCTAAAGGGAAAGTTAATAAACCTAGTATGGGGGTTAAGCGAGAGTTGTTCAGACCTTAACGCAAGAATAAAGAGTTGACACCCGTGAATGTCATATAAACTGAATCAGTTAAAACACACTCCTTGTCAAGTTTTTCCTATGGGGTAAAAGTAACCTGTTGGATCATAGTTTGGCTATGCTTTTTAATCACCTAGATAAACTCGTTAGAATAATATTTACTTTCTGCATTAGTGTAATATCTCCACCACAACTTTGATCGCCTAGACTAAGACACACGTTCGCTTTGGTACTCACAACCACATTTCTCTTGGGATCGACCTCGTACTCCTGTAGCTATCCTAACAATCTGACCCGGTACTCTGCTGGTTAGAGAGTTAGTTTACCCACGGTTGCGAGTCTTTTATAAATTATATTTTTGTGGGTAGATTTTTAGCTCATCAAAAAATTAAGCTCAATCTGCAAGATCTTCAGAAAACAACAATAAAACAATAAAAATTTTCTCTTTTTTTTCGTTTTTTTTTACACACACACACACGAAATCTAAATAAAACGAAGAAAATAAAAACCTAGGCCCAAGCATTCGGTTCACTTACAAGATATCACAACAATATCACACTTTGTGATTTATTGTTTTTCGATTTGGTGGAAAATTCATAAGTCCTAATATATTAGGATTATAAATTTCTTGGTGAATTTTAATTGTGTAGCGATTACACAAAGAATTTATAAATCCATAAAATTAGAAAATCGTGAATATAGTCATACTAGTTAGACAGTATTTGGAACCGATGAACTAGTGGGAGGATTAACTTAAATATTCATGATTTATTGTTTTTCGGATTATGTAGAAATTCTGAAAATCCTAATAAGACTACCTATTTTTCAAAGTAACGAGTGGGAGCGGGGAAGGTGACAACCGACCCCACGGCCTCTACTGTTGACACAAACACGTGAGAGAATGGTGACGCCTCGTGCCGCTTCGATTTCGGCCCCCTACGGATGGCCTTCACCGCTATCAAAATTCAAGGCTTGGTTTCTAAAAGGATAGGATTTTGAGTACTCGTCGGGTCACTGACCTACCCTACGGCGGCATACTCGGGGCGTACTTAAAAATCTGAAATAGTAGGTCACACTCACAAGGATATTTTTAGAAATATCTTGGCTGAAAAAGGAAGGTAATCAACAATTAAATATGAGATGTTCGATTCTTAAATGGTTTAATTGTTGAGAGAGATTGTCTCAATTTAATCGTCATCTCTTTGACCTACCCTACGGCGGCACTGAGGTGTGAGATTAAATCCTTGGAATGGTAGGATAAACTGCATGCATGACATCACGTTTATTGTTGACGGTGATTTTTACGATATATATGATATTATTTCGTAGCAATTTCCTTCGTGTTTTATTACTTTTTATAGAAAAGTAAGTGTTTAAAGGATTTATTGAAAGAATGAAGTTTGAAAGATGTTTAAGTGCAAAATCGAGTTCTTTACGTGACTTTATTATCTATTTATGTGATTTTACATTTTGCATGTTTTTGTCATGTTGTAGGTACACTTACATGTTATGGAGGAAGCTAAAACGACGTTTAACTGAAGATTGAATAGAATGAGGAAGATGCATATTGAAGACTGAACGCACGTTTGCCATCCGTCCAACCTGGACTGGCGTCCACTGGAGCTACTCAATTCAGGAAAGCATGATTTTTACCCAAACGGGCGTCCAGAAGAGTGGACTGGCGTCCAGGAGGAGAAGTTGGATCAGGATGTTCAGATTTTTAGTGAACGAGCGTTTGAAAATGTATAGGACGGGCATTTGAGAAGACTCGGCCCGACTCGAAGTTTTTATGCATGACTGGACGGGCGTCCATCCACCGCCATTGCCTAAACCGACCTAGAAATCTATAAATACACACGTTTTCTGCAACCCTAGACACGATATTTTTCATCCCTGGCCGCCCCAGCCCCTTTGGGGGCGGCTCTGCTGCAGTTTTTACCAACCAAAAACATCGTTTCTTCTACTTTTAATTATGTTATTTGCATACCAACGATGAATAAAGGCTAAGCGATTCGAACAAGCGTGTGAAGCCGATCATGCAATGTTTTGATTTCGACTTTGGATTTGGTTTTGTGAGTTTTTATTTAAAGTTGTTTCTTTATTACGTTTTGTATTGATTTTGCAATTTATATCGAGAGATGGTTGCTTTGTGATGTTTAACGTTTGATGAAAATCGTAGTAAAGATGGGATTTTTAACCTAAAAAATAACGAGAGTTGCTAGGTTAAATTTCTAGGTTGCTAGATTGAGAAATCTTACACCTTTGTTATGAAAGCGTTAATCTTTAAGATCGAGAGATGAAAGATTAATAGGCGAATTATCTACGAGAGTAGAAATTCATACCTTTGATAGGTGAACCACATCTTTATTAAATCTTCACTAAACGATCGAGGGTAGAAATTGAGAGTTGCGAGATAGGTGGATCATTGCTTGTTCCTCGTTAACTTAATTGAAAGAATCATTGTGCCTTGTTCTTCGTTGCTAGCTTAGAATTTTATTTTCGTTTTAGTTTATAGAATAGAATTAGTTATTTTAGGTTCGTAATCATATTTCCGGCTTTGGATTGACAACCCTCATCCGATTTATTGTATTCGTTTTAGTTTTGTTTTGTGTTTTTCGTGACAAATCTTTAGAAAGATTAATAAACTAGATAAACAACCTCGATTCCCTGTGAGATCGACCCGGTATTAACCTCTATACTACGATCCCTGCACTTGGGGTAAACCGGATTATTTTTATTACTTGTTTGTTTGCTTAGATAAATCCGAGACATTTATTATTCCTAAAATTATTATATGTTGTGGTGTATGATTTCATTTATATTTCTGTCATAATTTATTTTTGCAACTACATATCATCTCAAGGTATCTAAACTGCTAAACATATTGACTAATAACGACTTCGTAAAAGTGGAAAAGTAACAAGAACGTTGAACACATAAATCGAGAATGCAAATTAATTTTTCGGAAGAGGATGTTCCTCTTGAGCTTACAAACATAAGTAACATTGATAAGAATGTCACTGCTGTCACTCGTATTACACGGGAGACAAATTAAAATTAGTTCAAAGATGACGAGAATGATTTGGTATTAATCTCACTAGACATCCCACTGTTCATGAGTAGTGTCTACTCAAATGAACTGCTAGTTCACGGCCATTTCCTTTAAAGAAAGCCAAATAATAGGAAGGTAAATGTCTACAAATGTAAGTCATCAAAACTAAATAAGTTAAAGGCTAAACCGAAATATTAATAAAAGAAAGTAAATGATAAGGAAAGTGATTTCGGATCACTAGCCTGTGAATCCTTAGAGACTTTCTAAACCTAGTAATTTGACTCGAAAGCTAAAGTTCTTTTGCAAGAACAAGGTAGCTGAGCATTCATGATAAAATAGTAGACAACGGGCAGTTATTTCAGCTAAGATAGTGGGAGTGATATAAGGAAATAAATTTCGGATTTTAATCTTTGAATATCGCAGAAATCTAATTTCCGTTTTCAGATTCATTGGAACAAATGGATTCACTTTCACATCGGTAATATAGTTGCCTTAAAGAAAGCGAATATGACATTTGTATACGATTCTGAGACTCGGACTTTTGTCTGATAAAATCAAAACCACTAAGTAATGCCGAAAAGGTATATGTAACACATCATAAACTATTAAGACAAATGGTTTCTGTATTTAGATAAATGATTCTTCATCATCTATTAATTAGTGCATATATCCTAGAGATAAGATCTGAAGACAGGCTAAGGGTGATTCCTATCTCCCAGTCTAAGAACACTATCTCAAAAGAAAAATGACTAAGTAAACTTTCAATTAGGAAAGGTTAATAGAGCTAAAGAAGTATCATAGCTTGTTCATATTGACCTTCGGGGTCTTATAAAGGATACAAGCTAGTAGGAGCTTTTGAGTAATAGACCTTTTTGTCTAATGACTACTCGAAACGCCGATTAGTTTGTCTAAATATTTGGTGGAATCTCTGATATTACTAGAGAAACGAGTATTGTAGGTATGGCATGGTTTTGTCACTGATGCTTGGCCTACCTCCGAGTGAAATGATTTCACTAAAAGGATAAACCATAGATTGTCTTGTATAGTTATTGATATGCTAAAATGCACTGCTTAACTCAATTAAGATATTGGTTGCAAAATAACGGTTTACATTATTATAAAATACCGAGAAGTCTACCTAGAAGATGCTAATGAATTTGTGGATAAAGAGTGAAGTGCATTTACTCCACTTCCGCAAATAGAGGTATTTAGCACTAGTGCTTGAAGGTAGGACTGGAGATTTTGCATACACGTTCAAATGGTGACAGTTCGTGAAATATCTTGATACAATGAGTAAAAGGTTGGTTATAAGATTCTGAAGATCGGATAGTGACGCTTATACTGCCACAGCCTTTCTGAAAGAATGTTTAAATAACAACATTGGACCTTGATATACTACTTTTATATGATTAAATATACGTTATATTATTATGTTTTATCAACGAATTCTATATAAAATATATGAAATTATGATATAAATAGTATGAAATGTTAATCTTTATAGTTTAGAGTAGTTAGTAGTAAAACTTAGTAATAATAGTGAAAAGTTATCATTTTGTACCAATTTTAGTAAATCGGAATGTCGTGTCAGATTTACGTGGGTATTTATGGTATTTTATTGCAGATGTATAAGCCAAGACCCCGAGAATCGACATTTTGAAGTATAATCATATCTCTGAAAGGATTTAGAGAATGTCACGAGCTTAAGTGATCAATCGAATTGCTTAAGTGGTCAAGTGGTCAATCGAAGTGGTCAAGTGGCTAATCGATTCGATTTAGTGGTAATCGAGAAATATCTTCGACAAACGAATGGCTCATCAAAACGATATTTTCTGAAGAAGAGTCCTTCATGAAAGTTGTAGATTTTTCCGAGAGCTTTCCGATGCCTCTTGAATCATGTTGTTTGGAGATCCAGAACTCGAGATATGAATTTTAGAAGTTTTATTCCAAAATATATAATTTATATCCGAAAATTGGAAATTAAGGGAGATGAATGTGATGATTACACCGGCCTGATCCGGCTATGACCCGCCCGGTCCGGCCTTCATCCAAATTTCTATAAGGAGCATCGATCTGCAGAGCAGATCGAGGGTACCAATATATATATACATATAGCATATATATATATATATATATCTCCTCCTTCTTATTTTCTTTTTATTTTAGTAGTTGTAAATAGGCCTTATGCCAAAAATAATAATACCGTAGTATTGTTGTAATGCTCGAGAAATTATCGGAAGTTCGGTGTTGTTGAAGTCGTTGTAATATCCGGAAGAATACGACCTCTGATTCAGCATTTGTAATCGGGTAAAATTTCTAAAGTATTTACGTTTGTTATGTTTGTTTTTATCTTTTTAGTCGTTATAATGTTTTTAGGCTAAATCTAATAACTAGCCAAAGTTATGTAATCGTTTTATTTCGATCTTTTTGGTAAATGAATGTTGTCTAAGTAAAATTTTACTAAAATTGAGTTAATTGAATCTTTTTCTATTTTGCAACGTATTGATAATATTCGGATTGACGTAATTAACCAAGATGAATCGCAACATATTACCTAACGATGAACTGACCAGAGAAGTTAGGATATGAGATAAAAGATAGAAAACCGGAGGGTAAAATTGGCCGTGCGAAAGCGTGACAACGGAATCCTATTTCCTACCCGGGGGCAGATTTGTCTTGGGAAAGATGAATCTTATTAAATTTGTGCTCAAGATCGTAATAATGTTAAAATCAACGGTTTAATTGAAACTAACACCGGAAAGTTAAATCGATCCGCGCGACAACCGGAGCCTTTTGAATAACATCGCCGTCGACAAACGGAATAACCTCTTTTATCCGGGGTAGATTTGTACTCGGTACCTGTTCAGACTAACTGAGATTAGCATGGGGCAGTTGTGGAGATTAAACTGATGACAATTTGACATATGACAATTTCATACGCTCGTGTGAGGAGGAATTGTTAACCTCAGGAGTGCACCGTTTCATTTACTCAATTGGACCTAATATAAAAGGAAAGATCGAGCACATTCCGTTTACTGAAAAAGATCGTATAAATCAATTATATAAACTTTGGCTAGTTCTATAAAATTATCTGTCTAGTCTATTATTATAAACTATATATTGGTATATATATATATATATATATATATATATATATATATATATATATATATATATATATATTTTACAATCCATGTACATATATATATATTTATATATCTATATATATTATATTAGAATAACTTTTAAATTACGCATTTACTTTATGTTAAGTAGAATAATAGTAATCTGTGTTATAAAATTGCGGTTTAGATCGAGTTAATAACAGATCTTTGGTGTTTAACCACACTTAAAAGAATTACCACGTTTCCCTGAGGATTCGACACTCTGACTCACCACACTAGCACTATGATTTGACCCGGTACACTGCCGGTAAGGATTATAATAGCACTAGAAAAGGTCCGTCAGACCTTGAAGTAAAGTTACTCAGGGAGTTATTATCTGATTTAATCAGACCACATCCAACATTGGTTGTTGGGGAATAGGCTGATAAATACTACTAAACTAGATCAGAATGTCAATCCACCCAAATGCAGTGGGAGTATGGTTTATCCATTGACTCACTGTGATTAAGAAGACTTTACAGTCTGCTGGGGGTGGTTGATCACCTATGGTCCTTTTTGGAGGACTGTATAGGATTGTGAAAATAAGAGGTTGGTTTAAAGCCATATACCTGTAAATGGATTTTTGGTACTCTTGTTCTATTCACAATCTTGTAGAACCACCTGAGTGTCTCAGGCCCAATGGGAGTAAATGGATCTACATGGAAAAGAGTCGAATGAATGAGAAAGTTTATCTTTTTAGGAAAAGCCAAGTGGTCCAGGGATAATTCCATGAGAAGTAGATAGTTCAATAGGGGCGATGCCCTGAAGTCTCTCACCATTCAGTCTTGCTTGACTCTATGGAAAGCAGGAAGATTACCAGGGGTGATGCCCTGAAACTTCCTTGCCGAACAAAGGAGCTTGAATTCATTCGGAACGGAAGGGTTTTAGGTTAAAGCCAATGACAGATGCTTATATCCATTGGTGGATTAAAGAAAACCTCTAGGTCATTAAAAGCCACATATTTGAAATGTGTGAGCTTGACCAAAAGTATTGATGAGTCTTTTGTAGACTGGAAAATCAATATTGGTAAAGTAGTAAACATTAGTGTTTATAAAGGATAACACTGCAACAGTTGAGAACAACATGAGTGTGTTATCTGAAGACAAGAACTGACGAGCCAACGCTTCTCTGAATTAGAGAAGTGGATTATATTCTTAGAAATCAATTCGGTCGAATTCATGAGAACAAGTTGTGGCAGTATCCCATCCATCTTATTGTTTAAGATGATAATGCATTTTCGTATGCAACATTCAATGAGAGGTTTTCTATCCAACCCCTCACGGAATAATTCTCTCAAATCTTCGGATATAGAGAAAATAGGATAAGTTCTCTTTTGGATAGAGAATGTCAGATTATTAAAAGTCAATTGTAATCGAATCTTGGATTCGACTATCGATAGCAGTATAGTGCATCCTCAAGTATCTTAAGAGAACGAGGAATCATATGCTTGTGTATTCGGGTGCGAACCTGAGTGTTGTTGACTACACTGATTCTAATTATTTTGTCGGATTAAGGATGATCGTGAATCGATCTCAGGCTCAGTGTTTACTTATAGTGATGGAGCTATAGTCTGGAGCAATCTAGCAATGCCGATTTGACTCTGTTAGTTGAATACATAGCAGCTTTCGGAGCAGCTAAAGAGGCAGTGTGGGAGATTGTTAGATGTAGAGTGCCTGAAAGGCAATCGTTGCTTGTCTATACGGGCAAGTGGGAGATTGTTGGAAGTAGCGCCCGAAAGGCAATTTCTGTAATTTTTTATAATTAATAAATGATAGATTTATTCTCATCTTATTATTTGCTTCGTGCTTATAAGTAATACATTGCTGAAAACCCCAAATCATATCATATATAGCCATATAACTTAGTGTGTGTCACAAATGAGGATTAAGTTTATGGTGATACACTTGAAATGTTAGTCCGTGGTGAACTTAATCAAAGTATGGGGTCTATTGATTAAACCACCATTAATGCGCCCAGAACACTTTATGCAGTGACCGTCTTATCCGGACCGTCGACATTGGTTGTCTAAGTGGGGCATTTATATATGATGAGAGTCATATAGGACTGGACCAATTTAATCTGCGTTTCTCATATAATTCTATGATTGAAAAATCTTATTAAATCACAAGATGATCATATATGGATTAACCTTAATCCTGAAGTGATTGCATACTCCTACTTGTTTCAGGATAGGGTTTGATGTGTTCGTTAAAGATCGTTAAGAGGCGCGGTTTGAATCACTTTCACGTTGGCACTATTCTGGAATGAGTGAGAAGTGTGTGTCTCATATATATGGAATCCATTCCTTCCTGCAGGAGGTAAAAAGACAATCCCCTTATTTGTTAATTTTAGAAACTGATCGATCCGCGGAGTTCGTATTGGTTATGAACTAATTGATCACTAGTGGGTTAATGGTAAATAAGGATAAGATGTATTGAAGAAGGTTTACAGAAATAATCCCGCTTCATTACGTATAGTCTATGGAGGGTTATTATGTATGTAATGATTATATCAATGGACACTTATCGACTCGACGTTTTGAGAATAAGTTATATCTATAATCGATAGAGTTCAGTTTCGGATTTATGGTGGTGTAATTCTGGAATTAATAAGTTGAGTAGAAATATTCTGTTCGATGAATATTTTATTCAATTTATTGTAGCTACTGGTTATAGGTCCATGGTCCCCGGGTTGGCTCCTAACACGCAAGTGTTTTCTCGTTTTATGGACCTCGAGAATAAATAGTTGGTCTATTTAATGAATATGCGGATATTATTTATTTGATAAATAATAGGTAAAAATAGAAAAGACATTTTCAATTATCCCAAATGGCATAAAAATGGCGCCATATTATTTGGTTTTGGGAAAATAAATTTTCTCCTAATCAATTATAATGTGGATAATGTAATTATTTATGTGTTAAATAATTATAAATAAGAAATTAGTTTTCTTATTGGATAAATAGGAAATTTGTTTTCCTATTAGATAAATGTTTTACTTTCCTAAAAGGAAAAGATAAATTTGTGTGTAAAAGATAAACTCTTAAATTATTAGTTATATCCTATATAAAAAGAGTTTCTTCCAACACAAAATGGTTAACAATCCAACGCCATTTTAGATAAAAGAGGTGCCCCATTATGTGAAAATTTTGGAAAAGAAATTTTCCTAGATTATGTCACATGTGTAATTAATTAATTATCTATTTGTTGGATAATTAATGGAAAATAAGAGATTGACTTTTTTGGGGATTTATCTCTTATCTTTTGGCAAATATATTTTCCTTGTGGGAATAGGTAAATATGGTGTGAAAAGGATAACACATTTGACTAGTTATTTTTCTATATAAAGAGAGTTCCTCCTAACATAAAAATACACATTAATTGCGCCACTTATCACCAAATAGAAGAGAAAAATTATTTTCTTGTTCTAGTCATTAAGGGGAGAAAAACTAGGGTTTTTCTTGGGCATGTTCTGTAGGATGTAATATCGCCGGATGGATCTAAGATCCACCCGATTACGCAGCGGAAAGTACAAGATCTAGATCTAGTCAACCAAAGCACATATAATAATAGATCTAAACCTACGAGGGGGTTAGATTGCTTACCAGTTTATGGTGAATAAACTCCAAGAACAATCTTCAATCCAAGATCCAAGCTAGATGAGAAGCCACAGTCTTCCAACGTGTGTCTCCAAGCACCACTAGGTGGATGGTGTTTCAAGCCGTTTGACCTCCTCGATATGCTACCGGAATAATCCCGAGAATTATCCCAACTCGAAACCCTAGTATTTAGGCCGAAATATCAAAGCCTTATACTTCTCAATAATTTCAAAATTTGTGATGTGACATATGGCTTGGGATAACTCTCTTTATATAGGAGAGTAATCCTTGTCCTCCAAGGATTTAATAATTAAGAGATAATTATTATGTTAATCCTTAATTTAAATATAAGATAAATATAATATATATCCCAAACTAATCAGGATAAATAAATATATTATCCAATATTCCATGATTTATCATTTAACAAATAAATAATTAAATCATATATCAAATAATTATCCAAGAAAACAAATTTCTCTCTAATTAAATAATAATCCAAATTTCGGCCAACACCCTAAAATATAGGGCCAATCGAAATTCTTGACATATTGGGCTGAGTCCACGAAAAATTTCCTTTTTCATGTATTTAATTATCTAGTCCAACTAAACAATTAATCCACATATCAATTAAATAAACGAGGTACTTAGAGTTTTCAGTAGTGTCTTAATTATAAGCATACATGCATATAATAAGATGAATTATTAATTCTGTCCTAAAACAATTAAATAATTGTCTTTCGGGCACTACACCTAACAATCTCCCACTTGCATGAAAGGTAAGTGAATTAATTGTTTTAGAGCACACCCTTTATATCTATATCTACAACATTCTCCCACTTGCTCAAAACAAGTGAGACGTATCCCTCAATTCTGTACCCTCCAAGCGCATCTTAGTGATTCATCCTTCTAAGCACGACCGGAGTGTGCCGCCGCAGGGTAGGTCAGTGACCCGGCGCGTAATTAGAATCCGAATACCATGTGACTTGGTACACTGATCTGGTAGGTTAGCGGCTTGAGTCAATCTTTGGGATCGAAACGTCGCCCTTCCATCTAATCTCGTGGTACGATTGCAATATGCTTATGACCTCTAGTGATTGAAAAATCCTTATGAGCTACCTCTCCAATGTTTTCACAATGAAGTGGTATCGGCTTACTGGATAATACTTCAGCACATGAGTAAACACTGAAACCGAGATCGATTTAACGATCATCCTCAATTGACCTAAAGCCAGAATCAGTGTTATCACTTATATTCTAGTTTGCACCTGAATATGCTAGCATATTATTCCTCATTCTCCCGAAGAGACTTGAGGATTCACTAAACATCCTATTTAGTATTCATCTGCACGTTTAGACAAGCATTCCTAAGAGGTAGGGTAGACTACATCGTTGAATGTTGCATAAATGCAAGAATATCTTAACCAGGTGAATGGATGGGATTGCCAATGATCGATTCTCAAGAATTTGAGCGAATCAAATCCTTTAGAATGAATCCCGATGGCATGTAAGACTCTGACTTCAGATAACACACCCATGTTGTTCCAACTGTTTCAGTGTTACCATTCACAAACACTAATATACATACTACTTTACTAATATTGATGCCCAGTCTACGAAAGACTTATCAATATTCTGGTCAAGTCCACATATTAAAATATATGACTTTGAAATGACCTAGAGGTTTGCTTTAATACCCAAAGGATATAAGTTATGGCAGGCATCCTGCCAAAAGGTTCTTTCTGAATAAATTAAGATACCGTTAGTCTCGTAAAAAAAAGGTCTTAGGGAATCACCCTTATTTTTTGTTTTGTAACGAATCCGTTATTTGTTCTTTGCTAAAACCCTTCTGTTCTGAATGAGTTCAGATTCCGTTGTTCGGCAAGGAAGTCTTAGGGAATCACCCCTATTTCCCACTTTCTGACGAAATCAAGCAAGACTGAGTGGTAAGAGAGATCACGGTCTGGTTAACTCTCTACCAGTGTTCTAAAAATCGCCCTGGGCGATCTCCTAGGCGCCGCCTAGGCCCTGGACGATCCCCAGGCGTCCTCGACTTGGCTCTAGGTGATTTTCTGGGCGCCCAAGTGTGCTGGGCGATTTTCTGGGCACTCCTGGACCCTTCTAGGCGCTCCTAGGCCCTTCTGGGCGCCCCTAGGCCCTTCTAGGCGCTCCTAGGCCCTCCTAGGACCTTCTAGGCGCTCTTAGGCCCTTCTAGGCTATTAGGGTTTCATCTGGGCAGCATCAAGGTTTCCCAAGTGTTTAGACAAGAAAGAGGCATAAAACCCTAAAACCCCCCTTAAAACCCTAAACCCCCCTCGTAAAAACCCTAAACCCCCCCGTAAAAACCCTAAAACCCCCCATAAAACCCTAAAACACCATGTAAAAACCCTAAATCCCCCTTAAAACCCTAAAATCGCCTAGGCGCCGCCTAGGCGCCCCTGTAGCGTACCGAGGTCACCTAGCGAGTTTTAGAACATTGCTCTCTACCGTTTAGGGAATCACCCCTAAATTTTTCTCAGCTTTGCGTTGAAAGTTAAACTTTCCTATTCATTCGACTCTTTTCCGTGTAGTTCCAATTACTCCCACTGGGCCTGAGATGCTCAGGTGGTTCTACAAAAGTTTCAACAGAACTGGAGTGCAAACAACTCCATTCACAGGGTTATGGCTTTTAAACCAACCTCTATGATCAGGATCCTACACAGCCCACAAAGGACTATAGGTCATCAATCTACTCTATAGACCGTAAGGTCCTGCAATGGGTAATGAACAAACCATACTCCCACTACGTTCGGGGTGGATCGATGTACTGATCTAGTTTAGTAGTTTTTGTTAGTGTTATCACCAATTGCCGGTGTTGGATGTGGACTGAACAAATCAGTTAATAACATCTTGAGTACAAATACTTCAAGATCCAAAGCTATGATTTATAGACTCTATCAGACCAATTTAGACAGTATAACCGTCATTCTCTGATTTTACGAGTTCTATAATCAACCTTTACTCAATGCATCAAGATATTTCACGATCTGAACGTGTACGCAAAATTTCCAATCCTACCATCAAGCACTCGGTGCTAAATGCCTCTATTTACGGAAGTGGGGTGAACCGAATTCACTCCTTATCCATAAATGCGTAGGCATCTTTTAGGTAGACTTCTCAATTTTTCATTACAACGTAAACCGTTATTTTGCAACCAATATCTTAAATGAGTTCAGCAGCGTATCATAGCACATCAATAACTATATAAGGCAAATTTATGGTGTATCCCTTAGTGAAAACATTTCACTGGGAGGCAGGGCGAGCATCAGTCCCGAAGACTACGCAATAACCTATTTCTGAGTATGGAATACTCTATCTCCGGTGAAATAAGAGATTTCCTCCAAATATTTTGGATAAACTTACCGGAGTCTCGAATAGTTGTCAGACAAGATGTCACTACTTCAAAAGCTCCCACTAGCTTGTACCTTTCTTATGACCCCGAAGGTTGTTATGAACAAGCCATGTTACTTCTTTAAATCTATTACCCTTTCCTGATTGAAAGGAAACTTAGTCATTGTTCCTTTGAGACAGTGTTCCTTTGACTGGGAGATAGGAATCACCCTACGCCAGTCTTCAGATCTTGTCTTTAAGGAATATGCACTAATTAATAGTATATAAAGAAGTGTTTATCTAAATACGTAAACCATTTGCGTTTATATTGTTTAAGATGTGTTACATATACCTATTCAGTATTTCTTAGTGGTTCTGACTTTATCAAACAAAAGTCCGAGTCTTGGGTTCGTGCTACGAATGTTATATTCATTGTCAATAAGACAAACAAATTATCCTATTGAAAATGAATACGTTCGTTCCAACGAATCCGAAAACAGAAAATGAATTTTCTGTGATACTCAAGAATTGAATCCGAGATTCATTTCCTTATATCACTCCCACTAGTCTATCTGAAATAACTGCCCGTTGTCTATTTTATTTATCGTTTAATGCAAAGCTACTTAGTTCTTCCAAAGAACTTAGCTTTTTGAGAAAATTGCTAAGGATGCATTGGTCAGTGATCCGAAATCACTTTCCTTATCATCTAATTTCCAATTTATTAATTTTCCGGTTTAGCCTTAAAACTACTTAGTTTAGATGACTAAGACGTATAAACATTATTTTCCATTCTCGACTTTCCTTAAATGGAAACAGTCTTGAACTAGCAGTTCGTTTGAGTAGACACTACTCTTGAACTGTGGGATGCCTAATGATAGTGTTACTTGCTTGGACTATCGATTTTTCTAATCGACAAATCATAAGACCATAGCTCACACTAGTTTATCGGTTCCAAATACCGTCTAACTAGCAACACTTTGTATTTATGATTTTTCAAAGATTAGAAAATCCCCCAGAACTAAGCTCCCACTAGTTTATCAGTTCCAAATACTGTCTAACTAGCAATGTTGTGTTCATGATGTTTCAAAGATTATAAAATCTCCAGAACTAAGCTCCCATTAGTTTATCAGTTCCAAATACTGTGTAACTAGTAACGCTTTATTCTTGTTTTTCCAATGAATGGAAAAACTCTTGTGCAGTCCATTACACATTTCTAATGATTCAGAAAAACAACAAATCATAAGACTAAGGCTCCCACTATTTTATCGGTTCCAAATACCGTCTAACTAGCAATGCTTATGTATATGATTTTCCAATTTTTCAATTTAGAAATTTGTTGTGTAATTACACCTTTTAAAATTCACTAAATGAATTTTTCTGATAGTCCTATATCATCTTTTGTAAACTAAGTATGGTCGTCTCTCGTTCAACACGAATGACAGAAATGAAATACCTATACTATGTCACTTAAAATTTAAAGGCTCAAGAGAATAAATCTCTTCCGAAAAATTAACTGCATTTATTGATAATTCACAACGTACTTGTTACTTTCCACATTTTTAATGAATTCCTATAACTAACAGTTTAGTAGCCTAGAGATTTAGTTGTAAAATAAATATGACAGAAAGTTAAATTCAAAATTAAAATTTCACTACTAGATTTTTATTTTAGGAATAATAAACTTGTTTAAAGTCTATCCTACCATTCCAAGGATTTAACCTCGCACCTCAGTGCCGCCGTAGGGTAGGTCAAAGAGGTGACGGTTAAACTGAGACAATCTCTCTCAATGATTAGGCTTCGAGAATCGAACATCTAACAGGAATCAGACATCCCGGACTTTAATCATTGATTACCTTCCTTTTTCTAACCTAGATATTTCAAAAATATCCATAAAGAGTGTGACCTACTATATCAGATCTCAAAGTACGCCCCGAGTATGCCGCCGCGTAGGTCGGTCGATGACCCGAGCAGTACCGAAATCCTATCCTTTCGGAGACCAAGCCTTGAATTTTGATAGGGGTGAACACCATCCGTAGGGGGCTGAAATCAAATCGGCTCGAGGCGTCACCCTTCTCTCACGTGCTTGCACCTATAGTAGGGGCCGTGGGGTCGGCTGTCGCCTTCCCCGCTCCCACTCAATAATTTGAAAAAAGTGGTGGGTTTACTAATTACGATTTCGGTCTTGACAATAAGAAACAATAAATCAAAGTACTCCGAACAGGGTCGGTTATGTAGGCAAGCCTACGCCGTCTTATTCGTTGGAACATATGTGACATTTCAGGCCAATCCGGCAAGAGAAGTCCCGTTTAGCCCGAAGGCTTATCGGCTATGCTAAGTCTTGTCGAACTACTGTAACATACATCACACGTGGAGGGGAGTCGATTGAGCCGAAGCTCTGTTGAACTCGCCCAACCATGGTTAGACCATTTCCGAACCCATGTACTAAGATTTTCCGATTTCTAAATTGTCACCCAAAGCGTAATCTCATTTCTGTTTAAGGTGGGTTCACCGAAAACTCAACGATTTATCTAAGTGGGATTCACCGAGAATCCATCACTAAAATCGTAACGATTGACAAAACCCGGTTCCTCGGTTTTAATAATTAGTTACTTATTTTAATTAACTACCACATATTAATTAAAAAAAACTATTAACTAATTAAATTATACGGGTTATACATGCCTAATTTATTCGAAATAAACTAGCTACATGTATGCATTGGAGTGGATTCATGATATGATGCATGTCATGGCAATTTTCCGGTTTTTATCACATAATTTCGATCATACACGAAAAAATAACGGAAAAATAAACACCGAGATGGACCGTTGGTACCCCCGACTAACCTATTTTCTAAGGAAAAGTAAAACTAATTCTAAGTCTTCAAATCTCGATCTTCGATCTTAATCTTGAAACTTCCGCATCTCGTACTTTCGATCTTGACACGAACCACGAATTACGAGGAGAGAAGGCTGTAATATACCAATATATTTAAAACATATCTATATTAAATTGTTTTATAATTTTTTTTATTAGGACACGACAGTTATAAAAAAAAATTAATTTTTTTTTATTATCCATTACGGCAGAAAGTTTTTTTTAAAATTTTATTTTATGTTTTGATTGACCTAATGCCAATCTAAAAGCAAAGTTAACAAAAAAAAGCCAACCAGGTGCCGCAATAAGAAATATGTTGCCGCAAGATGTCAACATAAAAAAAAAAAAAAAAAGCTGCCGTGAAAAAAAATAGCCGAGGCTATTAAAATAAAAAAAAACATTCGGCCTCCTCTCGTTTTTACCTTTTTAATGATCTTAAACATCATGATCTTCGTCGTTTCGTACCCGGAACATCATAAAAATTACAAAGATTCTATCTTGTATAATATTTTTGATTGCATAAAAAAAATACAAATCCTATGCTCAATTGATACTAATCAAAAGAGCTAAAAAATATATCTACGGGTAAACAGTACCAACTCCAATCCATCTCTTCAACCACGACAATCACAAGGCAACATACATGATATAAAATTCGATGCACATACATACATACGAAATTATAAAAAAAAACATCTAAAATATGCTTTTTCACTCCTAGATCTAAAATTCATATACTTTGATTGATAGATCAAATGCTCCGATACCACTTGTGGGATGTAATATCGCCGAATGGATCTAAGATCCACCCGGTTACGCAGAGGAAAGTACAAGATCTAGATCTAGTCAACCAAAGCACATATAATAATAGATCTAAACCTACGAGGGGGTTAGATTGCTTACCAGTTTATGGTGAATAAACTCCAAGAACAATCTTCAATCCAAGATCCAAGCTAGATGAGAAGCCACAGTCTTCCAACGTGCATGTGTCTCCAAGCACCACCAGATGGATGGTGTTTCAAGCCGTTTGACCTCCTCGATATGCTACCGGAATAATCCCGAGAATTATCCCAACTCGAAACCCTAGTATTTAGGCCGAAATATCAAAGCCTAATACTTCTCAATAATTTCGAAATTTGTGATGTGTCATATGGCTTGGGATAACTCTCTTTATATAGGAGAGTAATCATTGTCCTCCAAGGATTTAATAATTAAGAGATAATTATTATGTTAATCCGTAATTTAAATATAAGATAAATATAATATATATTCCAAACAAATTAGGATAAATAAATATATTATCCAATATTCCATGATTTATCATTTAACAAATAAATAATTAAATCATATATCAAATAATTATCCAAGAAAACAAATTTCTCTCTAATTAAATAATAATCCAAATTTCGGCCAACACCCTAAAATATAGGGCCAATCGAAATTCTTGACACATTGGGCCGAGTCCACGAAAAATTTCTTTTCCAAGTATTTAATTATCTAGTCCAACTAAACAATTAATCCACATATCAATTAAATAGTCCAATCCAACTATTTAATATTATTTGAGGTGAAACGACGAGAAAACATATGCATGTTAGGAGCCACGTCGGGGACCATAGACCCATATTCAGTAGCTACAATAAATTAAATAATATTATCCGTCAGACCGAACAATAATATTCAATCTTATTAATTCCGGGATTACACCACCATAAACCCGAAACTGAACTCTGCCAAATAAAGATAACTTACACTCAACCATGAGTTGATAAGGTGTCCACTGATATAATCATTATATACGGATAAATCCTCCATAGACTGTTCGTTTCGATTCGGGATATCTCCGTAGACCCTTCTCGAAACCTCTTATCCTTATTTACCATTAACCCCATAGTGATCAATTAGTTCATAACTAATATAATATGAACTCTCGGGATCGATCAGTTTCTAAGATTAACAAATAAGGGAACTGTATGTCTACTTCCCGAGGGAAGGAATGGATTCCATATCTGTGATAGCACATACTACTCACTCATTCCAGAATAGAGCCAACGAGAAGTGTTGGACCATATACTACGAAGTGATCCTTACTAACACATCAAACTCTACCCTAGTCTAAGCAGTCGTTTGTGATCACCTCAGGATTAAGATTAATCCATATATGATCATCTTGTGATTCGATAAGACTTCTCGATCACGGAATTATATCGAGAACTCAAATCAAATCGGTCCAGCCCTATATGATTATCATCATATATAAATGCCCCATTAGGTACCCTATTACCGACAGTCCGGATAAGACTGTCACACCATAAAGTATTCTGGGCGCATTATTAGCTTAGTAATCATGAGACCCGTACTCAGATTAATCAACGCTACGGACTGAGTTAATTTTAAGTACATCTCACTAACTCAATCTTCTTGTGTATAGCCATACACTGAGTTATGTGATTACATAAACGAGGTACTTAGGGTTTTCAGTAGTGTCTTAATTATAAGCATACATGCATATAATCAGATGAATTATTAATTCTGTCCTAAAACAATTAGATAATTGTCTTTCGGGCACTACACCTAACATATTCGAGGAGGTTCTACGGCGGGGATCGACGTCCACTAGTCGTCGCTTGGAGATACAATCCGGAAGATCACGGCTTCTCTCTTTGGTCGATTGCCTATTTCTCTCTGGTTGGGGTAAATCTACTTACTTTCTTGTAGATTAATTTATTATGCGAATCATGTCGTGGTAAAATCGTAAATGAATCTAATTCGTAGCTTCCGCTGTGCAAGATCGAGTGTCTCGATCGGTGCTGTGAATCGGATCTGACGATCTAATTATGGATCGGATCCGGATTCGGGTTTCTGTATATCCAGCAGGGGCTGTTTACCAAAAGAAACGCCGGAGGATTGGGGAAGAATGCGAACCATGACCACAGTTTTAGGAAGGAGAAGGAGAGTAGACCTGGGCGGTTCCGGCGCTAAATCCGGTTCGGACCTGCTGGTTCCCGGGTCTAACCCCGTCGGTTCCACGGGTCCACAGAACCGGAGGTTCCACGGTTCCTACCCGGTTCTAGGTTCCACCGGACCCGCCCCGCCCGGAACCGGCCTGGAGGACCCGAACCGGCGATTTTATAATTTTTTTTTTCTTCCCTTCAAAATTTGACCAACAGTCCAAATTGACCAACGTATATATATTCAAAAATTTGAATAAATTTTGTTTAGTAAATGGTGTTGTTAATTAATGTATTAAATATGTGGGTAATGAAATATATCGTAACACTTTGACTAATCAAATAATCAAATACTACTACCATTTAAATTATTGTGACAAGCATGTAAATAAATAACACTTAACAACGTATATATACTACTACTATTTAAATTAGTGTGTTTGTATTTTGAATAGGGGGAAGGGGCTACAAGGACAAAAAAAAACATAAATGGGTCTGGAAGGACATTCTTTTTTTTCGGATGTTATAAAGGACAAAAACAAAATATTTGGACAAAAATACCCCTTGTTACTTTTTACCCCTCTACAAATAGTAACAGTCAAGAAACAAGTAGTAACAGCCCATAAAATGTCGTAACATCCAATGAAAAATAGTAACAGCCTAAAAACAAGTAATAACAGCCTTGAAAAAAATCGTAACACCCAATGAAAAAGAAGTAACAGCCTAAAAACAAATAGTAACAGTCTTAAAACAAGTAATAACAGCCCGTAAAATATAGTAACGGCTAATAAACAAGTCGTAACAGTCCCGTAAAATGTCGTAACATCCTAAAAACAAGTAGTAACAGCCTAAAAAGAAGTAGTAACAGCCCGTAAATTGTAGTAACGGCCAATAAACAAATAGTAACAGCCCATAAAATAGATAAAATACATCAAAAAAATGTAGTAACGTTACAAAATTAATAGTAACAACCCTAAACCCTAAAAATTTTCAAAAAAAAAAAAAAAAAAAAGCGTCGCTTAAACTCTCCGCAACAATGACCATAGATTAACTCCTTCGCGGTGCATATGGCCCTGATCCGGTGGCACGGCCGTAGGAGATGAACCAAAGAATGGATTTTTTGCAGATGAAGCAAAGATTCGACCATCAATTATCCATTCAACGGCGAAAATCGGGAAGCCGGCCATCATAATGTAACCTGCGTCTCTTTGACTTACTACCACCGCGCGAGAGAGAGGTGCTAGAGCAGTTTTTCCGGCATCGGTGCCGTCTTTCCACTAGTTTTTCCGGCATCAATTTGCCGTCTTTCGCAAACAATCTTCTCGAGTCAAGGCCTAAGTGGCCCGATCAATCCCAGGCAACGGATTCATAAGTTCTATGGCAGCCATGGACGATGCTGCTGCTTTTTCCCCCTTTTTTTTCCCTCTTCTTCTACATATATTTTGGCTGCAAATTCTACCAAACCAATTCTGATTGGAAAAAAAAACTAATTACTACTAGACAATTTTTGAACGCTGAACGCTGATGCCATCAATTTGAATTCCGGTGATAGTTCCGACCAGAATAGTGTTTGCCGGCAAGAAGGATTTACAGATGCAAAATAGGTTTAATTAGAAAAAAGGGTATTTCGGTAATGTTAATTAAGTTTTGTCCTTTCTAATCATCCATGTACTTGTAGCCTAATAAATATATTAGTTTGTCCTTTTGGACAAAAACCTATTTTGAATATTAAGTGTATTAGACTATTAGTATGGTGTTAAGTAATGTGTATCAACTATCAAGTGATTCAAGTGTGCCATGAATGCCGTCATTGATGTATTGTTCAATTATGTAATGGTGTTGCTTAATAAAACAACTTTTATATACATTTTGCCTCGATTCATTAAGATATAAAATCAACTTATATACATAATATTATAAGTGTAAATCATCGTAATCACTAAATGAAATATAAGTTTAATTTACTTACAAATCAATCATAAAAAATAAACAATTAGAAAACTATATTCTTTAATTTACTTACAAATTATCTAAAATATAAGTTATGAAATTAAATATTATATATAGATTGGTTGAAATTAAATATTATACAAGCCGTGTGTTTATTTTTTTTAAACATAGTTATGATATTAATAATTATATATAGTTTAATAACCAATTAGAATTTATTATTAATTTTAACGTAAGTTATACAAATTTTGTAAAAAAAAAATTGATTTTTTTGGAACCGTGATTGGAACCGTGATCTGAACCGTCTGGACCCGGGAACCGCTGAGACCTGGACCCGGACCGGGGTGATGAGAGTCAAATTGGCTATCATTTTCTATGTAATTATACCTCGTTTTATATGTTTTCTGAGACATTTGGTTGTATTTTGATGTATTTACACCTTGGTTATCATTTCGGGACCTAGGACGTAAAGTCCGGGATTCTCGGTCTTTTTCGGTGTAATTTACTATACTCTCGGTCACCCTAGTGTCCTGTAGGGATTATGTGTGGTATTTTTTGTGATTTTGCAGGACTTAGGTGTTTGAGATGTCCGGAAGGCGAGATACGAGGATTGGAACGTGTGCCCGAAGCTTAAACGTTCAAATGGACCAAAACGCGGTGGTACTACAACCATACCTTCCACTGATCTGTATTTTGATTAACCTTAGAGGCATATTCTGGGCTGGACATCATCATGAAAGTTGTAGACAATTTCATTAACTTTCCAACGGATTTTGAATCACTTGATTTGGAGGTCTACACACACAGTTATGCCCGTTTTTCTGAGGGCCTGTCACCTCAGAAAGTTGCTGATCGAGTTTGTGAAGGAAATAATCTGACGGGCGTGCGCCCGTCACCAAAGACGCCCGCCCGTCACCACAGGCGCCGCGCACTGCCAGGTCAGATCTGAAAAAACACCTTTATACACCCTCATTTCGATCTATCATCCAGATCGCTCCTTTTTAGATCGATTTCTTTGCGTTTTCTTGATTTTCCTTAGATTAGATTAGTTTAGAGGTATATTAGCATAGATTAGTTGTAGATCGTTGTAATCCGTTGATTCTCGAAGATAGCTTGACGCGTTATTGACGGGATTCGACTCGAAGATTCGACTATCTACGGCATAATATATTTGGTATTTCAATTTCCTTTCTTGTTCTTGCTTTTTGATCTTGATCTTTGTTAACTGTGATTGTTGATTTCTTTTATTTTGCTTATTATAATGAGTAGCTAATCCGTTATATAGTCGAGATATGTGATAGCCTTCGAAATCGAATCCTTAGCTTGTTGATTGAAGTGTTTTGATGTGTTGATTGTTAGATTCTCGATGTTGTTTTTGTTCTAGAACTTATGCCTAATGACGTTTATTAAACTCGCGACTCGATAATCGTATCACACGTGGCTTCTTTACATATGTATTTTGCGAGAGGGTACGGGAAAAGGGGTTCTAGGATCACCGTGTAAAACCGACTGAGTTGTTCAGATTCGGTTTCGTGTGTGAGGTTTATATCGTTGTTAACGAGCGTCTCATAGAGCGTAGACCGTGTCGGATCAGTTAAATCCGGTCAGCGGACTGTTGAATTTGACATAGGAAACTAGGTTGTTGAAATTGGCGCTTAGTTTCGGAAATAGGAGACGACACCCTTCAACGATGCCGAGAACATTAGAGTTTGTCGAAACACTTCCGGAAACGAGTTAGGGTTAGAGAGTAGTTGATTGGATCATAGCTCGGCTATCTCTTTTATATAGTTTAAAATCTTTGTTTTGTGTTTATTTAGTTTGTAGAACCGGTGATCTAACAAATCACCACGTTCAATATTTGTGTTGACCTAAACTAGGGACGAGACCGATTTTGGTACTCGACCAGATTCCCTGTGGGATACGACCTTGACTCACCAATTCTAGGCTACAGTTGACCCGGTACACTGCCGGTGAGATTGGACACGTAGAAAAGGCCGATCAAGCTTTTGGCGCCGTTGCCGGGGAATCCGGTTGATATCTATGAGTTAGTTGAGGTTTTAGGATTAGGTCATTTTCTAGTTTTTCCATGTATAGTTTATTTTATTGGATGTTGTTGTTGTGATCACACCACGTACTCCGGTAGTGGTAGTGATTAGATACCGTGATTGTGTTCGTGTTGTTTCCTTATTTTGCAGATAATCGATCCATACGACAATTGCGGCTCATTTCCTTACTCGTATGGGGGTTATGATTACGGTGTTATGGATTACGCAATGCAACCTTTCAATCCGTACTCCACATGCACGTCACATGAAATCGAGTGGTGGAATACCCCAAGTTATGTTGAACAACAACTCGATACTCCTTCACCTCCGAATCGGATCAACAAATGGCACTTGAAGCAGGTTGAGTAAAGTGGTCCAAGATGACCATAAAGAGTACTTAAAGAGCTCCAAGAGTTTCGTAAGGACATGGAAACGAGCGCAAAAATGACCATACTGAAACTTGGAGCTTAAAGTGCAACAAGCTGTTTGAGGAGTCTGAGAGGAGAAATCAAGAAAGCATGATTGAAATCACCCCGGAAGAACACTACGAGGACGGTATGACTTTTGTATCTATTGAGTCACCTGTTCCGTCTTCACTTAGCCCTAATGTTATATCTTCGGGGGTGCATCCTATTGAGTGTGTTGTTGATATTGAGCCTACATGTTATTACTTAGGGGTTGAGTCATTTTTGTTTGGGATATGCTTTAGTTCGGGGAGAGTGAATTCGTTGTTCTGTGCAACGGATTCATCGAACCATTCATGGTGGTGGGTATTGAGCCCTGTTTTGATATTGTTTTATTTTCCGGGGGTGCTCAATTCCTATGATTTTGTGAAGGAGACGCAACGGTTTGCTCTCCTTTGGTATAGCTATCCTTGATATATTTCGGGGTAGAGAGTCTAACTGAGGACTATAAACTCAGAATGTATTTTTATCGCTTTTCTTCCCCTAGTGTGTCATTGTGTTTCTTTTGTGTGCATTCGGGTAAATTTTGTTGTGATATAACCTGGTGTAGTGTTTATTATGGGGGTTAGTTTGGTGTTTTTGGTTTTTGATGAATCGTGGTTGTCCGTCTAGTTTCATTTCGTTATCTCCATACCTGTGTATCTCGTGTAGTTGTTGTTTCTGTTGATATTAGCACAGGTACCCTGGGAGGACTTTCTACGGATGCCACGTGATCGTACTCGCACCATTTTCCGGTTGTAAGCTAACTTTTCTACCCTTATCCTTCATGTTTCGTTTTAAAATAGGGGTGGTTAATTTAGCTTAAATGTCTCGTATTCATGTCGAACGAGTTATACTTAGAGATTGTTATCCCTTTGGTGTAAATGAGTCATTTTTTTAGAAATTTTGATGCCTTTGACATTGGTTTTGCTACATCGAGCCTTCGGTATTGTTTTGATAAACATATAGTGATTGTATAAACGCATTTCATTCGAGTTGAGATCTTGTATTGAGAATGGAATAGATCTATCACGTTAGCTTCGACTTCATGAATCACCTTGACTAGTGAACGATTATGGTAGCTATTAATGACCCGGTTACCTAGAACTTATATAAGTAACTTCAAGGCGAAATAGAAAGGTCGGTCTTGGTTAGGTACGGGATGACGGTTATGGCATTTCTTTGACCCGATCAGAGCCAAATTCCATCCCTTATATGTATATCCTCAGTTCCCCCTCTAAGCCTTTGTAGGGTGGTTAGACCGCCACCCGAACTAACCTTTTGTGCTACTAACTCATAATTACCAATGCCCTTAGCTTTTATTACGGTCTCACGTTTCTTGACCACCTTGCAAGATTGAGCTTATTGTTTTCACATTTTACGATATGGTGTGGGGTGGTGGAGTGGCGTATCTTTCTGAGTGGTGTCGGTAAAAATGAGTATATCCCGGAGGAGGTGGAATTATGTGGCGTTTCGGCCTTTGATCGTTTTTGTGGTGTTGAAAAAAAAAAAAAAAAAAAAAAAAAAAAAAAAGGTTGTACATGTATATATAAATACGAGTTCAGAAATTGCCATAAATGGCCTTGTGTTTTGTAGTTGTGATGTTAGCGATGGGAACTTCTTCTAATCTAGTACAGAGAAGGAGATGTTGTTGTGTTCTGAAGTGGTTTGTTCCTGGTTGACGAGGTTAGGTATGAACTAGACTTGGATACGACGTATGTCTCCAGCTTGTGGAATGATGTGGAGAGGTGGAAGGTTGGATGAATTATAGGTTGAAATTCGTTTGATGGTTTGTACTATTCGAACGAGCATCCTTATGAGGAGTTGAGTCTTCCGTTGCTACGAAGGGAAGAGCTTCGGTTTTAGTGTTTGATGTTTGATTAAGCTCACTTGCACTTTCTACTTTCTATTTTATCGTAAATATCCCTTTCGTTAACCCCAGCCCTAGCCTAACGTTATAAACCTTCAAGTCCTGCCTGACCCTACTAGACTTTGATTGACCTCGATTAGTGGAGATGTTTATGAAGTATAAGCGTATGGTGTAACCTCGGTACATTATACGTCTATAATCTAAACCGGTCGTTGGTGATAAATGTCAAATAAGCTTTATACACACACACACACACACATTCTTTTCTCGATACAAGGTAGAGCTCGAGTTTTATGCATTTGTGTCAATTACTTGTGTTTTACCATTTCGATACTATAGACTGGATGTATAATTACAATGTTGACTCCATCTTTATTTTTGGATCGCTCATTTTTGCTCGAGGGCGAGCAAACGCTAAGTAGGGGGTAGTTGATGAGAGTCAAATTGGCTATCATTTTCTATGTAATTATACCCCGTTTATACCTCGTTTTATATGTTTTCTGAGACATTTGGTTGTATTTTGATGTATTTACACCTTGGTTATCATTTCGGGACCTAGGACGTAAAGTCCGGGATTCTCGGTCTTTTTCGGTGTAATTTACTATACTCTCGGTCACCCTAGTGTCCTGTAGGGATTATGTGTGGTATTTTTTGTGATTTTGTACAGGACTTAGGTGTTTGAGATGTCCGGAAGGCGAGATACGAGGATTGGAACGTGTGCCCGAAGCTTAAACGTTCAAATGGATCAAAACGCGGTGGTACTACAACCATACATTCTACTGATCTGCATTTGGATTCACCTTAGAGGCATATTCTGGGCTGGACATCTTCATGAAAGTTGTAGACAATTTCATTAGCTTTCCAATGGATTTTGAATCACTCAATTTGGAGGTCTACACACAAAGTTATGCCCGTTTTTCTGAGGGCCTGTCACCTCAGAAAGTTGCTGATCGAGTTTGTGAAGGAAATAATCTGACGGGCGGGCGCCCGTCACCACAGGCGCCCGCCTGTGGGTCCAGATCTGAAAAAACACCTTTTATACACCCTCATTTTGATCTATCATCCAGACTGCTCCCTTTTTAGATCGATTTGCTGCGTTTTTCTTCAGTTTTCCTTAGCTTAGATTAGTTTAGAGGTATATTAGCATAGATTAGTTGTAGATCGTTGTAATCCGTTGATTCTCGAAGATAGCTTGACGCGTTATTGACGGGATTCGGCTCGGAGATTCGACTATCTACGGCATAATATATTTGGTATTTCAATTTCCTTTCTTGTTCTTGCTTTTTGATCTTGATCTTTGTTAACTTTGATTGTTGATTTCTTTTATTTTGCTTATTATAATGAGTAGCTAATCCGTTATATAGTCGAGATATGTGATAGCCTTCGAAATCGAATCCTTATCTTGTTGATTGAAGTGTTTTGATGTGTTGATTGTTAGATTCTCGATGTTGTTTTTGTTCTAGAACTTATGCCTAATGACGTTTATTGAACTCGCGACTCGATAATCGTATCACACGTGGTTTCTTTACATATGTATTTTGCGAGAGGGTACGGGAAAAGGGGTTCTAGGATCACCGTGTAAAACCGACTGAGTTGTTCAGATTCGGTTTCATGTGTGAGGTTTATATCGTTGTTAACGAGCGCCTCATAGGCGTAGACCGTGTCGGGTCAGTTAAATCCGGTCGTGATTTGTTGAATTCGACATAGGAAACTAGGTTGTTGAAATTGGCGCTTAGTTTTTGAAATATGAGACGACACCCTTCAACGATGCCGAGAACATTAGAGTTTGTCGAAACACTTCCGGAAACGAGTTAGGGTTAGAGAGTAGTTGATTGGATCATAGCTCGGCTATCTCTTTTATATAGTTTAAAATCTTTGTTTTGTGTTTATTTAGTTTGTAGAACCGGTGATCTGACAAATCACCACGTTCAATATTTGTGTTGACCTAAACTAGGGACGAGACCGACTTTGGTACTCGACCAGATTCCCTGTGGGATACGACCTTGACTCACCAATTCTAGGCTACAGTTGACCCGGTACACTGCCGGTGAGATTGGACACTTAGAAAAGGCCGATCACGGGGAACCGCCAAACCTGCCGGTTCCCGGGAACCGGCTTGACCATAATTGGTTGAGGGTGGTTTATGGTTCATTTGGAATGCTCGTTGTAACAGATATTTCAACTCTTTGTTTTGGTCACCGGATGATACTACAAAATATGCTAATGATGCATGGTTAGACTTTGAGCAGGCATATCAAGAGGAGAGGATAAATTTTAATGTTATTTCCCCCTTTCTTGTCTTGCAGCGTACAGACCCAACTTCAGGTGTGGTTAGGGCCTATGTCGATGCAGCCTGGAAGCCGGATTCTTGCCTTGCTGGCTATGGTGCAGCTCTTTTTCGGGAGGATGGCACGATTTTGGAGGCTTGGGCGTCCCCGAGATCGGTTGCTAGTTCCGTCTTCGCAGCGGAGCAAGCTTTACGATGGTGTCTTAGTAGAAGTTATGCCATGGGGATTACGAACCTTGTCTGTTTTACTGATAATCTATCATTGCTAATTGTAGTGAGCTTGGCCAACCTCCTCCTTTTGATTCTGCGACTGTTCTTGATAATATTAGACTGATGATTTCCTATTTTGGCTCATGCCATGTTTTGGATTCTGAAAGAGAAAGCAACGAGTTGGCCCATAAACTTGCTGTTTTCTCTTTTAAATCTGATGTAGGTATATTTTGGTATGAGTGTTATCCGGTATGGACCTGTATAAACTAATATTTTATTAATAAATGCTTTCGTTGTTTGTGAGAAGAAAAAAAAAGAGCAACAAGCAAAAAATAAAAAATAAAAAACAAAAAACAACAACAACAACAACAACAATAATAATAATAATAATAATAATAATAAGGAGATCGAACAGCAAGGGTCTTTGACGCCAATGGTACTTTGCCGATATTGATTGTTTTTATTTTATTTTATTTTATTTTGCCAATATTGATTTATTGACAGCAATTGAGTGCAAATTGCAACTCAGTATGGGTTCCGGCAATTTTGAGAGAGAAATAAGGAACAGGGAATTGGAGAAATTAGACGGAGTAGACGAAAGCTGCAGGCTTTTTTTTTTTTTTTTTTTTTTTTTTTTTTTTTTTGACATAACGATAGAGAGAAATTTGATGTGTTCCGATACTATATCATAATTCATAAACAATTGATTTCATTGTTTCAATATGAGTAAATGGAGTACACATATATAGGCTGAATTGTCTTAGCCAACAAGCCACTACAAGATAAATATTAAATATTAAATATTAAATATATAATCTAATTATTTGAATTTATTCTAATATATCCTCGACAATGTGGCATCACTCGAGCAATTGGATTTATATAGTTAAAACTGGGTATCAGTTGGCTTATGAGCTCAAATTCCGAGAAAATACATTTTTAGCCTTCTCTTCAACCTCGTGCACTAGACTCCGGTCTAGCCTCTAGGAAATAAAAACAAAGCCATGAATTATTCATTTTAGTTGGAAACTTCTACAAAAACATGTTACATACAACGACAACCCTTCAATTTAGAGATATTGGCAACGGATTACGCTAGGTTTGCTTACAACATGATGAAACTATTTGGCATTGTCTTTTGAAATGTCTTAGTCTGCCATATATCAGGCGCAATCATCATCTTTGGTTAATTTATTCAATCTTTCTTGATTGATTTGATCAAATGCTAAATTTGGAAGATGGGTCCGAATGAGTCCGGGTTATTCATCTGTTATGGAACATTTGGAGGCGAGAAACGGTTATATTTTTCAAGGCGAGCCGGTAAATATAAGCTTTGTTTTAGTTCGGTCGGCCATCGAAGCAGAAGAGTATAAACATGCCGTCGTGAGTCGAGTTGGAAGCACCAAAGGCTGGAACTTTGATGTTAATTTTGATGCATATTTTATTGATTTGTCGACGGCGGTTGGTGGGATTCTTCGTAATAGTCAAGGGAGACTAATCCGAAGCTTCTCAAAAAATTGCAAGATATGATGTTGTTGGAGAGGCTTTCGCAACTGTTCATGTCTTGAATTTTGCACTCACATGGATTTCCTTGATGTTATCATTGAAGGTGACACTCTTACCTTGCACCAGTGTCTTTAGAATCAAGTAGAAGACATATCTCAGGCTGAAAGTATCTTGGATGATTGTAGGAAACTTCTGTCAGCTTTCATTTCTTTATCATTTTCTTTATTTAAAAGGAAATGTAACATACGTGCCCATTGTCTAGCTAGGAAAGACCTCAATATTGGTGGTTGTCTAGAATATGGTTTTTATCCCCACTCTTATGTTACTCGTGCTTGTATGGTGGAATGTTTTTACGGATACGAAATATAAGCACGCACACATTTTTGTCCTCACTGGAACTCGAATACGGAACCTCCGGATTAAGAGTCACAGTAATTATCACTGGGTCAATGCCTTGTTGGCTGGTGGAAAGTGTTTAGTTAATGAATAAAACACCTTTTACCCCTAAAAAAAACATGAAGCAAGTAAATTGAAGATAACACTTATTGTCTTTTCAGTTCTATCGTTTTCTCTTTATGTATTTTTTTTTCCTTTTTAACAATTATCCCCATAGATCAACAATAATTCGCCTGAGGAATTGTGTTCTTAGACGAGAGTCACATTAACACGCACAGAGATAGAGAGAGAACACATACTAAACGAAAGTTCTTTTTCCTTGAAGAGTTTTTCCTTCAGCCTCACACATCGTAAATTCACTGAATACATAGATCGGAGTAAGATCTACTACATCATTATCACGTTGTTAACTGTTTTTTTCCAAAAAAAGGTATTTGGTTTGTACAAGGCGACAGAGCATATACCAAAAAAATTATCGGAATACAAATCACACGAATAACAATCTTGAATCTCTTGATCAATTCGTAAAGCCGGTTATTTACATGGGGTTTTCGGTGGTTGGAAGTGGTTAAATGCGGATGAAGAATTTTTTTTTTTCACGTCTGCCAGTTTCAAGTCTTACCTGAGACACTTTGTCAAAGGTAAGCTAGCTATAAGACGAGTGCCAAGTAAGTAGATTAATATAAGATTATGGATTGTGGCTTTTGCCGGTTTATGTTATCTCACAATCGTATCGTACTCATAGTTGACTTATTAACACATAAATATGTTTCGTCTGAATTCACTTATCGAAATTGGCATCATAGTGATGTAGCAGTTACATGAAAGTGCATTGAGTTCATGTATGACCCGAATGACATTTTGATTAATTGATTCATAAAAGGTTGACTTGGTTTGTTAATATTGCACATTGTAACTATGGAAAAGAGTGTTCGGATTTATAGAGCATAACCATCATAGTTCTTGTGTTAGTATTGATTAATTGAAGTTGTGTTAATAAACCACAGAGTGACGTATTGAGAATGCAAATTTCGTAGTCACTCTATAATGTTGTGCCGACATAACTTTCGATCGGGCCAAGTGGGAGAATGCAAGAAGTATCATTATGCACCCAAAAAAAAGAATTATCATTATGTAATAAAGATAATTATTCTGGCCCTAAAGTTATTTATTTATTATGTTTTTGCAAATTAGTAATGATTTATTATTATTTGATTAATATTATGAAAAATCCTATAATGGTTAGAGTTTTAATTCTAGAATGCTCTAGGTCACCTTGTCTTGCGTATATATAGACTGCATGTGTATCATTCAGAAAATTAGACATGGATCAGAAGACCTATAAGTATATATGCCGACATTGTGCATATGGAGTTATCCTTTTCTATTCCAGGGTTTGGATCGCTGTGACAAAACGGAGACGAAGTCGAATAACAATGGAAGTAGGGAAACGATCATGTTGAATTTTTCCGCATATTCAAATACTTGGATCTATCGATTTTCTATCACTAACTACCCATAAAAAATAATATTCAGTGGATTTGTCGCCCCATGCTAGCCCCACCATGGCTTTGCCGTCAAGAGAGGCCATGCTTCCGAAAGATATGTAGACAATTGACTTGGGTCTTCTTTATTATTAAGATTAAGCGCTTACAATTCTACTACAACCAATTGGTGGAAGTAAATGTCTTACTTTATTTCCTTATCTTTAACACATTTCCATCAAGTGTGGGCCATATAAAAATTTATATGCCAACTAAAAGACACAAATAAATCGAGCCAAACTAGACTCACAAAGAGACCAGTAGGCCACCAACACTTGACAATATAAATGGGGAAAATATTGTTCACACCGGGACTCTCGACTTTGATAGATTTCGAGGATCAGTCTTTTACCATTCTACTACAACCAAAGTGGTAGTAATAAATGTCTTCTTATATTTCCTTATCTGAAGGATGAGTGTGGCAATCTTTTCCCAACACCCTCAAGTAAGGCAATCATCTCAATACTTGCATAATTTTTTTATTTTAAATAATGTTCCAACTAGGATTCAATCTAGTGACCTCTGGCTCTGATACCATATCAAGATTAAACACTTATCGTAGTACTAAAACCAATTGGTGGAAGTAATTGTGCTACTTTATTTCCTTATCTTTAACATTTATCCTAACACTTCTGAAAAATAATATTCAATTAATCCCGATTTATCAATTCAAATAAATTAAATAATTTTCTAACTCAAAAGATATCAATTAATCTATTATTTGGTTAAACAAATTAAAGTCTAACACATGAAAATAATTCACATTGGAACTATTACAAAAACATAATAATATATCTCATATAATATTCATATTCATCCACATGAATGCAAACGGTGGGTTATGCATGCCATAATATCACATCTTATATCTAAACATGCATTTAACACGTAATCAGAAAAAGTAAACGAGTGATTGCATAAATCCCTAGAACCTCTCCGGCGAAATTCTTTTTCACGCCGGTCAATCATTCATCTGCTTCGGCCGTTGCTCTGGGGCCTCCCTTGAGTGACGGCAGACTCCTTTGACCATGGACACTTCACTAGCCATGGAACTTGATGGTGGAGGACACACAGAGGAAGAGAATGATTTGGTACAGCGGAGTAACGAAAGGTGGAAAGCACCGGACAACAATTCTCCGTACTACCACCATTGTCATTCGGGGAAATCGATTCAAGGTGGAATATGAGGGGATGCAGTTGACATGCTTTGGGTGTGGTCGTTACGGCCATAGAACACACGAATGCCCGAACCAGCATCAAACAGGTAATGAAGGCGCAGCAACAGTAGTCACACACGACTTTCTGAATCCAAAGGTTCCGGAAGGCCTTACACCGGAAAAGCCATTTGGACCATGGATGTTGGCAAGGGATAGAAGGAGGAGACCTTCAGCCCCGAAAGAGAAAAATAGCAGGGGTCGTAAGGAAGCACAGCCTATGGCTAAAGGGAATAAATCAGGGAACTCAACTGCAAACAATGCCTCTAAAGGCGCATCTGGTTCACGTTTCGAAGTGCTCTCCGGCGAGGAGGAGCCTAAGGAAAATGAACATGTGGATGAAGAGCCGGTGGACGAAATATAAAGATTTAGGAGGCAGATAGAGGAAGCATCCAATAATAATGTGGCACCAAACATTACTCTTTTAAGGAAGGATGACCAACAAGGGTCAGAGAATAACAAAGGCACAAAGCAGGGGAAACAGGGGACTGAAAGCAAAACGAATAACGGGACGGAACATACAAAACGGAAGGAACAATCCCCTACTGAAACTCAGAAAAATGCTCATTCAAAGAGGTTATCCCCATCGTGTGGGGCTACGAGAAACACTGTTATTTTGGCAGACATATCAAATGGTCAAGGCAAGGATTCGGAGAACAGAGGTATGTCGGCCTTGAACCCCGCTCGGACAACGACCCCAAGTGTGCATAGTTCGGTTCCACCAGAAGGAGTAGGAAACACCACTCCACTAAAACCTCCGGATAGGGTAACTAGTAACAATAATCATGGGAAAAGAGTGGAAAAAGACCCATTAAATTGGAGCTTGCGGGACGAACCACCTGGACCTGGGGATATATACATGGTAGAGGGGGGCAGCCTCCACATAAAAATCTAAGTTCTCCGACGAAAGTCCTCTTTTGGAACTATATACATAGTATGAATGTTAATGTATTTTTTTTTTGAATCAAAAGAGGATAGTTGCATCTCTGGATTGTATGTGGATCCGCCACTGTCTTCGGAACTTTTTTTTATTTAGTAACTTCAGCAACACATTACTATACTACTTATATGGCTTTCCCTAGATACAAAATTTCATGCACTAAGAGTAAATATTTATACAAACAAGGAAATTATAAATTAATAAAAGATTTATAATCCGGATTATTCCAGAAATACGTCACATTTATGGGAAATTCACCAATCCATAATTATTCATCGCGTAGAACAAACCATATATTTATAAGAATCATACAAAATATCTAAACTTTTACACACAAAAGATCATATCTTTTATCAAGAAATTTAGATCTATGTTTAACTACTTAGTTTAATCACAATCTTTCAATAATTTAAAATATACAAGACTAATTTTAAGTTGGATTCGGCGGTGTTTTTCTCCGAACTTCCATGGGTATTACTTACGAGAGATTTTATGGTGCAACGGTTGTAGGAAGGTTATACCAAGTGGCATACATTAGAGCCTCTCATTTTTACTCTCTTTCACATAATACACTTTTATCGTGTGTGAGAGGTTAGAAATAAATGGTTGTAATGTATACATGACAGAAACCTTCCTACAAATGCATGGCCAGTATTTTAAAATTTCACATTACTCATACCTCCAATACTGAGTTTTGAACCAAACCCATCAGTGTTTGCATATGCCACCATTGTTGTAATATAATTAATGAGTCATATTACTGAAACAAACTCCTCAATGTTCATGTCGGAACTTCCACCTTCATCCATGGCCTCTTTTGCCAATTCCTTCCATTTAATGGAATTCTGTTTTATCTCTTCACCTCTTTCACCATCCATAACTTCCATTATACAATTCCTTATCACTTCTTTTCTGACAACCCCATTTCCATCTGGTTGAGCTTTCACTCCTATTTTCCACACATCCATCACGTACTTTGCATTTGTGTTTTGATCAGACCATTGGGGCATCACCACCATCGGCACACCGAGCGCCATCGCCTCCAACGTCGAGTTCCATCCACTGTGTGTCACGAAGCATCCGATGGATTCGTTTGCTAAAACTTCAAGCTGAGGACACCATGTGACAACCAATCCTTTTTCAGAAGTTTCTTCAATAAAATTCATAGGCAAGTTTTCTTTTTCAGATGATCTAACAACCCATAAAAAATAATATTCAGTTGATTTGATGCCCCATGCTAGCTCCGCCATGGCTTCGCCGTCAAGAGAGGCCATGCTTCCGAAAGATACGTAGACAACCGATTTAGGTTTCCTTTGTTTTAACCAATGAATGCATTCATCAGTAACTGGCTTAAAGACATTGAGACAATAGACTTTGTCGTCTACAAGTCTTTTGTCTAAATACATTGATGGGATACATGGCCCTATTGGCCTTACTTTCCATAGTTTTTTCAACCAATCAATAACCTGCCATCAGGAAAAGGAAAAGTAAATTTGTCCACAACTATACCATGATTACAATGAAAAAAGAAAATAGAAAAAAATAATAAGAGAAATGATAGAGACACAACGAAATTACATAACGAATTGCCACAACGGTGATCCACACCGTTGATTTTTGTAGCAACTATATTGATTGATCTAGATCCCACAATAATCAATAGTGTGGATCATCGTTGTGGCAATTCGTTGTGACTCTATCATCTCTCAAATAATAATATCAATCATTAAGTTTATGTGACTTCATGTTTGTGCGGATAAATTATGCACCTTAAAAAAGAAAAAGATGTTTCATACATTTGGTTTGTTGAAATAGCGGGTCTTTTAATTTGATTATGGTGTTGGATGTGGTTGGTTTTGCCACACTATTTAACACAAATATATTTTTACATTATTTCGCGGGTTATGAAATAATTAAATAAATCATATATTATTATCAATCAATAGTATAAAAATGTGACTTGAATCAAATTGTTTGTCTCAAATAGTAAGAGATTTAAGAATCTCTAGGGGAGTCAGCGGTTCGATTCTTCTCTAAGACGTCATTCATAAAGAGTTATCGGCTATGCCTTAGTGTCTTACCCCTGAGTAAGAGTCAAAATCTGTAGGCACAACCAAGAGTTAGACTATGCAGACATAATCCGGGCCGAACTCCGGATTAGTCGGGGCGGTTGGTTCCGGAAATCGAGGGCTTTAAGGAACATTTACAAATATATTTAAAAAAACTAACCTCTTCTTCCAACTTGTAAATGGTGTTGAAAAAAACACAATCTGCCATATGAATATTTCGAAATTGATTGGCAGCAAGTTCAATAATAGCCGGATGCTCTTGAGGCCTGGTAAAAAATGAAGGCATATCTTCATCCTTCAGAGTTGGCAATCCAGGAATCTTAACATCATAATCTTCCTTCTTCTCCCTAATTACCCCTTTATAAACATGATAATAAATATTCGCCACAGCACAAGATTGCGTGAAAAAAGCAGCACCAAGAACACCGTACTTGATGCCAACATCAAGAGTCCATGGAACAATTGCATCATAAACAATGCAATCAGCTTTGTTTCCTGAGTTTCCAAGCTTCTCCAGCAGCTTCCCTAAAGTTAAAGGACCAACTTCTTCAAAAGTTTTCAAGTGTTGCTCTATGTTTTTGGGCTTCACAATTCCTTCCGCGTCAAAACCATCTGAGATGGTTTCGACGGGAAAGGAGAGAGAGGATGCATCTGCTATGTTTTTGAAGAAAGATGATGTTGTAACAATGGTGACTTTCACACCTTTATTTTGTAAGCGCTTGGAAAATTGTAACATGGGGTTTACATGGCCTTGGAGTGGGTATGGAAAAACCAATACATGGCCTTTCTTCCATTCATCAATCTGATTTTTCGCCATTAATTAATTGTTTGAAGCTTGGAATTGTTGGAAAAAGTAGTCTAGTACTTCCACCTACAGTTGCTTGCCAAGTGGGCCGAAACATGTGAACGACTGTACTAGCCACTATGAGGCAGTGATTTATCCACGTACTGTTTCTTAATATATAATGTGTCTGTCGCATTATCAATGAGGCAATTTAATAGCTTTTATGTGAGAAATTATAGAATCAGGTCACTGTAGCGATCCATATTTCATGTCAGGTGTATTCAGACCTGACATTTATTTTTAAGTTCCTCGTGCCTGTTTCCACGAGCCCGTGAAAAATTCCACCAGATGGCGTGGAATTTAAATATTTAATGTGGAAAATAAAGAGGTGTCAAAAGTTAAACTTCCACGTGACCACGTGGAAAAGAAATAAAGGCCACGTGGAAAAGAAAAGCAAGGCGTGGTAAATTCCCACGGGCCCGTGGTACCTGTTTGCTTTACATTTACCATGAATCTGCCATTGAAATCTAATTGATTCAATTTACTTAATCTGCTTTATAAGTTTTTCTTTAAATTACTATATGTGGTCGGTAATAAATTCACAAATTGCATCATCCATTTTATGCAAAGGAGCCCCGATATCAATTTCAAGAAGCAGTAGCAACAGAGACCAAGTATACACAGCAACAACTCCATTGAAAGCTCCAAAAGGACAACCCCAATTTCTGATATCTGCACTCAATTCTTCCCTCAGAATCTTCAAATTACAGCATTTCACGGCCATTATCAACCCTTCATCATCATCTTCTTCTCATGATGAGGAGCCATTAGTTTATGATTTTCAACCACAAGATCCAGAAGGTTTTTACACAGCAATTGCAGCTCTAACAGGTACCACGGGCCCGTGGGAATTTACCACGCTGCGCTTCTCTTTTTCACGTGGCCTTTATTTCTTTTCCACGTGGTCACGTGGAAGTTTAACTTTTGACACATCTTTATTTTCCACGTGAAATATTTACATTTCACTCCATCTGGTGGAATTTTCCACGGGCTCGTAGAAACAGGCACGGGGACTTAAAAATAAATGTCAGATCTGAATAGACCTGACATGAAATATGGGTCGCTACAGTGACCTGATTCTATAATTTCTCCTTTTATGTTCCAGTTCCATTTCTTCCTTAGAACGAAATGAGCAATTAATTTTTTTCAAAGTATAAAAATTGTCGCATAATATAAATGAATTACAATGATTAATTATTTCAAATAGAAAATTATATTATGTATCAGTTCGAGCAAATCAAATTGTTATTGTAAATGCTAGTGGATCCGAGAGACAATTAACCAGTATTACAATTCGTGAATCAATCATTATGAATAATTTCACTCACTAATTAAGCACTATAATACGTTGTCATATTCATTATTATCACAACTAGACAACAAATTTTGAATTTAATAACAATATAGAGCAAATGAGCCTTACAATCAAAGGCCATATACATGATATTCATTTTTTTTAAAAACCGCAGGTTGAATATTTTATTTTGTAATAAAGATAAGTATAAATAATCACATTAATGACTATCACTACTCTAACAATAATAATGCAATATGAAATATTTTCATTGAATAACCAAATATGTTTTTATTTATTAAAATCAATGCAAATACTTTCGCCAAAAATTCAATGAGTGCATTAATTGCCTCAATGATCATGCAATTATTGTAAGTTTATGGGTAATATAAATCCAATTAACTAAATGATATGACGATATCATGTTCTTATTTTTCATATCATATCAACTTTATAGTGATAAATATATTTCTTAATTATAAAGCAACGTGTAAAACATTCTCACGTCGTATCAAAATAAAGATCATATATGCGTACAACGTAAGTGAATAACACAACTACGTACACAATCATGTGAAATATAATCTATTTAATTTTAACTATATAAAATGACTTTAATTAATATGAATATGATTGTAAAAGTAATATATACATTAATTAATCCACCGATTGAGAATCATATATTATTATTGGCCATCTACTTACCAAAAATACATGACAACGCATTTATTTGTCTTTATTCTTTTTAGAAGAAAACTAGAAACACATATTCATTATACACAATCGATAAAATAAAATTTCATAGCTACTATTTATATATCACAAAATACTTTAGTTGTATCAAAATAAGGCCAATGCAAGAAACAATTTATTAATTAATAAACGATGCTTAAGTTTAAATGTATCGTATAAACAATTTCTGTAAATCGCCACTAACTCTGACATGTGGCGTAATCTTCTAAAAGATTACTTTGTTTCTTGTTATGATTATTGTTTTAATCATATAAAAATAATTTTGTGAGGGCTGTATCAACCATGTCCTCCTCCACGACCGTAACCAAATATTTCCAAATTTTTATAAATTGAGTCACGTTATTTATAAAGTATGAACTCTCATAATTCGATCGGGAATCATTAGTCATATCTATGGTGACTCATTATTTACTTACATGTATAATTCCACATTCAATGGATTATTATTTTTCATTCATGATACGAAATCATAATCAATTTCATATACATCATAAATTACTTTGATCGATATTCTTTGCTTGAGAGCATATCATCATGATAAAAAGTGATTTAATTTTTCATCGATTATGGTCATGAAATCTCATGATATATTCAGTAGATTTCTTATCTCTGAATTTCAGATAACTCGTGGAACATGTCTTTCTCTATGGACTTTGGGTCTTAATTTATATATATGAATGACATGTCTGTACCTTTTTTTTCTCTGTGAATTGAAAATTCACTTTCAAGATATTTCGGCATGTCTGAAATTTATCTATATGAATTTTATATTCACTTTAATCGATTTTTGACATGCCCACTTATGTGAATTTTATATTCACTTTTACGAGCTTTCTATTTTCATATGGATTTCTGATCCATTATATGCTTGTTTCAAACATTGATCAACTTCATGTGATCATACCTCTTTTTTCAATTTGCACAAAAGACAAACTCTTTTGTCTAAGGAATATAGTCATCAAGGCTTCATATCACCGATGAGTATTACTCATATCTTTTTCTTACGTGGTATTGACTTGATCCATCGTTATCTGATGATGTCAATACCACCAGCATCAATATTACATATATCTATAAAATAATAGAATTAATCATGATAAATAATTTAAATTAATCAAATTTTTACCTTAATACTTACCGGTATCGAGATGTGTAGATATAAAATATATCAATTGATCGACTTGAGTCCTTCTGGCAATCTATGAATGGTGATTCTTGTGGGGGTTTTTTTTCGAAGGTTGCCAAACTTCATCAAAACAATTTTGATGATTTGAGATGTGGTTAGAGACTCGTGTTGATAACGTGTTATAAAACTAAGAAGATAATGGATGAAGAACAAGAGGAAATACAAGTATAGAAAAAAAAGAAAATTGCTTGTCTCTTATTCAATGATATAAGAGGGTATATATAGTAGAGATTACAATGTGAACACAATAATAAGAATTAATCACAAATCTACTTAAATCAATCAGAATAATAGATAATCCATCAATGATATTATTTCATAACAATTTTTACATTATTAATTTCGCGGGTTATGAAATAATTAAATAAAACATACATTATTATCAATCAATAGTACAAAAATGTGACTTGAATCAAACTGTTTGTCTCAAATAGTAAGAGATTTAAGAATGTCTAAGGAAGTCAGCGGTTCGATTCTCCTCTGAGACGTCATTCATAAAGAGTTATTGGCTATGCCTTAGTGTCTTACCCCTGAGTAAGAGTCAAACTCTGCAGACTCAATTAAGAGTTAGACTATGCAGCACAACCCGGGCCGAACTCCGGATTAGTCGGGGCGGTTGGTTTCGGATATCGAGAGCTTTACTGAACATTTACAAATATATTTAAAATAACTAACCTCTTCTTCCAACTTGTAAATGGTGTTGAAAAAAACACAATCTGCCATATGAATATTTCGAAATTGATTGGCAGCAAGTTCAGGGCTAAATTACAATTTTGGTCCTCTAACTAGACACCTTTTTCGATTTTGGCCCTGGTTTTTCTCCGGCGACAACTTTAGTCCTGTAAGTGGACTTTTTTTTTGCAAAAATAGTCTTGCACGCCGGAAAGACCACTTACAGGATTAAAATTGTCGCCGGAAAGACCACTCACAGGACTAAAATTGTCGCCGTAAAAGACCAATTTTAGTCCTGTAAGTGGTCTTTCCGGCGTTCAGGACTATTTTTGCAAAAAAAAAGACCACTTACAGGACTAAAATTGTCGCCGGAGAAAAACTAGGACCAAAATCGAAAAACGTGTCTAGTTAGAGGAGCAAAATTGTAATTTAGCCGCAAGTTCAGTAATAGCCGGATACTCTTGAGGCCTCGTCAAAAATGAAGGCATATCTTCATCCTTGAGAGCTGGCAATCCATGAATCTTAACATCATAATCTTCCTTCTTCTCCTTAATTACCCCTTTATAAACATGGTAATAAATATTCGCCCACAAAGACAAGATTGCGTGAAAAAGCAAACACCAAGAACACTGTACTTGATGCCAACATCAAGAGCCCGTGGAACAAGCGCATCATAAACAATGCAATCGACTTTGTTTCTCTTTGAGTTTCAAGCTTTTACGTAACATCCGACTTTTAGTAAAATGGTAAAATAGTCATTGGGTGTATTTACTACGACTAATTATTATTTGTCCCATTTATTTAATTAAAAGGAATTAATTAAAGGATTTAGCTATTAATTATAAAGGATTTAATTATTGGCTATAAAAAGGAATTAATCTCCAAATTAATTCATTAGTGTGGGACGCATTTTAGACGAAAAAAAAAGAGGAGGCAGCGCACATATGAATAAGATCAGAAGATGCGAGAAAAGACGAGAATGTAATCTTCAACCGTGTGATCAATCCGTTCATACATTCAAGATGCGCAGAGAGAAAAGTGATCAGCGTGAGGAGATGCAACTTTGGAAAATAACATCTCTCAATTTCGTAAGTTTTCAATTTAGCCCTAGTTTTTGGTAACCGTTGAGTTTGATCTTCAAAAATCGTATCTTTCAATCCGTAGCTCTGTTTTTCAGCCATGAGTAGTCGAAAAACGATCGTCTCGGGCGTAGATTATTCTAAAAATAGTTTGGCAGCAAGTAATCCAGGTAATCTGCGGTTTATTGCACTTTTTCAGTTCGGTTTTGAAAGGAGATAGGATTTTAGGATTTGTTCTTTGATCAAATAGGTTTTGGGTTTGAGGATCAACATTTGTTGCGATTGCTTGGTGTTTTGCTTGCGGTTTCTTTGGCAATTAAGGTAAGAGGCTCTTCCTAATGAATAATTTTAGTTGTATTATGTTAGGTTGAGTTTTGGAATAGATTGGTGATTAGAAATCACGTTTATGTTAGTTGTTGTCTATGTTAAGCTATGGAATACTTTGATTCGTGTTTCCCCTGTTGATTTTACGAGTTTTTTATGGTAAACATGGTTGGTTCGGATTAGAAATCGTGTTTTGAAGATTTTAGCGTTACGGAAAAAACCAGGCAAGCGGACGTTTTTACTGCAGCAAGCAGGCGTTTGCGATCATGGCGGCTCACACGGGCGTTTGCACAAAGCGACGGTCGTTTGAGGTTAGAAATTTTGATCTGAGGATGTGGCCCTTTTTCCCAGGCAGGCGTTTGGGGTTTGTGGACAGCGTTCAAGGCAAGCAGCGTTCATAGGGTGTTAAGCGGGCGTTTGACCTGTTTATTCCGTTTTCCCTGTTTTGTTTCATATCGACTTGGTTTCAGGCTTTATAATCATGTCTTTACTGCTTAACCTTATGTGACAAAGCCTTGAATTAGCTTTTGATGCGTTTAGTTCCGGCACCATATGGATTCCCTAAAACGAAGAAGTGTGGGACCGTCGAAAGCTTTGGATTTGCCTTGTGCTTCGATAAGCTAGTGATTATCGATGTTTGTGTATGTGCTTGGTTTTGTTAGAGTCTAGAGGTCTTAAGAAGAGGGAGTAGACTGATAGGTGAGCTTTTTATGTGAATCAACTTAGGTGGCTAGTTAAACATCTAATCAAACATATGTGTTAGAGTAATAATCTTAAACATCATGCAATGCTTGGTAAGGCATAGTACAATATCGCGATGTGTTCTCTGACTAGACAAAGTAGACTGTACCCACGCCGGTCAATCGATTGGCTAGATAAAGCGTCTGGTGCACTCTGCCGGTCATCACACTATCGGGACTCGAGATATTCCCGGGCTACTCTAGGCGTGTCTCTAAGTAGGTTGCACCAGTTGTCTAGTACATCCTACTACTAGGCGTAGTGCCATTGTCATTCATGATGTAACAAACTTGAGCTAAGCTAGAAACGTTTAGTCATGGCGTGTCGATGGGCATAGATTGAACCACAGATTGAGTCGGTCTCATAAAGATAATTTAATAATCATAATAATAACCTTTTGTTGTATAACTTAGTTTTTCATTAGCTTCTCACTTTTACTAAGTACTTTGTACTTACCTCCTTTGCATTTTCTTTTGTATGCATTGTGGGGTGAGAGAAGGCGCGGAGTTGATCAAGTGTAGATGAGCGGCTTTTGAAGACTTGAAGTCTTTAGAAGCTTTTAGTTTGTTTCTTCGTAAGGTTGTACTAGACTAGTTGTATTTCTTTTCTTAGGCTCGTTGTACTTCTTTTTTAAGACCTCGTATTGTATAAGTCTTTGGGTTTTAAATCGTTGTGTTTTTAACTATCCATCTTTAGTATGGTTGTACCTATTCTTAGTAGCTTTATATTTTTACCCGAGTCCTTTTAGCTTCCGTTTGCTTTTATTTTGATCTGACGACGTAAAGGCTTGCGTATAATATTAGATTTATTTAATGCTATCTGCGCATGAGCGTTTCTCTTCCGGATAAGGGCTCGGTATCCGGGAGCGGGCGTTCTGGTTGGTATCGAGAGAAGCGTCCTTTCTATCTTAGGCTTCTCTTCCTCCAAGATAAGATTCCTTTAGACCTTTTAGAACTTGAGCTTGGTGGTAATCCTCGTATGACTAAGAATCCTTAAACCGTGGTTAGGTTGCATTAGGACCAAGTGAAGAGTCATCTTAGACGGAGGTTAAGTCGAGTTCTCAAGTTTTGTTCCTTCTAGGATCCTTAGTAGAAACTCTATCTTCTTTTGAAGTTTCCAAACCTTAACTTGTCACATAGGGTTAAGTGAAACCCCTTTAAGTAATGCTTTGGGATCGGAGTCTTATGCCTACACCTTAAAGTCGAGGTCCTCTTGGATGATTTCCTTTCTCCTTACTTTCCCCTATTGAAATCTCTTCATCATCTCTACACGAATGTCTAAGTTTACGTTTATCTTGGCCTAACTTTGTAGAGAATGATATTTGATTCAACTCTACAAATCCCCCACTTTCTCTTTTCACCATCGCTTGGTTTGAGTTTATCAACATTCTTAGACCTTTGCTTTGCTTGAGATGGTTCTACACGAACTCCATGTGTAATTCTATTCTTTCCAAGTACTCCTTAGTCGTTTCAAATTGTTAGTGTTAAAGGTCTACTTTGGCATCTATTATTCATCATCCTTGTGTTTGGATTTACCCAACATGAGTGAATGCTTTTGTTTCCGTGTTTTCCCTTTAGCATAAGACTGTCTCTCCATACTCCAAAAATTCTGAAAATTTTCAGCAAAGTAGATTACTGTCTTATCTAAAATTTCTATTTTTACATCAACTCAATAATCGTTATGGATTGTTCAGAAAATTCATAATTATGCCGGACACTCTGTCCAGAAAATCTGCAGCAGCAATTTCACTTCTTCTTCTGTTTTGAACAGGTTAAACACCTTTAAATGACCTGCATTTTTGATATGTTGCAGACAAGACTTTTATCTACAGTTTTCCTTTTGGAATTAAGTTTAGATTCCTTTTCTTTTGATATCGATTTGCTATGCAATTCAGTGTTTACTAATCTGGAAAATCTGGCAGCTTGTGCAATCGTCAGAAATAACTGTCTTTGACCAAGTTATTTTCATCCAAAAATTCAATATTTTTATATCACCTGGAAAACTCTAGTGTCTAAATCTTTTCTCTTTGGATCGTGCTCAAATTCCTCTTCGTTCGTTCTGTACAAATCGATAATGTTAGATCAGAGTAAATTTCATACACACAACCTAAAAGGAATTTTCACCTCTTTGACTTGGGGTTTGGGCTAAGGGGTAGTAAGTTATGATTTTCATGTTTTAGGAGTTCCCCGAAGTTTGATCTCCTTCTGAGTTAAACCTTTTAGTAGGATGTTTGTAAAGCTAACGTTATAGTTTCTTTTGCAGTTTTAAACAAGAACTAAGATGCTATCCTCCAGCATGTCATTTTTGATGTTCTGACCCTTTTCGAGCCCTTTTGTAATCATATCTTATCTGGTATTTTATTTCTCATGTAATCCCTCACTTGAGATCTTTAAACTCAACAAATCCTCTCGGCTTGTTGTCATGAATTACCTCGAAACATATCGCCTTGACCACTTCTTCTAAACAAGTTCTTACCTTCTCACTTTTCCAACTCAAGAAACAAGTTCCCTCTAACTCTGCATTGTTGCATCCCATTCTTCTTTTCAAGTACAAATTTGGTGAACCTTTTATGTCGAGAACATTCTTTTTACTTGTGTTATTCTCGACTTCCCTCAAGGGTAGTGTCGATTTTGTGATGCTACTTGTTCTTTCAAACTATGCATCTCGTATTCTTACGATTGAATCTTTAAAACCATTATGGCATTCCTTTTCAAGTTGCTTATCTTTAACCTTCCGAGCAATTTATGCTAAGCTAGTTCAAGCGAAGGTAGTCCTTGCCAAGGTGCCTTCCGAACCTAACTAGCCAATCGACTTTTGAGTTCTAAACTTTTGATCTCCATTTCAGATTATTGTACCTTGTACCCCCGGTTTTAAATATCTTTCGGACCATTTAGAGCCATGAACCGCCATATACACCTTTTGACTTTCCATCTTTTGTTTGGCGTTTCTATTCCAATTTTGTTACACAGGTTGAAAGCCTATTTCATTTTTTTTTTAACCTTTTCATTCCCACATGAGGAATAACCTTGAGCATTTATTCTTGGCGGTGTACCATTCCTCTCGAGTAGTGCAACCTTGAATCTTTGATTTGAATCGTCAATAATCGTTTAAACTTCCTTTGAAACTTCGAATTAATTCTTGGAAATCAAACTTTATCCAGAAATTCTTAAGTGCCGTTTCCTCTTCACTTAAAAATCTAGCTTACCGCTTACTTATTCAAACTTTTGATATTCCCTTACAATTCCTTGAGGGAATTTCTATTTCTATTAAATCTTAAAATAACCTCTCTTTGACTATTGCAAACTTGGACACTTCTTGACAAGTGTTTATTTTATTCTGAGACCTTTTGGTGTACTCGTTTTGTCTCCATGGATCCTTCATGTTGAGATTCTTGTTCTCTTTTGATTTCTATCTTTTTAGTCCTTCTGGTGCTCGACCTTGCACCTTTACCTTGATTTATGTTGTGTGATGTTACCTTTAACGTCTCCACTTTCTCAAGGCTTATATGAAAGCTTATTACCATCCTTTCGAGTTACCTCTGAAGTCTTTGCAGACCACCGTATCTTGCAGAATTCCTCTCTCTCAAAAAAAAAAAAAAAAATTCATCTGCAAGGTGTCCTTTTGTTTTCCTTTTGGTGGCTATCCCTTGTATTATGATACAATGTCTCATTCTTCAGTTTGGAACCACCTTCAACTTTTCCCCAACACGAAATCATCTTGTTTTGCTTGTAACCCAAGCAACCTTTCTTATTTCAAGTGCATTGTATCGTTCCTTGGCTTACCTAGTTGACATGCCACCCTGGTACCCAACTTGTCACTTTTCAATTTTATTTATTCTCCAAGCTAACTCTTTTTGGCATAAGAATTGGATCAGACCGTCAGAGAGAAAGTATGGCAACGCATGTTCTCCAACCACAGGGAGTCTCAGAAGTCCTTGGTGGGATCCTTGTAGTCCTTGACAAGTCCGTGGTGCCATGATGGAAGTTGAGATCGAAAGAAGTCAAGTGTGCCGAAGTGTGGTTTGGTGGGGAGATTCATCCTTCCGGGTATAGGTCGGCGAGGAGCAAGCATAGAGTGTGAGCGATGATTGCAAGATTCGAGGCGATTGATGGGTTCATGGAAGAAGCAAGGCAAAGATCCGGATGTTTCGGTTATAAGTGAGTGGTCGAGAACCAACCGACAATTGGTCACGAGTTAGATGAAGATAGCAAATCGTTGGTATCGGAATCGACTTTGGAGTTCTGAATACGGAAGATTGGGAAGGACAATGAAGAATGAAAACCTCGAGTTGGCAATTGCGGTTCCTCTCGGAGCAACCGGGAAGTACAAGATTTGGAGCGATGATCTTTGGCGATCTTTCATGAAGATAGAGATAAAAGAACATGAGTTTACGGTATGAAGTGGGGCGACAGCGAATACTGAGACCGATTTGTTCTGACAAGTCAACGAGGAGATTGAAGTGGATCGTCGCAACCTCAAATTACCTCAAGACAAGCGGAAGAGTTAGGAAGATGGAAGGAGGCGAAGGCGTAGAAGTTAGAAGGCGAAGCGCCGCAAAGTCGGAGTTCAAATACCTCTCGGTTGCATTCGAGTTTCAAGGGCGAAACTCCTCTTAAGGGAAGGAATGTAACATCCCGACTTTTTAAGTAAAAGGGTAAAATAGTCATTGGGTGTATTTACTACGACCTAATTATTATTTGTCCCATTTATTTAATTAAAAGGAATTAATTAAAGGATTTAGCTATTAATTATAAAGGATTTAATTATTGGCTATAAAAGGAATTAATCCCAAATTAATTCATTAGTGTGGGACGCATTTACGACGAAAAAAAAGAAGAAGAAGCAGGCGCACATATGAATAAGGCCGCGAGAATATGCCGAGAAAAAACGAGAATGTAATCTTCAACCGTGTGATCAATCCGTTCATCACATTCAAGATGCGCGAGAGAGAAAAGTGATCAGCGTGAGGAGATGCAACTTTGGAAAATAACATCTCTCAATTTCGTAAGTTTTCAATTTAGCCCTAGTTTTTGGTAACCGTTGAGTTTGATCTTCAAAAAATCGTATCTTTCAATCCGTAGCTCTGTTTTTCAGCCATGAGTAGTCGAAACGATCGTCTCGGAGCGTAGATTATTCTAAAAATAGTTTGGCAGCAATTAATCCAGGTAATCTGCGGTTTATTGCACTTTTTCAGTTCGGTTTTGAAAGGAGATAGGATTTTAGGATTTATTCTTTGATCAAATAGGTTTTGGGTTTGAGGATCAACATTTGTTGCAGTTGCTTGGTGTTTTGCTTGCAATTAAGGTAAGAGGCTGTTCCTAATGAATAATTTTAGTTGTATTATGTTAGGTTGAGTTTTGGAATAGATTGGTGATTAGAAATCACGTTTATGTTAGTTGTTGTCTATGTTAAGCTATGGAATACTTTGATTCGTGTTTCCCTGTTGATTTTCTGAGTTTTTTTATGGTAAACATGGTTGGTTCGGATTAGAAATCGTGTTTTGAAGATTTTAGCGTTACGGAAAAAACCCAGGCAAGCGGACGTTTGCCTTTAGCAAGCAGGCGTTTGCGATCATGGCGGCTTCACACGGGCGTTTGCATAAAAGCGGCAGGCGTTTGAGGTTAAATTTTGATCTGAGGATGTGGCCCTTTTTCCCAGGCAGGCGTTTGGGGTTTGTGGGACAGCGTTCAAGGCAAGCGCGCGTTCATAGGGTGTTAAGCAGGCGTTTGACCTGTTTATTCCGTTTTCCTGTTTTGTTTCATATCGGCTTGGTTTTGAGGCTTTATAATCATGTCTTTCTTGCTTAACCTTATGTGACAAAGCCTTGAATTAGCTTTTGATGCGTTTAGTTCCGGCACCATATGGATTCCTAAAAGCGAAGAAGTGTGGGACCGTCGAAAGCTTTGGATTTGCCTTGTGCCCGATAAGCTAGTGTTTATCGATGTGCGTGTATGTGCTAGGTTTTGTTAGAGTCTAGAGGTCTTAAGAAGAGGAGTAGGCGATAGGTGAGCTTTTATGTGAATCAACTTAGGTGGCTAGTTAAACATCTAATCAAACATATGTGTTAGAGTAATAATCTTAAACATCATGCAATGCTTGGTAAGGCATAGTACAATATCGCGATGTGTTCTCGACTAGACAAAGTAGGCTGTACCACGCCGGTCAATCGATTGGCTAGATAAAGCGTCTGGTGCACTCTGCCGGTCATCACACTATCGGGACTCGAGATATTCCCGGGGCTACTAGGCGTGTCTCTAAGTAGGTTGCACCCAGGTTGTCTAGTACATCCTACTACTAGGCGTAGTGCCCTTGTCATTCATGATGTAACAAACTTGAGCTAAGCTAAAGCGTTTAGTCATGGCGTGTCGATGGGCATAGATTGAACCACTAGATTGAGTCGGTCTCATAAAGATAATTTAATAATCATAATAATAACCTTTTGTTGTATAACTTAGTTTTCATTAGCTTCTCACTTTTACTAAGTACTTTGTACTTACCTCCTTTGCATTTTCTTTTGTATGCATTGTGGGGTGAGAAGGCGAACGCAGTTGATCAAGTGTAGATGATGGCTTTTGAAGACTTGAAGTCTTGGAGAAGCTTTTAGTTTGTTTCTTCGTAAGGTTGTACTAGACTAGTTGTATTTCTTTTCTTAGGCTCGTTGTACTTCTTTTTTTAAGACCTCGTATTGTATAAGTCTTTGGGTTTTTCGTCGTTGTGTTTTTAACTACCTATTCTTAGTAGCTTTATATTTTTACCCGAGTCCTTTTAGCTTCCGTTTGCTTTTATTTTGATACGACGACGTAGAGGCTTGCGTATAATATTAGATTTATTTAATGCTATACGCGCTGAACGTTTCTCTTCCGGATAAGGGCTCGGTATCCGGGAGCGGGGCGTTACATTTTCTAGCAGCTTCCCTAAAGTTAAAGTACCAACTTCTTCAAAAGTTTTCATGTGTTGCTCTATGTTTTTGGGCTTCCCCGCGTCGAAACCATCTGAGACAGGGGCGGATGTACCCTATTGACAGGGGGGGCAAGCACCCACCTTAGATCCGGAAAATACACTATTATGTATGTTGTGTATTTTTTTCGCCCCCCTAAAAATTTACACTCGCCCTTAGTATCGCCCCCCCCCCCCTCCCCCCTCACCCGGGATTCTGCGTCCGCCACTGATCTGAGATGGTTTCGACGGGAAAGAAGAGAGAGGATGCATCTGCTAGGTTTTTTTAAGAAAGATGATGTTGTAACAATGGTGACTTTCACACCCTTATTTTGTAAGCGTTTGGAAAATTGTAACATGGGGTTTACATGGCCTTGGAGTGGGTATGGAAAAACCAATACATGGCCTTTCTTCCATTCATCAATCTGATTTTTCGCCATTAATTGTTTGAAGCTTGGAATTGTTGGAAAAAGTAGTCTACTTCCACTACAGTACGCAGTACTTTTACAGAAAGAACCTAAATTTTAGAATGGTAATCCAGCCACTATGAGGCAGTGATTTATAGGTAAAATGGTGGACCAGAGAAACATGCCTCAAAACGTTATTATTGGTATGTATATCTCCGATGTAATAACGTTTGAAAAATATATCGAAATATTTAGATTTGCGTATTTTGTTGAGTATTCGCTGTGGAATAAAACGAAATCGCTATAAAATATTTGTCAAGTATATTTTCCAAATATTATTTTTTAAGGCATACAACACAAATAATCTTTAAAGTATATTTTTTTAAGTTTCCCAAAAATTATTTTCACCTTTAAATTAACAGGAACTGTGAAAGGGCTTTATGTTTGTATTGCATTAATAATCAATAATGATTAAATTTATAATTTATAAAGCTCTTAAAGATGAAGATAAAATCAAATAAAATTCAATCTAAAACAATAAATCAATCTTAATAACTCGTCCGTTTTGGCTGCTCCCTTCAATTAAAAAAAAGAAAAAAAAAAAAAAGAAGTCGTCAAATGGGGGCAGACCCCATTGGTGGAAAATTAATGCATTTAATACGGGAAAAAGCAGCTGCTTGGAGCACACGTATTTTTGTAAATTTCCGAAAAAATCAAGTCGTCGGTTGGTGGTATATAAAAGGGGCTCTTCTGTTAGCAGCGTGCAGTGTCTTGTAGCGTCCGTCGCGTCGGATGATCTGCTTGTAGTTGATCGGTGTTAGATCATATTATAATATAGATCTATGCAGCGCGTCAATCTGATCATCCGATGCGATGTATATGACAAATATTAACATATCATTCGATATAAAAGCCACTTAGGTTAACAATTTTATTTTTTCCTCTACAGCATTTCGTATTTTTCTTTAGGTTTAGGTCAGTTTTTTTTCCCTTTGAATTCCTGCAAACACAATAGTAGTTTTCTTTTGTTATTTTGTGATTACAACACGACGAAATAATGATTCGAGTGGTCGATTGCAATTGTTTCTTCTGGTAATTTTATTTTAACCTTTTTATTTTGTCTATTATCAGTTTATTCATGAATTTTTGTGTTCCTATTATGAGTACTTAATTTTTTTAAAGCTGAATTATGTGATGAAACTACTAAATTAATGCCCAATCGATGATCTAGGGATGAGTAGAGGTTATAAATTAAATATTTTGAATTGTTGTGTCCTAAAATTTGATCTTAATGCTTGAATTAATTTGATCACCTAATTCATGATCACACACACGAACTTTATAAATGTATTTTGCGAGGGAGTGTGCGAACTAGAGTTTTAGGATTGCCATTCATTAACTAGTCGATTTATTCGCAGTCTGTTCCTTGGTAATGTTATTCTAGCTAAGCCGTGAACTCGGTTGATGCGGAGTATCTCATAGTTCTTAATCATATTAGGTCAATTAAATCTCATAGAGGGGACAGTTGAACCGAGTATAGGGTAACTAGGTTGTGGTATCAGCGCTTAGGGACCACTTAGGAGATTGCACCCGCAACACATTCATTAAGAACCGTTGGTTGGTTGGTAGGTTAAAACTCGTCCTTAGTGATTTCATAATGAGGTTAAGAGTAGTGTGCACGACCATAATTTGGCTATTGTTTCATTCATATATTCCAAAGTTATTATTTTTCTTTTTCGAGTTATAATTATTATTCCCACCTCTATTGTGAGCCTGAACTAAATATGAGTGTGATTATGATACTTGACTAATTCCTCGTGAGATACGGCGTTGCTCGCCGTTGTAATACAACCGACCCTGTACTCTGCCGGTTAAAGTTGGTTTACTATAATTTGGCCATCAACAGTCTAAGTAGTTAGCCGGATCCATTATGGCTCAATTAATACTGTCAGGCATATGTTTGGGGGAGTTACAAATTGGTATCAAAGTCGGCTACCATACGGAACTATGCGCTGCGCCGTAAGCGACGGTGTAAGGATGGTCTCTAGTTTCCTCTAGTAGGGACAAGTCTGGGAACAGTCTTGGCCAGGACACCAGTTGCTTATAAGTGAGGAGAATGTAATGTCCACTTAGTTAAAGTAATCGAATTCTCACCCTTATAAAAGTGTAGACATAAAGTTCTTGTCAGCTCTTGTTAGCCTTTTTAGACCAAGCGAGGACAAGCGTCGTCCGAGAGCAGATCTTGGCCAAGACCAGGCGAGGACGCTTGGTTGCTTATTAGAGAAAGAGAATGTAATGTTCCACATATTAAAAGTAGAAGAATTCCCACCCTTATTTAAGTGTGAGACATAAAGTTATTGTCAACTCGGGTTAGCCTTTTTAGACAAAGCGAGGACAACCGTCTAAGTAGTTAACCGGATCCTCTATGGCTTAATTAGCACCGCTAGACACAGGTTTGAGGGCATTACACTTTGTCTTTCAACCAAGCCACACCAAACTTTGAATCTGTTGAAAACTGGATCAACTCGACCTACAGAAATAACTTTTGACAGGACGGCCACGGAGGGACTAGGTGGCGCCTATAAAGGATCGTTCTCGGCTATAGGCTCTGTATTGATCTAACGGATAATGTTGCACCTGCCTTGGCGGGAAGGAGCTCCGTGATGAGCTAAAAAATCTACCCACAAAAATATAATTTATAAAAGACTCGCAACCGTGGGTAAACTAACTCTCTAACCAGCAGAGTACCGGGTCAGATTGTTAGGATAGCTACAGGAGTACGAGGTAGATCCCAAGAGAAATGTGGTTGTGAGTACCAAAGCGAACGTGTGTCTTAGTCTAGGCGATCAAAGTTGTGGTAGAGATATTACACTAATGCAGAAAGTAAATATTATTCTAACGAGTTTATCTAGGTGATTAAAAAGCATAGCCAAACTATGATCCAACATGTTACTTTTACCCCATAGGAAAAACTTGACAAGGAGTGTGTTTTAACTGATTCAGTTTATATGACATTCACGGGTGTCAACTCTTTATTCTTGCATTAAGGTCTGAACAACTCTCGCTTAACCTCTATACTAGGTTTATTAACTTTCCCTTTAGAAAGCTAACTTGCCTAACATGGTTGACCAGAATAAAAAGCTGCTGAAAACCTCAAATAAGCATAGTCCTAACGTGTCACTTAGGTTGTCAGTCTAACTATTAAGGCTATGTTTTAGTGATTCTAATACCTGTTTCCACATCTCATAGCAGTGAATAAGGTTGTCAATCTCATTCAAAGCTATGAAAATGATCAAAACAAGTTTTAGAACATGAGTTTATCATACGAACGTTTAAGTAAGCGCTACACAACTCCATCTCGTTTCCCAAGGGTTGATTTCACCCGTTTTCACATAATTCGGCTATGAAACGAGATTAGCTACTCATATATATATATATATATATATATATATATATATATATATATATATATATATATATATATATATATATATATAAGTACACAAGTATATAGATATATATAGATAGATATAGATAATGAAAGAAAACGAAACAAGAAAGAACAAAAGGAAAACGATATTATAAAGGAAACTATTCGAATTATTACAACTATATATATATATATATATATATATATATATATATATATATATATATAGGCCCCAAAACATAAAAGAAAAAGAAATAAAAAAAAAGGCAGAGGAAAATATATATATAGATGTATATATATATTTTGGGACATCTGAAACAATTGGATCGAGGTGAGTATTTATAGGGGTGGCGGACCCGGCCTTTTTCAGCTTGGGCGGGTAAGGGAATCAGATTCATACGTGTCGAGATCCACGTCTTTGTAATGATGATTATTCGGTGCGGGCGGCTTATTCGGCCTGGCCGGAAAAACAAAATATCTTCTTCACAGATATTCGGTAAAAGCGGCCATAACTTGAGTTGTAAACCTCCGATTGACGTAATTTGAAATGCGTTGGAAAGCTCATTTGAAGATTTAAAACTCTCATGAAGAAGTCTTCCCCAGAAAATGCCTTTAAGTTGGGTCAAATGTCCGTCGAAGATATGTTACGGTAGAAGCATTTAGGACAATTGATCCTGTTTGAACTCGTAAGCTTATGACATCTTCTTCTACCCCTCGAAATCCATCTTTTAGGGCTCAAAACATGTCGTCACGGTATCTCGATCAACCTAAAATCCTGCAATAAATCACCAAAATACCAAGCGTAAATCCGACACGACACTCCGGTTACTAAACCGGTACAAAACCTAGTAAAAACACGATATTTTACATGATAACTACTATTTATTCATTTAGATGAAACTTAGGAATTAATGACTTGATTTGATATAAAAGTGCTCAAAATGGTATCATAAGTGGGGTAAATTGTTATCATAATCAGGGTGAATTTTTCCCTCATCACTCCGCCTAAGTGAGTATTATCTCAGCATAGGACTCCGTGCATCGAACTTCTACTAATTACAAACTCGCATGAAATAATTGCTTATATAAGAGTATAAGAAAATATGATACAAATATAGATTCTTGGTTAGATACTGTTTTACATCGCAATTTCACTCCAACATGAAGGCTACGATTTGCTACATACCGACTACGGCAGGCTGCATCATTGAAGTGTTCATGGTGTGCAACATCATGTGTGGTATCCTCAGTCTAGTTGTGGAATGCAATAAAATGAATGAACGGATGAAGTAGAAGGTATGGTAATGGTATAATGAATAATGATTATAGTTAGGTTTGATGTTTTTATGCATCAAATAAATATATGCATTTAAACGTATTTCTAGTTAGCTATGATTAGAATGTTAAAGTTGGTTTGTGACGGAAATTTATTACAGCCGGACTAACACCGGATAAAAACAAACAAAACACCGGACAATGCCGGAAAAGCCGGACAACACCGGAAAAGCCGGGCTCTACCCGGACCAGATAGACAGACAGATAGATAAAACATATACAAGAGACACCAACAACAACACAACTCCGAAAAACAAACAACAACACAAAGAAACAACTATGGCTATCAAGACCGAAGATCTCCACGAGACAGGCTTGATAGTAGGAGTGAAGAAGCCCATGAGGCCGAGAACTTCACCCGAAACACCTACACTAAAACTAAGAAAACCAAAAGCACCGGAAGCCTAGCACCGCCCAACACCGCCGACGCATGGTATGGAGAGATCCGAAAGAAAAACCGCTCCTCCCGAATAAGCAGACAGCAAACCACAGATGACACTGGGAACCACCATTGACGACTAGAGGTCCGACACCTCCACCTCCACCGAAGCTGGACCGGGATGTCCAGAGAAGAGGGATAATGGCATTGGGAAGCTTAGACCACAATGATGCAGCACCATCTTGGAGATGAAGCAAAACCATCTAACCGGAGACGAGAAATCTGCAAAGCTCTGAAGCTGAACCGGCACATGCAGCCATAGATCTCGCAATCTGTCACTCTCAAAAGGCCAAAATCCATCGGATCTGGCGGAGGAAATTGATAATGACAAAAGAAGGAAGAAAACCTTGAGATCAAAGCAGAAGAAAAGAAAGATAAGGAAATTATATATATATATATATATATATATATATATATATATATATATATATATATATATATATATATATATATATACATACACACACACACACACACAAACACACTGGGGGCCTTGGCGTCGAGAGAGGGCATTTGAAAGTTTCTGCAAGTGGGGAAGGAGAAGAGAGGGGCTGAAGAGAGAACAACTGTTTTATTATAAACTGGAAGTATGTATATTTTCCTAATAGGATATTTGTGTATGTTCAATTAATGTTTCTTACTCCGAAGTGAACTTAAATGCATGTGCTCTCTCATTCTATATGGATTAAGAAGATTCACATGTAGATGATTGTGTTGATGAGGATGCTACTGGATATAGAGAAACATGAATCCGGATCCGATCCATAATTGGATCGTCAGATCTGATTCCCAGCGCCGATCGAGACACTCGATCATGCACAACGGAAGCTACGAATTAAATTCGTTTTTCAATTTCACCATGATATGATTCGCATAATAAAATAATATACAAGAAGGTTAGTAGATTCATCCCAACCGGAGAGAAGCCGTGATCTTCCGGATTGTATCTCCAAGCGACGACTGGTGGACGTCGATCCTCGTAGTAGAACCTCCTCGAATATGCATGAGAAAAACTCAAGTTTTTCTTCTCCCAATGACTAGAACGAGAAACTAATTTTTCTCTTTTTTTTTTATCATAAGTGGCGCCAATTTTTTTTTCTAATATGCCGTTGGTTTTTATGGTTCTTTTTGTGTTGAGAGAAACTCTCTTTTTATAGGAAAATAAACTAATAATTTGAGAGTTTATCTTTTACACACAAATTTATCTATAAAAACCTTTATCCAATAGGAAAACAAAAATTCCTATTTATCCAATAAGAAAACTAATTTCTTATTTATAATTATTTAACACATAAATAATTACATTATCCACATTATAATTAATTTGGAGAAAATTTCTTTTCCCAAAACCAAATAAAATGTGGCGCCATTTTAATGTCATTTGGGATAATAGAAAATGTCTTTTCTATATTACATATTATTTACCAAATAAATAATATTGACATATTCATTAAATATACCAACTATTTAATTTATTCTACTAGGAGTTTCATAAAGCGAAAACACTCGCGTGTTAGGAGCCAACTCCGGGACCATGGACCTATAACTAGAGTAATTACAATAAATTGAATAAAATATTCATCGAACAGAATATTTCTACTCAAATTATTAATTTCGGAATTACGCCACCATAAATCCGAAACTGAACTCTATCGATTATAGATATAACTTATTCTCAAAGCGCCGAGTCAATAAGTTCCATTAATATAATCATTACATACAGACTAACCATCCACAGACTATTTGTAATGAAGCGGGATTATTTAAGTAAACCTTTTTCATTACATCTTATCCTTATTTACCATTAACCCATTAATGATCAATTAGTTCATAACCAATACAAACTCGGCCGATCGATCAGTTTCTAGGATCAACAAATAAGGGGATTGTCTTTCTACTTCTCGCAGGAAGAAATGAATTCCATATCTGTGAGACACACACTTCTCACTCATTCCAGAATAGTGCCAACGTGAAAGTGATTCGGACCGCACCTCTTAGCAATCCTTAACGAACACATCAAACCCTATCTTGAAACAAGTAGAAGTATGCAATCACTTCAGGATTAAGGTTAATCCATATATGACCATCTTGTGATTTAATAAGATTTCTCAGTCACGGAATTATATGAGAAATGCAAATTAAATTGGTACAGTCCTATATGACTCTCATCATATATAAATGCCCCACTTAGAGAACCAATGTCGACGATCCGGATAAGACGGTCACACCATAAAGTGTTTTGGGCGCATTAATGGTGGTTTAATCAATAGACCCCATACTTTGATTAAGTTCACCATAGACTAATAGTTCAAGTGTATCACCAGAAACTTAATTCTGACGTATGACACACATTAAGTTACATGGCTACATATGATACAACTTGGGGTTTTTAGTAACGTATAATATATAAGCACAAAGCAAATAATAAGATGAGAATAAATCTATCATTTATTAATTATAAAAACAATTACAGAAATTGTCTTTCGGGCGCTACTTCCAACAGATGCAACCAATTACTTTGAGGATCAAGAGTAAGATTGGAGGAGCAACTTATGATGTTGAGTTTATCTTATTTTATGTGATGATACCTGACATGTGTGCCATAGTACTCTCAGTTTATTTTGGATGTCCAGTTACATTGTTGGATTTAATATTTTGTTATGATATAGTCAAGAATCAATTTTGTGATGATGTTTTCAGAATATTTGTGTTTTACAATACCGAAGGTGCGGTACCCTTGCCACTCTTGCAGTGGGAGGAAGTTCAATGAACTTATATACGAGCATGTTCTATTTTAAATTCTAGCTTCCGTTTTGTGATCTTTGATATATTGTATGCCAACTCACGTGAAAATTAATTTAGACGGTTGGTTTTCACGTGCCGGACACTCATTTTCAGAAAATGACTCGATTTCTGGTACGGTGTGTGACACCTAACAACTATCCACCATTGATATCATTATCCATCTCACTCAATATAGATGAGTGAGATTTTCTTTTTTCAAAATGTTTGTAATCCATACCCATAGATGTGTACTATAAAATTCTACTTTCACATTGTACAACATCGTCACTATAGTTACAAACATTTTGAAAGGAAAAAAAACATCTCACTTATTTATATTGGGTGAGATGGTTAATGAGTGTATAGTTGTAAAGTGTCACACCCCATTCAGATCGAAATCGAGTCACGTTCAATATGAAATATATATATATATATATATATATATATATATATATATATATATATATATATATATATATATATATATGTGTGTGTGTGTGTGTGTGTGTGTGTATACATACACGCGTGTGCGTCTGAGAGAGAGAGAGAGAGAGAATAGATGATGGTTTGTAATCAATTTATTATTTAAAAAAAATAATTTATTTAGAAAACATTAAAATATGTACACACCCTATGCAATATATAACATGCAAGAATATCACTAGAAGGGTAATCCCCTTAATAGAATTACACGGGTATACATATTAAAGATGTATTTGGACTAAATTAGTCACATTTATTTGTATTAGTCAATTTCTTTATTAAATAGACTAACATTTTTTTTAGGGGTAACTAACATTTTTAACAATATTATTTTTTCTCGTTATATTTTCTTCACAATGCACAACTTTCATTTTATTTGATATGAAAAATGATGGAAGTCCCCACCCATTGGAGATACAAATTACACAATGTTCCAATCATACTTTCTTTCATTATTACGGATATCAAAATATTCAATACTCAATAAGACCCTGGGAATTTCCGATGACTGTATAAATAGTACGTATCATTATGAAAGATAATATATGATAATGGTTGTATCCTAGCGATTGACATCAAATATTTTTATATAATAATTATGATGGACCTTATATAAATTTATGGATACTATATCAAGATCAAAAGGTAGAGAAATAACTTGTATCAATTAATATAGTACAACTGTTGTGGTAGTAATATTTTCCAAGTTTTTTTCTTTTGAGAAAATGGAAAGATATCTTTATTCGGGACGACGGGGATAAAAAATATTATTTTCTAAGTTAATATGTCTATTTAAATCATTTAACACAGCACAACAAAATATCACGACAAAAGTTTCTCAAATCCGTCCGTGTTGTGTATGCCATTGCGAAGCTGAACCAAACTCGTCTGTCTTTTTCACTGAATTTCCACTGGTGTCATTACTAAAAGAATGAATAAGTTTTGAAACAAACTCCTCTATGTTCTTGTCTGAACTTCCACCTTCATCCATGGCCTCCCTTGCCAATTCCTTCCATTTAACAGAATTCCCTTTTATCTCTTCACCCCTCTCACCATCCATAACTTCCAATATACAATTCCTAATCACTTCTTTTCTGACAACCCCATTTTCATCTGGTTGAGCTTTCACTCCCATTTTCCACACATCCATCACGTACTTTGCATTCGTGTTTTGATCAGACCATTGGGGCATCACCACCATCGGCACACCGAGCGCCATCGCCTCCAATGTCGAGTTCCATCCACTGTGTGTCACGAAGCATCCGATCGATTCGTTTGCTAAAACTTCAAGCTGAGGACACCATGTGACAACCAATCCTTTTTCAGACGTTTCTTCAATGAAATTCATAGGTAGTTTATCTTTTTCAGATGATCTAACTACCCATAAAAAGTGTTTTCGGTTGATTCGATGCCCCATGCAAGCTCCGCCATGGCTTCATTGTCAAGAGAGGCCAAGCTTCCAAAGATACGTAAACAACCGATTTAGGTTTTCGTTGTTTTAACCATTGAATGCATTCATCAGTAGCTGGCTTAAAGACATTGAGACAATAGACCTTGTCGTCTACAAGTCTTTTGTCTAAATACATTGATGGGATACATGGTCCTATTGGCCTTACTTTCCATAGTTTTGTCAACCAATCAATCACCTGCCATCAGGAGGAAAAGGAAAAGTATTTTTCCACAAACTATACCATGATTATAATGAATAAATAATAAAAAATAATAATAATAATAATATCAATCATTAAGTTTACGTGACTTCATGTTTGTGTGGATAAATTATGCACCTTAAAAAAAAAAAGATGTTTCATACATTTGGTTTGATGAAATAGCGGGTCTTTTAATTTGATTAGGGTGTGGCATGTGTTTGGTGTGTGCCACACTATTAACACAAATATATTTTTACATTATTAATTTTGGCGGGTTAATTATGAAATAATTAAATGAATCATACATTATTATCAATCAATAGTACAAAAATGTGACTTGAACCAAATTGTCTGCATTAGTGGTAGAGAGATTAAGAATGTTTAGGAAAGTCAGTGGTTTGATTTTCATACGAGGCGTCATTCATAAAGAGTTATTGGCCATGCGCCAGTGTCTTACTTTCTTGAGTAAAGTGACTCTATGACAATCAATACTTAGACTATGCAGCACAACCCAGTCGAACTCCGAATTAGTCGGAGGCGAGTTGGTTCCAGGATATCGAAGGCTTTAAGAAGAAAAAAATAGTTTAAGAATGTGTTGTGTCTATTGATGTTGCTATTTAATTTAATCAAATATATAACAACATTTTCAATAGCAATATTTTACTGCCCATATTCCTGCTTAACCCGTAGTTTTGGGTGGTGGTGGCGGCTATGTGGATGGTAGTGGGTTAAGCCGGAGGACGGTGGCAATGGGTGGTGGTATTGGTGGGGTGGGTAATTGTTTAGGAATGAGGATAAGACATGTGGTGCTGGAGGACGGAGGCAATGAGTGGTGGTATTTGTGGGGTGGGTAATGGTTGAGGAATGAGGATAGGACATGTGGTGCTGAGGTGAGTGGTGGTGGTGTGTGTGGTGAAGGGTGGCGGTAGTGAATTGCGGTGAGATGGGTTGACATCCAACCATTTCATCAATTTTCTCTCGTATATGAATATGTCAAAATGATGGAATGAAATGAATGAAAATTTATTTCATGTATGCAACTCTAAAAATTTATTTCATTCAATTCCAGCAATTCACATTCCCCAAAAAAAAAAAAAAATTAATACCTTTCCAAATGAATGATTTATATATAAAGAAGTAAAAAAAATTAATACCTCTTCTTCCAACTTGTAAATGGTGTTGAAAAAAACCCAATCTGCCATATGAATATTTCGAAATTGATTGGTTTTAAATTCAGTAATAGCCGGATACTCTTGAGGCCTGGTAAAAAATGAAGGCATATCTTCATCCTTTAGGGCTGGCAATCCAGGAATCTTAACAATAATATCATCTTCTTTATAATCATCATCATCATAATCTTCCTTCTTCTCCTTAATTACCCCTTTATAAACATGATAATAAATATTCCCCACAGCACAAGATTGTGTGAAAAAAGCAGCACCAAGAACACCATACTTCATGCCAACATCAAGTGCCCATGGAACAATTGCATCATAAACAATGCAATCAACTTTGTTTTTTCCTGCTGAATTTCCAAGCTTTTCTAGCAGCTTCCCTAAATTTAAAGGACCAACTTCTTCAAAAGTCTTCATGTATTGGTCTATGTTTTTGGGCTTCTCCGCGTCGAAACCATCTGAGATGGTTTCGACGGGAAAGGAGAGAGAGGATGCATCTGCTATGTTTTTGAAGAAAGATGATGTTGTAACAATGGTGACTTTCACACCTTTATTTTGTAAGCGCTTGGAAAATTGTAACATGGGGTTTACATGGCCTTGGAGTGGGTATGGAAAAACCAATACATGGCCTTTCTTCCATTCATCAATCTGATTTTCCGCCATTAATTAATTGTTTGAAGCTTGGAATTGTTGGAAAAAGTAGTCTAGTTCCACTACAGTATGCAGTACTTTTATAGAAAGAACCTAAATTTTAGAATGGTAATCCAGCCACTATGAGGCAGTGATTTATAGGTAAAATGGTGGACCATAGAAACATGCCTCAAAACGTTATTCTGGGTGTGGTATATCTTAAGGTAATAACATTTCAAAAATATGTCTGAAAAGTATTTTGTTGAGTATTTGCTGTGGAATAAAACGAAATCGCTATAAAATGTTTGCCAAGCATATTTACTAAATGTTATTTTTTAAGGCATACCACACAAATAATCTTTAGCATATTTTTGAGTGTCAACTTTGCTATCATTTTGTGTGCATTTGACCCCTTATTTGTATCATATTCGATGTAATTTTGGGGTAGTTATGTGGTTTTTATAGGTACATTTCACCACGGGTTGAATCACGAGACGATATGGCGTTTACGTCCGAAATCTCCATATTTTTTGGTGAATTGTGTGTGTTTTATTGGCATTTGTCACGCTTGGGTTTTCTTGTTTTTATTTGTTATAGGTGCGGCGTGATACTGGCGTGACGAAAATCACAACGGTATGAAAATCGTGTAAATTGGAGTTCGTATAAGGAAATGACGCGTGACTCAAACTCAAACGTTCTATCCAACTTTGTCGGGATCCCGACTTTTGTGTTTAGTGCTGAGTGAAGTCCCAGTATTCTCTTCCGTTTTGGCTGCACCCTTCAATTAAAAAATAAAATAAAAGAAAGAAGTCAAATGAAGCAAGGGGGCGGACCCTATTGGTGGAAAATTAATGCATTTAATATGGGAAAAAGCAGCAGCTTGGAGCACACGCATTTTTGTAAATTTTCGGAATAATCAAGCCGTCGGTTGGGTGAAATTTTAAAATACACCAGATTGTATGAAGGTTTTCTAAAGTGGCGATACATTACAACCACTCATTTCTAACCTCTCACACACGATAAAAAGTGTATTATGTGAGAGAGAGTAAAAACGAGACGCCAATGTATAATGTATCTTGCCACTCAGATAACTCGCTACAACCGCTGATCATCATAAAATCTCTCGCAAATCGGTTGGTGGTATATAAAAGCCACTTAGGTTAACAATTTTATTTTTCCTCTCCACCAGTTTTCATTTTTCCTTAGGTTTAGATCAGTTATTTTTCCCTTTGAATTTCTACAAACACAATGGCAATTTTCTTCTGTTATTTTGCGATTCGATGGTGGATTCACACTGTATCTTACAGTAAATTTATTTTAACCTTTTATTATGTCTATTATCAGTTTATTCATGAATTTTTGTGCTTTGATTCATATTATGAGTAGCTACTTTTTTATAGCAAAATTATGTGATGGAACTACGAAACTAATGCATAAATGACGATCTAGGGATGAGTAGAGCTTAGAAATTAAAGCTTTTGAATTGTTGTGTCCTAAAATTTGATCTTAATGCTTGAATTAATTTGATCACCTAATTCATGATCACACACACGAATTTTATAAATGTATTTTACGAGGGAGTGTGCTAACTAGAGTTTTAGGATTGTCATACACGAACTAGTCGATTTATTCGCAGCCTGTTCCTTGATAAAGTTATTCTAGCAAAGCCGTGAACTCGGTGGATGCGGAGCATCTCATAGTTCTTAATCATAATAGGTCAATTAAATCTCATAAAGAGGATTGTTGAACCGAGTATAGAGTAACTAGGTTGTGGTATCAGCGCCTAGGGACCACTTTAGGAGATTGCACCCTCAATACATTCATTAGGAACCATTGGTTGGTTGGTAGATTAAGGCTCGTCCCTAGTGATTCGGTAACGGGGTTAAGAGTAGTGTTCCTGACCATAATTTGGCTATTCTTTCATTCATATATTCCAAAGTTATTATTTTCTTTTTCTAGTTATAATTATTATTCCCACCTCTATTGTGAGCCTGAACTAAATCTGAGTGTGATTGTGATACTTGACTAATTCTCGTGGGATTGGACCATGCTCGCCGTTGTAGTACAACCGACCCGGTATTCTCGCCGGTTAAAGTTGGTTTACTATAATTTGGCCATCAACGATCTAAGTAGTTAGCCGGATCCTTATGGCTCAATTAATCTTTATCGGACATAGGTTTGGGGCGTTACAAATTGGTATCAAAGTCGGCTACCATACGGAACTATGCGCTGCACCGTAGTAAGCGACGGTGTACGGATAGCCTCTAGTTTCCTCTAGTAGGGACAAGTCTGGGAACAGATCTTGGCCAGAATCGATTGCTTAAAAGAGAGTAGAATGTAATGTCCACATAGTTAAAGTAGTTGAATTCCCACCCTTATAAAAGTGTAGACATAAAGTTCTTGTCAACTCATGTTAGCCTTTTTAGACCAAGCGAGGACAACTGTCGTCCGGGAACAGTCTTGGCCAAGACCGGGCGAGGACGCCGGTTGCTTATTAGAGAAGAGAATGTAATGTTCAACATAGTAAAAGTAGAAGAATTCCCACCCTTATTTAAGTGTGAGACATAAAGTTCTTGTCAACTCGGGTTAGCCTTTTTAGACCAAGCGAGGACAACCTTCTAAGTAGTTAACCGGATCCTCTGTGGCTTAATTAGCATTGCTAGACACAGGTTTGAGGGCGTTACACTTTGTCTTTCAACCAGGTCACACCAAACTTTGAATCTGTGGCGCCTATATAGGATCGGTCTCTGCTATAGGCTCTGTATTGCTCTCCTGGAAACGGATAATGTTGCGCTTGCCTAGGCCGGAAGGAGCTTCCCCTAAGTGAGTCTTATCTCATCATTGGACTCCGTGCATCGAATTTCTACTAATTACAAACTCACATGAAATAATTGCTTATATAAGATTAAGTGAAGGAAAATATGATACAAATATAGATTCTTGGTTAGATAATGTTTTACATCACAATTTCACTCCAACATGAAGGCTACGATTTGCTACATACCGACTTCGGTAGGCTACATCATTGAAGTGTTCATGATGTGCAACATCATGCGTGGTATCCATGATCTAGTGTGGTGGAATGCAATGCAATGAATGAGCGGATGAAGTAGAAGGTAGGGTAATGGTATAATGAATAATGATTATAGTTAGGTTTGAGGTTTTATGCATCAAGTAAATATATGTATTTAAACGTATTTATGGCTAGCTATGATTAGAATGTTAAAGTTGGTTTGTGAGTGAACAACCGTTTTATTATAAACTGGAAGTATGTATATTTTCCTAATAGGATATTTGTGTATGTTCAATTAATGTTTCGTACTCCGAACTGAACTTAAATGCATGTGCTCTCTCATTTTATATGGATTAAGAAGATTCACATGTAGATGATTGTGTTGATGAGGATGCAACCAATTACTTTGAGGAGCAAGAGTAGGATTGGAGGAGCAACTTATGATGTTGAGTTTATCGTATTTTATGTGATGATATATGACATGTGTGCCATAGTACTCTCAGTTTATTTTGGATGTCTAGTTACATTGTAGGATTTAATATTTTGTTATGATATAGTCAAGAATCAATTTTGTGATGATGTTTTCAGAATATTTGTGTTTTACAATACCGAAGGTGCAGTACCCTTGCCACTCTTGCTGTGGGAGGAAGTTCAATGAACTTATATACGAGCCAGTTCTATTTTAAATTCTAGCTTCCATTTTGTGATCTCTGATATATTGTATGCCAGCTCACGTGAGAATTAATTTAGACGGTTTGTTTTCACGTGCGGGACACTCATTTTCAGAAAATGACTCGATTTCTGGTACGGCGTGTGACACCTAACAACTATCCACCATTGATATCAGTATCCATCTCACTCAATACAAATGAGTGAGATTTTCTTTTTTCAAAACATTTGTAATCATAGTGACAAAGTAGTAAAATGAGAATGTACAATTTCATATTACACGTGACTCGATTTCTGGTCTGAAATGGGGTGTGACACCTTACAACTATACACTCATTAACCATCTCACTCAATATAAATAAGTGAGATGTTTTTTTTTTCTTTCAAAATGTTTGTAACCATAGTGACGATGTTGTACAATGTGAAAGTAGAATTTTATAGTACAAATCATGGGTATGGATCACATGTTGCAACAAATAAATAAATAAATAAATAAAATATATATATATATATATATATATATATATATATATATATACATATACATATTACCGAGAGCCCTTGGTATCATTAAATACTACTTAAATGGTAGATAATGATAGGCTTTTGAATCACTCGATTTGGATATTGGGTGAATGATAAATTAATATTAAAGTTAGAGGAAATGATGCTTATTCGAATCGAACCATTTTATTCGAACGGTTGCATCTGTTCAATCAAACTGAACCGAACTGGCGCAACCTTTCAGTTCAAGAGATGTAACCATTTGTTTCAAGAGATGCATCAGTTCATAGCGTAAAGTTGCATCACTTCAAATGAACCAATACATACGAAGAGATGCATCATGTGGTGAAATGATACATTTCCTCTATAAATACATATAATCCCTGAATGAAAAAACATAGTTTTTCCCATACTGAAACTCTGCGAAAATAGAAGATGCATAAAAATTCTGCATTCTGAAATTTCGCAAGAGCAAATAGAAATGTTTTCTACATAAACTCATTTGCATAGTCAGAGATATCGAGGCCGGATCAGTTCGCCGCTTGTTCGCATTGAAGTGCCGCAACCAGAACAAGGAAAATATTGTTGTATCTTGGGAGACTTCTTGCCATAACCGTTGGCATTTCATCAGGGCAATAAAGTCTTAAGGACAGCGTTCTACGCGCCTCAATCTACGAATAAGTTTTCGTTTTACTTCTGTTTTCTGCATTTTTCGTTCAATGTGTTGCAGTAATTTTAGGTGAATAATATGTTCGTTCTTATGTGTTCATCATGCCTGCAATCTACTTCTACAATTTTATGTTATTCGTTTTTCCAGAAAAATTAGCAAATCGGTACCACACTACTAATTTTACCAACAAACTTAAGACTTTACTCGCTTCTTATGTTAATATTCTAATTCGTATGTAATCTGTTTGATGTACATATACTTTTGTAAAAGTTTGAACACTGAATTGCGTCTGCAATTCTGGAAAAATAACGTCGGGAAAAGTTGTAGTAATAGAAACAATTCTTTTACACATTTTTCAGAAAATTGGCACGACTAAATAATTTGTAATTACTACGTATTTTATGAAATCTCAAAGAATAAAAATTGTTTCTAAGGTGTTATAGATTACATATCTGTTTTTATTATTCGAAAGGATTGTTTTCCGTGTCTTTCATTTGATACATGATATTACAATATATACACTTAAGGTTAGTGTGAATGAATCATGAGTATTAATTACGAATATCCTCTACTAAATGGTATTGATTGTAAAATATTTACTGAGAATAATTTAGATATTCTAACACTCCTCATGCGATTGAAGCGGGAGGTTCCCGGATGTTGAGGCTCGGAGCGAAAATCGTCAAATAATAGGCGGGTAAGCCCTTGGTGAAGATGTCGCGAGTTGATGGCGAGAAGGATGTGAAGAACGCGAACACGACCACGAGCAAACTTCTCACGAGCGAAGTGAATATCTATCTTGATATGTTTGGTGCGTTGATGTTGGATGGGATTTCCACTTAGATAAACTGCACTGACATTGTCACAATAAACGAGTGTAGCTTTGGTGATGGGACAATGTAATTCCAAGAACAGATTCCGAAGCCAGCAGGACTCGGAAACCACGTTCGCTACCCCCATGTATTCGGCCTCGGCACTGGAGCGGGATAATGTTGGTTGGTGCTTAGAGGACCAGGAAATCAAATTGTCGCCGAGGAAAACACAATAGCCGGACGTGGAACGACGGGTATCGGGACAACCACCCCAATCTGCATCGGTATAGGATACGAGATCTGTAAGAGAAGACGGATAGAGGCGCAAGCCATAGTTGATGGTCCCTTGTATGTAGCGTAAAATGCGTTTTAGAGCGGACATATGAACATCGATCGAAGCATGCATGTGAAGGCGATTCTTTGAGCAATGTGTATGAAATATCCGGTCGGGTAAATGTGAGATCTTGTAGGGCCCGGCTAAACTGCGGTAATGAGTAGGATCAGGGTAGGAGGACCCCGCAGAGGAACTAATTTTGAAGTGAGTGTCGACCGGTGTAGGCACGGGCTTACAAGAGGACATACCAGCGCGCTCGAGAATATCTTCAGCATATTGTTTTTGGCATAAAAATAGGCCACCATTGTGGCGTGTAACGGAAATCCCCAAAAAATAACTGAGAGTACCAAGGTCCTTCATGGCAAACTCTAAGGCAAGGAGTGACATGATAGATGTGCGCAGTCTATCGGAGGAGGTGGTAAGTATGATGTCATCCACATATAATAGAATATAAGCCAAATTAGTGCCTTTGCGATAAATAAATAGAGAGTGATCAGATTTGCTGTGGGTGTCACGGATTTTTTCTAACAAAACAAACAAGTAATAAAATTTATAAATCCGGTATTCCCCAAGTGTAGGGATCGTAGTATAGCGATTAATACCGGAGTCGGTCACATGGAATCGGGGTATCTAGTTCATTAATTCTCCTAAGGTTGATACAATTATTCCTAAACCTAAACTAAAACGGAAAATAAACTGGACAGAGGATTGTCAGTCCAAAGCCAGGAGAATATCGTTGCGAACAAAAGCAAATAAAATAAAACTACAACTAAGAAAACAATAAAACTATCATGATAATGACTGAGGCAAATCAACATAGAACAAACATGATCCACCATCCCGCAACCCTTAATTCTTCCCTAGATTATCTTATGATGATTCAATCAAAGTTGTGGTTCACCTAATCAAAGGTATGAATTCCTACTTCCGTAAGTAATCCGTCTATCAATCTCATCATCTTCCGATCTATAGAGATTAACGCTCTGAAAACAAGGTGCAAGATTTATTAGATCTAACAACCTAGAAATCTAACCTATCAACTTCCGTTATGTCAATGTTAAAAGTCTAATCTTTCCTATGGTGATCTAAGGTTTACACCGATTTCCATCATACGGTAAACATCAAATAGCAATACATCTTCCGATATCGATTGCATAAACAAATAAACAAAGGAAAGAAACAAACTTGAAATTAAACTCACAAAATATCCAAAGGAAGAAATAAAACGCTGCTGGAAAAGTTTCCCATGGCTGCTCCAAGTTCACAGCATCAAGACAGCACCATGAATCGAACAAGAATAGAAAACGAAAACAAAAACCTAACTAATCCGCAACCCCAGCCTCCCAAGAGGGGGCTGGGGCCGCCTAGGGTTTTCTTCTTATGAATATGTATCAATAAGAGTCAATAATGTGTGAAAATCTGATGTGATTAGGGTTGGGGCGCAGCTGATATTTATAGGGTTTTAAGTCGGCCAGGGCTAAGTCGGCCGTGGACGCCCGTCTGGTCTTCCTGGACGCTCGTCCATTCTTCTGGACTTCCTTCAGACGTCCGTCCAGGCTGCGTCCAAACTCTCTGTATCAAATTTCCTCTCCTGGACGCCAGTCCAATATTCTGGACGCCAGTCCAGGCTGGACGGGACTTGGACGCTCGTTCAATACCTTTTTCTTCCAAATTCATCTTGATCTTCATTCTAACTTCATCTCTGTCTCTTTCCTTCCATGCAAATCCTCACTTGAACATCTTTTAAGCTCCTTTCATCCCTCTCCATGACATGTAAATGTACCTTCAAAACCATAAGAACACGCAAAGTGTAAAACCATAGATAACTACCAATAAAATCACGAAATTAGCTCAAGTTTACACTTAAAGACTTTTAAAACCCATTTGCTCAATATTTCAATATAAAGCTCGATTTCTATGAGAAACATACGAATATGGAGAGAATTGTTACAAAATATATCCTTATAAAACGTATAAAATCACCCTTAACAGTGGGTGAATCCAATTATGGAGACAAAGTCTGCGAAACGCTGATACCAAGCTCGAGGCGCTTGTTTGAGACCATAGAGAGATTTCCGTAAACGACATACATAGTCTGGATGAACAGAGTCCCAGAACCCAAGGGGCTGATGCATATACACCGTTTCTTGTAACTCACCATGAAGGAATGCATTTTTAACATCAAGCTGGTGAATTGGCCAGGATTTGGATAGGGCAATGCTGAGGACGACGCGAATGGTAGCGGGTTTCACAACTGGGCTAAAAGTTTCGTCACAATCCACGCCAACCTGTTGAGACCTGGCATCACCTACAAGACGAGCTTTATAGCGCTCAAAAGAACCGCCAGATTTCTTTTTATGACGAAAAATCCACATAGAGCGTATTATATTAGCGTTAGACGGACGCGGTACTAAGTCCCACGTTTTATTATCAATAAGAGCATTATATTCTTCAATCATGGTGGCTTTCCAATTCGGGTCAGAGAGAGCGAGGGTCGGATTGCGAGGGAGAGGAGAAGGGGTGGCAGATGTTGTAAGATTGTATGAGTGCTTGGGTTTGAAAATTCCGTGCATGGCTCGGGTGGCAATTGTGCGGGTTGGAGCAGTGATGAGAGGATGTGGGAGATTCGTGGGTGAGGCGGAAGTAGGTGTTGGGCTGGTGTCTTGGGCTGGGCCGGATTCATTGTTTGGAGTGAGAGGAGAGTGTGGGGAAAAAGGCTGGGTCGGTGATGGGGGATCGGAATAGTTTGTTGGGCTGGGGGCGGTTTGGGCTCGGCTGGGGACAGACTGTGTTGGATTGTGGAGTTCTTGTAGCAGAAGAGGATTGAGAGGAGGGTTGAGGAAGTCATAGGACGAGGGAGAGGGCTAATGAAGACGAGCAAAGGGGAAAATGGATTCGTCAAATGTTACATGTCTCGAGAGAAAGATTTTGCGTGAGGACAAGTCATAACATTTATAGCCACAGTGATTAGGAGGGTAGCCGAGAAAGACGCATGGAGTTGAGCGGGATTGGAGTTTATTTATCGTAGTGGAAGGGTGAAGAGGGTAGCATAGACAACCGAAAGTACGTAGATGAGCATATGCGGGAAGGCGATGATAAAGAATTTGAGTGGGAGATTTGTTTTGAAGAGTTTTATGAGGATAATATTGAGGAGGTATGTGGCCATTTGGAGGCGTGGTGCGTGAAAGAGTTGGGGAGAGAAGCATGAAGTTAGAGAGTGCGGATGAGGTTGTTAATGGTGCAAATTTTACGTTCACTTTGCCATTTTGGGGAAGTGTGGGGACGGGAAAAGCGGAAAATGAGGCCGTGGAAATCACAATTTTTTTGAATTGATCGTTATCAAATTCGCGACCATTATCACGAGTGTAGTTGTTTAATTGGTGAGTTAAACCGAGTACGAATAGTGGTACTAAATTTAGAGAAAATAGTAAAGACTTAGGATTTGTGACCGATGGGGAAGGTCCACAGAAAATCAGAAAATTCATCTAAAAACAACACATAATAACGATGTCCCACGGTGCTTAATACGGGAGAGGTCCATAAATCACTATGAATTATGTCAAAAGGCAACGTAGTGCTATTATTAGAAGAAATAAACGGGAGTTTTATTTGCTTCCCAAAAACACACGAAGCACAAACCGAGTTCGTCACGGGTGAACATGAAATAAATTTATTTGTATGTAAAGTATCGAAAAGCGATCGTCCCGGGTGGCCAAGTCGATTATGCCACGAGGCGGGAAGCGTGACCAAAGTAGCTGGAGACGGAAGTGGAGGGATTTTGGATGGAGTGAGGGGTAAAGCTCGCGAGAGCTATCACATCTCGATAAAATCACGCTTTCGTCATTAGATCCTTCACAGAAAAACCAAACGGGTCAAATTCGACAGAGACATTATTATCGGTGGTAAACCGGCGGACGGAAATTAAATTTTTAATAAGCTGAGGTGAATGAAGGACATTGCGTAATTTAAGGGGAGGGTGAGGGGCGGGAAGAGAGGTGTGCCCGAGACTCTGAATTGGAATGCTCTGACCACCACCGACAATTATTTTATTATTTAAAGTGCTCGTATTGAAATAAGACGTAAGTGTACCTGATTGTGCCGTCATATGAGAGGTGGCCCCGGAGTCAAAATACCAATTATCGTCGGGAGAGTGAAGTGTCATAGTGTGCAAGGCAGCTTCAATGTCGGTGGGTTGATAATCAAATTGGGCCGGTTCTTGAGTCTGCACGTTAAAAGTTTGCTGAGGACTATTCCCTAATATGCCGGGCTGGGGGTTGGAAGGCCGGGCCCAAGAAGAAGATGGGTAAGGACAAGGAGGGGCGGCCCAAGGTCCCCAGGCAGTCCAAGGGGGATAGGCTGCTAAAAAAGTGCTCCATGGGAATGCCGGCCGTGGAGTTGAGGGCGACTGCTGTTGCGGACCAGAGCGTCCACCGCGATTTCGCCTAGAATTTCGTCCACCGCAACCACCTCGAGAATTCTGATTGCGTGGTTGCCCGGAATAGGGTTGACTGTTGCTGCGGTTACCACCGGATACCTGTCCCCTGGGGTGTGCACCGGCGTTGGCGAAGAGAGCACCACCGTCAGGAGGTGTATGAGTAGCAGAGGAGCGTTTCGCTTTATGAGTTTCTTCCAGAATTAGCTTCGATTGAGCATCATAAAATGGGGGAAGAGGACTGCTTTGCTGAAGAATTGTAGCAACTCCATCATAATTTTCATTGAGCCCGACGATGAGCTGAAGAACAAGGCGGTCGTAGGTCACCGGTGCTCCAACGTTGGCAAGCTGATCAGAAATTGTTTTGAGCTCATGGAAATACGCAGATACGTTGGAAAAATCATCCAATTTAACCTCCTTAAATTGATTCTCCAGGTAGAGAGCTCTCTGATTTTTATTGTCGTGAAATATGCTTTCCAATAGCTCCCATGTCCTTTGAGCAGTGGCATTGGGTTCAATAATGGTGTGCAGCAGATCATTTGATATAGTTCCATAGATCCATTGCAACACCACATCATCTAATCGAGACCACAATTCGGTATTAGTTTCAGAGGCAGCTTTTTCGGTAGATTTACCGGAGGATTTAGCCGGAATAATGTGGTCGAGGACGTCATAGACTCGACAATGAATCTTGAACAGTTCGGCCCAAGAAGCGTATTGGACCTTTTCCACTTCTAAAGTGATCGGGATAGAGTTTCTTATGTTGTTGACCGCAAGGGCGGGGTGAAATTTGGCGTTATCTGCCATGAGAGCCGATTGAAGTTTATAGAGGAAGATGGAGGACGAAAGCAAGTGTTTACAGAAGAAGTTTATAGAAAAGAATAGGCTCTGATACCATGAAAGGGATTGTTTTCCCGTGTCTTTCATTTGATACATGATATTACAATATATACACTTAAGGTTAGTGTGAATGAATCACAATATTAATATTAATTACAGAATATCCTCTACTAAATGGTATTGATGGTAAAATATTTACAGAATAATTTAGATATTCTAACATTATTTATCAAAAGTGTCCATGAAATTTTGTGACAACTTTAGAAAAAGTTGAAGTAGAAAATTCATGTTTAACCGGATCGTATTAGTTAAGTGCGGTACAATAGCATGCATATGTGCGAATCTTTCGATAAATTTATTTTACATGATATGTACGATCTTAAACATATTCTAAAATATGTTGGTATCAATTCTAGAGATGTGAAATGACTACTAGAAAAATCTGCAACATGAAATTGTGGAAAAATATGATGTTTTTGTGTAAAATGCACTTGTTGCCTTGTATACCTTTTGAAAAAATTATGTTTGCAACATGATTTCTATGTTAATATGATTCTACAAGTATGTGATTATAGTTTACTTGTAACGAAAAATCTGCAATTTGGTTGAAAATTTTGTTGTGCCGAAAAATATAAATACGACTTTTTGAAAAATTGTCTATCTTGTGTTGCAGTTCAAAATACTTTGTAATCAGAAAATGCTATTTTATCTGACAACTCTAAGTTTGGCAAAATAGCTAAGTGAGGATCCTCCTGCGGTGCAAGAGGGTGAAAATCATAGAGCCTCTGTCACAACATTGAAAGAATGGAAACACACAGATTTCCTATGCCAAAACTATATCCTTAATGGTCTTGATAATACTTTATATACAGTTTACTGTATGTGCAAAAGTGCTATAAAAAAATTATGTCAGGCACTTGAAATGAAGTATAAGACGGAAGTTGCTGGGTAAGAGAAAATATATTGTTGACCGGTTTATGGAATACAAGATGGTGGAATCCAAAACCGTTGTTAGCCAAATGGAAGAGTTGCAGATAATTATTTCCGAGTGTCTCGAGGAAGGTTTGGTTATTAATGAACCATTCCAAGTTGCTTCAATAATTGGGAAACTTCCACCTTCGTGGAGAGATTCAAAAATTATTTGAAGCATAAAAACAAGGAGATAACCATGAATAAGTTGGTGTTGAAACTAAAGGTTGAAGAGAACAATCGGCAACTTGACAGAGGAGAAAATTTTGGACAATCCAAGGGAAATTTGGTGGAATCCAGTTCCGGTGAAAATAATGGCAAAGGCCATAAAAGGAAGTACAAGGGTGAAAGTTAGAGGCTAATCTATTTAATGGTAAATGCTTTAATTGCGGGAAACGAGGACACCACGGGAATGAATGCCGAGAGCCTCGGAAAGTTGAACAAGCAAACGTGGCAAAAATAGTCACCGAGACTATGGATGAATTGATTCTGTCCGCATAATGATTGCTAGAACTTGATGGTTAAACTTCTTTTGTTAAACTTTGAATTTCATTCATGGTTGTAATAAACAAATTAATTTATACATTATTATTGTGTGTATTATGTGTATAAATTTGTATGTAGGTGTTTATGTAAACACCTTAATGGTTGTGATGATAAGTCATTATGAATATATGTACATATTCTGTTGTTATATTCATATTAGTTATAGATTTGCTTGCGGTTGTGTGATGTACATTTCAAGATGTTTAGACGAAGTTGTTTATGCCTATGTTGAGACGCTTAACTCGAAATAATAAATTAATCAATTCATGGTGATCAAGGTGGGAAAGTGTGATTCAAGATTTAATGAATTTTGTTTTGGTACCAACAGCATTCATCAAATCGTTGAACTATACTTACCTTAATCAGTTAATGTTGCGAAATGATGATTAACTTGAGTTTACTAAAACCTGTGGGGAAGAATATCGGGGTGATTGGTAAAAGAAATTTACCTAAACAAAGTGATGTAACGAAAGCAAGAAATGGAAAGGATGGTGAATTAATTCAAAGTTGCTTGAAAGATATTGCGTGTTTTCATGACTTAAAGCCTATCACTGTTATTAGCATTCAATAGTCGGTAAGTGATAGAGCAAACACACGGTAATATAGAAAATGGTAAGTCACGATTCATACATCGTAGACATAATATCATTTAATAATTGATCTCTAATGGTTGATTTCCTCGACTGTATAAAGTCAAAAGAGAATCTTGCGGATCCGCTTATAAAAAAAGGTTTAGCTAGAGATAGGGTGTCAATTTTTGACAAACAGAATGGGACTGAAGCCTATTACACATATTTCCTTATAACGGTAACACAACCATAGTGACTGGAGATCCCAAGATCATGGTTCAAAAGGGACAACTAAGTTATGAGGGACAATCAACTTACCCATTCTGTTAAAACAAAGTGTTGTCTGCTGAATGGTTCAGGTTAAGCATAAAGCTTTTAATGGTTCCTATATTTTGGTAAAGCCAAGTGGGGTATTGCAGAGTTTTCTTTATAAAAGGTCACCTATGTAAGTGGAAGTGATGCCGCTTCTGTGAGAATTTGTGGCTGAATTCTCTAACACACTTTCTGAAACCAAGGTGTTTCAGGGCCAAAATGGACACAACCATGAGAACTTCGAGAAGGCCAGGGGGTCTATTGTGTGGGTATCATTGTCTAGGCATGCACCAAAGCCTGAGCAGTTCAAGACTTAGTTCACTGCTTAGCCGAGTATGTCCGATGCTATTCTACTAGGGAAGGTTCAATGCAGCAAACCACCTCGCCCGATGCAATAGAACTCCGTTTGATATCTCTACAGAGTCTGCATAGCATTTGCATTAATTTTCATTCATGTGGGGGATTGTTGGAGAAAATAGCTCAGAGTGAGCTTTATTTAAAGTGGAAAGTAGTCCACGGTATTAATTTTGGATGGTATACAATACAAATTACCGGGAGCCTTTGGTATCATTAAATACTACTTTTTTAAAGCAGAATCATTAAATACTACTTAAATAGTGGATAATGATAGGCTTTTGAATAATTCGATTTGGATATCAGGTGAATGAGAAATTAATAGTAAAGTTAGAGGAAATGATGCTTATTCGAATCGAACCAGTTTATTCGAACGGTTGCATCTGTTCAATCAAACTGAACCGAACTGGTGCAACCTTTCAGTTCAAGAGATGTAACCATTTGTTTCAAGAGATGCATCCGTTCATATCGTAAAGTTGCATCACTTCAAATGAACCAATACATACGAAGAGATGCATCCTGTGGTGAAATGATACATTTCCTCTATAAATACATATAATCCCTGAATGAAAAAACATAGTTTTTTCCATACTGAAACTCTGCGAAAATAGAAGATGCATAAAAATTCCGCATCTGAAATTTCGCAAGAGCAAATAGAAATGTTTTCTACATAAACTCATTTGTATAGTCAGAGATATCGAGGCCGGATCGGTTCGCGCTTATTCGCATTGAAGTGCCGCAACGAACAAGGAAAAAGCTGTTGTATCTTGGGAGACTTCTTGTCATAACCGTGGGCATTTAATCGGGCAATAATGTCTTAAGAACAACGTTCTACACGCGCTCGGTCTATGAATAAGTTTTCGTTTTTACATTTTCTACATTTTTCGTTCAGTGTGTTGCAGTAATTTTATGTGAATAATATGTTCGTTCTTATCGTTCATCATGCCTGCGATCTACTTCTACAATTTTATGTTATTCGTTTTTCCAGAAAAATTAGCAAACCGGTACCACACTACTAATTTTATCAATAGTGTGTGAGAGAGAGAGAGAATAGATGATGGTTTGTAATCAATTTATTATTTACTAAAAATACTTTATTTAGAAAACATTAAAATATGTACACACCCTATGCAATATATAACATGCAAGAATATCACTAGAAGTCCCTAAAAAAAAAAGAATATCACTAGATCCCCTTAATAGAATTACACGGGTATATATATTAAAGATGTATTTGGACTAAATTAGCCACATTTATTTGTATTAGTCAATTTCTTTATTAAGTAGACTAACTTTTTTTTTTTATTTATTTAGGAAATAGACTAACTTTTTTAACAATATTATTTTTTCTCGTTATATTTTCTTCACAATGCACAACTTTCATTTTATTTGATATGAAAAATGATGGAAGTCCCCATCCACTGGAGATACAAATTACACAATAAGACCCTGGGAATTTCCGATGACCAAACACAATTAGCAGCAATAACTGTATAAATAGTACGTATCATTATGAAAGATAATATATGATAATGGTTGTATCATAACGATTGACTCCAGATATTTTTATACTAATAATTATGATGGATCTTATATAAATCTATGAATACCATATCAAGATCAAAAGGTAGAGAAATAGCTTGTATCAATCAATCTAAGACAAATTGTTGTGACAAGATAATATTTTAAAAAGTTTTTTTTTGTTGAGAAAATGGAAAGATATCTTTATTCGAGATGACGGGGATAAAAATTAGTATTTTCTAAGTTAATATGTCTATTTAAATCATTTAACACAACACAACAAAATATCACAACAAAAGTTTCTCAAATCCGTCCGTGTTGTGTATGCAATTGCGAAGCTGAACCAAACTCGTCTGTCTTTTTCACTGAATTTCCACTGGTGTTGCATATGTTGCCATTACTGAAAGAATGAACAAGTTTTGAAACAAACTCCTCAATGTTCTTGTCTGAACTTCCACCTTCATCCATGGCCTCCCTTGCCAATTCCTTCCATTTAACAGAATTCCCTTTTATCTCTTCACCTCTCTCACCATCCATAACTTCCATTATACAATTCTTAATCACTTCTTTTCTGACAACCCCATTTTCATCTGGTTGAGCTTTCACTCCCATTTTCCACACATCCATCACATACTTTGCATTCGTGTTTTGATCAGTCCATTGGGGCATCACCACCATCGGCACACCGAGCGCCATTGCCTCCAACGTCGAGTTCCATCCACTGTGAGTCACGAAGCATCCGATTGATTCGTTTGCTAAAACGTCAAGCTGAGGACACCATGTGACAACCAACCCTTTTTCAGACGTTTCTTCAATGAAATTCATAGGTAGTTTTTCTTTTTCAGATGATCTAACTACCCATAAAAAGTGTTTTTCGGTTGATTCGATGCCCCATGCAAGCTCCGCCATGGCTTCATTGTCAAGAGAGGCCAAGCTTCCAAAAGATACGTAAACAACCGATTTAGGTTTTCGTTGTTTTAACCATTGAATGCATTCATCAGTAGCTGGCTTAAAGACATTGAGACAATAGACCTTGTCGTCTACAAGTCTTTTGTCTAAATACATTGATGGGATACATGGTCCTATTGGCCTTACTTTCCATAGTTTTGTCAACCAATCAATCACCTGCCATCAGGAGGAAAAGGAAAAGTATATATTTTTCCACAACTATACCATGATTATAATGAATAAAAGAAATAGGAAAAATTAATAATATCAATCATTAAGTTTATGTGACTTCATGTTTGTGTGGATAAATTATGCACCTAAAAAAAAAAAAGACGTTTCATACATTTGGTTTGATGAAATAGCGGGTCTTTTAATTTGATTATGGTGTGGCATGTGTTTGGTGTGTGCCACACTATTTAACACAAATATATTTTTACATTATTAATTTTGGCGGGTTATGAAATAATTAAATGAATCATACATTATTATCAATTAATAGTGCAAAAATGTGACTTGAACCAAATTGTTTGTTTCAAGTGGTAAGAGATTTAAGAATGTCTAGGAAAGTCGGCGGTTTGATTTTCATACGAGGCGTCATTCATAAAGAGTTATTGGCCATGCCTTAGTGTCTTAGCGCGAGTAAAAGTCGATTTCAAAGACAACCCACACCGAATTCCGGATTAATCGGGGCGGTTGGTTCCAGATATCGAGTGCTTCAAGGAAAAAAGAAAAGGAATTGTTTAAAAAAGTGTTGTGTCTATTGATGTTGCTATTTAATTTAATCAAATATTTAACAACATTTTCAATAGCAATATTTTACTGCCCATATTCCTCCTTAACCCGTAGTTTTTGGGTGGCTGGTAGGGGCTATGTGGATGGTAGTGGGTTAAAGCGGATGGTAGTGGGTTAAAGCGGAGGACAGTGGCAATGGGTGGTGGTAATGGTTGAGGAATGAGGATAGGACATGTGGTGCTGGGATGAGTGGTGGTAGTGTGTGGTTAAGGGTGGCGGTAGTAGGTTGCGGTGAGATGGGTTGGCATCCAACCATACCATCAATCTTCTCGCGAATATGAATGTGTCAAAATAATGGAATGAAATTTATTTCATAATTCATATATGCAAACTCTAAAAGTTTATTTCATTCAATTCCAGCAATTCACATATGAAAAAAAAAACTAATACCTATGAAAATGAATGATTTATATAATGAGTAATGAAAAAAAAAAAAAATTAACTAACCTCTTCTTCCAACTTGTAAATGGTGTTGAAAAATACCCAATCTGCCATATGAATATTTCGAAATTGATTGGCAGCAAATTCAATAATAGCTGGATACTCATGAGGCCTGGTAAAAAATGAAGGCATATCTTCATCCTTTAGAGCTGGCAATCCAGGAATCTTAACATCATAATCTTCCTTCTTCTCCTTAATTACCCCTATATAAACATGGTAATAAATATTCGCCACGGCACAAGATTGCGTGAAAAAAGCAGCACCAAGAACACCGTACTTGATGCCAACATCAAGAGCCCATGGAACAACTGCATCATAAACAATGCAATCAGCTTTGTTTCCTGCTGAGTTTCCAAGCTTTTCTAGCAGCTTCCCTAAAGTTAAAGGACCAACTTCTTCAAAAGTTTTCAAGTGTTGCTCTATGTTTTTGGGTTTCTCCACGTCGAAACCATCTGAGATGGTTTCGACGGGAAAGAAGAGAGAGGATGCATCTGCTATGTTTTTTAAGAAAGATGATGTTGTAACAATGGTGACTTTCACACCCTTATTTTGTAAGCGTTTGGAAAATTGTAACATGGGGTTTACATGGCCTTGGAGTGGGTATGGAAAAACCAATACATGGCCTTTCTTCCATTCATCAATATGATTTTTCGCCATTAATTGTTTGAAGCTTGGAATTGATGGAAAAAGTAGTCTACTTCCACTACAGTACGCAGTACTTTTACAGAAAGAACCTAAATTTTAGAATGGTAATCCAGCCACTACGAGGCAGTGATTTATAGGTAAAATGGTGGACCAGAGAAACATGCCTCAAAACGTTATTATTGGTATGTATATCTCAATGTAATAACATTTGAAAAATATGTCTGAAATATTTCGTTGCGTATTTTGTTGAGTATTCGCTGTGGAATAAAACGAAATCGCTATAAAATATTTGTCAAGTATATTTTCCAAATATTATTTTTTAAGGCATACAACACAAATAATCTTTAAAGCATATTTTTTTAAGTTTCCCAAAATTATTTTCACCTTTAAATTAACAGGAACTGTGAAAGGGCTTTATGTTTGTATTGCATTAATAATCAATAATGATTAAATTTATAATTTATAAAGCTCTTAAAGATGAAGATAAAATCAAATAAAATTCAATCTAAAACAATAAATCAATCTTAATAACTCGTCCGTTTTGGCTGCTCCCTTCAATTAAAAAAAAGAAAGAAAAAAAAAGAAGTCGTCGAATGGGGGCAGACCCCATTGGTGGAAAATTAATGCATTTAATACGGGAAAAAGCAGCTGCTTGGAGCATACGCATTTTTGTAAATTTCCGAAAAAATCAAGTCGTCGGTTGGTGGTATATAAAAACCACTTAGGTTAACAATTTTATTTTTTCCTCTACAGCATTTCGTATTTTTCTTTAGGTTTAGGTCAGTTTTTTTTCCTTTAGAATTCCTGCAAACACAATAGTAGTTTTCTTTTGTTATTTTGTGATTACAACACGACGAAATAATGATTCGAGTGGTCGATTGCAATTGTTTCTTCTGGTAATTTTATTTTAACCTTTTTATTTTGTCTATTATCACTTTATTCATGAATTTTTGTGCTTTGATTCCTATTATGAGTACTTAATTTTTTTAAAGCTGAATTATGTGATGAAACTACTAAATTAATGCTCAAGCGATGATCTAGGGATGAGTAGAGGTTATAATTTAAATATTTTGAATTGTTGTGTCCTAAAATTTGATCTTAATGCTTGGATTAATTTGATCACTTAATTCATGATCACACACACGAACTTTATTAAATGTATTTTGCGAGGGAGTGTGCGAACTAGAGTTTTAGGATTGCCATTCATAAACTAGTCGATTTATTCGCAGTCTGTTTCTTGGTAAGGTTATTCTAGCTAAGCCGTGAACTCAGTTGATGCGGAGTATCTCATAGTTCTTAATCATATTAGGTCAATTAAATCTCATAGAGGGGACAGTTGAACCGAGTATAGGGTAACTAGGTTGTGGTATCAGCGCTTAGGGACCACTTAGGAGATTGCACCCGCAACATATTCATTAAGAACCGTTGGTTGGTTGGTAGGTTAAAACTCGTCCTTAGTGATTCGGTAATAGGGTTAAGAGTAGTGTGCCTGACCATAATTTGGCTATTCTTTCATTCATATATTCCAAAGTTATTATTTTTCTTTTTCGAGTTATAATTATTATTCCCACCTTTATTGTGAGCCTGAACTAAATATGAGTGTGATTATGATACTTGACTAATTCCTCGTGAGATACGGCATTGCTCGCCATTGTAATACAACCAACCCAGTACTCTGCCGGTTAAAGTTGGTTTACTATAATTTGGCCATCAACAGTCTAAGTAGTTAGCCGGATCCATTATGGCTCAATTAATACTGTCAGGCATATGTTTGGGGGCGTTACAAATTGGTATCAAAGTCGGCTACCATACGGAACTATGCGCTGCACTGTAAGCGACGGTGTAAGGATGGCCTCTAGTTTCCTCTAGTAGGGACAAGTCTGGGAACAGTCTTGGCCAGGACACCAGTTGCTTATAAGTGAGGAGAATGTAATGTCCACTTAGTTAAAGTAATCGAATTCTCACCCTTATAAAAGTGTAGACATAAAGTTCTTCTCAACTCTTGTTAGCCTTTTTAGACCAAGCGAGGACAACTGTCGTCCGGGAACAGTCTTGGCCAAGACAGGGCGAGGACGCCGGTTGCTTATTAGAGAAGAGAATGTAATGTTCCACATATTAAAAGTAGAAGAATTCCCACCCTTATTTAAGTGTGAGACATAAAGTTATTGTCAACTCGGGTTAGCCTTTTTAGACAAAGTGAGGACAACCGTCTAAGTAGTTAACCGGATCCTCTATGGCTTAATTAGCACCGCTAGACACAGGTTTGAGGGCATTACACTTTGTCTTTCAACCAAGCCACACCAAACTTTGAATCTGTTGAAAACTGGATCAACTCGACCTACAGAAATAACTTTTGACAGGACGGCCACGGAGGGACTAGGTGGCGCCTATAAAGGATCGTTCTCGGCTATAGGCTCTGTATTGATCTCCGGGAAACGGATAATGTTGCACCTGCCTTGGCGGGAAGGAGCTCCGTGATGAGCAAAAAATCTACCCACAAAAATATAATTTATAAAAGACTCGCAACCATGGGTAAACTAACTCTCTAACCAGCAGAGTACCGGGTCAGATTGTTAGGATAGCTACAGGAGTACGAGGTCGATCCCAAGAGAAATGTGGTTGTGAGTACCAAATAACGTGTGTCTTAGTTCAGGCGATCAAAGTTGTGGTGGAGATATTACACTAATGCGAAATTAAATATTATTCTAACGAGTTTATCTAGGTGATTAAAAAGCATAGCCAAACTATGATCCAACAGGTTACTTTTACCCCATAGGAAAAACTTGACAAGGAGTGTGTTTTATTGATTTAGTTTATATGACATTCACGGGTGTCAACTCTTTATTCTTGCGTTAAGGTCTGAACAACTCTCGCTTAACCCCAATACTAGGTTTATTAACTTTCCCTTTAGAAAGCTAACTTGCCTAACATGGTTGACCAGAATAAAAAGCTGCTGAAAACCTCAAATAAGCATAGTCCTAACGTGTCACTTAGGTTGTCAATCTAACTATTAAGGCTATGTTTTAGTGATTCTAATACCTGTTTCCACATCTCATAGCAGTGAACAAGGTTGTCAATCTCATTCAAAGCTATGTAAATGATCAAAACAAGTTTTAGAACATGAGTTTATCATACGAACGTTTAATTAAGCGCTACACAACTCCATCTCGTTTCCCAAGGGTTGATTTCACCCGTTTTCACATAATTCGGCTATGAAACGAGATTAGCTACTCATATATATATATATATATATATATATATATATATATATATATATATAGATACTAATATATATATATAAGTACATAAGTATATAGATATATATAGATAATGAAAGAAACGAAACAAGAAAGAACAAAAGGAAAACGATATTATAACGAAACTATTCAAATTATTACAACTATATAACTAGATATATATATATATATATATATAGGCCCCAAAACATAAAAGAAATAAAAAGAAAAAGGCAGAGGAAAATATATATATATAGATGTATATATATATTTTGGGACATCTGAAACAATTGGATCGAGGTGAGTATTTATAGGGGTGGCGGACCGGCGCGGGCCGGCCTTTTCCAGGTGCGGGCCGGGTAAGGGAATCAGATTCCTTCTGTGTCAGACCCACGTGCTGTAATGATGATTATTCCGGCACGGGCCGGCTTATTCCGGCCTAGACCGGAAAAACAAAATATCTTCTACACAGATATTCGGTAAAACGGCAATAACTTGAGTTGTAAACCTCCGATTGATGTAATTTGAAATGTGTTGGAAAGCTCATTTGAAGATTTAAAACTCTCATGAAGAAGTCTTCCCCAGAAAATGCCTTTAAGTTGGGTCAAATGTCCGTCGAAGATATGTTACGGTAGAAGCATTTAGGACAATTGATCCTGTTTGAACTCGTAAGCTTATGACATCTTCTTCTACCCCTCGAAATCCATCTTTTAGGGCTCAAAACATGTCGTCACTCGGTATCTCGATCAACCTAAAATCCTGCAATAAATCACCAAAATACCAAGCGTAAATCCGACACGACACTCCGGTTACTAAACCGGTACAAAACCTAGTAAAAACACGATATTTTACATGATAACTACTATTTATACATTTAGATGAAAATTAGGAATTAATGACTTGATTTGATATAAAAGTGCTCAAAATGGTATCATAAGTGGGGTAAATTGTTATCATAATCAGGGTGAATTTTTCCCTCATCACAACCCCCCACTTAGCTTTTGGTTGTCCTCGAGCAAAACAAGCGATAAAATAAAATGAATGAGGGATAAATTCACGAAAATGTAAGATATAAGGAACAACCAGATGATGCAACCAATTAAATCATAACCACACGTTAACCTCAATTTAATTGTATAACAGAGTGCGTGTGTGAATAATCTCTCAAAATTATTATCAAGCAATTAATTATGAAATCATGTATACAACACTTGTAGTTGCAAACCATAGGCTTAAGAATGATACCAATCTCCACTAATCGAGATATTTGGAGTCAAGAAGTTAGATCGGTAGGACTTGCAAGGTTATAACGTTAGCCAGGGTAATTTCGGTTAATCAAAAAGGATATTTTAGAAAGCGGAGAAAAAGAAGTACGAGTAAACCTAATCAACTCATGTACCACCTCATTGCTACCATACAAACCATCCAAACTCCTTTTTGATTATTTTCAACACTTTGGAAACCATAGGATACTAACGCACCCGAACTCATTGCCAAAATCGACTATGTTTCAAGCGTCATGAGGTGAGAACGAATACATTAGCACTTATCTCACTATCCCAACTCTAACATCATAAGAATAACTTTGAACTCATCTCTTTGATTCCAACCCTTTTATTTCTATATACATCCAAGTTTGTTTTTCTTCTTTTTGTTTTCTTTTTTTTTTGGCCCAAAACCGAGCATCTGGCCCAACCGAGCTCCTCCTCTCCTTATAGCTCAAAACCAAGAAACCAACCGACTAAAAACATCATTTCCCCCCACCTTACACTTGTTTTAGCAAATGTGGTCCTACAAAAGACTAAGTCCACTCGTAGGGTTAAAATGAAGGGAATGTGACCATAATAAGGCTCAAGGGTAGGTTTCTGACGAAGTAACAAAACGGCTAAAGCGAATGGTGGTCAGACCATTCTATCAAGGTGAGTAAGGCTACGAAGGTCAAATGTTTAGGTTAAGGCTTATTTGGCTATGGTAGGGTCAAAGAGAATGCCATGACCGTAATCCCTAACTTCGATTCCAAACATCTTTCTATTTCGCCTCGAAAGGATATCAAACCTAAGTTCTAGTTGCTATAAAAGTATGCTTACATGATATCATACAAAAGTTGCATGGTAACAAAAGATTGAGACTATACGTTCATAAGGAATTCATGTTATACAAATACACTTGGGGTTAAAATGTAATTACGGTTCACATTGGTTATAAACATCCAAATTGATCATTACTTCTTCAAATCCATGAAATATATATCTCGTACAAGTTATTTTAATCAACTAAATAATGCTCGAAAAGGAATCAAAAACTGAGGGTTTAAACACTTACTGCCATTGCTAAACCAACCACGTCTCTACCCCCCACTTACGATTTTGCATTATCCCCAAAGATAGAGAGAAAGACTTAACTTATAGACCTAGCAGAAAGGTGCTATCGAATCCCGTAACAGCCATGAGAAAGTACGTCCTGAATCCCTGTACCAAAACAACCAAAACAAAGCCAACACGGGACATGGTCCTCGTGCCAAAGTATGCAATAGGGATATGTGAATAAGAAAATAGCCCTGTCACGTCAGAAAATTCGATAGGCAATATATAGCATGTTGGATCGATAATGCGCAAATAAACACTCTAGAGGGGGGGTGAATAGAGTGTTAACCAATTTATAAACTCTTTTCGATAATTCAACACAAGTATTAAACAACTAAGGCGGAAGCTAACTTAGTTGGTTATTCGCTTGTGTTATAAAACCTTACGTGATCAAGATAATTAATTTTTGTGTGATCAAAACAAGTTTACCAAGCAGATAAAGTTTAGATAATTAATCAAGTCAAGGAACAACAAAAGTTTATAACTTTGTATAATTACTTTAATCAAATAGAGGAAGGTTTGCGGTGATAAAGGAATAGTACTTTCACAAACCAAACCAAATGACTAAGTTCAAGATTTATAAGACTATCAACTGAATACATATATACTTTAACAAACAAAGGTGCACAATGACTTAAATGTTACAAACCAGTTCGGCAATAAAAATAAATCAATTTGTTACAAGGTCAATACAAAGAGATATATAAAGGTGAAAATAATATCAAGATGCAATGTTGATTCAAATATAACAAGTGAAAAGCAATTTGTCTATTACAATAGTTTCAGACCAAAAGTACAGATTCACAAAATTCAGGGGATACAACAAATCAAACCAAATCGAACTTTCAGTCAAGGATCAAGGATGATAATCAAGGTGAAAACACCAAGATTATCAAGCCAGATCTTGTGCAACTGAATACAATGTTCAGCTCTTTAAAAGACTAAAGCTTACACTATTACAAGATGTTCAAGACAAGTTCGTGACTGGCGGATCGAGTTAAACAAAATAGCGGACTTGCGAGACTCGATTCGAGGCAAGATGACAAAGCAGGATGATAGGATCAGATTACCATATGAAACTCGAAACTTTGCATCGAATGAACAAAAAGGGTGTTTCAATTTTTATCAACAACAACACTAAAGTGTATATTGAGGTTCAAAATCGGAACCAACAGATTTATGGGGATCAAAAACAAAAACACTCGGACGTAATCAAGCACGCCTTACATGCGATGTAAGGCGAGACTTAAGGTATTGGTTCAAATCGGACTCACGAAATGACAATAGAACCCCATTTGGTCAGTCCTGTTTGGTACTGAGACCAATCGGTGTTGTCAAGGTGTGATCAACTTAGAGCCAATCACCAAAATCGAGTTCCAACTCTATGAGCAGATTTCGAGAAAAGCAAGCAAGACTAGTATCAACAAGACTACTATCAAGCTAATCTAGACAATCACAAATCACACAAAAACACGAGAAAATTGAAATGCAATTGAGTTAAAGTGTTACCTAGGCACAAGGAACACGAAACCTCAATTCAAAAGTTCTCATCAAAGCTATTGATCGAACCTTACTTTTCAATAGCCAAGACCAGAATCACAAGCAGCTTGATCAATCTACAAGATTATCAAGCTTCCAACTTCTGTGTTTGCAAAAAGGACTAGAAAAGAGAAATTTTGCAGTGTAGTGAAATGTGGGATTGCTCAATAAGGTTATTCTGAGTTGTTGCAAGGATAAATTTTATGTGTTTCACATATGTGGTGTCACATTAAATTTATTTAGTCATCACAAAAAAAATGTGTTTGCATTTTAATTAACTTATTGAGATACCTGTAAACACTTAAACTCAATGATTTGTTAGTGACAAATATAATATAAGAGACATAAACATATATCAAGTCACACTATCAGTAATCCATTTATAAAATGCTTATGTAAGATATTATAAAGAACAATAATACAAAAAATATATAAAAGCTTTAAATGAAGAGAATATTACTTTTGAAAATTAATCAACATATAACTAAGAACCACAAAATACTCAACATTCTCCCCCTTTGATTTATTTTCAAAATAACACTTTTAAAGCTTTTAAGGGATTGTTTTAAGAACCGTGGAGAGTATAGCTCCCCCTAAATATAAGCTCCCCCTTAATTAGAGCTTTCTAACTTTAATACGAAAAAAAATTCAACTTTTAAAAGCTTTATAACACTACTTTCTCCCCCTTAGTTTGAAAATTAATCAAATAAGGTTTTAAAAGCGGGGTTGAAAGTTATGAACCACAAAATACTATTAAGGTAAAAGTGTGTAAGATACTTCCTTTTTTGGTATCAAGGTGTATGATACCAATTGCTTTTCAAACATTTATTTAAGGCACTATCATGCCATATATGTCATTTTAGCACATAAAAGTTGGTTACCTGCAAAACAAATTTATACTACGGTACTCTTTATACTTTGGGTCCTTCAGGGTTAGAATCATACTTCAAAGACTCTTTCCGAACCCATACTTTTCGTACCTTTGGTTTATGTCCAGTCTTTTGAGTCCAAGTTGACTGAGTTGACTGATCACAGTGACGTGGGATTGGAGAGTATGTGTTCTGATGCATTCTCAGAATTTGATCTTGCCAAAATAGCAAATTGACTAAGTAGGGATCAACTTGGGGTTGTCTAAACGTGTTGTCGGGTGCTTGATGTATGCGGGGGTCATGATATGCAGATGTGTAGAAACTAGGAGCAGCATATTTTGTATGATGATATTGGTTCTGATGAGCATGGCTCTTTGAACCTCTACGATCATACATATATGCATGATTTCGTGAAGAACGCTGTGAAGTGTGTGAGTGTGTTGATGAAGCGTTCTTTGGTGGTGTTGGTGCTTTAGGTGGTGTAGCACGCTCTAAGGCAATTGGCCTAGGCGTCAAGTTTTCCGGAGTTGAGACGGGAGGAGTTGGTTTGGGTTGGTTCCCCGCACCACTTACTTCCTTCCCTTTTCCTTTTAGTGTTGAGAGTTGTCCGTGGAGTAGAGAATTCTCCTCTTCAAGTCCTGAAACGACTTGTTTAAGTTTGACAACCTCTAGCCTTAAGGAATTAATCTCAATTTCGGTGTCTTGATGCTTAAGCTTTAAGTGACTTAGAGTGTTGATTAGTGATACGGTTTCATCGTTATGCTGTTTCTTAAGCTCACTAATCGTTTCGCTCTTAAGTTTAAGAGTTGTCCTAAATTGTTTTATTTGATCATGCAACTCTTCTACTGAAGGTAAAGATACCTCACTCTCATTATCGAATGTGGGTTGAGAGCGACCCATGAGGCAGAAAGTAGCTCGCTCGGAAGCAACAGATTTGTTGTCGTTGTCTGACTCGGAACTATCAGACCACGTAGCCACCATAGCTTTCTTCTTTTTAGATTTTTCTTCAGTCTCATTCTTGGATTGATGATGTGATTTTGACTTGTGATGAGACTTGGATTTTGAGTTCGAGCTATGCTTGGACTTATTCTTTTTGGCGTTAGGACAAGCATTTGAGATGTGTCCGTATCCCTTGCACTCGTAGCATTGTGCAGTTGTAGTCCAATCCTTTTCTTTATTGCCGCGGTTCTTTCCACTATGCTTTTTGACGCCCTTCGAATTTTGCTTTTGGAATTTGTAAAATTTCTTGAAGTTTTGGGCCGCCATAGCAACTTCTTCGTCGCTTTCACTCTCAGATGACTGTCACGGATTTTATTAACACAAAACAAACAAGTAATAATCCGGTTAACCTCAAGTATAAGGATCGTAGTAATAGCGGTTAATGCCGGGTCGATCTTACGGGGAACTGAACAATTGTGACTCCTAGTTTTTGTCTAACCTAAACTATGTCACGAAACTAATCTAAACAGCGAATAAAACAAAACAAAACCGAAAGTAAAACTAGACAGAGGATATAGTCCAAAGCTAGGAAGAATACGGGTTGCGAACCTTTAACTAAACTAATCTAAGATGCAAATAAAAGTAAACTAACTAAACAAATTCAAGTTTTTAAGGATTTAAATTAAATGTATAACGAACAAACGAGGATTGATCCACCTATCCAACAAGCTTTGATTTCCTATCTCGATTATATTGTGGTTTTTATCTAAGTTGTGATTTACCTTATCTAAATATGAACCCTAATTCCTTAGAAAGTTCATCTATTAATCCATTATCTTCCAATGCAAGATTAACGCGTTTTCTAACCAAAGGTGTAAACTTTATGTTTATAATCTAGCAATTAAACCTACTAACTTCCGTTAAGATAGATTCAAATACTATTCCTATTCATGGTGATCTAAGGTTTATAGAGATTTCCATCGACAATAAACAATCAACACATGCATATCTTCCGATATAAGAGCAATTAAACATAGTAAACATGAATAAAGAAACAACCTTTAATAAAAACTCACAGTATAATCGACGAAAACAAAATCAACAATTGTTGGATGGCTTCACAATACTCGTTTGATGAAGCGTTTATCTTCTGAACATCCTCAGCAACTCAAAATTGCAGAAACAGTGCATAAAAAGTAACTAATTTAATCTAGATCTAAAGTGCATAAAACTGGAATAAAAGGAAGAAAAACGCAGCCTAAAGCCGCCCCTAGGTTTAGGGTTTCGAGTAATGTGTATATGGTATCTCATATATGGAGAAAACAGCTGCTATATATAGAGTTTGAAGTCGGTTTCACTAAGTCGGCCGACGGACGCCCGTTTACTGGGTTGAACGCCCGTCCACTCTTCAATGTAAACTACGAATCGGGCCGAGTCATGACCAGACGCCCGTCCTGCCAGCGTCCACTCCAGCGTCCAAACTTTCTGAATCTAGAATATCATCCTGGACGCTCGTTCACTTCAGCAGACGCCCGTCCACTGGACGCAGATTCTGGACGCCAGTTCAATATGATCGAATTCTGATTTCTTGATCTTTATCTCTTTTTCTCTATCTCATTCCTTCATTATCTCTTTTATCATCAATTAGCTCGAACTTAATCAACTTTTGATCATCTTTTAAGCCTCCAACATGTATCTATAACACATAAAAACATCGCAAAATGTAATAATGTCCAAATAACCATAAAAATCATAATTTAAACACCAAAATTAACCTATATTGCGAATAACTTATTTAAAACCTCATTTACTCAATAATTCCATTAAACACTCGTTTCTTATGCAAATTAATACAAATACGGGGGAAAATACCATAGAATATAGCGTTATAAATAGTATAAATTCACCCTTAACAACTCCCCCACACTTAAGCTTTTGCTCGTCCCGAGCAAAACAAAACGAAAATTAGGGCTCGAAAAAAAAAAGATAGACATCTCAAACGATATATCAAAGATCCAATAAATCAGAAGTCCACCATTGTGTGTGTGCAAAGCCATAGAAAACTTCCACTAAATCCAAACTTGAGAAACTCAAAGCAAAACTAGCTAATACCCCCTCGTAGACTAGCAATAAATGACACTTATAAGATGTACCCTACAAACATGACATATCCCGAAAAGGATGATAGAAGGCATCTAGGACCTTTCTGAAATACTCAGAGGATAATCCCTACAGCATATCTATCAGTTTTTACTGGGGATAAGATAGACGATAACTTAGTCTTTCATTCATTTCATACCAATTCTTTAGTTGATTTAACTACTTCACTTTAAACACACATCAGAATGAGCTCTTACCCGTCATAGTAGAATAGGATGTTTCGGGGTAACACCCTACCTTACTCAAATCATAGGGTAGCTTTTCCTGACTGTCGTGAGCTTTTAGTCATCATAGTGGTATAGGACATACGTGGTATACCCTATCGCACTCAAATCATCGACTAGCTTTCGACACACCCAATTAATACATTTTGAAGTCAACTTTTTCATTTGACAATAAGTTACGTAGTACTTATCACATTCAAACCTAAGATATTCACAGTATAACATACTCCGGATCTAAATACAAACTATCATAAATCTCAAGATATATACGTAGCACTAAGCACATGACTTATAAGAAAATCAGAAATCACTAATCAAAAAGGGGTATAACTTTGTAAATTAGCTCGTCGCTTACTATGGCTCGTGAAATATAGATCTCAGGTGAAACAACTAACTTATCAAACATATGATATATAGCTTGAATGACTATAAAAATAACGAACATTGAATTGAATTGCCTACTCGGGACAAAACAAAAACAGAAATGTCGAAAAATTTCGAAAATTCTAGCTCATTTTCAGCTCAGTTTGCATAGAAACACAACGAGTTAAGCAAATGTGTAGATACATATCAAATCATTCCCCTCCCCCACACTTAAAGATCAACATGTCCGCATGTTGTGCAGAACAAAAGAAAAGGGAAAAGACTTAGCTGATTTAAACAGATTCTCGCTTCGTCGGTCAGGCCGGAGCCTACATAGTGACACTTAGAACTCGTAACCGTACAATGTAGCTCGACAAAACCGCTAGAAATACACCTGCACGACTTGACAAACACGGAAACATCTCGGGGAAAGCGGGGAATTATACCAGAACGACAAGAGATATCAAAATCGAGTAATAGCAAAAGATAAAGCATTCAATACATCCAAAAGTCAAAATAAAGTATAAAAGAAAGTACTGACGCCTCATGGCTTACATGATCCATCGGAAATAATAAATAGTAGCTAAATGCGAAATACAATGAATCACGTAATCAAAAGTAGATAAAATATACAATCACAGTATCTAGGACAAATCAAAATCGAAAAGGAAGAAAGAAGATCAAGGCTGCCCCGGAGCCGTAGAATCATCAGCCGGAGGATCAGAAGAGGGTCCAGATTGTGGTGCCGTAGGCCTCTCTGCTGAGTCAGACTGCTCCTCCTCTGAAGATGACGCAGACTCCTGAAGAACATCCGCAATGGCCTGCTCAATCTCATCTGAATAAGTAAAATCAATGAGGCTCGGAGCGAAGACTCTGTCGTCTCGGATAGGCCGGCCCTCACTCATACACTTCAAAACTGTCAAAATATTATTCTGGGACGTCCGGATATCCTCCAACCAGTTTCGCAGACTGTTTCCCATACTTAGCCTCATCCGGACCGAAGGAGTCAAAGGTGGAAGTGAGGATGGGCGAGGCGGTGCCGAAGATGGACCAGGCTCCTGTGGTGCCCCCGACTCAGACTGACCCGAAGGCTTACCCTTCTCTCTCTGTATAGGCCTTGGGTTCTTCGGCTTATGATCGGCTCCATACTCAGGCACACCGGCATCAATACACAAACCGTGAATCAGGTGAGGGACGATCAAGCTCCGCGTATAAACCTTCTTGTTGATAGATATCTCATCGTATAAAGCTTGTCCCACATCCACATTTAGGCCAAATGTCAAAGCATAAAGCATGCCTAGGTCACCAATATGGAAATGTGTCAAGTTGTTCTTAGGCAACAACCGACTCTGAATAAACCTACACTGGACTTTCCAATCCTCCGTCCAGGTAGTGGTGACTAACTCCTTCCGGTCTCCACCCGGTCTCAATGTCCAAGCCACCTCCGGGCAAACTCTCAACCGTAACTCCTCCAAAGGATCCTGCCCCAAACTCTGTCTATGTACAATCTCCTCCTTATAATCTCGTCCCTCAAAAGATGCCAACCCATACTTCTTGTTGATCACATCCGACGTAAAAGGAACTTGCACCCCTCGAACCATAACTACTCCCGTCTCCAGGTTGGTTTCCGAGCAATTAGCGTAAAATTCTCGAACTAGGGAGCCATTTACCGGGGTAGTCGGGATAGTCATCAAGGCGTCCCATTTCCGATCCTTCAATATTTTGACGAACCCTGGATCGACCTTAGCTTCCAATGTAGCTCTCTCTGTCAACATAGTCCTCGAGAAATAGTGCTTGGTATACGCGTCGTGGGCCGAGGGTTCACGAACCTACGAGGCATAGGCATAGGGGGTACGGTTTTAGCTTTCTTCCTAGGTTGTGCAGCCCTAGGTTCCACCGGTTCCTCTTCCCGAGGAGCATCCATAGCCTCCTCAACCCTAGACGAAACTCCACCTTTCTGAGCTCTAGGCATCCTCACCAAGGGAATATCATCATCCGTCTCAGACTCCGAGGTTGGTTCATCCCTCAAAGTAGTCCTAGTTTGGGTGGCTCTATGAGGTTGTTCTCGAATACTAACACCCCGGTTAGGATCAACTAAGGTAGGATCAAACTCTTTGCGTTTCCTTCCGGCCTCCCTAGCCACTTCCTTACCATGTCGCTTCACCACCGCCTTCTTATGAACCATTATTCAATCCTAGACTAAACCACAACGATCCCAAAACAAAACAAGGTACCCGTTTAACATCCAAATCGGGATTTCAAATCAACCAAACCACAAACCACAACCATAAATTATCAATAACCAACCCATTCATCATCCACATCATCATCACAACACCAACCAGCAAGAAGGAAGAAACAAAACGAAAGAAAGAAAACAAATAAGGTGATACTCAAGTGAACGAGCCGACCCAAAGATCGAACTCAGAAAAACGTGAACAAAAACGAGAAAAGTTGTTACTAACTTACCGAGTAGGGTGAGTAGATGCTGATTGAGGTGAAGATTAGTCCAAACAACTCCAATGTGACTCCCAAAATCGAATTTTTTTATCTCAAAAAGTCGGACTGAGGAGGGTGCTGATTCTTCAAAAAGATGGCGTGTTGGGGAATTTGGCTATGAAAATCGAAGAGAGGGGCTCAAATGCGGCCTATAGCAACTTACATCGCCCAATTTGGTGTAAAAGCGAAGGATTTAGGTTGAAAGGAGGCAAAAAGTCGGGTTTGTGAGTTTGAAAATCTGAAAAAGTGATTGTTCATGCGTGGAGGGAGTATATATAGACAGGTCCTGGACGGGCGTCCACATAACCGGACGGGCATCCAATGAAGAACAGATGAACTGGACGGGCGTCCATCTCGGAGGTCATATGGGCGGACGGGCGTCCATTTAAAGCGAGACGCCGCCCGGATGCTCAATTCACATCTGGCGTTGGGGCGTCTCTCGAGGCGGGCGTCAAGAATGTTGGGCGCTTCGTCCAATAATTGGGCATGGCGGACGGGCGTCCAGGCTTCTGGACGGGCGTCCAATACAGAAAAAATGCAAAAATTATAAAATTTCATACAATTTAAATCCAAACTTGCATTTTCTTATTAACTTAAATAAAACTTCAAAAATACAAATGAAAATCAACGAAGTACCTAAAATTACTAGAAAATAGGTAAAAACAAATAGAAAACAGTGGGTTGCCTCCCACCAAGCGCTTTTGTTTTACGTCGTTCGCTCGACGAAACAACTTAAGAACGCTAGTCATCATAAATTGCCGACCAATCTATCACTCGAATAAGACGGCGGAGCATGTCAATCGCCGGAGGGAAGTCATACTCATCTTGCAAACCCCAATCCTCACCACTACATCAACACCTCGAAAATGTTAGAAACTTGCAAAGACTAGCGCTAAATCTGTCAAAGATCGGGTCATTGAGGATCGTGTACGGACGTCCTAGAGCCTCCTGTAACTCCTCAGTAGTGAAGTCTCCTCCTCCCGAACAGCGGGGAACAATGAGAACATAGGTGACAGTCTTGACGCGGGTACTAATGTCAAAGTCTACGTGCAACACTATAGTCCCACCCGGTCCGTCATCTACAGTGATAAGTGGGATCCTCCTAAGGAAAGGCAACTCCTCTGGTAGAACTCCGAAATCCATATCTAGAAAGCACAACTAATCGATGGATATAAAAACAAAACTTAGTAAGCTAAACTTAAATACTAAAACTTAAATACTAAACTACAAAAGCACAAAACAAAAGCGACTAAAACTAACGATATCTAGGATGCCTCTAGTGGTGGCTTTTGTTTAATGTCGTTAGCTCGACACCGTTTAAGTTCACTGGATCAGGCCATTTGACCTTTACGCCACCACTACTACTAAATGCAGACTTTGGTGATGAGTTCGGGCCGCAGAAACAAAGACTTCAACACATGGGGTAAAACCTTTAATAGCTTTCCAAACACGCCGAAACTTCCCATGGTTGACTTCTTCTTACGAATCTTTCGATGACGTTTCAAGCGGCGCTCCCTCTCAAACTCTTCCATATCCCAACTACCTGCTAGAACTTCTTCAGATTGACCCAGTACCGCCATCCTCGAAAGCAGTCGGGTGAAAAACTCGTCAAATTCGTCGACTTTTGTAGCACCATACCGAGGATATCGAAAGCGAGCAGTCAAAGGTTTCTCTTTAGGTTCACCAATATAGTGCTTGCACCTTTGGCCATTCACTCAAAGCGGTTTACCGCTATAACCACGAAGTTCTAGAACGCCTCCAGGAATGATTTGGAGAATCTCGAAGGGACCGGACCAACGTGTCCTCAACTTTCCAGGAAACAAATGTAACCTAGAATTGTATAGAAGAACTTGTTCGCCGGCGTGGAATTCTCTCTTCTTAATCTTAGCATCGTGGAGTAGCTTCATCTTATCTTTACTAATCCTGGCGCTTTCGTAGGCCTGGAGTGCGATTCGATCCAACTCATGCAAGCTGCTGCGGTGGTGCTTACCAAGATTGGGAATCAAAGTTCGAAACTTTGTAGCCCAATAAGCTCTGTGCTCTAACTCGACTGGCAGATGACATGTCTTACCGTAAACCATTTGATATGAAGATGTACCCATAGGAGTCTTATAGGCGGTTCTATATGCCCATAGTACGTCATCCAATTTCAAACTCCAGTCTTTCCTATGACTGTTAACCGTCTTTTCCATGATTTTCTTGATACTTTGGTTGCTCCTTTCAACCTGACCACTAGTCATCGGATGATATGGTGTGCCAGTCTTGTGACGAACACCATACTTTTCAAGAACTTTCTCTAGGGGTCGGTTGCAGAAATGCGTCTCTTCATCACTGATCAAGGCACGTGGACATCCAAACCTCACGAAGATATTCTTCTTTAAGAATTTCATGACAGTCTTATGATCATTGTGAGGAGTGGCTTGAGCCTGCACCCATTTTGACACGTAATCCACGCAGACTAAGATGTATTTGTTACCACAGGAGGATGGGAATGGTCCCATAAAATCGATACCCCATACATCAAAGACTTCGCATTCTAAGATGGGTGTCAAAGGCATGTCAAAACGCCTTGTCAGAGTACCAGTTCTTTGGCATCTATCACACGCTTTCTGTAAAGCTTCTGTATCTTTAAAGATCGTAGGCCAATAGAAACCGGATTGGAATATCTTAGCAACGGTTTTCCACGGACCAAAGTGACCTCCAGGTGGGTCCCTTTGTGGCACTACTCAATAATATCGCACGCTCGGATTTCGGAACACATCTTACGAGCAAACCATCCTACAGATCTTAAAAGATAAGGTTCATCCCAAACGAAGGATTTCAAATCAGAGAAGAACTTTTTCTTCTCCTGATAAGACATTTCTGGATCGAGATAACGGGCATGAAGGTAATTGACAATGGAAGAATACCATGGAACATCGGGAGGGCAGCCATCGATAAGCATGATATTCTCTAGAGGGAAGTAAAGATCTATATCATCTGGATCATCCTTTTCCTCACTTAGCATTCTCGAAACCTGATCCGCCACTACGTTTTCACTGCCCTTTTTGTCTTTAATTTGAACGTCAAACTCTTGCAGGGTCAGTATCCAACGTAGTAAGCGCGGTTTAGCCTCTTTCTTTGTCATCAGATAACGCAAAGCAGCGTGGTCAGTCCACACAATCACTTGAGCAACTAGCAAGTAACTACGAAACTTGTCCATAGCAAAGACTACGGCCAATAATTCCTTTTCAGTGGTCGTGTAGTTAACTTGAGAAGCATTCAGTGTGTGACTAGCGTAATAGATAGGCTGGAATTTCCCGTTAAGCTTTTGTCCTAAGACCGCACCAACAACATAGTTTGATGCGTCGCACATAAGCTCAAAAGGTAAGTTCGGTCAAAGCGATATAAAATTGGAGCGAGATATTAAGCGATTTTTGAGCTCCTCAAAGCGCTTGCTTGCGATTTTCATCGAAATTGAATACAACGTCATCCTTAAGTAAAGTAGGCGAGGGCTTGGCTATCTTGGAGAAGTCTGAATGAATCTTACAGAGAAACCAACATGTCCAAGAAAGCCTCTCACTTCATGCACATTCTTAGGATAACTCATCTTCTCGATAGCTTCTACTTTTGCCCTGTCAACTTCTATTCCTTTGGCGGAGATTTTGTGGCCAAGAACTATTCCTTCATCTACCATGAAATGGCATTTCTCCCAATTGAGCACTAAGTTCTTTTCCACACATCTGGATAACACTTGATCAAGATTGTCAAGGCAATCATCAAAAGACTGGCCAAAAACTGAAAAATCGTCCATAAAGATTTCCATACACTTTTCTACCAGCCCGTCAAAGATGGCCAACATACATCTCTGAAATGTAGCTGGGGCATTGCAGAGACCAAATGGCATTCGCCTGTAAGCGAATGTACCATAAGGGCAGGTGAAAGTGGTTTTCTCTTGGTCGGTTGGATCGATGGGAATCTGAAAGTATCCTGAATATCCATCCAGAAAGCAGTAGAATGCGTGCCCCGCCAGACGCTCAAGCATCTGGTCAATGAATGGAAGGGGAAAGTGGTCCTTCATGGTTACTTCATTGAGCTTTCTATAATCGATGCAGACTCTGTAACCAGTGACAAGTCTCAAGGCTATTTCCTCTCCCTTCTCATTCTTCTCAATCGTAATTCCTCCTTTCTTGGGAACTACTTGAGTTGGGGAAACCCATTCACTATCCGCGATGGCATAAATGATTCCCATGTCCAAAAGTTTGATGATTTCCTTTTTTACGACTTCTTGCATATGAGTGTTGAGCCTCCTCTGGGGCTGTCGTACACATTTTGCACCCTCATTCGTCTTGATCTTGTGCATGCAGATGTCAGGAGATATTCCTCGGATATCTCCTACTTGCCAACCAAAAGCTTTTTCATTTCGTTTCAAGACGTTGATCAATTTCATCTCCTCTATACGAGACGACTTGGCGGAGATGATTAGCGGAAGCTTGTCGCTTCTCTTAAAAACACATACTTTAGATGTTTGGGCAAGCGGCTTGAACCAAATCAGCAGGGGTCTTTCAAACTTGACTTAAGATCTCCACCTTTCAACTCAACATCACCGAGCTTACTCGGTGGTCCCACCGCCTCAACTTCTCCTATCAGCGGTTCTTCCTCAAAATCATTTGCTAATTGATCTAGATTGACCACACCATGAGTATTTAGATTATCAACCAATCGCTCATATTCAACTTCTACAGCCATGACTTGCTGATCCATATAATCGGTGAAATCATCTGTCATGTAATCAATGGAAAAGCCGGTTGGAGGGCCAGAGGGTACTTGAATGGACTTTAAGACATTGTAACTCACCTCTTGATCACCAACTCGGATAGTCACTTGCCCACCATCGCAATCGATGAGGGCTCTAGTGTAGAGATAAGAAAGGTCTTCCAAGAATCAGGGGCGTTTTCATCTTTCTCCATATCTAAAACATACCAATCATTGGAAAGGTAAATCTATCAATCGAACCAAAACGTCTTTCGGGATCCCCTGAAGCTTTCTTAGAAGATCTATCAGTGAATTGTAAACTCATAGTGGTGGGTTCTAGAAGGCTTTGTAAACCGAAATTGTTTGCATCTGAGACATTGGCATAAGACTTATAGAGGCACCTAGATCACACAAAGAATTAGGGAAGACTAGACCTCCCATTAATCACGTAAGTACGAACTTGCCAGGGTCACCTCTTTTAATTGGTAAGTCTTCATAATTAATCATGGAGCAATCCTCACCAATTTGCCTTTCCATGCCTGCTAACTTCTTTTTCGAAGACACAACATCCTTGATGAATTTTGTATACTTAGGCATCTCGACCAAGACCTCGGATAATGGAAGATTTACCTGAGTATTTTTCAAAAGGTTCAGCACCTTTTCGTACTTTTTGTCCTCACTCAAGGGAATGTTGCTCTTTCTCGGTGGAAATGGAAGCTTCTTAAGGTCACTCTCAGAAAAGACTTTCTTTGAGGATGCACTTACAGCTTTGTCTTCCAGATCTTTCCATCGAACAGCTTTTTCAGATTTTTTTATAGTCAGGGGATCAGCCTCCTGACTTTCGCTTGCTTTTTCAGTCCTCAAGGATCAGACCACTTGAGGTCTCCAACTTTTTCACCTCTCGGGGATCAGCCACTGAGTCTTTTCTTACTGAGAGGAGTATAGGTGCTCGGCTTCCCTCCCGCCTATATGATGGCGAGGAGGGGTTAGTGGGTTTTCCTGGTGGGAAGGACCACTAACTTGAGTACCTTCTTAGATTCATCATCTTGGCCTCCACTCTACCATATTGCATTGCTGGCACGAGGTCAGTACATTGGATGTTGCTTATATCGGCCTGAGCAACATGACCGCCCTTTGGATTCTTTTCAGTAAAACTGGGCAGATGCCCTGGGGGTCTTGAAGCTAACTGCTCAGCCAGCTGCCCTATTTGCCTCTCAAGGTTCTTATTTGTACTCATAAGGAGCTGAATATTCTTGTTTTGCTCCTCTCTGAATGAGTTCCATTCGGCCTTGAGGTCTCCTGAGCTTGAAGGGCCTTGGGAGTTTGGAAAATTTTGAGAGTATTGCTGGCTGGGCCGATTTTGAAAATTAGAATTGGAATTAGAAGGCCAATTCTGGTTGAACCTTTGAGTAGAATTGGAAAAATTCGAGCCTTGGATCTGAGCAAAACCGGAGTTTCTATTGAAATTCTGATTCGAATTGAAATTCGAATTAGGATTGAAATTAGACGATTGATTAAACCCGTGGTTTTGGAAATTTTGCTGGCCAGAAACTTGATTAGACCTTTGGTTGTTACGGCCATAGATCGCGTGCACTTCCGCATTACGCCCGTTCATAGGACGAATTTGGATGTGTGCCCCACCCCGTCACAATTTTGACATGTGACTTGATTATCTCGTCCATAATCATGAACATCATTCACTTGATAAAGGCGAGGGGATTAAATTGACCTTTGGTCATTCATATGGCCGATCGGCCAAAGATTTAGCGATCTGAACACGAGGGTTCTGTGGAAAAGAAGGAGTTTGATTTACGGATTTGGAACTTGAGATCTTTGCCATATGCTTCATGACATAGCGATCAAACTTTGCATGTTTACCTCCTCTACCTAAGGAGGAGGAGGTGCTTGAATAGCTTGATAGGATGGAGCATAGTTGTATTTGGCAATGTCCTCGAACAATGCCCATCCTCTTCAGTGTTTTCTTCAAAAATGCCCCACTGGATGAACTATTGACCATGCCTTTTGTAAGCTCGGTCAATCCACTAAAAACGTGTTGACTTGCCTGCGGTGGCAAGCCATGGTGGGGACACTTTCTAAGCGAGAGATTTGAATCTTTTCCGGCCAATCGAAGAAGGATTCATTCTCTTTTCGGTAGAAAGTGAAAATCTCGTTCAAACACTGGAACATTTTGAAGGTGGAAAGTATTGACTCAAGAACTCCTTTTCGAGTTCAGCCCAAGAGGTAATTGATTCGAGAGGAAGAGAAGTGTACCACTCTTCGCTTCTCCTTAAGAGAAAATGGAAAAAGTTTAAGCTTGATCGCATCCTCACTTACTCCTTGGATGCGTGTGGTGCCGCATATCTCTAGAGCGTATGTAAGTGGGTATGCGGATTCTCTCGATTGATAGCCATGAAAAATTGATGCATCTTTGCATCATCCGGATAAGTCCGGCTTGAGTTCGAAAGTTTGTGCGATGAATGGTTGGTAAGGCGATAGCGGGTTGTGATTATTGCACCAGGCATGGCGTGAGTCCGCCAACGTCCGTCTATCGGCGGCCATTATTACAAGATCTTCGATTTCCTTTATTAGGTTTTGTTCAATTTCTTGATCGGTTGAACTTCCTTCGCTGTAAGGATCGGCAAAACGAAGTTTTACTTTATTGGGTCGGACTATGGTCCGCTCGAGGTCAGTGAAAAGAGTAGTGGTCGCTTCTGACTTCGAGTTTGCATAAACCGAAACCCAACTCAAGATGTTGAACCTAAAAACTAAAGAAAATTTAAAAGCCTAAACTAGAATTAAAAAGCCTATGAAAAGAAAATAAAAGAAAAGAAGAAAAGAAACAGTGTTATTGAAGACAAAAGGGACCAGACGGACGTCCAAAGTTTTGGACGGGCGTCTGATAAAAATTTGGTCTGGACGGGCGTTTGGAGGTCCAAACGCTCGTCTGAAGGATTGAAGAACTGGATGGGCGTCCAAATTATATGGACGCTCGTCCGACTGGGTAAAAACGGTTCAGAATTGCAGAAAAGTAGCAGAAACGAAAGAATAGAAACAGAAACAGAGAGAAAAAAATAGAGGGGAGAACTAATCACAAAAGAAGGAACAAAACCTTGAACCCTAACCCTTAGTAAACTAAACATAAAAACCTAAACTTCTAACTAAAAACCTATCTAAAAGCAGGATTTAAAACACGTAAAAGCGAGAAAAGCGAAAAACAAAAACTAGGCAACCGTCCGGTTCCCGGCAATGGCGCCAAAAACTTGTCACGGATTTTATTAACACAAAACAAACAAGTAATAATCCGGTTAACCTCAAGTATAAGGATCGTAGTAATAGCGGTTAATGCCGGGTCGATCTTACGGGGAACTGAACAATTGTGACTCCTAGTTTTTGTCTAACCTAAACTATGTCACGAAACTAATTTAAACAGCGAATAAAACAAAACAAAACCGAAAGTAAAATTAGACAGAGGATATAGTCCAAAGCTAGGAAGAATACGGGTTGCGAACCTTTAACTAAACTAATCTAAGATGCAAATAAAAGTAAACTAACTAAACAAATTCAAGTTTTTAAGGATTTAAATTAAATGTATAACGAACAAGCGAGGATTGATCCACCTATCCAACAAGCATTGATTTCTATCTCGATTATATTGTGGTTTTTTATCTAAGTTGTGATTTACCTTATCTAAATATGAACCCTAATTCCTTAGAAAGTTCATCTATTAATCCATTATCTTCCAATGCAAGATTAACGCGTTTTCTAACCAAAGGTGTAAACTTTATGTTTATAATCTAGCAATTAAACCTATTAACTTCCGTTAAGATAGATTCAAATACTATTCCTATTCATGGTGATCTAAGGTTTATAGAGATTTCCATCGACAATAAACAATCAACACATGCATATCTTCCGACATAAGAGCAATTAAACATAGTAAACATGAATAAAGAAACAACCTTTAATAAAAACTCACAGTATAATCGACGAAAACGAAATCAACAATTGTTGGATGGCTTCAAAATACTCGTTTGATGAAGCTTTTATCTTCTGAACATCCTCAGCAACTCAAAATTGCAGAAACAGTGCATAAAAAGTAACTAATTTAATCTAGATCTAAAGTGCATAAAACTGGAATAAAAGGTAGAAAAACGCAGCCTAAAGCCGCCCCTAGGTTTAGGGTTTCGAGTAATGTGTATATGGTATCTCATATGTGGAGAAAACAGCTGCTATATATAGAGTTTGAAGTCGGTTTCACTAAGTCGGCCGACGGACGCCCGTTCTTGGGTTGAACGCCCGTCCACTCTTCAATGTAAACTTGAATCGGGCGAGTCATGACCAGGCGCCCGTCCCCGCGGCGTCCACTCCAGCGTCCAAACTTTCTGAATCTAGAATATCATCCTGTACGCTCGTTCACTTCAGCAGACGCCCGTCCACTGGACGCAGATTCTGGACGCCAGTTCAATATGATCGAATTCTGATTTCTTGATCTTTATCTCTTTTTCTCTATCTCATTCCTTCATTATCTCTTTTATCATCAATTAGCTCGAACTTAATCAACTTTTGATCATCTTTTAAGCCTCCAACATGTATCTATAACACATAAAAACATCATAAAATGTAATAATGTCCAAATAACCATAAAAATCATAATTTAAACACCAAAATTAACCTATATTGCGAATAACTTATTTAAAACCTCATTTACTCAATAATTCCATTAAACACTCATTTCTTATGCAAATTAATACAAATACGGGGGAAAATACCATAGAATATAGCGTTATAAATCGTATAAATTCACCCTTAACAATGACTCAGATTCGGATTCAGATTCAGATTGGTGAGCTCTAAGAGCGGTGCTATAGTGAGGGTTTCTATCACGTTTACGAGCTTCAAGGTGCATCTCGTGAGCGATCAAGATTCCGATAAGTTCGTCTTTCGTGAGAACGTCGGCATCCTTACCCTCCTCAATGGCATACGCTTTGGAATCCCATTCAGGAGGAAGACTCCTAAGAATCTTGAGGATTTGGTCCTCATTCGAGGACCCGGCTTACCATACGACTCTAGTGCATTAACTATGTCGTTAAACCTAGTGTCCATTTGTTTAACGGTTTCGTTTGATTCCATTCTAAACATTTCAAAAGCTCTTAGAAGACCGTTAATTTTGGAGGCGTTTGACTCGGGAAGTTCCTCATGTCTTTGAGTGAGAGTCTCCCAAATTTCTTTGGCGGACTTACATGAGTTAACCAGACGAGCCTCTCGAGACTAAGGGAGTTGACAAGGATGGCCACGGCCTTCGAATTTAATGACAACTTTTTAAAGTCATCATCAACGAGTTCATGGTCAAGCTTGGCAACTTGGATGGTAGTCCCCCCTCGATGACGGACTTCATAGGAATCAATGGACCATTTTGAATGATTCTCCACTGGCTGGTAGTTCATTGACTCAATGTGAAGTCGATTGAGTTCTTCCATTCCATATACCCGGACCCGTCAAAGTAAGGTGGTCTTGCCAAGGACAAGCCTTCCCGTGGGGTCATGGTAGATGCCATGGAAGATAATGCAAAAAACTTTTTTTTTATTTTTAAATATGAGCTAAGGCTAAATGAATGCAGTTACAATGCAATATTGTGTGCAAAATATAATATAGTGATACAATGCAAAGTCTATGATATGTATGATTTTTTTATTTTTATATATGGAATCTCAAGAAACAATTATTTAAAGGACAGAAAGTAAACGATGTGGTGTGTGAGATTTCTAAATCAATTTATTTAAATTACTGACCTCAATTAAAGTTATAACGCAAAGGGGTAACAAGAGAATCTGAATTTGAAATACCAAACCCTTGAGTATGAAGATGACGGCTGATGATGATGTAACTTGATCAAAAATTTATTCTGCAAAACGACTTAAGACCAAGTGTAAATCGAGAAAGAAGAAAAAAATATAATCAATCAAACGATGTGATATCAAGAACTTGATCACTAGGTAACCTTGCTCCGATACCAATTGTTGGATCGATAATGCGCAAATAAACACTCTAGAGGGGGGGTGAATAGAGTGTTAACCAATTTATAAACTCTTTTCGATAATTCAACACAAGTATTAAACAACTAAGGCGGAAGCTAACTTAGTTAGTTATTCGCTTGTGTTATAAAACCTTACGTGATCAAGATAATTAATTTTTGTGTGATCAAAACAAGTTTACCAAACAGATAAAGTTTAGATAATTAATCAAGTCAAGGAACAACAAAAGTTTATAACCTGTATAATTACTTTAATCAAATAGAGGAAGGTTTGCAGGCTGATAAAGGAATAGTACTTTCACAAACCAGCAAATGACTAAGTTCAAGATTTATAAGACTATCAACTGAATACATATATACATTAACAAACAAAGGTGCACATCAGCTTAAATGTTACAAACCCAGTTCAGCAATAAAAATAAATCAATTTGTTACAAGGTCAATACAGCAGATATATAAAGGCTGAAAATAATATCAAGATGCAATGTTCAGATTCAAATATAACAAGTGAAAAGCAGCTGTCTATTACAATAGTTTCAGACCAAAAGTACAGATTCACAAAATTCAGGGGATACAACAAATCAAACCAAACTGAACTTTCAGTCAAGGATCAAGGATGATAATCAAGGTGAAAACACCAAGATTATCAAGCCAGATCTTGTGTCAACTGAATACAATGTTCAGCTCTCTAAAAGACTAAAGCTTACACTATTACAAGATGTTCAAGACAAGTTCAGCAGCCTGGCAGATCAGAGTTAAACAAAAATAGCAGACTTGCAGACTCAGTCAGGCAAGATGACAGCAAGATGATAGGATCAGGATTACCATATGAAACTCAGAAACTTGCAGACTGAATGAACAAAAAGGGGTGTTCCAATTTTGATCAACAACAACACTAAAGTGTATATTGAGGTTCAAAATCAGAACCAACAGATTTATGGGGATCAAAAACAAAAACACTCAGACCAGAATCAAGCACAGACTTACATGCGATGTAAGAATCGAGACTTAAGGTATTGGTTCAAATCGGACTCACGAAATGACAATAGAACCAGGTCGTCAGTCCGATTTGGATGCTGCCAGACCAATCGGATCGTTGTCAAGCCTGTGATCAACTTAGAGCCAATCACCAAAATCGAGTTCCAACTCTATGAACAGACTCGAGAAAAGCAAGCAAGACTAGTATCAACAAGACTACTATCAAGCTAATCTAGACAATCACAAATCACACAAAAACACGAGAAAATTGAAATGCAATTGAGTTAAAGTGTTACCTAGGTACAAGGAACACAGAAACCTCAATTCAACAAGTTCATCAAAGCTATTGATCGAACCTTACTTTTCAATAGCCAAGACCAGAATCACAAGCATCTTGATCAATCTACAAGATTATCAAGCTTCCAACTTCGTGTTTGCAAAAAGGACTAGAAAAGAGAAATTTTTGGTGTAGTGAAATGTGGGATTGCTCAAGAAGGTTATTCTGAGTTGTTGCAAGGATAAATTTTATGTGTTTCACATATGTGGTGTCACATTAAATTTATTTAGTCATCACAAAAAAAATGTGTTTGCATTTTAATTAACTTATTGAGATACCTGTAAACACTTAAACTCAATGATTTGTTAGTGACAAATATAATATAAGAGACATAAACATATATCAAGTCACACTATCAGTAATCCATTTATAAAATGCTTATGTAAGATATTATAAAGAACACTAATACAAAAACTATATAAAAGCTTTAAATGAAGAGAATATTACTTTTGAAAATTAATCAACATATAACTAAGAACCACAAAATACTCAACATAGCACATCGCATAACAGCTTTAGATGGAAAAATAACCCACACGGGTAAAGCACAGAACATCTAAGCATATACGTATTATAGAGAGTATCACATGAGCATATATCATAGTCAAGTCAGCTATTCCTAGATTCATTTTTATTACACACAGTTTTATTAAGGCGGGAATACTCACCACTATACTACAACGACCAGAAATTTGAAACAGACTAGATCATAAAATGAAATGTGTGCAAAGTAGTGAATGTGAGTCTTTTATACCCAGATCCTCAAGGGTTCTGTCAAAATAGTCCAACAACCTAAGTCCAAGAAATGATGTATTTGAATGTTTTCTTTGTACTCCCTTGGGATTTTCGGATAACCACCTAATCGTTCCCTTTTAATGACATTCAAACATTCATCCTGGGACTTGGTTATGCTTTGTATTCAGATTCTACATTCCATTAAGACTAGTCTTATCCAAATTATTATTTAACGGGCTGCCTCCCGGTAGCGCTTTTGTTTAACGTCGTTTGCTCGACCAAAGTAGTATTTACAAGTCATCAACCAAAATCCGAACTCAAGAAGATCAATAGCTTAAGAAAAGTGATCAATGCGAGAACCATCGAAATTAAATTATCTAGATACGTACCTCTTTTGGTTCTCGATGCCATCTCCTCCCAGCCGGAGAATCTTCTTTTATCAGCCTGTCGAGCCATCTTCTTCGCTATTCCATATAGTTCATCCATCGGGGAGTACACAAACTGGACCATAGAAAATTTATCCTCACAGAGTGGACGAATGTAGTAATCTGGAACCTTCATATCAAATATTACCAACTCTCCCAGTGGCTCTACCAAAGATGGCTGATCAATCTCATCAGGTTTCCCCGTACACTCCTCATGGAAATCATCAATTGGGAGTGATAGAGAAATGGGCGGTCCCATATGCTCCTCTAACTCTTCCATCTCCAAATCTTGCATTTTTTCTTCGCAAACTGAATTATCAACCTCAATCTCACCCTGAACTTCTTCAATGATAACATTTTCATCCCTAACCACCTCTATTGCATATTTTTCCTGCTCAAACCCCATTATTTCCATCAATTGCACCACCATCTCTTGAAGATTTCTTAGGGCGGAGTCAGTACTTATCTTGAACTCTTGCATGTCCAGCAGTCGCTCTTGCAGAATCTGGTCCAATCGCTCTAGTTGTTCCATTTGACTGTCGGTAAAACTTTCTTGTAGCGCGGGAACAAACTGATCATACTGACTTTGATTCATCAGAGGTGGGTAGCAGGCTTCTTGCCATTCCAGACTTTGATCAATAGGTTGAATCTGGTTGAAGCTATCAACATGCTGAGTATGAACACCGTAATCCTGATAAGCACTAGGGTTCGGGGAACCCTCAAAATGTTGTGGCTCATAACTCGAATAACCATAATTCTGGTCCTGGTTACTCTGCTGATATTGAAATTTGAGGCACGCATCGTTGTTGATAATATTGCTCAGGTGCCTGAGGTAGGTAGGAGTATTGTTGTTCAGGTGAGTAATATTGATTGAAAAATCCATCCATTTAAGCTCAATCTGCAAGATCTTCAGAAAACAATAAAATTTTTCTCTTTTTTTTTCGTTTTTTTTTTACACACACACACACACGAAATCTAAATAAAACGAAGAAAATAAAAACCTAGGCCCAAGCCTTCGGTTCACTTACAAGATATCACAACAATATCACACATTTCCCCGGCAACGGCGCCAATTTTTTGATGAGCTAAAAATCTACCCACAAAAATATAATTTATAAAAGACTCGCAACCGTGGGTAAACTAACTCTCTAACCAGCATAGTACAGGGTCAGATTGTTAGGATAGCTACAGGAGTACGAGGTCGATCCCAAGAGAAATGTGGTTGTGAGTACCAAAGCGAACGTGTGTCTTAGTCTAGGCGATCAAAGTTGTGGTGGAGATATTACACTAATGCAGAAAGTAAATATTATTCTAACGAGTTTATCTAGGTGATTAAAAAGCATAGCCAAACTATGATCCAACAGGTTACTTTTACCCCATAGGAAAAACTTGACAAGGAGTGTGTTTTAACTGATTCAGTTTATATGACATTCACGGGTGTCAACTCTTTATTCTCTCGCTTAACCCCCATACTAGGTTTATTAACTTTCCCTTTAGAAAGCTAACTTGCCTAACATGGTTGACCAGAATAAAAAGCTGCTGAAAACCTCAAATAAGCATAGTCCTAACGTGTCACTTAGGTTGTCAATCTAACTATTAAGGCTATGTTTTAGTGATTCTAATACATGTTTCCACATCTCATAGCAGTGAACAAGGTTGTCAATCTCATTCAAAGCTATGAAAATGATCAAAACAAGTTTTAGAACATGAGCTTATCATACGAACGTTTAATTAAGCGCTACACAACTCCATCTCGTTTCCCAAGGGTTGATTTCACCCGTTTTCACATAATTCGGCTATGAAATGAGATTAGCTACTCATATATATATATATATATATATATATATATATATATATATATATATATATATATAGATACTAATATATATATAAGTACATAAGTATATAGATATATATATATAGATATAGATAATGAAAAAAACGAAACAAGAAAGAACAAAAGGAAAACGATATTATAACGAAACTATTCGAATTATTACAACTATATAACTAGATATATATATATATATAGGCCCCAAAACATAAAAGAAATAAAAAGAAAAAGACAGAGGAAAATATATATATAGATGTATATATATATTTTGGGACATCTGAAACAATTGGATCGAGGTGAGTATTTATAGGGGTGGCGGACCGGCGCGGGCCGGCCTTTTCCCGGCGCGGGCCGGGTAAGGGAATCAGATTCCTTCTGTGTGAGATCCACATGCTGTAATGATGATTATTCCGGCGCGGGCCGGCTTATTCCGGCCTAGACCGGAAAAACAAAATATCTTCTTCACAGATATTCGGTAAAACGGCCATAACTTGAGTTGTAAACCTCCGATTGACGTAATTTGAAATGCATTGGAAAGCTCATTTGAAGATTTAAAACTCTCATGAAGAAGTCTTCCCCATAAAATGCCTTTAAGTTGGGTCAAATGTCCGTCGAAGATATGTTACGGTAGAAGCATTTAGGACAATTGATCCTGTTTGAACTCGTAAGCTTATGACATCTTCTTCTACCCCTCGAAATCCATCTTTTAGGGCTCAAAACATGTCGCGTCACTCGGTATCTCGATCAACCTAAAATCCTGCAATAAATCACCAAAATACCAAGCGTAAATCCGACACGACACTCCGGTTACTAAACCGGTACAAAACCTAGTAAAAACACGATATTTTACATGATAACTACTATTTATACATTTAGATGAAACTTAGGAATTAATGACTTGATTTGATATAAAAGTGCTCAAAATGGTATCATAAGTGGGGTAAATTGTTATCATAATCAGGGTGAATTTTTCCCTCATCACTCGCCTAAGTGAGTCTTATCTCAGCATCGGACTCCGTGCATCGAACTTCTACTAATTACAAACTCGCATGAAATAATTGCTTATATAAGATTAAGTATAGGAAAATATGATACAAATATAAATTCTTGGTTAGATACTGTTTTACATCGCAATTTCACTCTAACATGAAGGCTACGATTTGCTACATACCAACTACAGCAGGCTGCATCATTGAAGTGTTCATGGTGTGCAACATCATGTGTGGTATCCTCAGTCTAGTTGTGGAATGCAATAAAATGAATGAACGGATGAAGTAGAAGGTATGGTAATGGTATAATGAATAATGATTATAGTTAGGTTTGATGTTTTTATGCATCAAATAAATATATGCATTTAAACGTATTTCTAGTTAGCTATGATTAGAATGTTAAAGTTGGTTTGTGATGGAAATTTATTCTGACCGGACAAACACCGGATAAAAACAAACAAAACACCGGACAATGCCGGAAAAGCCGGACAACACCGAAAAGCGGGCTCTACCGGACCGGATAGACAAACGAGATAGATAAAACATATACAAGAGACACCAACAACAACACAACTCCGAAAAACAAACAACAACACAAAGAAACAACTATGGCTATCAAGACCGAAGATCTCCACGAGACAGGCTTGATAGTAGGAGTGAAGAAGCCCATGAGGCCGAGAACTTCACCCGAAACACCTACACTAAAACTAAGAAAACCAAAAGCACCGGAAGCTAGCACCACCCAACACCGCCGCCGCACGGTATGGAGAGATCCGAAAGAAAAACCGCTCCTCCCGAATAAGCAGACAGCAAACCACAGATGACACTGGGAACCACCATTGACGACTAGAGGTCCGACACCTCCACCTCCACCGAAGCTGGACCGGGATGTCCAGAGAAGAGGGATAATGGCATTGGGAAGCTTAGACCACAATGATGAAGCACCATCTTGGAGATGAAGCAAAACCATCTAACCGGAGACGAGAAATCTGCAAAGCTCTAAAGCTGAACCGGCACATGCAGCCATAGATCTGCAATCTGTCACCTCCAAAAGGCCAAAATCCATCAGATCTGGCGGAGGAAATTGATAGCAGCAAAAGAAGGAAGAAGGCTTCGCAGATCAAAACAGAAGAAAAGAAAGATAAGGAAATTATAATATATATATATACACACACACACACACATAAACGGGGGGACGCCGGCGTCGATAGAGGGCCGCTGAAAGTTTCTGCAAGTGAGGAAGGAGAAGAGAGGGACTGAAGAGAGAACAACTGTTTTATTATAAACTGGAAGTATGTATATTTTCCTAATAGGATATTTGTGTATGTTCAATTAATGTTTCTTACTCCGAAGTGAACTTAAATGCATGTGCTCTCTCATTCTATTTGGATTAAGAAGATTCACATGTAGATGATTGTGTTGATGAGGATGCTACTGGATATACAGAAACATGAATCCGGATCCGATCCATAATTGGATCGTCAGATCTGATTTCCAGCACCGATCGAGACACTCAATCATGCACAACGGAAGCTACGAATTAAATTCGTTTTTCAATTTCACCATGATATGATTCGCATAATAAATTAATATACAAGAAGGTTAGTAGATTCATCCCAACCGGAGAGAAGCCGTGATCTTCCGGATTGTATCTCCAAGCGACGACTGGTGGACGTCGATCCTCGTAGTAGAACCTCCTCGAATATGCCTGAGAAAAACTCAAGTTTTTCTTCTCCCAATGACTACAACGATAAACTAATTTTTCTCTCTTTTTTTTTATCATAAGTGGCGCCAATTTTTTTTCTAATATGCCGTTGGTTTTTATGGTTCTTTTTGTGTTGGGAGAAACTCTCTTTTTATAGGAAAATAAACTAATAATTTGAGAGTTTATCTTTTACACACAAATTTATCTATAAAAACCTTTATCCAATAGGAAAACAAAATTTCCTATTTATCCAATAAGAAAACTAATTTCTTATTTATAATTATTTAACACATAAATAATTACATTATCCACATTATAATTAATTTGGAGAAAATTTCTTTTCCCAAAACCAAATAAAATGTGGCGCCATTTTAATGTCATTTGGGATAATAGAAAATGTCTTTTCTATATTACATATTATTTTCCAAATAAATAATATTGACATATTCATTAAATATACCAACTATTTAATTTATTCTCGAGGTTCCATAAAACGAGAAAACACTCGCGTCTTAGGAGCCAACCCCGGGACCATGGAGCTATAACCAGTAGCTACAATAAATTGAATAAAATATTCATCGAACAGAATATTTCTACTCAAATTATTAATTTCGGAATTACGCCACCATAAATCCGAAACTGAACTCTATCGATTATAGATATAACTTATTCTCAAAGCGCCGAGTCAATAAGTGTCCATTGATATAATCATTACATACAGACTAACCCTCCATAGACTATTTGTAATGAAGCGGGATTATTTAAGTAAACCTTTTTCATTACATCTTATCCTTATTTACCATTAACCCATTAGTGATCAATTAGTTCATAACCAATACAAACTCGGCCGATCGATCAGTTTCTAGGATCAACAAATAAGGGGATTGTCTTTCTACTTCTCGCAGGAAGGAATGAATTCCATATCTGTGAGACACACACTTCTCACTCATTCCAGAATAGTGCCAACGTGAAAGTGATTCGGACCGCACCTCTTAGCAATCCTTAACGAACAAATCAAACCCTATCTTGAAACAAGTAGGAGTATGCAATCACTTCAGGATTAAGGTTAATCCATATACGATCATATTGTGATTTAATAAGATTTCTCAGTCACGGAATTATATGAGAAATGCAAATTAAATCGGTACAGTCCTATATGACTCTCATCATATATAAATGCCCCACTTAGAGAACCAATGTCGACGATCCGGATAAGACGGTCACACCATAAAGTGTTTTGGGCGCATTAATGGTGGTTTAATCAATAGACCCCATACTTTGATTAAGTTCACCATGGACTAATAGTTCAAGTGTATCACCATAAACTTAATTCTGACGTGTGACACACATTAAGTTACATGGCTACATATGATACAACTTGGGGTTTTTAGTAGCGTATAATATATAAGCACAAAGCAAATAATAAGATGAGAATAAATCTATCATTTATTAATTATAAAAATAATTACAGAAATTGTCTTTCGGGCGCTACTTCCAACAGATGCAACCAATTACTTTGAGGATCAAGAGTAAGATTGGAGGAGAAACTTATGATGTTGAGTTTATCTTATTTTATGTGATGATACGACATGTGTGCCATAGTACTCTCGGTTTATTTTGGATGTCCGATTCACGTTGTTGGATTTAATATTTTGTTATGATATAGTCAAGAATCAATTTTGTGATGATGTTTTCAGAATATTTGTGTTTTACAATACCGAAGGTGCGGTACCCTTGCCACTCTTGCAGTGGGAGGAAGTTCAATGAACTTATATACGAGCCTGTTCTATTTTAAATTCTACCTTCCGTTTTGTGATCTCTGATATATTGTATGCCAACTCACGTGAAAATTAATTTAGACGGTTTGTTTTCACGTGCCGGACACTCATTTTCAGAAAATGACTCGATTTCTGGTACGGTGTGTGACACCTAACAACTATCCACCATTGATATCATTATCCATCTCACTCAATATAGATGAGTGAGATTTTCTTTCAAAATGTTTGTAATCCATACCCGTAGATGTGTACTATAAAATTCTACTTTCACATTGTACAACATCGTCACTATAGTTACAAACATTTTGAAAGGAAAAAAAACATCTCACTTATTTATATTGAGTGAGATGGTTAATGAGTGTATAGTTGTAAGGTGTCACACCCCATTCCAGATCAGAAATCGAGTCACGTTTGACGATGCTAAAAGATGCACCACCGGAATAACAGGCCACGTGTAATCTAAGGGTGAACTGTAAAGGGAATCGAATGGCTGAGAGTGAGTAAAAGATGGTGTTCTTAAGTACTTTATGGCTGAGTCCAAGAATGCATCTTGGATTGCTTACGTATCTCGTCTAATGTCCGGGAATCAAGCCTTACGTAGTTCCCGAGTGTGTGTATTATAGGCACATGTCCTTCCCTCCGCCTAAATTTAGAGGCGGTTTGGTACATGGCATAAATACCCTTAAACGCCTTGCCTCCTTACCAAAGAAACTGTTAGAAGTGGGCCCATGGCCTGGGGATGAAGTCCATGGTATCGTCTCGATGAACACCGATGTGGATGTCCGATATCGGACACTTGTGGAACCTCCCTGAACCATGGCCTTCTCCGGCACGCCCCAAATCGACCGATGTGGATCACTAATGACTTTTCCACACGCCATTTGGGTCAATCATATAATTAGCGTGGAGGAGTAAATCCTCGTATCATCAACGTTCAATATGAAATATATATATATATATATATATATATATATATATATGTGTGTGTGTGTGTGTGTGTGTGTGTGTGTGTGTGAGAGAGAGAGAGAGAGAGAGAGAGAGAGAGAGAGAGAGAGAGAATATGATGGTTTGTAATCAATTTATTATTTACAAAAAATACTTTATTTAGAAAACATTAAAATATGTACACACCCTATGCAATATATAACATGCAAGAATATCACTAGAAGGGTAATCCCCTTAATAGAATTACACGGGTATACATATTAAAGATGTATTTGGACTAAATTAGTCACATTTATTTGTATTAGTCAATTTCTTTATTAAATAGACTAACATTTTTTTTTGAGGGGTAATAGACTAACATTTTTAACAATATTATTTTTTCTCGTTATATTTTCTTCACAATGCACAACTTTCATTTTATTTGATAAGAAAAATGATTGAAGTCCCCACCCACTGGAGATACAAATTACAAAAGGTTCCAATCATACTTTCTTTCATCAAAATATTCAATACTACTCAATAAGACCCTGGGAATTTCCGATGACCAAACACAATTAGCAGCAATAACTATTACGTATCATTATCAAAGATAATTTATCATATCATAACTATTGTCACTAGACATTTTTATACTAATAACTATGATGGACCCCCTCCCTCAAAAAACTATGATGTACCAATCAATCTAGCACAACTGTTGTGAAAATAACATTTTCTAGTTTTTTTTTTCTTTTGAGAAAAGAGAAAGATTTCTTTATTCAAGCATTTTCTAAGTTAATATGTCTATTTAAATCATTTAACACAGCACAACAAAATATCACGACAAAGTTATACAATACATCTTTTTTCCATTGTTCATGATGTGGGATGTATTTTTTGATGTTAGTTATATCATGATTAATGGTTTAAATGTGTGTTGTGCAACTTTGTTGTGAAAATATTGTTGTGATACTATACTAGCATGTAATGTTTAGCATATTATGCGAAAGTAATGACATTTGACACAAATGATTTGTAACGAAACGAGTAATAATAAGCGGTAATATACATCGTTGATCATGTTAGATTACACCATTATCGATCAACTTAAACACATTATGATCAACGGTGCAGATCACCGTTGTTTCACTCGTGCCCTATATCATTACTATTGTACTAGTGATCTCACCTGGCCCGTACGGCCATGGCCTAGCTAAACGCATGTATCATAATCTTTGGTGTTGTGTATGCCATTGCAAAGTTTCTCAGATTCGATCGTGTTGTGTATCCCATCCATTAATTAATGCGAAGCTTGGAGCCAAACTCGTCTGTCTTTTTCTCTGAATTTCCACTGGTGTTGCATATGTTGCCATTGCTGAAAGAATGAATAAGTTTTGAAACAAACTCCTCTATGTTCTTGTCTGAACTCCCACCTTCATCCATGGCCTCCTTTGCCAATTCCTTCCATTTGACGGAATTCCCTTTTATCTCTTCACCTCTCTCACCATCCATAACTTTCATTATACAATTCTTAATAACTTCTTTTCTCACAACCCCATTTTCATCTGGTTGAGCTTTCACTCCCATTTTCCACACATCCATCACATACTTTGCATTCGTGTTTTGATCAGTCCATTGGGGCATCACCACCATCGGCACACCGAGCGCCATTGCCTCCAACGTTGAGTTCCATCCACTGTGAGTCACGAAGCATCCAATCGATTCGTTTGCTAAAACTTCAAGCTGAGGACACCATGTGACAACCAATCCTCTTTCAGACGTTTCTTCAATGAAATTCATAGGTAGTTTTTCTTTTTCAGATGATCTAACTACCCATAAAAAGTGTTTTTCGGTTGATTTGAAGCCCCATGCAAGTTCCGCCATGGCTTCATTGTCAAGAGAGGCCAAGCTTCCAAAAGATACGTAAACAACTGATTTAGGTCTTCGTTGTTTTAACCAATTAGTGCATTCATCACTTGCAGGCTTGAAGAGATTGAGACCATAGACCTTGTCGTCAAGGAGTCTTTTGTCTAAATACATTGAAGGGACAGTTGGCCCGACTGGCCTTACATTCCATAGTTTTGACATCCAATCAATCACCTGCATCAAAGTAACATTTCAATTTTTTGTTTAAGAAAGATGTATTGGAAATATAAAATGACAGATAAATAAAAAATAGATTAAATTCTGAAATTTGACAGATAAAAAAATCGGAGGGAAGTAGAAGTGGGGAATAAATATTGCATTGATATAATAAGGTGATTGATATAAGTAAATAAAACTAATTGTGAAAAGTGACATTTAAAAAAAATGGATGGAGTAGTTAATAATTTGAATAACACTAAATGTTATAAGATTTTACATTTATACCCTTTAAGTGATGTTAGAGTAATTTATTTTTCAAGATTTTTACTGTTATTAATGTAAATGTATGAATAATTTAAAGAAATGTGACGATTAGTACACAAAATAATCACATATTTTAGGATATCTAAAAAATGATTGACATTCAAATGGGACGGAACGAGTAGTATTTGGTTTGTTGGAAAAATGGGTGGGCCGAAAAAGATAGGTTTAAAATATTTTTTTACGGAAGTTTTAATTAAAAGATCTGGTGTATCGAAAAATACACATTTGTTCCTGTTGCCCGCCGTTTGAAATTCCGAACACACCTCTTGAACAATTACTTACAACTATAAAATGGTTTATAAATCTTGAAAATTTTGTATCTATAAATTATGTTAGACTGGAATAAAATATGTGAACAATTACTTGCAACTATAAAATGGTTTATAAATCTTGAAAATTTGAATCAATAAATTCTTGGGGGAAGATGTCACAATGATAAAAATTAATAAATGGAGTGGAATGACAAAAGAATATTTTCACGATTATAAAGCGACAAAAATCACAATTATTCTTCACGTGTTAATGTTCTTTGTGTTTACAATATTACTTCATATTTACTCTATTCCACATTTCATTCTTACATATTTCATTCTTCATAATTATTCTTTTATGTTTTTATTAAATTACGATTTACTTATCCCGATTTTTTTGATAATTTTGTCCTTCTGGATAAAAATCTATAAATTCTTTTAGACTGAAATAAAATATGTGAAGTACGTATGATGTACAAATCCGTAAAAATACAGATTATAATGCATATATATCTTAGGTAATGAAAAGTTTGTATCTATGAAATATATATTTACTATTCCCTCCGGGTTTTTTTTTTTTTTTATAGTAATCACTTTTAGTATAGACACACAGACTAAGACAATGATTAATATGTCTGAAATCTAACATCAAATGACAAAACTGCCCTCATAAAATAATGTCATTTGAATACTTAAAAAGGTCTTTATATTTTCTAGTATTGAACTCCAATACAAATTTTGTATTTCTTTCGATTTCCCTTGTACGTGATGAGCTGCACATTGGGAAATGAAATTCTCCATTCTTTGTTTTATTGGAAATGTAAGTATGTTTATTAGTGTAATAAATATAAGGGCAAAGGTGGAAAATATTAATAAATGTTGTACTCCTTCCGCTTTTTTTTAACCGTAACTTTTTCGTAATTTGCGTTTTATAATTTATTTGTCATTTTACATTTACTGAACGCAAGATTTATTATTATTTTCCACCTTTATTCTTCATTTTAATAACCCAAGTTTTGGTATTATAATTTTCCTTCATAAGGAATGAAGGGTAATTTTGTTATTTTACATCATATTTCAGTCAATTAATCACTTTCTTTTTTCTTTTCTTTTTTTGGATCGGCAATAGTAATTTTATTTATGTGAATTCTCTAACAAGATGCTAGAGAAGGAAAGTACATGTAGAATAAAACTCCAAACAATACAACAGACTAGAAAACTACAATCTGCAAGGAGATCGTCAATCGCCTAACTAGGGCGTCTATCGGATACGACTTCCATTTGTTCCAATCTAAAGCAAGCTTATCACAACGATCGTTAATCCACGCAAAGCTGATTGTTTGGATTTCGGCAAATATGTCCTCCACTGCCGCGGCTTTTGAGTTGAAAATGAGATTATTCCTTCTTTTCCAAATACTCCAACATGTAATTTTCCTCGTAGCATCCCAAACCTTGCAGAATTTGTTTTGCTTTACATGCAAAGGAGTGTTGTGATGTAGTGATCTCCAATTCGAAAATGAAATAAACTGAGTTCGCCACCAAGATGAAAATTTGTCCCAAATCTTCACAGCAAAGGGGCAACGACAAAACAAATGATTTTCATCTTCCAAATCCAAGGAGCAAGATGGGCATAAAAGGCTAGGGAGAATGATACCTCTCATCGAGAGATTCGAAAGAGTGGGAAGCCTATGTCGAGAAGCCCTCCAATTAAAAATATTCACCTTGGATGGTACCAAATTATTCCAACGAAAATGAGGAGCATCATTTTCTAAGGTAGATCTATCAGCTTCAAGCAATTTTTCCTTCAAGATAGCCACTGATCCTTTTGGATTGAAACTCCACGTGGGAACATCATGTTGACCTGCATGAAGAGAAGTGTCTGGGAGAAAAGCATAAAAGTCCACTAGTTCGCCCAATTCTCTTCCTCTAATTTCCCTTCGCCAATCCCACTCCCATTCCCAAACACCATCACAGATCCTCCTACGGTCTTTTACCAAACAATCTTTTCCACTAGAAAGGTGATAAAGTCTCGGGAAACGGCACTTGAAAGACTCATCCCCTACCCAAACGTCTCTCCAAAATTTTACACTATTTCCATCCCCTACCTTCCATCTAAGGGATGAAATGAGATTCACTCCTTTCTTTTCAATTCTATCCACATTTCTAATAATGTTGCCCCAAACCTTGCCTTTCCTACCCATCACAGATTCATAATTAAAACCACCTCATCTCCATAAAGCAATCGAATAATACTCCTCCACAAGCTTCCTTCTACATTATATCTCCACCACCATTTACCCAACAAAGCAACATTTTGAATCCCCAACCCTCCAACCCCTAAGCCCCCTTGAGATTTGTGTTTAAGAATAGATGACCAAGAGAGCCAAGAAATTTTACGCTCATCGCCAACCCTCCCCGTAAAAACCGCTCGAATTTGTTCTAAGGTGTTGATCACATGCAATAGGAGCATGAAACAAAGAGAAGTAGTACAAAGGAAGACTACCAAGGACCGATTTGAGGAGAGTAAGTCTTCCACCCATCGACGGAAATCTACACTTCCATCCTGTCAATTTTGTTTTGAATCTATCAATCACCGGTCGCCCATGGTGACACGATTCATATTTTTGCCAATAGGTAATCCCAGATAAGAAAAGGAGCTCGGCAAAAATTGCAACCTAAAGAACGAGCTCGAAAGTTAGGTCCACATGTTGAATATTTAACCCGTATAACTTGCTTTTAGTCATGTTAATCTTCAAACCAGAAATGAGCTCGAATGCCTTCAAGATTCTGCTCAGGTTATTAAGATTTTCCATATCCCATGCTCCAAAAAAGATAGCATCATCCGCAAACTGAAGGTGGGTGAGATTAACATGATTACCGTGAAAAGCAACATCGACTCCTTTAAATTTGTCAATTGTCACAGCTTTCCTCATAAGCACATTGAGAGCTTCAGCAAAAATGAGAAAAAGAAATGGAGAGAGTGGATCGCCTTGACGTATTCCTCTTTCCATCTTGAACTCTTCAGAAGGACTCCCATTAATAAGGACAGACACGTGAGCCGATGATAAACAACCTCTTATCCATTTCCTCCAAGTCAATCCAAAGTTCATTTGTTCCATAATAGAGTCCAAAAATCCCCAATTAACTGAATCAAAAGCTTTTTCAAAATCAGCTTTGAAAATAAAGGCTTTACCGTTTGATTTTTTGAAATAATCCACCACCTCATTTGTAACCAACACACCGTCAAGAATTTGTCTACCTTTAATGAAGGCTGATTGACAATGGTCGATAAGATTGGGAATAATCTTCTTGAGTCTCTCAGCAAGCAATTTAGAAATGATTTTGTACAGACTCCCAACCAAACTGATAGGCCGATAATCTTTAAAGGAAGTGGGATTGCATTTTTTGGGAATAAGAACAATGAATGAGCTATTGCATCCTTTACCAAACCTTCCAGAACGCTCAAAATCTTTAATGCATCTCATAAGATCATCTTTAATAAGACCCCATTGCGATTTATAGAAACCGAACGAAAAGCCATCTGGCCCTGGAGCTTTGCTAGAACCACAATTCCAAACAGCAAGTTAAAAAAAAACTGAGAGATTACTGGTTTTCTAAAATGACAGATAATTGTGAACATAACAATTTTCTAAAAATAACAGTTTAAAAAAAACGGATAGAGTGCTTCATTTTCAGGTTTTACTACATGTGTTCTAACCCATAGTCTTACCTCCACATCAATCCTCTATGTTTCTCTTTTACTATTTCTTTTTATTCGCCAAATATAAATATCGAATTTTTTTTCCTTAAAATGCCAGTGAAACATGTTATATAGTTTTTCCTTTTATCATTATTTATTATAAAGTCAACGATTTCACTATTTTCTTACCGTTGAATTAATGATAATTAAATGAAATTATACATTGAGACGTAAACATTACAACTTCATCATTTTAGGTGGTCCAGGACAAAAAAACAAAAGTTAACATTTTTAACAATCAAAATCATTAAATTGATAGGTTTTTCCTATAAATAGGGGTCATCGGTACGTTTCCTTAATGATGTAAATTTACCCAATGAGTCTTACCTCAATGGTTAAGTTGAGGTTTCGTGACCAAGACCATGAAATTATAGGGGTTATGGGTTTGAGTTTCATCATGTGTATGTGTGGCTTAGTCATTGGTCACGGGTTTGAATCCCACCTGCATATGTGGGCAGGGCCGGCCTTCATGTGAGGCCGGAGAGACGGTCGTCGTAAGCCTAACGGTGCCGGGAGGGCCCAACGGTACATGTTTCGCTAAAAGAAAAAAAATTCCGTATAGATTCAATCTGATTCAACCTAATATAATATGTTTTTTTTTTGACAAATGATCAATTTTTTTTTTCTCCAATCGATAAAGGTCCCAATAAAAAAATTTATTTGGCCCAAAAAAAAAATAGACATACAAACATGTTTTATTAATTTTTTGTTTGGAAAATTATAGAAATTAAAAAGACTATTTTGTAGGCATGTTTTGAGGCTATCAATAAATTGAATTTTGTATTTACGAATGTTAAAAACACGATAAGTATGTTTTTAAAAAAAAACAACTTCAACTAAAATGCCCAATTCGGAGAATTGCCCTTAAGCCTAAAAAATGCCATGCCTCTGAATGAGATAATTTGTTTTGCCGAAAACAAAAATGACGTATACTATTTAAAACCACCAAATCATCAAAGGTCCTTAACCATTCTAAATTTAGTGTCTACACTTAGTTTCATGATCGATATGTACTCTTAGTTTCAAAAGATGTAGACGCTAATTAGCCAATCAATCATGTCCTTACTTATAGTATATGTATAAGTAATGATACGGACATATTGGTTGTGCCACAATGAGTGACCCAACGGTTATCTGCATCGTTGACCATGTTAGATTTTTATCATGATCAATTTAGACTCATTATGATCAACGGTGCAGGTAACCGTTATGTCACTCATTTTGACACTATGTATGTTGAGTTTGGTTTACAATGGGTTTTATTGGTTTCATCATTGATGGAAACTATATAAAAGGTAGGTATTGTATATGGATGATATCGAGCCAATAGTGTGGTGTGAAGAAGCTACGTGTCCTAGAAAATTAAGTGATAACTGTAAGAAAATTATGTCGTGGCTTTTATTGAGCCCGATTAATTCTCTTCCCCGTAATAGTGCCCTTATAAGAAATTTGTTTTTACTAGAAAATTTGCTATTTATTATTTATTGGTTATTTAAAAGGAGTTTTAATCCGATTAAAACTCGGCTTTGATGGACGGCCGATTAAAGCTAAACCCTAGGTCATTCGGATTTCGGCCCTCTCTCCAGCTATAAAAGCAATGCTTTATTCCATCAAAAAGCATACGAAATAAACCAGCACATAACGGTAGGCAAAGAGAGGGATATGGGAATCCTCATCAAGACGACAACAACATCATGGCAAAACGGAGACGCAGTCGAGTAACAATGGATGTAGGAAAAGATCCTGATGATTTCTTCCACTATTAAGGTACTCGGATCTAGCAGAGTCAACCTATAATACTTGTTATTCGATTTGTTAATCGATCTATTTAATCGTTAAATTATTAATGTCGATTTGAATAGTTTTATGCTGCTGTTACATGATAGATCGAATCCAATCGTTAGTTGGCATATATTAAGTCGGCATGCCTTTTACTTTGATTGGTTTAGTCAATGATTAGTTCATCATGGATATGCAATTACGGAAAGCAGCGGCTGTATGTTCTATAATCAATTAGTCATCTATGGTACACGGCGAATTTTGCTTTCCTTTACTGTGCTGCAGGGACGGACCCAATATGTAATGGGTAGAAGTGTTTCATTCACTGAGATCCGAAAATCGATGTATTTTTGTAGGTAAAAAGTGTAAAAACAAACACTATTGATGCTCTCTACTCGCCTTTTGAATTTGTTCCCGCCGCTTTCCATCGAAATTTTTTTCGAATTCGTCATCTTTGTCTTTGCAATTGTTACGATTACGATGAACATTGATGAGTTAATTGTTTCCCTCACATGGCTATCACGGCGGCAAATAATTAGGGTTGCCGGTTGCCTGATATTTTTTCGCTAGAATCAGCATGATATTTATTGTTTATTAAAACAAAATAAAATAAAATAAAATATAGTTGAAAGCAATTGCGCTATGATTTCACGTATTGTGGCGGCATTAATTGCATACTGCTGTGGATACTGCAGATTAGGTTTGGTACCATTATTCTGATTATTTATTATTATTTTTCTATATATAGTGTTTAAGAAAAAAAAGAATTATCAGATTCAGGTAAGCCAATGGGATTTATGTTAATGTGATATTCATTTGAAATTATGAAATAGTTTCCGGGAAAATTTAGAACAATAAATTCTAATAATATCATAATAGTTTTGAGTTTGAACCTCATTTATAATTGTTTGATTAAAAGAAATGTTTTAATGATGTATTTGCATTATTATTTGCTATCTTGAGATATATTTCTGCATCATGTTGTATTTGGAAAGATAGTTTTAATCAAATATCGTGTGTTGTATAATATAATGATTTATCACATTTAGTGGATGATAAATAGTGACACATAACAAAATTAGTCACATAAAGCTAATTGATTAGTATTTTGATCATTCTTTATATAAATGATGATATAGCATATTCAATGATAAATAATATGTCACTGATGATATTTGTTCTTTTTATAATTGCAGTCCATTCCTGCTTTTACTTTCAAATTGTGTTATTAGTGTGTACATATTTTTGAGATGAACTGGTAGGACTATTATTTTGATAAAGTGACTGAATATCATTAAAGTGCAAATTACATATGTCACATATTGATAAAGTGACTGAATATCATATTGATAAAGCAACAATGTCGCATATTGATAAAGTGACTGAATATCATTAAAGTGCAAATTACATACGTTCGTTGATATTTGGTTCATATAAAAGTTTTGACATATCATAAAGTTTTGACCTTTAAATTATTGAATTACAGTAAAGATTATAAATATGTCTTATAGATGTGTCAAGTTTAGAGTATTGCCACAACAACTCAAATTCTTGACATATATATAAAGACTATTCACATTATGTTTAGTGATTAGATTTCTACATATGTGTTTTGTATATCTAGGAAGGCAGTAGACATGTATAGTTGAACCATTTTTTAGGTATTACATTGCACATGTTTATGTCAACATAATGTTTAGTTGACCTCTGTGTGATTGTCAATACTCGAATGTCAATGGTGTCTAGTGTTGGGTATAGCTACAGCAGCCTGACATGATAATGCATAAATGTTTTAATCACATTATGAGTAGTGATTGAAAATATATTGATATTCGGTTGAATTGGCAAAAAATGATTCAAATTAAGGGATATGTCAATTTAAGGAATACATTGTATTTGACCATAGTTAGTTGGTATCCGCAACTTCTATGTTGTATTCTATTGATAGTTTTTAAGTGTTGCCACATTAGCTCAAAAGTTTGGCAAAGGGGTACTCTTAATTTGTTCAAAACTCTAGCTAATAACATGGATTCTGGGATTTTGATTGATGTTTATAATAATTATCTTGATGCTCTCTTTGCTGAAAATCATCTTACCATCACAACAAAAAGATATATTGAGTGTATATTATGAAGGTCAATGATATCCACAAATACCTTATTCGTCTTCTTTACAAAAATATCACTCAATTATGTGTGAGTATCACGACTATGTGTAGAATTTCTTGTGACTACCCACAGGAGCACCTTATTTTCTTCTCTATACTCCACTCTTATGTAAGTGTTGTTTAAATTAGCCTCACGAACTATTTTGTATCTCAATTTAGTCACAAGAAGTACCCAGCTTCTTGAAATAATACATACAAACGTTTGTGGACCTTTGATGCTCCCACTTTTGGAAGAGAAAATTATTTTATCACTTTTATCGATGATAATTCACGTTACTGTTATCTATATTTGTTGTATGATAACTCTCAATCTGTGGACACTTTACAATTGTTCATAACTGAAGTCGAGAGACAATAAGAAAGAAAAGTGAAAATCATAAGGTAGGATAATGAATTTTATGGAAGGTATGACGAAACAGGACAACATCCTGGACCTTTTGCAAAAATTCTCCAAAAGCTGGAATTATTGCTCAATACATAATGTCTGGATCTCCATGGTGGAATGGTGTAGCAGAAAGGCAGAATCATACATATATGGAATTGGTTAGATCTATGACGAGTCACGCTGATGCCTATATCATTGTGGATGGATGCTTTACGCACATCTGTTTACATTTCAAATAGGATTCCCAGTAAGGTAGTTCCAAAGACACTCTTTGAACTGTGGAAAGGGTGGAAACCTAATTTGAAGCATCTCCAAATATGGGGATGTCCAGCTGAGGCAAGAATTTACAATCCACAACTAAAGAAATTGGATTTAGAACAGTTAGTGGTTACTTCAAGGTTACCCAGAAAAATCCAAAGGATATAGGTTTTATTGTCCTAACCATATTACGAGAATTGTTGAAACCGGTAATGCTATATTCTACAAGAATGGCGAAATCAGTGGGAGTTATAAAATTTGTGATGTGATCATAAAAGAATTAAGGGTACCCGTCCCTTTTAACCCTATTATGCGAAAAGTATTGGGAATCTCTCCATTGTTGAACCGTTGAACAATGAAGAAAATCCAATAAATGATCAACAACTCCATGATGAGATTATCGCCAATGAAAATAGTAATGAAGCACCACAGGAACCATTAAGAAGATCTCAAAGACAAAGGAGATCTGATATTCCTGATGATTATATGCTTTATCAAGTAGAATAAGAACAAGGGACAAGTAAAGATCCGGTTTCGTTTTCACAATCCATTAAGGAAGTTAATTTAGTAAGTGGATTGATTCCATGAAAGATGAATTGAAATCTATGGATGAAAATCAAGTATGGGAAGTCGCTCAATTACCTCCGTGACACAAACCAGCTTGGTTGTAAATGGTTCTTCAAGACTAAGCACGATCAGTAATGGTAACATTGAACGATATAAAGCCCGACTTGTTGCCAAAAGTTTTAATCAGAAATAAGGCATTGATTATAATGAGACTTTTTCCCCTATGTCCAAGAAAGACTCATTTAGAATTATCATGGCACTAGTAGTTCATTATGATCTCGAGTTACACCACATGGATGTGAAAACAACCTTTCTGAATGGAGACTTGAAAGAAGAAGTCTACATGCGTCAACTTAAAGGTTTCATTGTTGAAGGTCAGGAAGACAAGGTCTGCAAGCTTAAGAAATCAATATATAGACTGAATCAAGCTTTGAGTCAATGGTACTTAAAGTTTCATGAAACCATTAGTGTTTCGGTTTCAATAAGAACACAATCGACTCTTCCATAAACCTCAAGATCAGTGGGAGTAAGTTTTTTTTTTTTTTGATTCTGTATGTTGATGATATATTACTGGCCAGCAGTGATCATGGTTTATTACATGAAACCAAAGCCTATATCTTCAAGAACTTTGAACTGAAAGACTTGGGCGAGGCTCCCTATGTGTTAGGGATATAAATATTCCGTGACAGGGCACTTAATATTTAGAATTGTCTCAGAAAGCCTATATTGATAAAGTTCTACAAAGATTTGGCATGATGACATGTATTTCTAGTATTGTTCCACTGCCAAAAGGGGACAAGCTTGATCTTATACAATGTCCGCAGGGTGTGTTGGAACGTAAACAAAGGGAAAAACACCCTTATGCTTCTATTGTAAAAAGTTTACAATATGCACAGGTTTGTACAAGACCAGACATTAGTTATGTTGTTGGCATGCTAGGTAGATTTCAAAGCAATTCAGGCATGTCTCACTGGAAAGTTGCTAAGAAAGTACTGAGATACTTAAAGGAACATTAATTACATGCTCACATACTGAAAATCAGGACACCCATAGGTGACTGGTTATTCAAACTCAGATTTTGGAGGATAACCTGACACCAAACTTTGTACTCTTGGCTACGTGTATCCTCTAAACGGAGGTGCCGTATCACGGAAAAGCAGAAGTCATAGTTGACTTACTCATCCACCATGAAAGAAGAGTATGTGGCATGTTATGAGGTTGCAGTCTAGGGGACATGGATCCTCTAAGCATGACATGATATCTAAGGGATCAAAACACATGGACCTTAAATATCAATTACTGAAGCAAGATGTTAGAGGATATTTGTTTGTCATTGAACATATATGGACAAACCTTATGGTTGTAGACATATTTTTGAAAGGACTACCCCAAAGACATAACAGAGAGACACTTAAAGCATGGGTCTTAAGGATAGCTCCTAATTATCGTGTTCTGCCATTTATTTTGTACTTACGTTTGACATATGTTGAGCTCCTAATGTTAATCTTCTACATCATTATTGTTTTCTGCTTTCCATTGTGTACATACCTTACGAATGGAATTATTAAAACAGAAATTGTCTCTTGCACAGACATAAAAGGACCGCTATGTAATCTCCGCTGGTCTAGTTAAGACGGTTGTCAATGTTGTGGTACATAAAAGGGAGCATGTTGCAGAGTGATGTGTAACCGCTGTGGCTCGCATTAACAACTAGATTAATGATGACACTTACGCTAACCGACTAAAGGAAATGTTTAGCATATAACGCGTGTCTAATGATCGTTAAAAGGAAAACATTAATGAATATTCCTATCGACCAAGTGGGAGAATGTAAGAAAATTATGTCGTGGCTTTTATTGAGCCCAATTAATTTCCTTTCCCGTAATAGTGGTCTTATTGAAAATTTGTTTTCCCTAGAAAATTGTTTTCCTTAGGAAATATGCTATTTATTATTTATTGGTTATTTAAAAGGAGTTTTAATCCGATTAAAACTCGGCTTTGATGGACGGCCGAGATTAAAGCTAAACCCTTGGTCATTCGGATTTCGGCCCTCTCTCCACCTATAAAAGCAATGCTTTATTCCGTCAAAAAGCATACGAAATAAACCAACACATAACGGTAAGCAAGGAGAGAGATATCGGAATCCTCATCAAGACGGCAACAACATCATGGCAAAGCGGAGACACAGTCGAGTAACAATGGATGTACGGAAAGATCCTGATGATTTCTTCCGCTATTAAGGTACTCTGGATCTATTATTTTATTTACAATAACTCTTATTTAAAAAAAATTAAGTGGTAACTTATGAAGGATTGTATTAGTTTAATTAATGCGTGGTACCGTCCATCTATGGGTGGGGATATGTTAAAGATGTTCAATTGAATTGGAGAAGAAAGGAAGGAGTGATTACATGAAGGGTTCAAAGTCATAAGTTCATTGGGACATGATCATAGTTTTTTTTAGTAAGGTGTATATTCAATCTAGACATGATCATAGTTTTTTAAGTAAGGGAAATGGTTCCAGCTTCATTGCACTTTTAGTATATGTTGATGATAGATTTGTAGGCGATCTTGACATGAAGGCAATCCAGATCTTAAAATCCGATACATGAAGCTTTCACAAACAAGGATTTGAGAGAGTTAAAGTATTTTCAATTCATGGCAATGAATTTTTCGAGATCCAAGGAAGGATTGTTATGAACCAAAGAAAATATTCTTTAGACCTGTTAGAAGAGTTTGGATACTTGGGGGGCTTCCATAGTTCCAATGGATCCAAACATTACACTCACCAAAGAAGATTCACCATTACTACCCAACAATACATATTACATGAGGTTGGTTAGTAAGATATTATATTTAGGCAATACGAGGCTAGACATTGCCTTTGCAACTCAACAATTGGTTCAATTTTCAGATCAACCAACTGAGAATCATCTAGCAAAGAACACATAAACTTTTAAGATACTTAAAACTTTCATCCGCCAAGGTGTTTTCTTTTCGTAAGGATCTTATACACCAACAGCTTTTTCCGACTCGATTGGGCAAGGTGTTCAATTACTAGAAGGTCCGTCACAAGAATAACTCTTCTTTTTTAGTGGTGCTTTGGTTTCTTGAAATCGCAAAATGTTAAGTTCAAGCGCTTATCGTTCTATTAAAACTAATTGGTCTTAGTATATATGCTACTATATTTCCTCATACATTAAGAGTATGATTGCCACACTCTTAATATATGAGGAAATATAGTACCATCTTTACTAACACCAATTGGTTTTAGCACAACGGTAAGCGATTGATCCTTACATGGTATCGGAGCCAGAGGTAATGGGATCGAACCCTGGTATGAACACTATTTTCACAATTTATATTGTGCAAGTATTGGGAGAGATTGCCCACACTCTTAATGTATGAGGAAATATAGTACCACCTTTACTAACACCAACTGGTTTTAGTAGAACGGTAAACGCTTGATTCTAACAAAAAAAGAACAAACAAAATATAGCAGCACATTTACTAACACCAATTGGTTTTAGTAGAACGGTAAGCGCTTGATCAGTGTTCTAAAAATCACTATAGGCGACCGCCTAGGCGCTAGGCGGCCTCCGGCCGACTCGATTATGCCCTAGGTGGTCATATCTAGGTGAGTAGATCCTAGGCAGGTTTCTAGGCGATCCTAGGCGGTCTGTGCAGTCCGGTTTCCGTCCTAGGCGGCTATGGCTTCCATTATATATATTAAAAAAAATAATTTTATACACATTAAAAAAAATATTAAAAAAACTATAAAAAAAAACACCTAGGCGCCGTGTAGGCGCTAGGCGCCCCATGATTGCCCGACTACCGCCTAGCGTCTTTTAGAACACTAAGCTTGATCCTAACCAAAAACGAACAAACAGTCAGATGTAGAGTATAGAGCCATGACCATCACAACATGTGAAATCCAATGGCTCCTATACTTACAGTTAGATTTCAAGATTTATCATTTACAGGTTGTTCCCTTGTTTTGTGACAAAAAAAGCACACTATATATTGTGGAAAACCATGTATTCCATAAGATAACGAAACACATGGAAATTGATTGTCATTTTGTAAGAGAATAATATCAAGCCATGGTTCTCAAGCCATTGCCAGTCAACACCATTAATAACTTGGCTGATATATTGACAAAACTTGATGATAAGAGTGTTAGGTGTGATGCCCGAAAGACAATTTTGTAATTATTTTATTTAATAAATGAAATGATATTATTATTCATATTTATTATTCTCATATTCACCGATGTGACAATAGTATTTACACTACAAAAAACCTTAAAGTATATCGTTTATGTAATCACTTAACTCAGTGTATGGGATATACACGGGAGGATTGAGTTAGTGAAGATGTACTTAAAATACAATTAGCCCATAGTGAAGTTAATCGAGATTATCGGGTCTTTCCTTTAACGTGCTATTAATGTGCCTGTAACACAATAGTGTGATTGTCTTATCCGGACTTTCGGTTAAGAGAACTAGTGGGGCATTTATATATGATAGATATATCATATAGTATTTGGACCGATTTGATTAGAGTTCACGATATAATTCCGTAATCGAGAAGTCTTATCGAATCAATCGATGATCATATTTATGGATATATCTTAATCCTGAGGTGATCACAGTCAACTGCTTCAATCAGTATGAGGTTTGACTTGACGGTTAAGGATTACACTGAGTCTGTGATCTGAATTACCCCATCTTGGCATTGTACTGGATTGAGTGAGTAGTCTGTGTTATCACAGATACGGAATCCATTCCTTCCATTTATGGAAGTAGATAGACAGTTCCCTTATTTGTTAATCATAGAAACTGATCAATCGCGCGAGTTCATATTACACTGATTAGCTAACAGTGAGTTGTATGAATTAATTGATCACTAGGGGGTTAATGGTAAATAAAAATAAGAGGTTCTAAAAAGGGTTAACGGTAACTTCCCGATTTAGAATGAACAGTCTATGGAGGATTAATCCATATGTAATGATTATATCAATGGACGCTTATTATCAATCTCGTGAGGAGATAAATATAATCTCATAATCGGGGGAGTGCAGTCACGGGATTATGGTGGCATATTCCTATGATTGATTTATCGAATATAATTATTCTGTTCGTAAGATAATTATTTATTTGATTTATCGGAGCCGCTGATTATTAGTCCATGGTCCCCGACGTGCCTCCAATATAGCATAGCTATTCTCGGACGTCGAATCCTAATAATATTAATTTAGTTCTTATTAGAATTTAATTAAAACGATATGTGAATTAATTGTTTAGTGGACTATTAAATTAGTTGGGCTAAATAATTAAATATGTGGAAAAGATATTTTTCATAATCTTGGCAAAATTAGTGTATTATGGCCGAAATTCACATTGACTAGGTCAATGACAATTTTTCGCCTACACATGTTTAGAAACAAGAAATTAGTTTTCTTGTTGATTAATAAGACATGTGCACAAAATATTTATTGGATAATTTATGGTAAGAAATAAAGATAAATATTATTCTAGATTTGTTCTAGAATATTATGAGATTATTTTTCTTTATTGGATTTATTTATTTGCAAAATAAAATCCTTGGAGGACAAGGATTACTCTCCTATATAAATAGAGTTCTCCCAAGCCTTACACACACACACACACACACAATATTTCGACCTACACCTCTTAGAGTGGATAAGGGAAATTTTGGCCAAGGGATTGAGGGAAGATCTTGGAGATTTTTCATGTAGCATATCGGAAGGATTCGAGACGAGAATTTCCTTCCACCGGGAGTTGCTTGGATCACACGTACGGAAAATCGTGGTGCTCTTCACATCTTCTTTCATTCTTCCTTTATGTTCTTCAACTTGGATTTTGAGATCCAAGAGGTATGTTCTACAACCCCCTTGTAGAGTAGATCTAGTTATTTTATTACGTGTAATTTATAGATCTAGATCTAGATCCTTAAATCGCTTCCGTTGCGGATGATATTACTAACAAAGAGCATATTGCAGAGATTATTGCCTAGACATCCACTCAAGAACACTTGATGATAAGAGCACGTTGCAGAGATTATTGCCTAGATATCCACTCAAGAACATTTATCTGGCCAGTGGTTGAAGATGGATACCTCCTATGCACTTGAAATTTCAAACATGTTCAGCTTGAGGGGGCATGAAAGTCAAGCCGGTATGTATACACGTTCCAGCTTCAGGGGGCATGTTGAGGATGTTCAGTTGAATTGGAGAAGAAAAGGAGTGATTACATTAAGGGTTCAAAGCAGTGGTGGATCCAGAAATTATATTCAACGGGGTCCGTAAATGTTTTACACAGTAAATAATTTTTTTTACGGGGTCGGAAATATTTTTCTATAGGTAAAATGTAGTGTATTCTTATTTTTAACGGTATCCGTGGACCCCAATTACCATTATGTGCATCCGCCACTGGTTCAAAGCCATTAGTTTATTGGGACGTTTCATCAAACACTTAGGAAAGAAAGTTAGTTAGTCGGTTAAAATGAGGTAGTTACTTATAATTGAGCTCTATGGGCCTATACAAACACCAATTAGGCCTTAGAGATCGAAGTTAGTTTTTCACTTTAATTTCATCATTCAATTGCTTTTTTTTTTTAGAAAATGATTCAATTGCTGAACATATCAAATGGCTGTATTTCATTTTCCCGCTAATCTGCAAATTCGAATTTCGTCATTTGGAAATGATTTTACAAATGATGTTCCTACGTGGGGATAGTTGACCAGTTGAAAACGATTCATCATTCTTTGGTAGTTCGTCATTTGGAAATGATTTTACAAATGATGTTCCTAGTGGGGATAGTTGGCCAGTTGGAAACAATTTTACGAATTTTTTTCCTAATGGGGAGAGCATCCCCAACGTTGAGCGTGATTACACAGCCGAATTTACAACTGATCATGTTAGTTATCGTTGTTGTTATTTTCCACATTCGTTACTTATTTTCATTTTAGATAGTATAATATGTTCTTATACTTCGATTTTTTATAGATATTTGAAAGTAGAGATGCCATGCTAGATTGGGCTCGGAGAGTTGGTAATGAAAATGGTTTTGTGATTGTCATAGATAAATCGTGTAGTAAAAATGAAAATAAAATGCCGAGATGCACTCTTATTTGTGGAAAAAGAGGATTGTATAAACCGCCACGCGAAGGGCATACAATGAGTAGGGATACTGGAACGTATAAACGAGGTTGCCCATTTAAGTTTCGAGGTGTAGCACAACCACCACATGGTGTGAAGTGGGGTTTGAAGGTTGTTAATGGTTTTCATAACCATGAAGCAGCTGAAAGTTTAGAGGGATTTGAGTATCCTTCAAAGTTGACCGCAACCGTAAACAATTAGTGCGTGATATGTCCAATAGCATCGCTTCCTCGAGAAATTCTTAGTGTGATGAAACAACAAGACCCATCAATTACTACAAGAATTAGGAGTATTTACAATGTCAAAGCACTGTATAAGAAAGATCAGTTGGAGGGTTTATCTGAAGCTGGGTACGTTTTAAGAGAATTAAATGTTAAAAAATACATGTACGACTTTATGAAAAATGAACACACTGTTGAGATCACAGATATTCTTTGGGTTCATCCTAAAAGCCTAGAGCTGTATGTGAATTTTCTGTTGGTTTTAATTATTGACGCCAAGTTCAAGATCAATGAGTATGAGATACCACTCTTAGAGATTGTGGGTATCACATCCACAATGCAAACTTACTCTATTATGTTTGCATACTTGAGTAATGAGACGATAGAGCGATTTGTATGGGTATTGGATACGTTAAAAAGATAGATGGTCTTAAAAGGAGTAGTGTTTCCATCGGTGGTTGTTTCAGATAGGGATCTAGCGCTTCTTGGTGCAATTGGATAATGTTTCCCATTCGCGCATCACATCCTTTGTAATTGGCATATAAATCAGTGTGTAATAAAGAAGTGCATGTCTATGCTTGGTAAAAGATGGATCGAATTTAAAAATGCATGACACTCGATTATTCATTCACAGAGTTTGGAGACTTTAGATTTCAGGTGGAATGCCATGTTAACTGATAAGTTCCTAAAAAGTCGAATAATTCCAGATGTTTTGGACTCAATTTGGTGTCATGTGTTGCTATTTTGCCATGTTTTTATCCTTTTTGGGCTAGATTACTGTGGATGATTGAATTATTGTAGGATGATTCGAGATTAGAAGAAAAAGACCCAAAAAACGGAGCTAAAGTGGAAGAATTCAATAACTAGTCTCTGTCACACCCCAGTGGTGTGACAGCTTTTAAATCGATCCCGGCCAACGAAATGTTCGATTGGTGGAAACTTTCACCAACGTATTTTCCTTCAAATTGGCGTGTTTTTCATTGACAATGAAGAGCCCACACACTAGAAGAGTCCAAGATTGATAGATATTTGATTTTAGAGATTTTCTTGATTAAATTAATTATGGAAACTTGTTAAATTATGTAATTATCCCTTTTTTAATCCCCAAGTCATACAATTCATCACACACGATATTTCATCGATTTTTAGTCGACTTTTTCCTCTCTTCATCATCATCTTCTCCCATCCCCAAGAACAAGGATTTTTAGGTTCAAGAAATTCAAGAACGAAGCTTTTTCGAGGTTTGATTATTTATGCAATACTTTGACGGTTTCTTTCTATCTCCTTTCTCCTTTATTCTATTTATTTATTTTTCTTGTCAAAGTATGAATTATATGGTTGAATCTTGGAATCTTGATATGTTACGAGAGTAAATATTGGTTTCTTGGATTAGGAAAAGCCCGGCGATGATTATATAGTTTTAAAGATACAATCTTTTCATTGATAGGATTTTGGTCATGTTTATGAATTTGATCTTGTATGCTTATTCATGTAATTTTCCGAAATAATATCTCAAGGAGTGAATGACTATAGGATTGCATGAGAGAAACTCCATTCGATTAATTGATGATGTAAAAGTATTAATTAATCGATAACCTAGAAACCAAGATCAAATATTTAGGGATTTCTTCAATGAAAATTAGGTTATACCTAAAGTGGCCCATAATTATGGTATTTCAATGCATCTAATTACATTCTTCATTGTAGGAAACTAGATGTAGGATAAAACTAGGTAGAATCACGATAACAGTTCGAAAGAATGTTTACGTGTAATATTTGATAATTGGTCTTCATAAATGGAAGATTCATATTGATAGAAAGATTGTTGAAATTCTGCGTAGACAACGCCGTGGTGGACCCGAAATCCAAGAAATGCCTTTAAACCTTGAATTCTATTACCTAAATCTTGAAGTTCTTGGCTCGTAGTTATATTATCTTTATTTTATTTAATTTTAGGATTCGTAGATAAAAACCTCCAAGAATTTGATTCGTCTAGCTAATAAAAATCAGGAATTGTTTGGTGATTGACTACAAGTCCCTGTGGGATCGACATCCTAAGTACTACTCGATAAGCTGTGCGCTTGCGGTAGCATTTAGTGATTATATTGAAAATCACACATCATTAACTGACTTTTCAAAATTCGCCAAAGCCACAACATACCTTTGAAATACATGGTTATGTCCTTACAAGGAGCGGTTCGTTGATGTGTATGTAGACAAAGTTATGCACCTCGGGAGCCATTCAAGTCAAAGGTAACTTTCTAATATCCACTATTTATTCATTATCCTACACTATAGAATATTGCATGTATCATTCCTATTTAACACAATGTATGATTAAAATACAGGGTGGAGTCTGCGCATGCGAGACTCAAACGATACTTCGAGGATACTCCGGAATCGCTTTCAACATCCTTTCAAAAAATAGAAAAGATGTTGACTGCTCAATTTAGGGATATTCAAAGTTCATTCCAGAAATCTTTGAGTATTCCACGACATCGACATGTACGTGACGCAATTTATAGTGAAATCAGATATTGCGTTTCATTAGAAGCAATGGACTTAATCGATAAACATATAAATGTTGCTGATAAACATTGTCTTTCCAAAGAAGATCATTGCAATTGCAAGATCAAACTGACACACGGATTGCCGTGGCGCCATGATATTGCAATGTTTCGCCTTCTTTGGCATGCCGATTCCGCAAAATTATATCCATATTCATCGGCGTACATTGTCCATGCGAGCCCCGAGCGTAAGGATGAGGAGTACAACCCGACAAGGCAAAACTTTATGGAAAGATTAAATGAAATGGAACCCGCTAGTCAAGATTCTATGATTGATGTGTTTTTCGATATGGCAGATCCATCTCGCAGTACGCTTTGACTCAAAGATACAACAAAGAACAAAATGGTCGACCTACAAGAAGGGATGAGCAGAGCATTGGACGCAGGCCTTTCTTTTCAATACCCACTTCAGAAAAGAAGGTACCATATATTCCGAATTCTCAAGCGAGTAAAAAAAAGGATCCCCTCATTTATGCATTTCCTAAACGCTATCAGCCTTATATTTCTCATTGTGTTGACGTCGAAGGCGACGGTCATTGTGGCTTCAGAGCAATAGCTGCGCAATTCCATGATTCAGAACATGAATGGCGTCAAGTACGATTTATACTTATTCAAGAGATTAAACAAAATATGGACTTGTATGAAAACCTTTCTCAAGAAATTAATTATTCATCAGGACTACTATCAAGACTTAATTGCTTCGCAGTACCCGCACCTGAGTATTATTGGATGGATGTTGTAACACTGGGGGTTGTTGTAGCTCCAGCGTACAACGTGGTACTGCATACATTCGATTCGCATGATACTCATTGTCATACTCACTTGCTGTTGATATCCCCACTAGTTCCATTTTCCCAGCGGCAACATATAGCTATCGGTCATGTTCAAGATAATCACTTCGTACAAGTTTTCTTGTACCCTGAATACCATGTACCACCCTTCATCATATGGCGTTTCTCAGGCGAATCAAAACCATCAGACGAATGTGCTCGTGATTATCAAGCACGTATTCAATTGTGGTATGATGTAATGAGGATAGATCAACCCGGACAATATTTTGAATTTATGCATGGTTTTGATGATTAATTTATGCTTTTATCTATTATTTCTATGTACATAATTTTTAGAGAAACATAAAATAACTTTGACGGATTCAACATACATGACTCAAGTATATGAACTTAAAAAAGATATATGTCATATACTTGTAAGAGAATGAAGGATAACCGATAAAAAAGATAAATGACAAAAATAATATTAATAAAGAGAATTATATTGGATCCTATAAAATTATTTTTAATACAACATTTCATATTCAATTTTGGACTCATTTGATAGATTAAATTGAATAGATTTCAAAAACATATAATTTATTAAAAAATAATTTATCAAAAAAAAGTTACAAGCAAAAAAAAAATACAAGAAAAAATTTAAAACAAAGAAAATTGATAAAAAAAAAGAAGGAAAAAAGAATTGGGGAGGGTGATGGGATAGCTCCCAAGAACATTGTTCTTCTTTTCCGGTCATCTTACTGTGTAATTTGATTCAGTTTGAATTGTTTGTGTATGTTTACTAGGATAGGCTAAAAAAAATGTATAGAATGATTAGCTTTTCCTAATTAGTGTATTAAACGAATGGTTTGATATTAGAAAAATGATACGGGCACAACGATGGTGTCACAACGAGTCACACAACGGTGATCTGTACCGTTGATCATATAAGATTTACACCTGATCAATTTAGATACATTATTATTAACGAACACCACCATTGTGTGATTCGTTGTGACACCACCGTTATGCATGTTTCATTACTCTTGATATTAATGTTAAAAGATATTTTAACCGGAATGCAACGATCTAAAGCTTAATTTAGTACTTCTAAGTTAGGTAAGATAATAATAACTTCCTACTAGAAGTTAGGACAGAAACCTAATGCTCTCATAATGGATGTGTGGTCTGAAATTGGATGTGTTTTGGACCGTGAATATTTTGTATTTTTTAAATTTTTTTAGTATATCAATAAAAAAAATTAAAAATAAAAACTCACCAAAATATCGTTTTGATTTAAATGAATATCGTGTTTGATTAAAATAAATTTTCATTTAATGTAACACAAAAATTATTTTATCTGAATAAAACTAATATTTTATTCAATTTAAAAGTGACAAGAGAGATAGCCGTTTTAAGCATGAGGCATTAGTTTATTACGTAAATTTTATGGTGGTCCTGGACCAAGTATGACTTGGTGATCCAGAACCAATAGAAATCCATAAAAAACACGCGGGGTCCACCGTGTAAAATATAAATGCCATGCTTTTATAAATTTGCCTCTTTAAGAAATGCCATTTTGGACAAGATATACATGTAGTCTGGCCTGACCACCATAAAACTACTGAGTTTATTAAGACTATTCGAGTACAATTCTTGCTAGAATAATTTTTTTGTAAAACAAATCTTACTCAAAAGAGAGTCACCATACTTTTTCCCCATACTTGCTCTAAATACCCCTGATCCCATTTTCCTCCAATTCCCAAATCAATATACCTAACTCTAAAACCCAAATCAGCCATCTTTTTCAACCAAAATCTCTTGCTGGAGCCCTGTTGGAGTCCCGCCGGAACTAAACCTTAAACACCATGAACCCCCAGAACACCTGAAAACGAGTTTACACGAATTCGAACTCGTTTGAACTCGTTACACGAAATCGAACTCGTTATTCGAACTCGTTTGAACTCGTAACACGAGTTTGAACCCAAATCACCCATCTTCTTCAACCCCAAAATCCATTACCGGAGCCCTGCTAGAAACCCGTCGGAACTAAACCTTAAACACCATGAACCCCCCTCCCCTTGAACCCCCAGAACACCTAAAACGAGTTTACATGAATTCGAACTCGTTTGAACTCGTTACACGAAATCGAACTCGTTATTCAAACTCATTTGAACTCGTTACACGAGTTTTAACCCAAATCACACATCTTCTTCAACCCCAAAATCCCTCGCCAGAGCCCAGCCAGAATCCCACCGGAACACGAATTCGAACTCGTTATTCTAACTCGTTACAAGAACTCGTTATTTGAACTTGATAAGAGGAATTTGGGGAATAGGGAGTTTGAAGATAAGATGGGGATTTGGTGATGTGTGAGTTTGAAGAAGAAGAAGATGAAGAAGAATTCGGGGATGAGAGAGTTTGAAAGATAAGAAGGAGATATGGGGGATTTGAATTTGTTATTCAAATTTTGAATTTGGATGAAGGAGGGAAGATTTGGGGCTGGTTTAAGAGTGGGCAATTTAGGTTTAACATTATTTTTCGCCTTTTCCTTTTTCTTAATAGCCTTTTAGTCAAAAATTATATTGACAATGGAAAGTAGGAATAAGATTATATAGGCAATTCTCCCTTTAAACATCTCCGATAAATTTATCTATGTTACTATACTATTGTTATTTAGTTTCGTTAAACGAATAAGTCGTTCGTGAATAAACGTGTGTTTTCTCGTTAGTTTTTATGATCGTTTGTTCGTTTATAACTTTACAAACCAAGTTTGAACAGTACTGTAGACTTGTTTCCTAAACGAACGTATACACGAATTTTACTCGCGAATGTTCAATTATATATGTTTACAAACCTGCTTATACAAAAATAAAAAAGTGTACAACATAACTCTCACCCAAGAGATAGTAAGTTATTTATTAATCTAATAAAGATTATAAGTTTATTTTTATATAACATTTATTTGATTTTTTATAATATGTTATGAATTGATTTCATACATTATTTGTAAAATTTTATAATATTTTTTGTTGCATGTACAGAGAATAAAAGATTAATTTATAGAGATAATATTAATAGAGTAATGATGTGACATGAATGTGATAACAACAATGATTTGGACACCGACGTAACTTGAATTGCGGTCCAGCTTGGAAAATTCTATCATGGGACTTTTATTAGTGAATCAAGACGCGCAAAGATCTCTGACCACACAATTTCTACACAGTGCAGATCGCAGATTCTACCTCGTGAAACCGTGGCCCAGATGATTCGCCACGTATAGCTTCCTACTTAAGCCCCTACAGTAGAACGACCCGTCCAGCTTCTATGTTTTTGGAGGGAGATTCGGACACCACAGAAAAATGTAACGATCACCTTTTGCATTATATATTTGCAATTAAAAAAACACAGAAGCACCAATATTTAATCCGTACCACATAAAAAGGGAGTCGGGGGATGGGATGTGCACACTTTCGGTACCTAAATCATTTTTCTTCCCCTAAAAAAAAAAATCATTTTTCTTTTTTTAATCAAAGTAAATGGTCCGAAATTAGCCCGGTACCCTTTTGTGTGCAAAAATTATGTACCTCTATAATCGTCCATGTGATAAAGACTTATGATTGGAGATACTCTAAAGTCTCAATATGGTGTCGTGATAGATTCAATGTTATGTCTTTAAACTAACCCTTAAAATATTTTCATCATTATTTCTTAACAAATATATATATTTTTAGAATCAAATATATTTTAGAGAATCTATTTTTTTGAAGAAATTTTAGAGAATCTTTACGTAAGGCCAAATGCATTAGAATCTCTACTTACATTTTTTTTTTAACGACAAACTGCATAAGAATTTTCATTTACTGATTTTCTGTTAATTTGCTCAGCTATTATCATTCATCTCTCACAAAAAAAGGGGTCGCGGGCTCGAAAGACAAAATAAGATACAAAATGGAAAAAAAAATAGAAAAAATATATAGTGGTTGAAGAATGACAAAACGCCAAGACTGCTAATATACGCTATGCATTACACGTTGCTACAACCACATGTAGTGACACATTTAAGAATACGCGTATTTTGTCCTTCTCAACCACTATCTTTTTTTCTTATCTTTTTTTTCCCATTTTAGATTAAAAACATTCCTCCACAACCTTTAACTAAAATAAAAAAAAACACTATTATCAATGAATTGATGGACTATTTATAGTACAGTATTTACATTAGTGTGATAGATATATATATATATATATATATATATATATATATATATATATATATTATACCAATTTCCTTATTCTAAAGATTCAAACGTCATATTTTGTTTTTTTTATCAAATCTATACCTAAAGTTGTATGAAATAGATAAAAGATAAAATGACACCACACACATTTATACTATTAATTATAAGAATAGCGATAGTGTCACAACAAGACGAACACAACAGAATAAAATACACAACACAACTTTATACCATTCTTATGACGTGAAATATATTAGTAATTCTTATGGGCTTCTTAAAGATCGTAAAAGTGTGTTATTACCATTTTGTTGTGGAACAAATATTTCCTGTTTGGGGTAAAACAAAATAACCACTAACCTCTTCCTCCAACTTGTAGAAAGTATTGAAAAACCCAATCTGCCATATCAATATTTGAAATTGATTGTAAACAAGTTGAGCAATAGCCGGATACTCTTGAGGCCTGGTGATAAATGAAGGCATATCTTCATCTTTTAGAACTGGCAAACCTGGAATCTTAACAATAATTTCATCTTCTTTTTCAACATCTTCCTTCTTTTCCTTAATTACCCCTTTATAAACATGGTAATAAATATTCCCCACAGCACAAGATTGTGTGAAAAAAGCAGCACCAAGAACACCATACTTCTTACCAACATCAAGAGCCCATGGAAAAAACCCATCATAAACAATGCAATCAACTTTATTCCCTGAATTTCCAAGCTTTTCTAAAAGCTTCCCAAAAGTTAAAGAACCGATTTCTTCAAAAGTTTTTAAGTATTCCTCAAGGTTTTTTGGCGGGTCGGCTCCTTCCGCATCGAAACCATCCGAGATGGTTTCGATAGGGAAGGAGACGGAGGATGTGTCTGCTATCTTTTTTAGGAAGGATAAGGTAGTAACAATGGTGACTTTCACACCTTTGTTTTGTAAGCGTTTAGAGAATTGTAACATGGGGTTTACATGGCCTTGGAGTGGATATGGGAAAGTCAAAACATGGCCTTTCTGCCATTGATTTCTCGCCATTGGCAAAAGCTTCTTATTGAAATGGACGAAACGTGTGTAATCTTTAATTTTAGGCAGCTGTGGCATTCATATATATAGTATAGATACGACTAGTGCTAATTCTACGGTCAAGTTATTTTACATGCATTTTATGGTGGTCGTGGACTACCAAATTAATATCACTTGGTGATCAGGATCATAAGAAATCAGAAAAACACAGAGAACAATTTTATAATCGTGAATTCAACCTTATTCTTATTTCAATAATCTAATATTTTGAAATGACGATTAGCGAAAATGACAGGAAAAATATAAATTAAGTAACATGACTTCTTTTTGTTATGAAATTTGTATAAAATACAACCTTATTCAAATAAAATTAAAAATCACACGCCTGGAGTAGCAAAAGGAAAAACTCTCTTATTATTCGTTTCTAAACACATATATTCCTTTTTTTGGAAAGTAAACACATATTTGAAAATATATAAATCCAAAATTGATAATTTTTCACTAATTTTTTTTATTTTTTCGTGATATTTATTTCGAGACCGCAATGACCGTATTCTGGTGTAATTCTAAACACAGTTTTTTAACCTAACTTCTACATTATGATTTAACGCGCTGTTAACTAATCTGCATGATTAAACTCACTGTAATTCACCAATAAAACCAAAATCGTACTATGTAAACCCAGAATCTAGGATACGCCGCACTCGCTGTGGAGGCGGTCTTTATCACGCAAATGAGGCAACATGTAAGCCTAACTCGAGGGTTCCGCCCTGGACCACGCCGATTTTCAGGTTTAACCTACGCGTGGTAGATCTGGACAGTTTGTTATTCGTCATCATAAATTAGCATGATGGAACGTTGTTGAAGTGCTAGTTAGGACATAGTTAAACAATTTCTAGGTACTGCCAGCCATTGTCGGTGGCTGCCTAGGAAGGTTCTCGGTTCACGCCGGAAATCCCTAATTCTTTTTTTTTGTTGAGAACTTAGGGTGTATTAACATCACATCACATGCATTAATCCCTAATTCTTAATGCATGTGTTGTTAATACACCCTAAGGTAGGTTAACTGCACATTGATGCATGTTGTCTGATCAATGAGAAGCATTGCGAGTTTAAAGGATAACACCTGTAGCTTAATTAATATTAAACTTACGAATCTGGTACTATTTCTACCTCTAACCATCAATAGGCTGGACAATTCGTTCCTGAACCACCTTATTGAAGGGTGGTACCTAAATTGGCTCGAGTCTGGAGCTTTACGTGATTTTTCATTACACTCTCACCCCAAGTTCCTTTCCCATTAAGGAGCACGTCCCTTTCTATCCCTTTCAGATTCCTAGGCAGTTGGGAGTCCCCCTCCGGACAGAATAGCAATACTTAGTGAGACGGAGAAGGACAGAGGACTTATCGTGAAGGGATTTATAGAGTCGTTAAATATGATAGATTAGTTAATGCCAAGTTAGGAGATGGGTAGGGGAGGAAATGGAAATTCTTTGTTTGTTTTCTTTTTCATGTTGGTCAAAGACCACTATATGTCTTCTTAGTCATAATTTAATAAGTTTATTTAGAGAATTTGTCATGTCTCTGTGGGATCGACCATTTCCCGTTCTCTATACTGCGGTGGACCTAGTCCACTTTTTAGTAGAAGCGACTTACACACGATAAAGTACTTAGCTGATTTTGAGGATCTTAAAAGTCTGGTACAGATGCAAAATCCTTATATGTTAGAACCTTATTACATCACTTGTTTTATCAGAGGCCTAAGGAATGAAATCAAGTCCATGGTGAGGCTAATGGCCCCTCAATCCATGCTAAAAGTTGTTCAGGCTGTTAGATGACAGAAGGAGGTTGTAGATTCCTTAAAACATAGACAACATTTCAGAGAACTAGCTCATTTGCCTTTTTGAAATCTTCTTCAGTAGTAGGTAGGAATTAGGAAGGACCTAAAGTCCCTGAGGTCAAGCAGCCTATGCAGAAGACTCTTACACTAAAGGAGCTTCAGAATATAAGAGCTGAAGGTCTGTGTTACAGATGTAATGAAAGGTATCACCCTTGCCATCGGTGCAAACAGATCAAATTAGATTTTATGTTAGTTGATGAAGATAAGGTCTATTAGAGTATAGAATCTGAGCATTCTACTAAGCAGGTTATGTTGAACGATGAACCTAAGGAGACTACTCAGTTATCTATGTACACTCTATCAGGCCAAGTGTCCGCTTATTCCGGTGGTTAAAGGAAAAACGTGCCACCATTCTCATTCATAGTGGTGCATTACATACATTCTTGGACAAGCAAGTTGCTAAGGATGTAAAATGCATTACTGAGGCCATACATCCAGTGATTATAACAGTAGCAGATGGCAATATAATGACAAGTGAACGACAATGTCTTAATCTTTCCTGGACAATGCAAGGGATAAGTTTTTATCATGATATTAGGCTGATTAAACTCAGAGGATGTGATATATGGTCCTTAAGGGGACTGGATGAGAAATTACAGTCTTATGATGTTTGATTTTGCCAAGATGCAACAGACATTTACCAAGAATAGTGAAGAGATGGTTCTTAGAAGCTATGTGAAAGGGCTCGGTTGAAAATGATTAGTGGGAGTAAGTTGATCAGAACTCTAAAGAAGGGAGCATGAGGTTCAGTGGGATGTCTGAATGTGATACAAGAACATAATCCAACCCGAATGTCCCCAAAAACCAGTGAGGCATTAAATGAGTTCCAAGATGTCTTTGCCACCCCAACATGTCTTCCACCCAAGAGAGGGTCGGAACATGCTACCCATTTAAAAGAGAGGCCGGTCCTGTGAAGTTGAAACCTTATAGATATCCCCACCAGCAGAACGATGAAATAGAGAAATTAGTAGAAGAGATGTTACAGCAGAGGATCATCCAACACGGCCGTAGTCCATTTTCTTCCTCTTTATTTTTGGTCAAGAAAAAAGATGGGACATAGAGGTGTTGTGTAGACTATAGACAACTCAATGATATCATTATTAAGGATAGGTATTACATCCCTATCATTGATGAACTCTTAGATGAGAGTTGGGTGGTGCCAGGATCTTTTTAATAATTGATCTTAGATCTGGTTTCCACCAAATTCGTATGGCTGATTCTGGGTTTAAAGTGATGCCATTTGGACTCACCAATGCTCCAGTTACCTTGAAAAAAAGTATGAATGAGATGTTGAGACCATACTTGAGGAAATTTGTGATGGTGTTCTTTGATGACATACTTATATACAACCCAGATATGACCACCCACTCGCTACACTTGATGGAAGTTTAGCTGAGACTCAGAACGAACAAATTTTATGCTAAGATGTCTAAATGCTCATTTGGGAAAATATTTGGCGGATTATCTTTGTCATGTCATCCAAGGAGGGATAGTCAAGGAAAATCCCAAGAAGTTGCAAGCCATGAAAAAATGGAAACTACCCCTGAATGTCTTAAAATTGAGAGGATTCTTGGGCTTTACGGGCTTCTATAGAAGATTTGTACCCTAATATGGCTCAATTTCTACGCTCTTAACAGAGTTACTCGAGAAGGAGGGATTTCAATGGACAGATCATGCTACCGAGGCTTTCAATAAACTTCAAACAACAATGTGTAGCGCGTCAATTTTGACTCTGTCAAATTTTGATACCTCGTTTTGCATTGAGAATCTATTGCAAGGGAAGAGACCTATAGCATACTTGAGTAGAGCCCTCAATTCCAAAGAACTAAGGCTTTCTATGTATGAGAATGAGTTACTAGCAGTACTAACGACAGTGAAAAGATGGATGCAGTATATTCAGGGCAACCATTTTATTATCAAAACTTACCGGCAGAGCTTGAAATTCATATTGGACCATAAGGCATCTTCCACTCTGCAACAGAAATGGGAAACAAAACTACTTGGGCTAGATTTCCATTTTGAATACAAAAGGGGCCGAAAATGTAGTAGCAGATGCTTTGTCCAGAAAACTTCATCTATAGGCTATGATCAGTGCAATTAGTGTGGTCACACTAGATTGGATACATGAGGTTGCTTCTAGCTATGCAGAGGACTAGTGAGATGAAGATAAATTGAGAATGCTCATGGCCAGACCCTTTCATGACCATGTTTTCAGTTTGCAACAGGGCATTATCAAATATAAAGGGCGAATGTATGTAGGGTCCTTGGGTACCTTGAGAAAACATCTGTTGGAACAACTACATTCTAGTCTCTTGGGGGGACACTCTGGGATTAGGCCATACTATATAAAAATAAAGAAATTGCTCTCATGTCCTAGAAATAAGGATGAAATATAGGAGATGATCAAGCAATACATTACTTGCCAGCAGTGTAAACATATGCATGACCATCCCCAGGGTATTCTACAACCATTGCCTATCCTCAATCAGGCATGGTCCTACATTAGTACGGACTTCATAGAAGGTCTCCCAAATTCTGAAGGGAATGAGGTGATCTTAGTCATTATAGACAGACTTACAAAGTTCAGCCATTTCTTAGACCTTGAAAAATGATTTAACTCGGAATCTATTGCTTTGTTATTCTTTAATGAAGTGTATGGACTCCATGGGCTACCTACTGACATAGTTTCTGACAGAGATAAAGTCTTCACATAAGAAGACTAGGGTCAAATTTTGACAGCATTTACTAAGGTTGTCTAGGGTCAAATTATCATGAACCACTGCCTATCACCCTAGACTGATGGACAGACTGAAAGGGTAAATCAATACTTGGAAATGTACATCAAGCGCATAACTTTTCAGAGGCCTAAACAGTGGAAGAAGTGGATACCTATGGTTGAGTTATGGTATAATACAAACTACCATAACTCCCTGAATTTGACACCTTTTAAGGCATTGTATGGTGATGAACCTACACTCTTGCCATTGGGAGAGTTAGCAGGTGAGCAGTTCCTAGATGTTGAGTCTTTTCTCCACCACAAGCAGATTCTTATGAGGGAACCGAGGTCCCATCTAAAAGTAGCACATGTTAGAATGAAGTTTTATGCATACAAACACAGTATTGAGAAAGAATTTGAAGTAGGGGTTTATGTTTTCCTCAAGCTACAGCCCCATAGACAGAGTATTGTGGCCCTGCGGAGGAACTAGAAGTTGTTAGCTAACATACTTGGGAATATAAAAGACTATATATCATTGCATTTTATGGTGAGGCATGGTATTATATCGTGATGTGTTGTGTGGTTAGGGGAAGTGGATGAACTTCGCCAATCACACTCTTGGTCAGGAAAAGTGGACGGATTCCGCCGAACACATAGAGTAACAGGATTAGCTCGGTTTCACTAAAGCGTATCTCTAGTGGGTTGCATCGATCCCAGATGAGTGCTTGGTGCTCCTAGACCAAGCGTAGTGCCCTAGAATTTTGATGTAACAAAGATAGGTTAAGTTAGAAACAATTAAGAAACTCACAATACATGAAGTGATAATTAAATGTTGTGTGATTTACATAAAGATAACCTTTAGTAATATGGTCTTTACTTTCCTAACATTATAAACCTAAATATATGTACAACAGGTATTAATGTAATTAAAGAGGCAAAGATAATATTTTCAGAAAAAATGAAAGTTATTTTGGAGACAAAGCTAAAAGATGATGGATCAAAAATGTCAAAAACTCAACACCCCTTTGATATGTATGTGTATATATATTATATGGCACTAGAAAACATTTGACTATAATTTCTAAAGCTCAATATGTTTATGGCGAAAATAAATTGAACAATATAAAATGCAGGTCTTGAATTGATATAAAAAACTGAAACGAGATACACACACATTACTCTGCAAGATATACGTACAGTGCACGGCACGTTGTGTCTTGTGTGGCTGGTAGGGGTAATTCTGTTGTATGGACTCCCTATTACATTTAACCGTTGGATTTGTGACACGTGTACAAACAAACAAAACTGTTTTGTTTTTTTCTGCACGTGGCAGTCATCCGACGATCCGTTCTAATAGGGACTAAGAATTCCCCGCTCGTAGAGTATAGTGGTCCATGTGTAATCAAACGGTTCCACCTATAGAATAGGACTTCACGTACAGTTGATACCAAACTTTTAGTGTATCTCATCATCTGGAAATAAATTATATGGTGGTTTATAAACCACCAGAAATCTGTTGATATCGTACTTCCAAATGGTTCTATGATTAATTAGAGCATTGATATGCTTAATACAACATTAATTAGCTTATAAATTGTGTATTTTAACAAGATCAAGCTTTTAATTTCTTGATTTTCTACTATCGGTAGTTTCTAAATCCAACTTTTCTAAGTAGCCTAATTAAAGTCGAGTTGAAAATGCTCTATATTGTTAGAGAGATTGAGGTTTGGACAACAACAACAATGTCGAAAATGCAGGAAAACTAAAACTGCAGAAAATTGGTTTGCTTGATATGAACGTAGAATCACAGATCTGACTTTACTACAAAAGTTTATTGCCCCTTACTAAACGCCAGTGTGTCACAAATACTTTTGTAAGATAAGACTACGTTTTCCCTTCAAATTTAGGCACAAAAGATGAAGAATACTCTTGGAGATAGTTTGCAAGATGTTTTTCTCTCAAAGATGAATGTGCTATTATTTTTCTCTGTGTTTAAAGCACTCCAAAAGATCAGATATATAGGTTGAAAAACAGACCTTTTTATGATGCAACCTTTAAAAACAAGTTACATACATAAAACAGTTGAAAAGGATGAAAAGACACACCATTTTAGAATTTGGACACAAAGGGCGCTGTGGCCACTGTGAAAACCAAAATCGACTAAAACTTTTCGATCAAATTTACGTACAAAAATTTCCCACAGCGACCACCACACCTGCTTCTCCAAATTCTGAATTTTGGTCCTTTAAGTGGATTTTCATCCTTTAAGTGTTTTCTGAACTATACTTGATCATTTAAATCCGCAAACTCGTAAATACTTATATGAGCGTACACTCCGTACCTCCAAACTCATATTATAGCATTCCGAGTTCACCCATCTTTGTACCAAACCCCGATTACATAAATGAACATGGTAACACTTAAATCACCAACAATCCTCCCCCATTTAAGTGTAATCCTTGGTTTAGCTGAAGAACAGTCAAAACATAACAACTCATGCATCAATGATAATGTCACGAAGATTGAATTATCACTTAGTAATATTACACATTTCAAATATTCGAGTAACGGGGTGTGTCTATGCATTGAACCCCTTTACACGTTTTGAATACATGAAGATAACATACACATGAGTTAATATAACTCCAAAAGCTTATTCTTGACACTAATTATTCAGGCCTTGTGTCCATATCCATTCATGAGCATATAGAAAGCCAACTCTCGAACTTCCTCAAAGCGCCAAACTTCATACTCATATAGTGAGCCTTTATATAATCGTGCACCGCAATTGCACTTTCAAAGACTCATTAAGAAGAAGAAACCCTTCATCCTTAACTTACAGGTAATAGCACATACCTCGGGATTATATCGTGTGCTCAAATCTAGATAATAGGCCTTCCACATTGAATTCTGCCTCTAACATTGTATTACAAGGGAATTGGGTATCCTATCACCAAGATTCAAATGAGTTGTAAACCCATCACGATTACAGACTTTTGTACCAAATCTCTAGCCAATCCTTTTGTTAAGTGATCAGCTAAGTTATGTTGAGATCTCACAAACACAACCGAAATCACCCGTGAGTGATCAACTCACGAACCGCGCTTATGTCTAACGCCTGTGTGTCGTGACTTACCATTATACACTTGACTATAAGCTTTAGACAATGTAGAATCACTATCACAATGGATAGAAATGGCTGATATTGGTTTCGGCCACAATGGAATTTCATAAATCAAATTCTAAGCCACTCAGCCTCTTTTCCGGCTGCAGCTAAGGCAACAAACTCGGACTCCATAGTCGAGCTAGTAATACATGTTTGCTTTTTGGAAGCCCACAAAATGGCACCTCCTCCAAGTAAAAACACCCAACCACTAGTAGAAGAATGATCATCTACATTGGATATCCAACTAGCATCTGAATATCCTTCTATTACTGAAGGATGTCCAACATAAGTCAAGCCAAAATCCTTGGTCAACTTAAGATACCTTAGTACACGAGTTACTGCACGCCAATGATGACTACTCAGATTACTCGTAAACCTGCTTAGCTTTCCAACCGCATAAGCAATATCCGGACGTGTGCTAGTCATAGCATACATCAAACATCCTATCACCCGAGAATACTCAAGTTGTGATATCGGATTTCCCGTATTAGGCATGAGTTTCTCATTAGGATCCATGGGAGTATTAGCCGGAGCGGAGTTTTCACAATTGAACTTCTTCAACACTTTCTCAATGTAATGAGATTGTGTCAAAGAGAACCCTTTGTCACTCCGTTTTATCTTGATTCCTAGAATCACATCTGCCTCCCCCATGTCTTTCATAGAAAAGATTGATGACAAAAATGCTTTGCAAAGATCAACTTGATCTTGGTTAGTTCCAAAGATCAACATGTCATCAACATATAAGCAGATTATCACACCATTACCGGTATCGTCAAATTTGCTATATATACACTTGTCTAATTGATTAATCATAAATCCATGAGACAAGATAACTTCATCAAATTTATGATGCCATTGTTTAGGTGCTTGTTTAAGACCATACAATGATTTAACAAGCTTACAAACCTTATGCTCATTTTCAGGCAAAACAAAACCTTCCGGTTGTTTCATATAAATTTCTTCTTCTAAATCTCCATTTAAGAAGGCTGTTTTAACATCCATTTGATGGATCGCCAGATTGTTAATAGCAGCTAGGGCAATCAACAATCTAATTGTGGAGATTCTAGCAACCGGTGCATAGGTATCAAAATAATCAATACCTTCCTTTTGTCTAAAGCCTTGAATTACCAATCTGGCTTTATACCGTCGACACAGTGCCGTCAACTTTCATCTTTATTTTAAAGATCCACTTGCAACCCAAAGGTTTGCAACCACGCGGAAGATCCGCAAGGATCCACGTGTTATTTCTCATTATGGAATCCATCTCGTCATTGACAGCTTCTTTCCAAAATGACATGTCTCGAGACTCCATAGCCTCCTTAAAAGTCTTAGGATCCTCATCAATATTATAACAATATGAATATTGGAATCCTACTTCATCTCTTGTTCCTTCTACCAAATAAGTTTGATAGTCGGATCCAAAAGACTTTGCTTTTCTAGCCCTTTTGCTTCTACGAAGCTCCAAAGGCTCATCTTGAGAATTAATATCATTATCGTTCTCTACTCCAACATTAATAGGAATTATATCCTTCGGTCTTTGTATAGACGAAAACCGATTTTCATCAAAGATAGCATCTCTTGATTCAATCACAGAATGAATAGCAACTGAATCATTAGGCTCTATAACATAGAACCTATAAGCCTTGGAATGCATAGCATATCCAATAAATATACAATCAATGCCTCTCTCACCCAAGGTTTTAATCTTAGGCATGGTGAGCCTTACAACAGCCCTACATCCCCAATCTCGTAGATAACTCAAGTTTGGCTTCTTTTTGAAACAAAGTTCATCTGGGGTAATAGGATTCCTTTTATTAGGAACTCTATTCAGCAAATAACAAGCCGTTAACATGGCTTCTCCCCAAAATCCCTCACTCAAGCCTGAGTAAGATAGCTTGGAATTAACCATCTCTTTAAGAGTACGGTTTTTCCTTTCCGCTATACCGTTTTGCTATGGTGTGTAAGGCGCCGTAACCTCATGTATAATCCCACATGACCCGAAAAAGGTTGGATCAAAATATTCACCACCTCGATCGGTACGCAAATTTTTAATTTTAGAGATTAATTGCAACTCAACTTCACTTTTATAGATTTTGAATTTATCGATTGCCTCATCTTTAGAATGAAGTAAAAACACATAACAGAACCGAGTGCAATCATCTATAAAAGTCACTACATATCTTTTGTTGCCAAAAGAAGGTGTAGCACAAAAATCACATAGATCACTATGGACAAGATCCAAAATCAAGACGACCTTTCAACACTATGAAAAGGTTGTCTAACAATTTTGTTCAACATACATGTTTCACATTTATTTACATTCATATCAAAAGATGGGATCAAATCATGTTTAGACATTAATAACATGCGCTTGTAATGAACATGTCCTAACCGAGCATGCCATAAAGCGTAAAACATTAACATCATGATTCATACAAGCATTATTCACAACATCATCTTTGGATGTTAAGCATAAACATACCATTACAAAGATAACCAAATCCTATGAATACACCAAATTTACTTAAAATGTATTTGTCGACTCAAAGACTTGTTTAAAGCCATCTTTACATAACAAACTTCCTGAAACCAAGTTTTTCCGGATCCCCGGAACAAATAGTACATGTTTTAAAGTTACAAATTTGCCAGAACTAAAAGGTAAAATAACAGTTCCTCTTCCACGAATGGCGGCCTTTGACTTGTTTCCCATAAAAAATCATGGATCCGTCGTTAACAGGTTCATAATCTTTAAACCAACGTTGATCCTTGCAGACATGCCTTGTCGCACCCGAGTCAATCCACCAATCAACATCATCATCCTGCACATATAATGCCTCAGAAATTAGTGGTACATAATTCATATCAGAATTAAATCCACAAACAATATTCTGACATTGATGTTTAGGAGCACCTTGGTCCTTAGACCCTTGCCCCGAACTGTTGTTTGGCCCTTTCTGATTTTTGCCAAATCGACAATCAACCTTAAAATGCCCAACTTTCCCGCATACCCAACAAGCACCTTTCGGTTTCTTGTTGGCATCTTTGCCGTTTTTTTAGATGATTGCCCTTTTCTTTTCTTCTAGTTCTTTTGAGAACTTTCCCCGGTTTCCACCATATTTATGGAAGTCGAATCCATTACCTCATTACCCTTGGTTTTACCGTTCTCTTGCGCTCTTAGAGATTCCTCTATACGCAAGTGACTACCAAGTTCTACCAGAGATAATTCTTCTTTCTTATGTTTTAGAAAATGTTTAAAAAAATTCCAAGATGGTGGCAATTTATCAATTATACTTGAAACAGAAATAGACTCCTCCATTTCCATTTTATGCTGTGCAAATTGACCCAAAATGCGAAGAAGTTCATTGTACTGTTCCATTACCGAACATGAATCCACCATATTATATTTCATGAAGTTTCCAACCAAGAACTTTTTAATGGATGCATCTTCATCCATGTATTTTGAATCTAAAGAATCCCAAAGTTCTTTGGCAAATTCAACATTTTGGTAAATATCGAACAGAGCATCAGACATACCGTTTAGAATGTGGCCTCAACAAATGTAGTCATCATTCTCCCACTTGTTCTTCTTCCTCAATTCTTCCAGAGGTCCGTCCTCCAACACTTCCGGCATCGGTGTGCTTAGTACATACACCACCTTCAAAGTTGTCAACAAGAAATGCATCTTTCTCTGCCATCTTCTGAAATTTACTCCATCGAACTTTTCCAACTTCCCAAAATTTGCAGTCATTTCTTTGACACTCGACATTGTTAAACTAATAAATTTTTTAGATTGATAGAGAGATTGAGGTTTGGACAACAACAACAATGTCGTAAAACGCAGAAAACTAAAACGCTAAAATTGGTTTGCTTGATATGAACGTAGAATCGTGTATACACTTTCCTACAAAAGTTATTTGCCCCTTACTGAATGCCTAGGGTGTCACAAATACTTTTGTGAGATAAGACTATGTTTTCCCTTCAAATTTAGGCACAAAAGATGAAGAATACTCTTGGAGATAGTTTGCAAGATGTTTTTTCTCTCAAAGATGAATGTGCTATTTTTTCTCGTGTTTAAAGCACTCCAAAAGATCAGATATATAGGTTGAAAAATCGACCTTTTTTATGTATGCAACCTTTGGAAACAAGTTACATACATAAAACAGATTGAAAAGGATGAAAAGACACACCATTTCAGATTTGGGCCACAAAGGGCGCTGTGGCCACACTGTGAAAACCAAAAATCGACTAAAACTTTTCGATCAAATTTCTGCAGACAAAATTTCCCACAAAGGGGAGCGCTTATGGTGACAAAGTGTCCGCTGTCACTTGTTTCTCCAAATTCTGAATTTTGGTCCTTTAAGTGGATTTTCAGTCCTTTAAGTGTTTTCCCAAACTATACTTGATCATTTAAATCCGCAAACTCGTAAATACTTATATGAGCGTACACTCCGTACCTCCAAACTCATATTATAGCATTTCGAGTTCACCCATCTTTGTACCAAACCCCGATTACATAAATGAATATGGTAACACTTAAATCACCATCATATATGCTTGTAGTGCTGATGTTTGTAGATTCTAATTAATCAAGCTCTTGCATCATCAAAAGGTGTCAAAATTAATTGTAAAACCCTGAATTTTCATATAATATCTCTACGAATAAATTCGTTTTTTTGGAAAACAGTTTTCTTTTCCATTTTACTAAATCAAAGCTTAATTAAAATTAATAAAGTTTCTTTTTACCCTTAAGTCTAGTTTCTTGATCTTTAAGTTAAGCTTTTACTTCCTTTTTTTTTATTTATTAATATAGCGTATTCCGGTTTTTTCGAAATAACTTTCTTTTGTCTTTTCCTTTTTAAACTTAATAAGTATTTCTTTGGTTTTAAGAAAGGGAAACCAACTTCGTGTGTTGAAAAAGATGAATTAAGCAAGAAAAGAACATAAGAAGGAATCAAAATCAATCCTGGAATAGAAAACTGACCCAATAATTCAAAATTGAAAAGGCGGGAAACCGAATGTAAATGAATTACAACGAAAGCTTTGCATCAAAATGTAATTGAACTTCTTAACTGAGATTCTGCAGCTCCAATTTGTATTTATATTGGAGCTGTGAGTTCAATTGGTTGTAACAAACTTAACTACCTAACTACCATCCTAAGTGTTTGTGGAAATACCTCTAAGAACCAAAAAGTTTATCCTCTTGTCATACATCTCAACACCTTCCCTCAACCTGAACATGGATGTAATCCAAGTGAAGGTTGAACGAAAAAGCTTATCCTCTTGTCATTGAACTAGTTTGAACAGCAGGCTTGTATATATCTTGAATGGAAAAGCCTGTAGCATTCTGTCTAGTGTCTTTCTATCAACAGGCATTATATTGTTAATATGTCTGCTGGTTGGTCCTTAGTATTAATAGGTAAAGGAACCAAAGTCTTAGCTAGATATTTTTCCCTGACAAAATGTCAATCAATTTTCATGTACTTGGTCATTTTGATGAGAGACAAATTGTCGCTCATTATTATGACATTTTACCCCATTTCCGATACCACTTTGAGCATTATTGCATCAATTCAAGTCATTAATTTCTTAGTTTCATCCAAATGTGTAGATATTAATTATTATATAAAATATTATATTTTGATAGGTTTTGTACCGGTTTAGTAACCGGAGCGTCGTGTCGAGTTTACGCTTGGTATTTTGGTGTGTATTGCAGGACTATAGGTTGATCAAGACCCCGATGGACGGCACGTGTTGAGCCTAAACATGTATTTTGAGGGCCAAAAGAGTGTGTCGGAAGCTATCGGATTCAAACGGATCATTTGTCCTTAGTGCTTCTACCGTAGCCTATCTTCAACTGACATTTGACCCAACTTAGAGGCATGTTATGGAGAAAAATTCTATATAAGAGTTTCAGATCAAGAAACGAGCTTTCCAACTCATTTTCAATCACATCAATCGGAGGTCTACAACTCAAGTTATGTCTATTTTACTGAGATGCTGTGAAGACCGGCGTAGGCCGGATCTTTTGCGGCGTACGCCGAATGTTGCAGAAAGCTGTCAGAGTTAGTTATTCGGGCGCGCCGGACCTTTAGCGGCGCACGCCGAAGGTCGCAAAAAGCAGAATTCAGCATATACTTCATCAGGTTCGAATTTTCAACCCCCATCTTCTTCTTCCCCCTTTTTCTCTTCTTCTTGGCGGCACCATCATCCATGGCTTCTAGAGCCAAAAAATTAGATTTTATATTAGCTATTTTCATCACAAATATAATTCTAGAAAGCTAGCTCAAACTCTTGGTGTAGTTGATTGGAAGGAGCTCAACATCTTGATGAACAATCTCCATTGATGTTCTAAGAAGAAAAATGCACGCAACTCATCGGTTGTAATCGGTAATATTCTAGTTTTATTTTGTTTTGATAATCTTATATCTATGAATGTTAATCTTGATATGTTGATATTTATAGCTATGAGTGGCTAGTTTTTTTACTAGCCAAGATTATGTAATTGTGATAGTTGTTATCTCTATTATGTTGATTGGGAATGTTAGTTGATATATTTTATAGCTTTATGTGTTGTTGTTATCTTTTCCTATTTGCACCGTATTGCTTGTTTGTGTTAGATTGATCACCTACCACTAGCACACACACACTTAGTTGAGACCGAAAGGAGATATTAGGTGTGGGAGAAGGAATAGGGAAACTGGAAGGTAAAATTGACCTTAATTGGAATCCGATTTCTTATCCGGGGATTATTAACGTTGTCATTGCATTCAAGAATTTAATCATGTTGAATCATTAGGTCTACGTCTCTTAGACCAAGGAGGAGACATATAGTAGTTTCATTCACTCGTATGAGGGGAAACTACTAGCTTAGGAGTGCACCGGTAACACACACTTGAACACTAATGAAGGTTGGTAGGTAGTTCATTCCCATGATGCTAGTAGAGATATACTTGATCATTGCATTGTCTTGGCTAGGCTTTTTATCATTTATCACCCTTTGTAGTAGTAGATTTTAGATAAATTTACCTTCTTGTTAATTTGCGACTTAGATCAAGATAATAATAGATTTTTGGTGTTCAACTTCACAATCCTCGTGGATACGACCATGACCACTTACTAGACTACAATTGACCCGGTACACTGCCGGTAAGATTGGACACCTAGAAAGTCTCGATCAAGCTTTTGGCACCGTTGCCGGGGATTGTGTAACGGTTGATACTTATACTAGCTAGAAAGTCTTGAGAATAAGTCAAAAAAATTTCTAGTCTTTTCTTCTTTACTTTTTTTTGGTGCTTACCTCTTTGGTAAGTCACCAAGTGCTATTAATTGTGTTCTTGTTGTTTTCTATCTTGTAGTTGATGAACCACTCTCGACGTGGTAAGGCCCCCGATACTCATTACATCCCGGATATCAACACTTATATTAGGGATCTTTTATTTGAGAGAAAGGTTGACCAAGCTCGTAGTGAATTGGATCTTAGTGAAGCATCTTCACAAGAGTCATTACACCAAGAAGAGGAAATGGACGAGGTGCAAGGAAATGCACAAGGTTGGCATAACCACGAAAATGCCCTTTTTGAACAAAATCCCTTAAATCCAAATGACAATCCTCCACCACCACCACAAGAACTATATCCACAAATTCCACCACCTCCACTTGAACCACCACCCCAAGAACCATATCCATATGATCCACCTCCAAATCGACCCTACCAATATAGACCGATTTGTGAGCAAGCCACTCAAAGAAAAAATAAAGTTCATAATCATATTCGGCTAACTCACATCGATGCAAAAAACTTTTCAATCAAGTCTCATATGTTCGGTCTAGTGGAGAGTAGAGCTCAATTCCATGGAAATGCCCATGATGACCCGCATTCACATCTTTATAACCTTGAAGAAATATGCAATACGGGATTCCAAACTAGAGCTTGTCAAGAATTAACCCGTCTTGCATTATTTCCTTTTTCATTGAAGGGTCAAGCAAAGGAATGGATTATGTCACTTCCACATCATCACTTGCAATCATGGGATGACATACAAACCAAGTTTTTGAAGCAATACTTTCCACCGGGTAGATACTTGGAGTTGAAGGTAAGAGTTACTACTTTCAAGCAAAATTTAATTGAATCTTTGGACAATGCTTGGAACCGTTTTAAGAAGCTTTTGAGGGCATGTCTCAATCATGATTATACATTAGAAATGAAAGTCCATAAATTGCCAAGAAAAAAAATTGATTTGGTATGCCATGGATCACTTATGATGAGCACGGCCCAAGAAATTTATAAGGCTCTTGAAAAAGTGACAAGAAATGAGAAATTGTGGGATCCCGGTCCAAGTGAAACTGAAGTTGCCATTGGGGATGAGAAGATTTCGAATGAGGAAGAAATTTTGAGAGAAATGGCAGCGATAAGTAAGAAGGTGGATGAATTACAAGCGGGGAAGAGAGAGTTAAAGAGTAGAAAATGTGATGATGTGACAGTTGGTGTTTTTCATATCGAAGAATTATCAAACTCCGATGTATCTACACAAGAAGAAATGAGTTTATTTAGACAATGTCAGGATTTGAACAACACTCACGCCAATGCTTTTGAACCACATCCTTTTTACCAACAAGTTCCTACTCAACAAGCCCATGTTCAACAAAGTTCACAATCAACGGAGGATGTCTCTCATTTGAAAATTTTGATGGAAAACTTGATGGAAGTTGTGTCTACTCAAGCCGCCAATTTGCAAACAATGATGACTTCTATTGGTATGATGTCTCAAGAGGTTGGTACTTTGAAAACATCTATGAGTGGGCACGAAATGAGAATGAGAACGATGGAGGCATCAATAAGAGTTATTGAAGACCTTTTGACTAGGGAAGGCGAGAAACATAGTAGTAGACCACCGGGTGGATTACTAAGCAACACCGAGAGAAATCTGAGAGAAGTCAATGCTATCATTACTTGAAGTGTAAAAGTATATGGGAATCATGAATTTTATGATAATCAAGTGGGTAATGAAGTCGATAAGGATTTGCATGACATGGAAGAGGAAAAAGAATTAAGTGAAGAAGAGGAAGAAATTGTTGATGATTTCTTGGGAAATGATGACTATGTTGAGGTGGAGAAAGAAGAAGAAAAAGTGAAGGTGCCAAGAATATTGAAGAACCCAAGGGCTAGTGATCTAAGAACTCTATTCAATGAACACGTGAGAGAAGATCATGTTGAAGAAAACATGGTTTCTAAGGAGCCGTTGGCGGTTCCTATCCAACAAGCTCAAAGGGAACCAATACAAAAGTCAAGGAAAGAAAAGCAAATTGACCCAAATTGGCGCCCAACCAATGCACAAACTTTCAAGGAAGATTCACCATCTTCATCAAACGACAAAGGTAAGGGAGGTATACATTCTAACCCTACTTTAATTGTCTTGAATCACTTCCCTATCCCCCTCGAGATGAAATTAAAAAGATGAAATTGGATAAAAAGTATGCACATTTTCTTGACACTTTTCGGCACTTAACCATTAATATCCCTTTCATTGAAGCACACACAAATATTCCGGCGTATGGTAAGTTTATTAAGGACATGCTCTGTTAGGAAATCTACGCGGGAATGCAGCGGAATTCAAAAATTTATTTCCTATCGACCCAAGATCGACTTCGTTTAAGCAATGAACAAACAAGTAGTAGACGGCAGTTACCTTGGTTGATCTAAAAGATCGACGCTTTGACCGTTTAAAGAGAGTAGTTCTGCATAGAGCCGCCCAAGTGTTCGGCCTCTACCGCTAGTCCACACGAGCACCCCGCCGGAATCCCATCATGGATTGCTATTGGAAAACTCCGGTTGCTAGACCGGCCTTTTTCCCCTCTCTCCAACTCTCTAAAAGATGCTCTCTATTTTACACAAGAACTATGAGCTCTTGCAATTGTTATGTACAAAAAAGCTTGACACCCACTTCCTTTAAATAGAGGAAGTGGCGCCCCAAAGTTGTGTGGAGGAGAAGAAAACATTTTCCCAAATAAAATAAGGAAAATATAATTGATTGATTTATCTCATTTATTATAATATCTTATATTAAATAAATCTAGGATATTGTCAATATCTTATATTGAATATTTCCAAGATATTGTCAATATCTTATATTGACTATATTTATCTTATTAACATAAATCAATTTACACATGTGTATATCTATCACATATATAAATCTATATATATTATATGTGCACACTAAACTAGTGCGCATGTACATCTCAAATGCACCTCACACACGCATGTGTGTATAATATATATAATATTAATATCTTATATTAATACTAGATAATATAATACCATGATTAATTAATTTGCAAAATCCATGTGTATCAATATACACAATAAATTTCGACATACATATCCAACATATATATATTTAATGGAAAATTAGGGATAAGGACACAATCTGGAATATTTTTAAGTAACAGGACAACTACATATTTTTTATAGGGAGAAGGACAACTGCATAATTTTTATAGCGAGAAGGACAAACAGTGAATCCCGAAAATCAGTGAATCTTCCTAGTGAATCCCAAAATCAGTGAATTTCGACAGTGAATTTTGACAGTGAATCCCGAAAATCGGTGAATCTCGACAATGAATTTTGAAAATTAGTGAATTTTTTGATGAATGAATTTCGGCAATGAATTTAAACAAGTGAATTTCGAACACAAGTGAATTTCGATGAGTGAATAAATAGTTTTGTCCTTTATGCAAAAGTTTCAAAAAGCGCCCTTCTACTCAATTGATGAAATATTTCATCCTTCTCCTCATTCCCCCTATATTTAATTAATCAACATAATTAATATCTTGTATTTACTTTATTCATAATAAATAAATACCACCATATTAATTTACCACTATAACCTTTATAGTACGAGATAAATTCTTTCCTTATTTGGTTATCACTATAACCGCATTTTAATCCGGCTAGAAGTTCTTATATGTGTGAACCGATAGGCTTTCGAATATGTTGGCCGTAGACACAAAGTGCAAATTATGAAAATGCCCTTCATACCTAACGATCACGGGATAGCGTCAAAGCAACACACCGTGACCCCAATCATCGGAAGAGTCAAATGCAATGACTACTACCTTTCATGTGAAACAGCCATCGTGTAACTTACAATCCCTATCATCGTAATAATATCCATACGGTCGTTAGTTGAGTGTCAAAACATCAACGACCGTATCTTATAATCTGGATATCATGCTCTCTCGAAGTAACTCGTTTACTCCCACTTTGCAAAGATTCACGAGAGTAAGACATTCCTTATAAGAAGGCCATTTCGGATATTCGATCCCAAACATAGGATACGCGATTCCCGGACGACCAATCATGTATACTCCGTGATGCTTCAAAGATCATACCCAATCACTACCGCATGATCGCCCGTGGCTGTGGGAAACCTCAATAGTGTCAAAGCATGACAATCCACACCGTGATGCCATGAAGACTCCGGTCCTAAGGATAATTACACAACCGTCACATAGTGTGACACTTATCCGTGTAAGTGGGTCAGTCTAACGTACGCATTCTCTAATACACATCCACGTACAGTCCAAGTGTCTCTACACTTCGATAGACGAGATCTATCCATGCCCTTAAAGACAGAAGACATCTAATACGTGCTAGTCTGTTTATACTATCAATGCCCTGTTTAATAGTACATCAGCCTATAGACTTTTAAGTATCAAACTTATTAAAGTGATTAGAGATCTCATCAACCATAATCACCTATCATGGTTTCTCTATCACAGTTTAATACTAAGGACGTTATCATATAACAATTCATAATTGGTTCATTAAAAGAACATATATATAACAACAGAAAAGCCATTTAATATATGTATAAACATAAAGAAATAGTAGAAATGATCCGACCCGGTCGGATCCGGTCCAACCCGATTGGGTTTAGGACACTATTCCAACAATCTCCCACTTGGCCTAAAACCAATCACTCGTACACACAAGACCAAGTTGAAACACAAGAATCTCATGCAATACTCGCAACTAGCCCTAGCCATGAACGGATCGCTATCCATGGGGACTCAGACTATCTTCATACTATGCTCCAAATGACCAAGTCAAAGGAACCGCCTCAACACACACATGAATCTCTGACGAGACCCTGGTCCTTGCTCCTAGCAATGAATCCACTTACTATATCAACTATATAGAAAAGGTGGAAGAACCGTATAAGGTTCAGGAATGAACCTTCTAGATCCATGTACTACTCCCGCTGCGCCTCCAAGGCACTACTATGTTTTGGCTCAGTTGTAGAATTTACAAACGACCTATAGGCTAGAACATTTCAGACTCAACGTATCACTTAATCAAAGTGATCGCAAACCTGCATCAGTAGCTCCCACTCGCCTTCGTAAGACTCGGGATATACGCTCAGATAACTATATTTATTCGCTTCCAAGCTTCAATAAACTAGGAAATCATCCTTAACTTGTTTAAGGATATTCTCGACATTCCCCAGATTTACTTTCATACTTGCTCATTGCATTTTATGAACTATGAACATCTGGCATTACCTTTATGATGGTTCCTATCGCAGTAGCAAAGGAAACCTTTCATAATCATCATCTTTCACCTTATCTTTAGGACAAACGTCCTAACATAGATAGATCGTGAGAACACCGGCTAGCAGTATCCCCTGTCGCGATCTATGCTAAACTCTTTTAGCTTCACATCTATATAGGTAAACTATAATCTAACAGCAGTTAAATCTATCGCTATAGATTCTTATTTCTAAAATAAGAACTGCTAATCCAAGTGCTTTCGTAATGACCTTGAACTACCAAACATTAATTGACTGTGACATAGGGTGACAATTCTCGAGAGAGATATCCAATACCTTACTCAAAAATCGTAACACACTCCCACTATTCATCTTGCACATTGGGCATATCCTTCTTTTGACTAAATCAAACTCATTTGATTATCAAACAAAGAAATTGTCTTGAGAAACTTGTTTGAGTCCATAAATGGATCTCGTGGGCTTACATATCATGTTATCGTCTATGAACATCGAGCTGTCTGCCCAACGTCTTCAACACTATCATATTGTCATGATACAAAGTTATAACAAGTATTATCTCGAATAGAGGCTGGCTCACTTATGGGGACATTCCCTCTAGGTAAGACAGACTAGGTTCATAACCTGGTTGTCACAGATGGAATCTAATTCAGAAATTATGGCTCATAGCCATATCTCTCAATCTTGCCTTTCAAACATTCTTTCATAAGTCGTGAGATATTCATTCTTCAAGATGAACATACCGGCAGCCTTTTCAGCTTGAGGTTATCCATGCACTTCTGTAACTTTTGTGTGCACTGAGCGGTGTTTTACACCTCATCGCTATGTGGCGTCTGCTCACGTTCCTTTGGTTGAATATATCTTTGTGGTTCTCAATCTCTCTTGAGGATTAATTTACTCCTACTGTTTCTTTTGGAAGAAACACTTCCTCTAGAAGATGGCATGTTTGGAGACAAACACCTTTTGCTCCGCGGACGAGTAAATAATATCTAGCGTACTTGCTAAGATATTCCACAAAGTTGCATATGTCGTACCAGGCTCCAAGCCTTTCTAACTTTTCCTATGACAACTTCAAATCATCGGTTAAGATAGATTTGACATTATCCTCTTCCATATCTAATATGGAATTTTATTCAACCTTCATTCTTCGGAACTCGGTTAAGTATAAGGGCTATATCCCGAAACGGGTAAGGGATACTTCGCATGGCTTGTGTCACACCTTTATCATATAAAGTGTTGTTTCCATTTTGGGGACATAATCTAATTGCGTATCCCAAAGATGGTATCATTCAAGGGAGAATCTTATTCCTTTTCAGACGACTTCTGAAACACCCTTCAAGTATTAATTACTTCAATCCAATTGAAGATTAATTCCTAAGTAGCTCATCAATCTCATATTCATACTAGCTCGAACTTTTCGGGCTTTCTGATTTATGCACTTCACTGAGTACACCTGACTATTTCTAAAAATAGACGTAGAGACTAATAAACATTTATTTGTGGCATTAATTGTCATAAGCCAACAAACATCGGTATGTTTAGGCTTTGGACAACTTTCTAGATTTTATAACCTTTTCATAAAAGGGTATTTTAGTCATCTTTAGATAAGATACGTATTACCCACATGATTCATAATCATATGGTTCAGCATCACCAGAATGACGCTTGATTACACGCTTCCCTTCCATAGAGACTATGCCTAGAGTAACCACAAATCAAGGATAACAGCCATACAAATATTTAGTTGAGATCTCATCACATATATCAACTATATAGTGACATCAATCTAGTATGTTAGATTCAGTGACCTTCCAACTTTATCGGAATAACATTTATTCTTTACAATTGAATATGTCTACTAAATCCTAACAGATAACTATAAGTACGTTCTTCATAAGAACCGGAACATAATAACATTTATTTAGTCCCCTTATCAGTTTACTAGATCCATAATATGGTAAGTGTCACAACGTTTGCTTCACCTTCCATATCTGTATTTAATCTTTCTAATTTAATCACACTCGCAAGATATCATATATCTAATAGTTGACTTTCACTTAGATAGATTTATCTCAAATCACTTTGCCTAGAACAGAAACTTCAATAAGTTCTCTATTTAAGCACATGCCCTAACTTTCCTTTTTAATCCTTTAAGCACTTGAAAAATGTTTCTTATTGAAGTCTTCATAAGACTTGAGACAGATCACAAGAGCCATGTCTTTAATTTCATTTCATAAAGAAAATCTAAAGTTTATTAAATAGTTTATTTATCTTTTTGAATCGTATTCAAAACATTGACTATTTAATTAACCTTTAAGCAATGATAGAATTAAGTCGATACTTAAATCTTACAATTTTGAAAACTACCTTTCCAAAATTAGACGTGGTCATTCTTATCCAACATTTGAATTAATTGTCATCGTATGACTGAATGATCATCTTGGATCGTATCCAATATATGACTAATTCGTTGAAACTTATTTCAAATGATTTAATCACATCATGAGCTTCCGCTTTCATTAATAATTAAAGTCTCGGAGCACTGCATCAATTATGTAATCTCCTTGTCTCTAACTACTCTAACGGGATTGCTCATGTCATTGCTTATTTTAAAAGGATTAAAATTACTTAACCATATTTGAGAACGTTTCTCAAAAGGTAACAGTCATAATTTGGTTTTACTAATCGAGAATAAAACATAAATATAAATTTTGCTAAAACTACAACATAAAAATGAAAATAAAAGAGTGTTGTTGTTTATACACGCAAAATTAAAAATGGTCTTTTGGTTTATGATTTTGCTCCCACTAGTCAACTACTCCCAATTGACTTTCAAGAATTATTAATTTCTTTAGGGACGAGATCCCACTAAACTACCGCGACCCCGCTTTGGTTTGGTGGGCGAAAATAGTCTAATAGGTAGACAACATCCCTTTGTCAATCGTATCCTATACGACTCTTGTTGTTTGACTAGTCAACTCTTTGACAATTTTCATCTTATGAAGTAGTCAAACCCTTGCCTCTAAAATCCAAACGACCCCGCTTTGGTGGTGGCGAGAGAATTCTTAGTCAAGTCATAACCCCAATATTCGTGAGATCTCATCACGATCATCATATCTCGATAATAACGATATACCCAAGTAGGTCAACCCCCTGCTTTGGCTGATGAGTTGGATCCGAACAAGGGCTCTTCACCGTCATTATAATATGGGGAGGCAATTTCAACTTGATTCTTTTAAGGTGGAAGTATTTATGTAAATTAATTCACTTAATTAATTTTAATTATAGTCTCATCAAGTATATCTATCTCTATAGACATACATCCTACACATTTATCTAGATCATGCCTAGTCATGCATCTATCGTATCATATAAAATAAATACAAGCACAAAATAAATAAATGCGTAAAGTAACCGGTATGATCATGGACTTTTCCTAGGTGCGGTTTCGAATACAAACTGACGAAACCGCGGGTCACAATCTAAAGGTAGCTGCAACCGTCAATAGGATCTTTAATGCTCCATTCTCCAATGGGATCTTTATTTTCGTCTTTCTTTGGTCTTCATCTTCTGCTTCATTCTTGTTACATTTAATTCTATCTAATAAAATAAATACACCCGCCGCACACGGGGGGAGCTAACGAGAATGGGATAAATGCAGAAAATAAACTAGGTCACGTTCTTCATAACGGCCTAGGACAATTTTTAAACCAACAGAAAAATTAAATTATTCACATCTATCCTATCGGTCGAGTCCATGATGAATCGGGGTCCATATAATCATATTATATCTACTATATCTAATCCATACAATAAAATCTTATGAAAAAAATAAAATTAAAATTTAACTACTTGCGTCTTAATTAATCAATTAACATTTAATCTATTAAATAATTTTATCCAATCAATTAACTAATTAACATTTAATTAATTGAATGATTTTAATCGAAATAAAATTAACGATTAATTTTAAACGATTTTAATTTTAATTCTAATAAATTAGAACTATTCCAATAATAAATCAAAATTAAATTATGTCTCTTTTGTTTCTTTCCTTTTGATTCTTAATCAAACGGGATGCCTTTGGTTTCCTAAACCAAAAGGCATCTTCCTAAACCAAATTTGGTTTAGGCTCGCCACTTTCCAAAATCAAAATTTTGGAAGTGGCAAGCTAAGCTTTTTTACAAATCAAATATTTGAAAAGGGCTCAGCCTATTCCATATCAAATATTTGGAAAGGCCAAATAATTTTGGTTTAGGTCTGGCCATTTCTAAAATCAAAATTTTGGAAGTGGCCTAGCCCTAGGCCTTTTTCCAAATCAAATATTTGGAAAGGGCCTAGGCCTATTCCAAACAAAGTTTGGAAAGGCCATCATTATTTTAATGCCATGTGGCATCCCAATGGCCCAAACTATTTGAACCATTGGTTAACCACATGACACAACTAAACAAAGGAGGAATTACCAATCACAACTATGAACCATATTGAATCACAAAATACACAAAACAAAAATTTGGAGATCCGCCAAAGATTGATCGGTCAATCGATCGCCGGCAAAGAAGTTGCCCCGCCGCCGCCGCCGGTGGTGGTGCCGCCGCCAGTCGGCCGAGCACCACCCGATCTCGTTTTTTTTTTCTTCTTTTCATATATCAATTTTGCAAATAAAAAATCTTTCATCTTTTAATTACATGATTTAAACGATAAAATTAACTACACACAATAACATGCTTATTGCTTAAGCTCGAAGCTCCGATACCACTGTTAGGAAATCTACGCGGGAATGCAGCGGAATTCAAAAATTTATTTCCTATCGACCCAAGATCGACTTCGTTTAAGCAATGAACAAACAAGTAGTAGACGGCAGTTACCTTGGTTGATCATAGAGCCGCCCAAGTGTTCGGCCTCTACCGCTAGTCCACACGAGCACCCCGCCGGAATCCCATCATGGATTGCTATTGGAAAACTCCGGTTGCTAGACCGGAATCCCAAATAAAGATGCTCTCTATTTTACACAAGAACTATGAACTCTTGCAATTGTTATGTACAAAAAAGCTTGACACCCACTTCCTTTAAATAGAGGAAGTGGCGCCCCAAAGTTGTGTGGAGGAGAAGAAAACATTTTCCCAAATAAAATAAGGAAGATATAATTGATTGATTTATCTCATATATTATAATATCTTATATTAAATAAATCTAGGATATTGTCAATATCTTATATTGAATATTTCCAAGTTATTGTCAATATCTTATATTGACTATATTTATCTTATTACCATAAATCAATTTACACATGTGTATATCTATCACATATATAAATCTATATATATTATATGTGCACACTAAATTAGTGCGCATGTACATCTCAAATGCACCTCACACACGCATGAGTGTAGAATATATATAATATTAATATCTTATATTAATACTAGATAATATAATACCATGATTAATTAATTTGCAAAATCCATGTGTATCAATATACACAATAAATTTTGACATACATATCCAACATATATATATTTAATTAATCAACATAATTAATATCTTGTATTTACTTTATTCATAATAAATAAATACCACCATATTAATTTACCACTATAACCTTTATAGTACGAGATAAATTCTTTCCTTATTTGGTTATCACTATAACCGCATTTTAATCCGGCTAGATGTTCTTATGTGTGTGACCCGATAGGCTTCCGAATATGTTGGCCGTAGACACAAAGTGCAAATTATGAAAATGCCCTTCATACCTAACGATCACGGGATAGCGTCTAGCAACACACCGTGACCCACAATCATCGGAAGAGTCAAATGCAATGACTACTACCTTTCATGTGAAACAGTTACCGTGTAACTTACAATCTATATTGTAGAATAATATCCATACGGTCGTTAGTCGAGTGTCAAAACATCAACGACCGTATCTTATAACTGGATATCATGCTCTCTCGAAGTAACTCGTTTACTCCCACTTTGCAAAGATTCACGAGAGTAAGACATTCCTTATAAGAAGGCCATTTCGGATATTCGATCCCAAACATAGGATACGCGATTCCCGGACGACCAATCATGTATACTCCGCGATGCTTCAAAGATCATACCCAATCACTACCGCATGATCGCCCGCGGCTGTGGAAACCTCAATAGTGTCAAAGCATGACAATCCACACCATGATGCCATGAAGACTCCGGTCCTAAGGATAATTACACAATCGTCATATATAGTGTGACACTTATCCGTGTAAGTGGGGTCGATCTAACGTCACGCATTCTCTAATACACGTCCACATACAAACCCAAGTGTCTCTACACTTCGATAGACGAGATCTATCCATGCCCTTAAAGCAGATGAAGACATCTAATACGTGCTAGTCTGCTTATACTATCAATGCCCTGTTTAATAGTACATCAGCCTAGAGACTTTTAAGTATCAAACTTATTAAAGTGATTAGAGATCTCATCAACCATAATCACCTTCATGGTTTCTCTATCACAGTTTAATACTAAGGACGTTATCATATAACAATTCATAATTGGTTCATTAAAAGAACATATATATAACAACAGAAAAGCCATTTAATATATGTATAAACATAAAGAAATAGTAGAAATGATCCGACCCGGTCGGATTCGGTCCAACCCAATTGGGTTTAGGACACTATTCCAACATGCTCTCCAACAAGAAACCGTTGGAAGAGTATGAGACGGTGTGTCTAAGTGAGGAGTGTTCTGCCATGCTTCAACACAAGCTCCCTCATAAGCTTAAGGACCCCGGGAGATTTACACTCCCATGTGATATTGGGGGACTTTTGTTTGAGAAGGCGCTATGTGATCTTGGTCCGAGCATAAACCTCATGTCCTACAATGATTTCATGAATCTTGGCATAGGCAAGCTAAAACGTACGGAGATGACTCTCCAACTTGTAGATAGGTCCATAAAATGTCCAATGGGAGTCATTGAGGATGTTAGTGAAAGTTTATAAATTTTACTTCCCCATTGATTTTGTTGTTATGGATATGGAGGTAGGGTACACTACACCCCTTATCCTCAGTAGACCATTTTTAGCAACGGTGGGAGCTCTGATCGATGTTCGTAAAGGAGAGCATAGTTTGGAAGTGAATGATGAGCGAGTTGTCTTCAACATCTACACTTCATTGAAATATCCATACACACTACAATAGAATCTTGTCCTTTTGTGGACACTTCGTGTCCCCTTGTTGTGGATTGTACTAACTCACAGGTAGTTGAAGAATACATGAGCAATAAAGCGAAGGCTCGCAAACCAAAAGCTCGAAAATCAAAAGGAAAATGTCAATAATCGTTGGGATTGGTGGGATTCGTCTACATTATGTTGGAGACCGATTTTGATGAAAAATACGGATGCGGTGCATAAGAATGTCCCACCTCCAGTGCATTAGAGACCTAAGCAAGGAAAAGTCTAGCTATAGACTATAAATTTAGCCATAATGGGTACTATCTTTCTTTTTACTTCTTAAGCATTATCTTTTGGTTGGCTTTTGTTCTTATTTGCTACATGCTTATATGAGTAATTGTTAGTGGTATCAATGCACGATAATCTGTATAATTTCCATCACTTCTATCGTATAATCTTGTCGAGCAAACGACGTTAAACAAAAGCACTACCGGGAGGCAGCCCGTAAAAGTTTGGTATAGTATTTTTGCTCTTTTGTGAGGCCCGGTGTGGCCAATGATCCTTTTGTGTCTGCATTTTGGTTGATAATTTGCTAGTATTTGGGATTGCTTGTCATTTCATTTCTTGTTTTTCATGTTCATGCCCACTCACCCTCCCTTTTATGGCATCCCGGTACTTTTTTTGACTAGTTTTTATTCCCTTTTGTTTCCCTAGCTACTTTCTTACCACTCACTTTACATTGAGAACAATGCAAGTTCGTAAGTGGGGAGTGGGAACGTAGTTAGTCCAACAATGGGTAATGTCATTAAATGTTTGAGAAGCACTTAGCCTTGATAATTTTCGAGCAATTTAAAATTGAACAAACCACCTTTTGTCATGATTTATAGTTCTGCAATTGATAGAGAGAGTACCGCAATGAAGTGAGTAACTATGGTGACATGTAAGTGCATTTTAATCGTGAATCTTTGATTGTAGTGTAATTTTTGAGTACGTATACTCCAATCTTTTGTTAACATGCAACTTTTGTATGATATCATGTAAGCATGCTTCCATAGCAACTAGAACTTACGCTTGATATCCTTTCAAGGCGAAATAGAAAGGTGTTTGGAGTCGGAGTTAGGGATGACGGACATGGCATTTCTTTGACTCAATTATAGCCATATAGCCTTCCCGAACGTATTTTCCACCTGTCCCCATATCAGCCTTTGTAGAGTGGTGAGACCCCACTCGAAACTAGCCATTAATGATTAGCCTTATTATAATCCGACCCTTAGCCTAATTTTGGTCTATATTCCCTTGATGTCCCGCAAGTTTAGCAAGTTTCTATGTATTGTTGTGGCGTTGACATTAGAAGTTCGGAAAGAGTTGGATGACATTATTGGCACAAAGTTGAGATGGTATCTATCAATTTCGGAGTCCATTGGTGTTAGTTAAAAAAAATCATAAAAATCAAAAATCCAAAAAAGTTTCCAAAATCAAATGAAGTTCAATAAAGTTGTAAACAAAGTTTAATAAATGGTTGGTCGAGAAGAGCCATTTGAAGACTAGTTTATCAAATTCAAGTAACTCAAGCTTGGGGAAATTGTGTTGATTTGAAATGGTGTCTTATTTCTTTTGTTCCTTGTTAAGGCGGCCACCTCGAAGATTTTTGCAAAAGGAGAAGAGATACCAATTCGATATTTTCGGAAGTGAATGTGTAGAGGCTTTCTATCTTTCTTGTTCTCTTTGATATATCCTTTTTACCCTTCTCTTAGCCAACTACCCGGGCCTAACGTTACAAGCTATCAAGTCCTACCCGATCTATCTTATTGACTCCGAATGCCTCGATTAGTGGAGATTGGTATCATTATTAAGCCTATGGATTGCATTGTACAAGTCTTGCATGCATGATTTCAACTTTAGTTGCTTGATATCAAATTTGAGGACTATTCACACACACACACACACACACACACACACACACACACACACACACACACACACTGTTATACACTTATATTGAGGTTAACGTGTGGTTATGGATCGAATGGTTGCATCATCCGTTTGTCCCTTACATCTTATATCTTCATGCATTTTTCCCTCATTAATTTTTTTTAATCACTTGTTTTGCTCGAGGACGACCAAAAGCTAAGTGGGGAGTTGTTGAGAGACAAATTGTCGCTCATTATTATGACATTTTACCCCATTTCTGATACCACTTTGAGCATTATTGCACCAATTCAATTCATTAATTGCTTAGTTTCATCCAAATGTGTAGATAGTAATTATTATATAAAATGTCATATTTTGATAGGTTTTGTACCGGTTTAGTAACCGGAGCGTCGTGTCGGGGTTACGCTTGGTATTTTGGTGTTGTATTGCAGGACTATAAGTTGACCAAGACCCCGATGGACGACACGTGTTGATCGTAAACACGTATTTTGAGGGGTATAAGAGTGTGCCAGAAGTTATCGAATTCAAACCGATCATTTGTCCTTAGTGCTTCTACCGTAGCCTATCTTCAACGGACATTTGAGCCCACTTAGAGGCATTTTTTTGGGAATACTTCTATATAATAGTTGTAGATCAAGAAACGATCTTTCCAACGCATTTTGAGTCACATCAATAGGATGTCTACAACTCAGGTTATGTCTATTTTACTGAGATGCTATGAGGACCGGCGTATGCCGGATCTTTTGCGGCGTACGCCGAATATCGCAGAAAACTATCAGCATATAACTTCATCAGGATCGAATTTTCAACCCCCATCTTCTTCTTCCCCCTTTTTATCTTCTTCTTGGAGGCACCATCATCCATGGCTTCTGTTTACGACTAATTTTATGGTTTTTATCGAGTTGTTTCGTAACATTATCTCCCGTGTTTTAGTGATTTTTATAGAAAATCACTCGCCAAAAGGATAAACTGAGCAAATGATGTTTAAAGATAATAAATTGCAAAAGTGGCTGATTTATGTGTTTTTATCGTTGGTTTTATGTTTATTTGGATGTTGTTACACTTTGCAATATTTTGGATATCTTGTAGATGCATATTTTCGGTCCAAAAGAGGTGTTTAGAGGGTTAGAAGAAGATGCCACAAGTTTACGAGTTCAACGGAGCAAATTTTCCTAAGTACTTAAATCGTTACATATTTTCGACGGAGATTTGACCCAGCTTAGAGGCATTTTCAGGGGAGGACTTCTTCATGAAAATTTTAGATCTTTGAAAGAGCTTTCCAACGCACTTTGAATTACATCAATCGGACTTCTACAACTCAAATGGTGGTCAAGTGGGTAATCAATTTGGGTAAGTGGAAAATCCCGAAAACGACTCGTAATACGACGGGCTAATCAAAAAGGCGTTTTCTGAAGAAGAGTCCTTAATGAAAGTTGTAGAGTTTTCCGAGAGCTTTTTTATGACATTCGGATCATAATTTTTGGAGGTCTACAACTCAAGATATGAATTTTAGAAGTTTGAGTCCATGGAGTGAACTAGTATTCAGATTTCTAAACTAGCGTCCGGAGTGCACCGCCTCAGCAACCGACCTATCCATCTATAAATACAGGCCGCATGATAACCCTAATACAGCCATTCCATACATAAGAAAAGAGCAGCAGCCGCATCATTCAAAAGAGGAGATTCAAAGATGAATCTCTCCATCCCAATGATCATGTTCATCAACATGATTGTTGGCTAAGCACATCGCGGTGGGACAACGGATGAAACCGATCAACATCAACACCAACTAGAGATTTTTAGCCGTACTTTTAGTGAGTAAAGTTATCGTTTTCATCAATTAAATTTTTATTTATCGTTTATGTTTTATTTGAATCGAGAGATCGATGAAACCATCTTTTATGCTTTGAATTTATATGAAAATATTGTTCAAGCTGTGATCTTTTTAATTGATGCAATTAATTATAATTCGAGAGATCGTTTATAGTTAATTGAGTAAGAGTATTAGAAATAATCTCGTGATCTTGTTTTACATGTCGTTTAGTTTTACTTGAAAAAGAAAACGAAACCCTAGAATTCGTTTAGAGAAATTTAATCGAATTCGTGATAGATCATTACTAAAAATTATATCTTTAACTTGCCGTCTAGTTGGGGTTGGGTTGATTGATCGGTGGATTCCCGTTGCCTTGCCGTTGTTTTAATTTTTTGATAAACCAAATAGTTCGTATCAATCGTTGATTGCTAAGTTTAGTTGTTTTAAGATTATAGTTGTTTTTCACTGTTTTAAGCATAATTTAGGTTCCCAGTTACTGTTCATCGTCTTAGTTACTGTTCATCGTATTTACTGTTCATCGTAGTTACTGTTCATTAATTCATAATTAGTATAAATCTTAGTTTTAGTTAATAGTCGTGACATAATCGATAGAATAATTGTTCCTTGATCCGATAAACATTCCACTCCCTTAGGACGACCCGTTAACATCCTATACTACGAACCTTATACTTGGGGTGTTTCGGTTTATAAATTGTAAAACTAGTTTTTACCGAACAGCTTCTAGAGCCAAAAATTAGATTTTATATTAGCTATTTTCATCACAAATATAATTCTAGAAAGCTAGCTCAAACTCTTGGTCTAGTTGATTGGAAGAAGCTCAACATCTTGATGAACAATCTCCATTGATGTTCTAAGAAGAAAAATGCAATATTTTCCTTTGCAACTCATCGGTTGTAATCGGTAATATTCTAGTTTTATTTTGTTTTGATAATCTTATAACTATGAATGTTAATCTTGATATGTTGATGTTTGTAGCTACGAGTGGCAAGTTTTCTACTCGCTGAGATTATGTAATTGTGATAGTTGTTATCTCTATTATGTTGATTGGGAATGTTAGTTGATATATTTTATAGCTTTATGTGTTGTTGTTATCTTTTCCTATTTGCACCGTATTGCTTGTTTGTGTTAGATTGATCACTACTACCACACAGCACACACTTAGTTTAGTTGAGACCGAAAAAGAGATATTAGGTGTGGGAGAAGGAATAGGGAAACCGGAAGGTAAAATTGACCTTAATTGGAATTCGATTTCTTATCCGGGGATTATTGACGTTGTCATTGCATTCAAGAATTTAATCATGTTAAATCATTAGGTCAACTGTTCTTAGACCAAGGAGGAGACATAGAGTAGTTTCATTCACTCGTATGAGGGGAAACTACTAGCATAGGAGTGCACCGGTAACACACACTTGAACACTAATGGAAGATTGGTAGGTAGTTCATTCCCATGATGCTAGTAGAGATATACTTGATCATTGCATTGTCTTGGCTAGGCTTTTTATCATTTATCACCCTTTGTAGTAGTAGATTTTAGATAAATTTACCTTCTTGTTAATTTGCGACTTAGATCAAGATAATAATAGCTTTTTGGTGTTCAACCTCACAATCCTCGTGGATACGACCTTGACCACTTACTAGACTACAATTGATCCGGTACACTGCCGGTAAGCTTGGACACCTAGAAAGTCTTGATCACCTTTCATGGAAAACATGATTTTCCACAATGTCTAAAGCACTTTGACTATCACAGTAAAGTGGTATTGTCTGGGAATAGGTGATCTGAAAGTCTTGGAGTAAATATATTAGCCATTGAATTTCACATGTTGTAATGGCCATAGCCCTGTATTCTGCCTCACTTGAGTTTCTTGAAATAGTTGGTTGTTTCTTTGATTTCCATGAAATTAGGGCATCACCAAGATAAGTAACCAGTAGTGGATCTTCTGGTTTTTGTACACCCTGCCCAATCTGAGTCACTAAAAGCCTTTAGTGTCACTGAACCCTGTCTAGGGAAAAATAGTCATTTTCCTGGTGCTGATTTGAGGAATCTGAGAAGTCTGTGTGCAGCTTTTAGATGTGCCTCATTTGGTATTGCCAAAAACTGACTCAATTGTTGCACTGGAAAAACCATGTCAGGCCTAGTATTCCCAAGATATAAGAGCTTGCCAACAAATCATCTACAAATTATGTTGGACTCTAAGAGAGGGGCTTCAAATTCTGGTAAAATTTTGTGAAGTGTCCATTGGTGTTATTGTAGGTTTGCTTTCCAAATTCTATAAGAAGATGCAAGCAATATTTCCTTTGGTTTATAACAATTCTATCTTTTGATCTTGCCACCTCAAAACCTAGGAAGTAATTTAGTGTACCAAGATCCTTTATAGTAAAGGCTTCATGTAGTAAATCATTTAAAAATTGAATCTCTGTCAAATCTGAGCTTCCAACAACTATGTCATCCACATATACCAATAATGCTACAAACTTGTTTCCTTGGCCTCTTGTGAATAAACTGTGATCATTTTAAGATTGTTTGTAACCATGATCGAGTAATTTCTATGTTAATTTTGCATTCCATTGCCTACTGGCCTGTCTAAGGCCGTATAAGGATCTGTTTAGTCTATATACTAAACCTTCTGCTTGTAGACCTGGTGGTGGTCTCATGTAGACTTCTTCTTCTAGATCTCCATGCAAGAAAGCATTATTTACATCTAGTTGATGTAAATGCCAATCCTTTTGTGCTGCTAAAGCCATGAAGAGTCTAAATGTTGTCTATTTTGCCATAGGAGAGAAGGTTTCCAAAAAATCAATACATTATGTCTGTGTAACACCCTTTGCCACTAATCTTGCTTTGAATCTTTCAAATGATCCATCTGTGTTTCTTTTGATTATGAACACCCATTTACAACCTATAGTTTTGACTCCTTTAGGTAAGGGAACTAGTTACCATGTATTTGTTTTGTTTAAAGCTGCCAGTTCCAGATTCATGGCCTCTTGCCATCTAGAGTCTGTTGATGCTTCATTGTATGATGCTGGTTCTCTTTCTCCAGAAATGTGACCAATAAATCCCTGATAAGCATTGGACAAATTAGAATAAGAAACAACATGATCTAAAGTGTGAGGTGAAGTTTTCTTCACTTGATTTGCACAGATGTAATACGTCAAATAAGGAGGTATAGATCTTTGTCTAGTAGACCTTCTCTGTGGTGGTATATCTGATGTTTCAAGAGATTGATTTGAAGGAGTATCATCAGTGTTAGCATGTTGATCAGATATACCAACAGAATCATGTAAAGGTAAAGGGAGACAGATCTCTATAGATTGACCAGAAGAACTAATGTTAGAAAAAGGAAAGGTATCTTCATTAAACACCACATTTATGGAAACAGATATTTTCCTGGTGTGAAGATTCACGACTCTATACCCTTTGATGTTTTGGTCAAAACCTAGAAATACTGATTTTGAGCTTCTACCTTCAAATATACCTCTACCTTGAGATGCAGTAGACACAAAACATAAACAACCAAACACATTTATCATGTCATAAGTAGGTTCTTTATTGTACAGAACAATATGAGGTGTTTTGTTATTTAATAAAGGAGTAGGTAACAAGTTTATCAAATGGAAAGCATGAAGAACACAATAGTGCCAGTATTCCACAGGTACATTAGACTGAATTCTGAGTGCCCTAGCTACATTCAGAATATGTTGATGTTTTCTTTCAATTAGGCCATTCTTTTGGGGTGTTCTGACACAAGCCATTTGGTGCACAATACCCTTTTGTCTATAAAAATGTTTCATACCAAATTCAGCACCTTGGTCAGACCTGATGGTCTTAACACATCTGTCATGTTGTGTTTGCACAAAAACTCAGAAATTTCTAAACAGATCAGCAGTTTGATCCTTGGTTTTCATTAAGAAAATCCAAGTATACCTGATGTGATCATCTACAATAAACAAAAAATAACTATCACCATCAACAGAAGGAATTCTGTTAGGCCCCCAAATATCAACATGTATGAGATCAAAATAATTTGCAGTAGAAGATTACTGACAGGAAATTGAAGCTATCTTTGTTTAGCCAAAGGACAAACAATGCATTTACAATCATGAATTTTTATTCTAGTGTCTAAGGATCTTAAAGCCTTTAGTCTATCAATAGTGGGGTGCCCTAGTTTATAATGCCACAAGTTTGTGTCTGCTAAAGAATTAAAGGCAATAGAACTAGACTTAATACTGGTCAATCTTTCATCTGATGCTTGAGATTCCAAAATGTATAGTCCATTATGAATTTCAGCTATACCAATCCTCCTCGTAGTTGATTGTTCATGCACACAGCATCCATTAAGACCAAAAACAACAGATAAAGCACCATCAACAGCTAATTTCCTTACAGATATTAAGTTGTAATTAAAATTTGGAATAAAAAGACATTGTACAAGGTGATATCTCTGTTGATATGAATATCTCTTATGTGTGTTACAAGAACTGATGAACCATTAGGTAAGTTAACATATAGATTTTTCACAGTTTTAACATTGACCAAGTATTTTAAAGTAAATGTTATATGGTCAGTGGTCCCTGAATCTATGATCCAATGGGTTACATTGCCCTTGATACCTTGCCCTTGTGAGTTAGGTCTTGCAGCCATAACCACTGAATTACATTGGCTCTTTGGAGGTTGCAGATTTTGTATCAGGGCAAGTAGATGATCATATTGACTCTTAGTGATTGTTGGATCTCCAAAACTCTGATTTTGCTGTTGAACCTCACATGACTGCATATCTTCAGATTCTTGATCACATGCCACATGATTTTCTAATGCATAGCCTCTACCATAACCCTTGAAGTTTGGTGGAAAACCATATTTCTTATAACACTTGTCTATAGTATGCCCCTATTTGCCACAATATATGCAATATGGCATCTTGGAATTCCCTTGGGATCCTCTACCACCACCAGAACCCCTTCCTTGTCCTCTTCCTTGATTCTGAGGTCTAACATAACCCATTGCTTGATTACAATATGGTTCTACAACATGATTACTCCTAGAGGCAAGAACTACAGATTCTACACTAGTAGCAATATTAAGCTGCTGCTCATGATTCAAAGCCATAACAAAAGCAGTTTTAATGTCAGTAAGGGGCAGATTCATCAAGACATGAGACTTGACAGTGCTAAAATTCCTATTTAACCCTTTCAAGAACCTAAGAGTATAGGAATTATCATAATGTTCTCGTATAGTTTGCAATGCAGGACAAACACAGTGAGGAATAGGCTTTAGAACTAGATATTGATCCCACAATGACTTCAATTTTATATAATAATCAGTCACTGTAAGATTACCTTATTTTGTTTTCTCTATTTCTTCCTCAAGATTCGAAAGCCTATATGCGTTTACTCTCCCAAAACGATCATGTAAATCCAGCTAAATTTCCCTTGCAGTATCAAAGTACATGACACTCTCTGCTATAGAGGGAATCATAGAGTTCACCAACCAAGAATGAACCAAATCATTCATTTGAAGCCAAGATGGATAACCAGGATCTGTGATTTCAGGCATAGTGGTCAAACCATCAATAAATGAGAGTTTACCACGGGAGGAAAACACCTTAACCATGGATCTTTTCCAATGATTATAGCTGTCTACACCATTAAGCAAAGTTTGAACAAGAATCAGACTCGGATTATCGAGTGAACTTCCAGTATTTATAGGTACAGTAGCCATTGAAATAACTTTGAAGAACTTGATAATTTTCCAAAGAAATGAGAAATGACTTTGAGATTGACAGCGGAAATGATTATCGCTCTGATACCATGTTGAAAAACATGAATTAAACAAGAAAAAAACAGAAGAAGGAATTAAAATCAATCCTGGAATAGAAAACCGATCAAGAACACTTGAAGGTGTTCTTCCCCAAATTCAAAACTGAAAAAGGCAGGAAACCGAATGTAAATGAATTACAACAAAAGATTTGCATCAAAATGTAATTGAACTTCTTAGTTGAGATTCTGTAGCACCAATTTGTATTTATATTGGAGGTGTGAGCTCAATTGGTTGTAACAAACTTAACTACCTAACTACCATCCTAGGTGTTTGTGTAAATGCCTCTAAGAACCCAAAAGCTTATCCTCTTGTCATATATCTCAACACCGTGAGTTCTGAAAAATGTATATAAAGATTTTTAAACATCCATTGATTTTAGAATTTGTGTTTTTCTTCCACCTTGAAATCAATTAGGTCACAACTACGAGAAACCTCCTCATGGCCGCAACCCGCTTGAGGTACGAAGGCAATTTTGTGTGTTTCGGTGCTTGTTTCCCAGACTGGAGTGCTAGATTCGAAGATGATCAACATCCAGATGTAGTTTCATTTCCATAATCATAATATTAAAGTAAAAGTCTTAATCGTTTCTAGTTTTTGTAATCCATTCACGTTAGGGTTTGGGTTCTTTGTAGACTTGATGTTGAGTTGTAATTTATATCCGTACGATCTGTGCGTTTGCAGTAGTTTTAGTAATTCTGAAGAACATTTGTTCGTATTCTATTTCATACGGTTTAAAGATACATATTCGATCTTTTCTATGTTTCTTTATCGTTGTTGGTTAGAGAGTCTTGGACAACAAGTTTTAAATTAATCTAATCATTATTTGTGTTTCCTTTCGTACGACATGCGTACGGTCAACAATCCAAGTCCATGGCTATAATAATAGACATTTTCGTCTTGTCAAATAAAGATCAAGTTGTCTATGTCTGTGTTTGGCTCTACTAAACATGACGTGGTACTTTTAAACTGTTATAACCAAGGACAGGGAATCTAGATGAAATCTAACATACACAATCACAGAAGTAACAAAAACAAGAAGAACACAAGATTTAACGTGGTTTCCGGCATTGTGCCGACTACTCCACGGATAGAAAAGAGATATTTTACTATGCAATGAAATTCAGACAAACTACACACACTACATTGATTACAACAGTTGTTATTATAGGCACAAATCCCGAAACACTAACTGCCAAAGGATCTCTGTCGTAATTGCCTTAAATGCCCTAGATGTGGGTCCTAGCATCAGCTAACTCCACAAGACGATACTCAGCCCCAACTGACTTTCTCACACTTGTAACCGGACAGAAGCATAACTGTCACGGATTTTATCAATGGAAAACAACAAGTAATAAATTTATAATCCGATATACCTCAAGTGCAAGGATCGTAGTAAAGAGGTTGATACCGGAGTCGATCTCAGGGAATCGAGGTTGTTTAATCTAGTCTATTACTTCTTCTACTTTGCTACTACTAAAACAAAACTAAGAACAATAAAATAAACTGGACAGAGGATTGTCAGTCCAAAGCCAGGAAGGATAATTGCGAACCAATTTAAACTAAACCTAACCTAATATGCAATAAAAGACTAACTAAGCTAAACACTTCGAATTCAAGGGGTTTTTAATCAATAAAGTTACGAACGAACAAGCAATTGATCCACCTATCCTACAACATTCAATTTCAATTCATATTATTTCGTGATCTTTAACCAAGTTGTGATTCACCTAACCAAGGCATGAACTCCTAATTTCTTGGAAAAGTTCGTTACTTAATCTTCTATCTCTCGAGTAAAGATTATTATTTTCAAAGCGAAGGCGTAAGATTTCTCAATCTAGTAACCTAGAGATTCAACCTAATTAACTCTCGTTATTTTATAGGTTAAAAATCTAATCTTTATTATATTGATCTAGGGTTTAACAAGATTTTCATCAATGTAAACATCACACATGCAAGCATCTTTCGATAAAATTGCAATAAACAATGATAAACGATAATAAAGATACAACTTGAATAAAATACTCACAAGATAATCTCAAACGAAATCGAAGTGTTGGTAGAACGGTTTCACAACGCTTGTTCTAGAGAGGATTTAGCCTCTAGACATGATAAGGAACCAAGAAAGTGCTTGATTCGAAAACATGGAATAAAAAAGATGATAAAATTGTATGTAAACTAAGAAAACGCAATTTGAGCCGCCTCTAGGGTTTAGGGTTCGAATATATGATGATATTGTGTGAGAAAACGCGACTATATATAGAGAAATAAGTCGGTTCCAAAGCAAAGTCGCCGCGGACGCCCGTCCAATCCTGCTTCGGACGCTAGGAAGACGCTCGCCCATGCGACGCCCAAACTCTCTGAATGTAAAAACTCCTCCTGGACGCCAGTCCACTTATTTGGACGCCAGTCCACTCTGGACGGGACTTGGACGCTCGTCCAATGTGACTTGAAGGTGATTTCTCCATATTTATCTCTTTTTTTCTTCACTCCACTTGATCATTATCTCTTCCTTCAATCACTTAGCTCGAATTTCAATCTCTTTAAATCATCATTTGAGCCTCATAATTGCACCTATAACACAATGGAAAATATCGCAACTGTAATAAAGTCCATATAATCATAATTTCACCATAAAACCACATAATTATATCAATATTGCGATTAAGTCTTTAAAAACATCGTTTGCTCAATATTTCAATATAAGACCTATTTATTGTGCAAATTATACAATTAAGAGGGAAAATATCATAAAATATACTCTTGAAAACCATAGAATTTCACCCTTAACAATAACTTAGTTGTATTCAATAAACCTCAGCAGACTGCTGACTTCAAAAGAAACTCAGTTGACTTTCACATACTTTAATACGCTTACTCAGCTGACAATCACTCAGCTGACTAACAGATTAGTTCCACCAGATTAGAGATCAAGTCACACTTTGCTGACAAATCTCCACCTTGATTTGAACTCTCATTCACATCCAAATAATTTGTACAATCAGATGTAATTTTACCAAATGCATTCGTCAATCCAGATTTATTGTACCACACTTCTCTTCAGAATCCACTCAGCTAAGCTTCTAGATTTACCGATTATAAGCTTTGAATATTCAGCAAGTCCAGACACAACTGAAACTTGCTTTGTTGAACTGGTTTAGTAAACATATCAGCATGATTCTCCTTGGTGTTGATCTTCCATACTATAACCCTCTTCTCAATTCTCAGAAAATGATACCTCACATCTATATGCTTGGTTCTCTCATGATGAACCTGAGCCTTGGCCAAAAATATTTAACTCAAACTATCAGAATATATCCATGCTTGATCTCTGACTAGTCCCTTCAATCAGACACCCTCCTTGGCTGCTTTAGTAAGAGTCATGTATTCTGCCTCGGTAGTTGATAAAGCCATTGTGGCCTGAGGAGTTGCTTTCCAACTGACAATTGAATTCCCTAATGTGAAAACATAACCAGTCATAGATTCCCAGTTGTCCACATCACCTGCATAATTAGTATCACAGTACCCTGTGACACGACCTTGAGTATAACCTCCATAAATGAGACCAACATCAGATGTACCCCTAAGGTACCTAAACATTATTTTCACATCTTTCCAGTGTTCCTTTCTAGGTTGAGCTATAAACTTGCTAACAACACTGAATTCCTGAGCCAGATCAGGCCTAGTGCACACCATGGCATACGTCAGACTGCCAACTGCACTAGCATTGAGAACTTTTGACATATACTCTTTCTCTTACTATTGATTGTAAAGCATAAACGGACAAATGAACATTAGATGCCATAGGATTATCTATTGGTTTTGCAGCAGACATGCCAAATCTAAACAAAATCATTTGTATATAACCCTGCTGAGACAAGAAAAACTTCATCTAACTCTTATGCCTCCAGGTCTCAATCCCTTAAATTTTCTTGGATGCACCCAAATCCTTCATTTCAAACTCAGCACTGAGAAAGTTCTTCAGATTCTGAACATCAAACTTCTTTTCAGCAAACATAAACATTTCATCCACATACAGTTTAAGAAAGATATGTGATCTGTCTCTCAGCTGATTGTGATACACACAACAGTCATATGGACTTCTGTTATGTAACTGTGAAACCTTTTATACCATCGCTAGAGCCTGCTTCAGCCCATACAAGGACTTCTTCAACTTGCACACAAAACCTTCCTTTCCGGGAACTTGGAATCCATATGGCTGAGACATGTATATCTCTTTATCTACCTCACCATATAGAAATGATGTCTTCACATCTAACTGCTCAAGTTCAAGATCCTGATGTCCCACCATTGCTAGTAACACTCTGATTGAAGTATGTTTGACGATTGGTGAGAATATCTCATCAAAGTCCGCCCCTTCTTTCTGCCTGAACCCTCTTATAACCAAACATGCATACTTGACCCATTCTTTCTTAGACATTCTTTCCTTCTTCTTGAAGATCCATTTACAAGTTACAACTCTCCTATCATATACCAATTTTTGTAATCAATGAAGTGTGTGTAGTGTTAGGAAATCTACGCGGGAACGCAGCGGAATTCAAAAATTTATTTCCTTTTAACCAGGATCGACTTCGTTTAAACAACAAGCATAAAAGAAGTAGACGGTGAATACCTTGCTTGATCTAAAATATCGACGCTTTGACCGTCTAAGGAGAGTAGCGATGCACGGAGTCGCCCAAGCGTTCGGCCTCTACCGGTGTTCCACACGAACAGCTCGCCGGAATCCCATCATAGATTGCTACTAGAAAAATATAGTGGCTAGACCAGCCTTTTCTCTCTCTCTAAGAAACTCTCTATTTTTCACAAGAACTATTAGCTCTTGGAATTGTGATGTACAAAAGAGCTAGCCAACCCCTCCTTTAAATAGAGTGAATGGCGCCACAGATGAATCCCAATCTGATTGGGAGGAGCTTCCTAGTAGATTTGGGAGAAAGAAAACATTTTCCTAATAAAATAAGAAAAATCCCTTTAATTGATTTATCTCATTTAATTTAATATCCTATATTAAATATTTCCAATATATTGTCAATATCGTATATTGACTATATTTATCTTGTTACCATAAATCTATTTTTTCAAAATCAATTAATATCCAACATTAATATTATGGTAATATTATTAATTAAATTGCAAAATCCAAATGTATCATATACACTTGTAAATGGCGCCACCTTTAGCCAAAGATTTGGCATCCGGAATATTCTTTAATTAATATAATGCTATGATTAATTAATTTGCAAAATACACGTATATCATATATATACATATTTTGAAATATATGTATCAAGATACATATTTAATTAATCATCATAATTAATATCTTGTATTTAATTTATTCATAATAAATAAATACCACCATATTAATTTACCACTATAACATTTATAGTATGAGACAAATTCTTTCCTTATTTGGTTATCAACTATAACCACATTTTAATCCGACTTGATGTTCATATGTGTGTGACCCGATACGCTTCCGAATATGTTGGCCGTAGGCATAAAATGCAAATTACAAAAATGCCCTTCATACCTAACGATCACAGGATAGCGTCTAGCAACACACCGTGACCCCCAATCATCGGAAGAGTCAAATGCAATGACTACTACATTTCCTGTGAAACAGTTACAGTGTAAATATAATCCTATCGTTGTAATAATATCCATACGGTCGTTCGTCGAGTGTCAAACATCAACGACCGTATCTTATAATCTGGATATCATGCTCTTTCGAAGTAACTCATTTACTTCCGCTTTGCAAAGATTCACGAGGGTAAGACATTCTTTATAAGAAGGCCCTTTCGATATTTACCCCTACCGATAGGGTACGCGATTCCCAGACGACCAAACATGTATACTCCGCATGCTTCAGTATCACATCCAATCAATTCATAATTGGTCCTGTAAAAGAACGAATATATGACAACAGAAAAACCATTTAATATATGCATAAACATAAAGAAATAGTAGAAATGTTCCGACCCGGTCAGATCCTGTCCAATTCAATTGGGTTTAGGACATTATTTCAACAATCTCCCACTTGTCCTAAAGCCAATCACTCGCACACACAAGACCAAGTTGAAACACAAGAATCTCATGCAATACTCGTAACCAACCCTAGCCATGAATGGATCGCTATCTGTGCGGACTCAGACTATCTTCATATCATGCTCCAAATGACCAAGTCAAGGGAACCGCCTCAACACACACATGAATCTCCGACGAGACGCTGGTCCTTGCTTCAAGAAATGAATCCACTTACTATATCAGCTATATAGAAAAGGTGGAAGAACCGTACAAGGTTCAAGAATGAACCTTCTAGATCCATGTACTACTCCCACTGCGCCTCCAAGGCACTATTGTGTTTTGGCCTAGATGTAGAATTTACAGTGACCCATAGCTAAAAACATTTCCAGCTCAGTGTATCACTGAATCAAAGTGACTGCAAACCCAGACTGTAGCTCCCACTCGCCTTCATAAGACTCAGGATATACGTCTGTATAACTATATTTATCTGATTCCAAGTTTCGATAAACTAGGAAACCATCCTTAACTCGTTTAAGGATATTTTCGACATTCACCAGATTCACTTTTATACTTGCTCATGACTCTTCATGGACTATGAACATCTGGCATTACTTTTATGATGGTTCATATCATAATAACAAAGGAAACCTTCCATAAGCATCATATTTCACCTTATCTTTAGGACCAACGTCCTCACATAGATAGATCTTGAGAACACCAGCTAGCAGTATCTCTTGTCGCGATCTATGCTAAACTCTTTTAGCATCACATCTTTATAGGTAAACTATAAACTAACAGCAGTTAAATCTATCACTATAGATTCTTATTTATAAAATAAGAACTGCTAATCCAAGTGCTTTTGAACTACCAAACATTAATTGACTGTGACATGGGGTGATAATTCCTGAGAGAGATATCCAATACCTTACTCAAAAATCGTAACACGCTCCCACTATCCATCTTGCATATTGGACATATCCTTTCTTTTGACTAAATCAAACTCCTTTGATTATCAAACAAAGAAACCGTCTAGAGAAACTTGTTTGAGTCCATAAATGGATCCTATGGGCTTGCATGTTAAGGGTGAATTTATACGATTTATAACGCTATATTCTATGATAATTTCCCTCGTATTTGTGTTAATTTGCATAAGAAACGAGTATCTAATGGAAATATTGAGTAAATGATATTTAAAAAGAGTTAATCGGAAAATATGTTTATTTATGTGATTTAATTATGTTTTTACGACTATTTGGACATTATTACACTTTGCGATGTTTTAATGTGTTATAGGTGCGTTCTTGATGCTCGAATGATGATCAAAAGGAGATAAGAGTCGAAATATTTGATGATGAAAGAGATAATGAAGGAATTGATAGAGGTAGAAGAGATAAAGATGAATAAGTCAAAATTCAATCATATTGGACTGGCGTCCAGGTCCCGTCCAGAGTGGACGGGCGTTTGATAAAGCAGACGGGCGTCCTGAGGAGCGATTTTGATACAGAGAGTTTGGACACCGTCTGAACGGGCGTCTGAAGCAGTCTAGGGTTATCTGGACGGGCGTTCACGAGAGCGGATGAGCGTCCGTCGGCCGACTTAGTGAAACCGACTTCAAAATCTATAAATAAGCGGCTGTTTCTCAACCCTAAACATACCATACACTCAGTATTCAAAACCCTAAACCTAGGGGCGGCTTTAGGCTGTGTTTTTCTTCCTTTTATTCCAGTTTTTATGCACTTTAGATTTAGATTAAATTAGTTATCTTTTTATGCACTGTTTCTGCAAATTTGAGTTGCTGAGGATGTTCAGAAGCTAAAAGCTTCATCAAACGAGTATTGTGAAGCCATCCAACGATTGTTGATTTCGTTTTCATCGATTATACTGTGAGTTTTTATTAAAGTTTGTTTCTTATTCATGTTTATTATGTTTTAATTGCTTTTACATCGGAAGATATGCATGTGTTGATTGTTTATTATTGATGGAAATCTTAATAAACCTTAGATCACCATGAATAAGAATAGTAATTTGAATCTATTATAACGGAAGTTAATAGGTTTAATTGCTAGATCATAATCATAAAGTTTATACCTTTGGTTAGAAAACGCGTTAATCTTGCATTGGAAGATAATAGATTAATAGATGAACTTTCTAAGGAATTAGGGTTCATGTTTAGATAAGGTGAATCACAACCTAGATAAAAACCACAATATAATCGAGATAGGAAATCAATGCTTGTTGGATAGGTGGATCAATCCTCGTTTGCTCGTTATACACTTGATTTAAATCCTCAAAACTTGAATTTGTTTAGTTAGTTTACTTTTATTTGCATCTTAGATTAGTTTAGTTAAAGGTTATAACCCGTATTCTTCCTAGCTTTGGACTATATCCTCTGTCTAGTTTTATTTTCTCTGCTCGTTTGGTTTTTATTATTTGTTTAGATTAGTTTCGTGACATAGTTTAGGTTAGACAAAAACTAGAAATCACAATCGTTTAGTTCCCCGTAAGATCGACCCGGCATTAACCACTATTACTACGATCCTTATACTTGAGGTTAACCGGATTATTACTTGTTTGTTTTTGTGTTAATAAAATCCGTGACAAGTTTTTGGCGCCGTTGCCGGGGAACCGGACGGTTGTCTAGTTTTTGTTTTTCATTTTTCTGTTTTGTTTTTGTTTTTCCTGTTTTTATTTCGTTTTAATTTCCTGTTTTTAGTTGATAAACGTTTAGGTAATTAGTTAATTAGGGTTTTAGTTTAGGGTTTAAGGTTCTCTTGTGATTAGTTCCCCCCTCTATCTCTTCTCTCTTTTTCTGTTTCTATTTCTTTCTATTCTTTCATTCCCTTTCTTTTCTGTTATTTTTCTGCAAATTTCCTGCTTCTGTTCTAATTTTTCCGCTACCAAACGGGCGGGCTGCAGGATATTGGGACGCCCGTCCGCTGAAAATTATCAATTTCGCTCATTTTCTTTCACTTAGACAAGCGCCCATAAAATTTGGACGCCCGTTCAAGTTTTCAAGAAGACAGACAGCGTTTGGGCAACCGAACGCCCGTCCAGTCCAAAAAGTTGAGCAGACGCCCGTCCAAGACTTTGGACGCCCGTCTGTTTAATCTTTTCCTTACTAATCTTATTTCCCTTTCTTTCTTTTCTTTTCTTTTCTTTTCTTTAGGCTTTTAATTTTTAGTTTAGGCTTTTAATTTCTTAGTTTTTAGGCTTCTTTTCACTTGTTTTTGGTCCGGTTTATGCAAACTCGGAGTCAAAAGGGACCGTTCTTATACACCCCTGACCCCGAGTGAACCGTAGTCCGACCAAACAGGCGGATTTTCCGCTCATGCGTTCGCGCATGATGAGCCGAGCAAGATCTTGAAGATCAATTAGCAAAGGAAATCACTGATTTTGTGATAATGGCCGCTGATAATAGACGTACGTTGGCAGACTACGCCATGCCAGGCGAAGTCAAAGTCAACCCGGCTATTGTTATTCCAGCCACTACCGCGACAAACCTTTGAGCTAAAGCCAGGACTTATCCGGATGATGCAAAGATGCATCAATTTTTCATGGCTATCAATCGGAGAATCCGCGATACCCACTTACATACGTTCTTAGAGATATGTGGTACTACACGCATCCAAGGAGTAAGTGAGGATGCGATCAAGCTTAAATCTGTTTCCTTTTTCTTTGAAAGGAGAGGCTAAAGAGTGGTACACCTCTCTCCTTCCGAATCTATCACCACCTGGCGTAACTCGGAAAAGGAGTTCTTGAGTCAATATTTTCCACCTTCAAAGACGGCCCAATTGCTTAAATGAAATATTCACTTTCTATCGAAAGAGAATGAATCTTTCTTCGAATGTTGGAAGAGATTCAAGTCTCTTCTTAGAAAGTGTCCCCACCATGGCTTGCCTTTGGAAAGGCAAGTCAATACATTCTTCTTGATGGATTGACCGAGCTCACCAAAGGCATGGTCAATCAGATTCATCTGGTGGGGCGTTTCTGAAGAAAACACCGGAAGAGGGATGGGCATTGTTTGAGGACATTGTAAAGTACAACTACGCCCCCTCTTATCAAGCAATCCAAGCACCTCCTCCTCCCAAGGTTGAGGAAGTCAATTTGCAAAGTTTGATCGCCATGCTGCAGAAGCAGATGGTACCACCTCAAGTTTCAAATCCGATAAATCAAACTTCTTCTTTTCCATAGAACCCTCGTGTTCTCAGATCGCTAAAATCGTTTGTCGACCGCCATATGAATGGCCAGTGTCAATTTAATCTCCCTGTACCTTATCAAGTTAATGATGTTCATGATTTTGGACAGTGCAATCAAGTCACATGTCAGAATTGTGACGAGGTGGGGCACACTTCTAGATTCGTCGCCCTATGAACGGACGAATCTTCAAGTGAATGCATTCTATGGCCGTAACAATCAAAGGTTCAAAGTCGCCGCCGAATAATTTTCAAAACCAAGGGTTTCATCAACCTTCAAGTTTTAATCCTAATTCGAATTTTAATTGAATCGAATTTCAATAGAAACCTGGTTTTAATCGTAACCAAAATTCAAATTTTTCCAATCCTACTCAAAGGTTCAATCGTAATTGGCCCGCCAATTCTAATTTCTGATCAAGGTCGGCCCACCACACCCTATTCTCCAAATTTCCAAAACTCTCAAGGCCCCTCTCAATCTACCAATCTTGAAGCTAAATTGGAGGAGCAAAGTAGATCAATGAAGAATCTTGAGAGACAAATTGGGCAAATCAATTTGAACAGCTTAGTGTCTACGGATTTTATCTATGCAAAACAAACAAGTAATAATTTATAATCCGGTTAACCCCAAGTATAAGGATCGTAGTACTAGTGGTTAATGCCGGGTCGATCTTACGGGAACTAAACGATTGTGGTTCCTAGTTTTGTCTAACTAAACTATGTCACGGAAAACTAAACTAAACAAATGATTAAACAAAACTAAACCGAACATATATGCTTTGAATATAAACTAGGCAGAGGACTAATCCAAAGCTAGGGAGGTTTGGTTGCGAACAAATTACTCTAAAAGTGCAATAGAAAATAAACTAGCTAAACAGTTCAAGTCTCAAGGTTAAATCAAGTTTAATACGGGCAAACGAGTATTGATCCACCTATCCAACAAACACTAGTCTCTCATCCCGATTATATTGCGTTTCTACCAAGTTGTGGTTCATCTTATCAAAGGTATGAATCCTACTTTTCGTAGATGATTCGCCTATTAATTTCTATCTTTCGATTTACGGAAATTAACGCGTCATAACATAAACAAAGATGTAAACTTTAGCGTTTTAACCTAGATTTCCAACCTATCAACTTTCGTTTGACATAGATTAAAGATCTATTCCTGAATCATGGTGATCTAATGTTTATAAAGACTTTCATCAAATATAAAGCATCATACATGCACATCTTTCGATATAAATGCAATTAATCAACATAAGACATGATAAAGGAAACAACTTGATTAAAAACTTACAAAATAACCGAAGAATCAAAAGTAATGCAAGTTGGATGGCTTCACAATGCTCGTTTGATTGAAGCCTAGCCTCTTAGCATCCTTGAATAGCTTGAATTGTTGAAGTAAATTGCATAAACTAAACTAATTTTATCTAGGAACTTAAGAACATAAAACTGGGAAAAAACTGAGTAAAAACGCAGCCTATAGCCGCCCCTAGGGTTTAGGGTTCGAGAATTGTAGAATTGGCATCTCAATGTGTGAAAATAGGCAAGTATTTATAGATATTTGAGGCGGTTTCACTAAGTCGGCGATCCGGACGCTCGTTCAGGTAAGTAGACGCTCGTCCAGGTGTTCTGAACTCCAACGCAGACGTTTGTTTGGGTAGCGTCCAAACTCTCTGATCTTCTTTTTGCACCTTGGACGCTCGTTTGCTTCTTACGGACGTTCGTTCAAGAAGTTCATGATGCCTCGCTGATATTGAATTCTTCCTCTAGACGCCCGTTTGGATTTGTCGACGCCCGCCCACTCCTCGGACGGGACTTGGACGCTTGATTTAGCTGGAATAAAACTTGATTAAATCATCTCTATCTCTTTTCCTCGTCCACTCCATTCGATCATTATCTCTTCTTAAATCTTTATAGCTCGAATTCTAACCTTTTTGATCATCATTTGAGCACAATGAACATACCTATAACACATGGAAAACATCGCAAAGCGTAATAAAGTCCAATTAATTATAATTCACGATGAAAACACATAATTTATTCAATATTGCGATTAAGTCCTTAAAAACCTAGTATGCTCAATATTTCCATATAAGGGCCATTTATTATGCAATTAATCCAATTAAGGGGAAAATACCGTAAAATATATCATAATAAAACATAGATTTTCACCTTAATGAGCTTAGCTTTCTAGACCCAGGCGTTTGCCGATTTCACCGAGAAGAATCCAAAGGGTGGTCAAGTTGCTCAGGCTGACTTGAACAAAGGCCCATGTACTGACCCCGTGCCATCAATTCAATACGGTAAAGAGGAGGCCAGTGCAATGAATCTGAGAAGCGGTACTCAAGTTAGTGGTCCTTCCCAACAGGAAACCACTAGCCCCTCCTGCCATTGATAAGGCAGGAGGGGAAGCTGAGCACCTACACTCCCCTCAACTGCATGAGAAAACTCAGGAGGCTGATCCCCTGAGAGGTGAAGAAGTTGGTGATCCTCAAGTGGCTGATCCTCGAGATTTGAAAAAAAAAGCGAAAGTCGGAGGTGATCCACGACTATAAGAAAATCTGAAAAAGCTGCATTCGATGGAAGGATCTCGGAAGACAAAGTCGTAAGTGCATCCTCAAAGAAAGTCTTTTTCGAGAGTGACCTTAAGAAGCTTCCATTTCCACCAAGAAAGAGCAACATTCCCTTGAGTGAGGACAAAAGTACGAGAAGGTGTTGAATCTTTTGAAAATATCAGGTAAATCTTCCACTATCGATGTTTTGGTCGAGATGCCTAAGTATACAAAATTCATCAAGGATGTTGTGTCTTGAAAAAAGAAGTTAGCGAGCATGGAAAGACAAATTGGTGAGGATTGCTCCATGATTAATTATGAAGACTTACCAATTAAAAGAGGTGACTGGTAAGTTCGTGTACTTACAGAGATTAATAGGAGGTCTAGTCTTCCTAATTCTTTGTGTGATCTAGGTGCCTCTATAAGTCTTATGCCAATGTCTCAGTATGCAAGCGGCTCGGTTTACAAATCCTTCTAGAACCCACTACTATGAGTCTACAATTCATTGATAGATCTTCTAAGAAAGCTTCAGGATCCCGAAAGACGTTTTGGTTTGATTGATAGATTTACCTTTCCAAATGATTGGTATGTTTTAGATATGGAGAAAGATGAAAACGCCCCTCGATTCTTGGAAGACCTTTCTTATCTACAGCTAGAGCCCTCATTGATTGCGATGGTGGGCAAGTGACTATCCGAGTTGGTGATCAAGAGGTGAGTTACAATGTCTTAAAATCCATTCAAGTACCCTCTGGCCCTCCAACCGGCTTTTCCATCGATTATATGACGGACGATTTCACCGATTATATGGATAAGCAAGTCATGGCTGTAGAAGCGGAATATGAGCGACTGGTTGATAATCTAAATACTCATGGTGTGGTCAATCTAGATCAATTAGCAGCTGATTTTGAGGAAGAATTGTTGGAAGGAGAAGCTTTGGCAGTGGGACCACAGAGTAAACTCAGTGATGTTGAGTTGAGAAGTGAAGATCTCAAGTCGAGTTTAGAAGACCCCCCTGCAGATCTGGTGTTGAAGCCGTTGCCTAAACATCTTAAGTATGTGTTTTTAAGAGAAGGTGACAAGCTTCCATTGATTATATCTGCCAAGCTTTCTCGTATAGAGGAGATGAAATTGATCAACGTCTTGAAACGTAATGAAAAAGCATTTGGTTGGCAAGTAGGAGATATCCGAGGAATATCTCCGGACATCTGCAAGCATAAGATCAAGACGAATGAGGGTGCAAAATGTGTACGACAGCCCAGAGGAGGCTCAACCTCACATGCAAGAGGTGGTTAAGAAAGAAATCATCAAACTTCGGACATGGGAATTATTTATGCCATCGATAGCGAATGGGTTTCCCGACTCAGGTAGTCCCCAAGAAAGGTGGAATTACGATTGAGAAGAATGAGAAGGAGAGGAAATAGCATTGAGACTTGTCATTTGGTTACTGAGTCTCAGATCGATTATCGAAAGCTCAATGAGGTAACCATGAAAGATCACTTTCCCCTTCCATTCATTGATCAGATGCTTGAGCGTTTGGCGGGACACGCATTCTACTGCTTCCTGGATGGCTATTCAGGATACTTCCAGATACCCATTGATCCAGCTGACCAAGAAAAGACCACTTTTACCTGCCCTTATGGTACATTCGGTTACAGGCGAATGCCATTTGGTCTCTGCAATGCCCCAGCTACATTTCAGCGATGTATGCTAGCTATCTTTGACGGGCTTGTAGAGAAGTGTATGGAGATTTTTATGGACGATTTTTCGGTTTTTGGTCAGTCTTTTGATGATTGCCTTGACAATCTTGATCAAGTGTTATCCATATGTGTGGAAAAGAACTTAGTACTCAATTGGGAAAAATGCCATTTCATGGTAGATGAGGGAATAGTTCTTGGCCACAAAATATCCGCCAAAGGTATAGAAGTTGACAGGGCCAAAGTAGAAGCTATCGAAAAGATGAGTTATCCCAAGAATGTGCGAGAAGTGAGAGGCTTTCTTGGACATGTCGGATTCTACAGAAGGTTCATTCAAGACTTCTCCAAGATAGCCAAGCCCCTGTCTACTTCACTAAAGGAAGACGTTGAGTTCAATTTTGATGAGAGTTGCAAGCAAGCGTTTGAGGAGCTCAAAAATCGTTTAATATCTGCTCCAATTCTTATATCGCCCGACTGGAACCTACCTTTTGAGCTTATGTGCGACGCATCAAACTATCTTTGTTGGTCTTTGTTCTAGGACAAAAGATCAAGGGAAGTTCCGCCCATCTACTACGCCGATCACACATTGAACCCTCTCAAGTTAACTATACTACTACTACGAAAAGGAACTATTGGCGTAGTTTTTGCTATGGACAAGTTCCGTGAGTTACTTGTTAGGAGCTCAAGAGATTGTGTGGGTGATCACGCTGCTTTTGCGCGGTATCTCGATGACTAAGAAAGAAGCCAAACCGCGCTTACTACGTTGGATATTGACCTACAAGAGTTTGACGTTCAAATAAAGGACAAAAAAGCGCGTGAAAACGTAGTGGTGATCACGCTTCAAGGATGCTTAATGAGGAAAAGGATGAACCGGAAGATATAGACCTTTACTTTCCTCTAAGGAACATCATGTTGATAGACGCATGTCCTCCTGATGTTCCATGGTATTCTTCCATTGTAAACTACCTTCATGCTCGTTATCTCGATCCGTAATTGTCTTATCGGAGAAGAAAAGTTCTTTCTCGATTTGAAATCTTTCGTTTGGGATGAACCTTATCTTTTCAAGATCTGTAAAGATGGTTTGCTTAGGAGATGTGTTCCTGAATCTGAGCAGCGGGATATTATTGAGCAATGCCATAGCGGACCCACTGGAGGTCACTTTGGTCCATGGAAAACCGTCGCTAAGATCTTCCAATCCGGTTTCTATTGGCCTACGATCTTTAAGGATACAGAAGCTTTCTGTAAAGCTTGCGATAGATGCCAAAGAACCGGTACTCTGACAAGGCGTTTTGACATGCCTTTGAAACCCATCCTAGAGTGCGAGGTCTTTGACGTATGGGGTATCGATTTTATAGGACCATTCCCATCATCTTGCGGTAACAAATACATCTTAGTCTGCGTAGACTACGTGTCTAAATGGGTGGAGGCTCAAGCCACTCCTCACAACGATCATAAGACAGTCATGAAATTTCTAAAGAAAAATATCCTCGTGAGGTTTGGATGTCCACGTGCCTTGATCAGTGATGAAGGGACGCATTTCTGCAACCGACCCCTAGAGAAAGTTCTTGAAAAGTATGGTGTCCGTTATAAGACAGGCACACCATATCATCCGATGACTAGTGGTCAGGTTGAGAGGAGCAACCAAAGCATCAAGAAAATCCTGGAGAAGACATTAAGATGTGATCATAGAAAAGACTGGAGTTTGAAATTGGATGATGTACTTTGGGCATACAGAACTGCCTATAAAACCCCTATGGGTACATCTCCATATCAAATGGTCTATGGAAAGCCATGTCATCTGCCTGTCGAGTTAGAGCATAGAGCTTATTGGGCTACAAAGTTCTGAACTTTGATTCCCAATCTTGTGGAAAACATCGACTGCAGCAGCTACATGAGTTAGACGAATTCAGACTCCAGGCCTATGAAAGTGCCAGGATTAGTAAAGATAAGATGAAGCTACTCCACGATGCTAAGATTAAGAAGAGAGAATTTCAAGTCGGCGAACAAGTTCTTCTATACAATTCTAGGCTACATTTGTTTCCTGGAAAGTTGAGGACACGTTGGTCCGGCCCCTTCGAGATTCTCCAAATCATTCCTGGAGGCGTTCTAGAGCTTCAGGTTTATAGTGGTAAACCGTTTCGAGTGAACGGTCAGAGGTGCAAGCACTACATTGGTGAACCTAAAGAAAAACCTTTGACTGTTCGTTGCCTCGATATCCTCGGGTGTGGTGCTACGCAAGTCGATGAATTTGACGTGTTTTCACCCGACCTATTTTCGAGAGGATGACGGTAATGATCAATCGAAGAAGTTCTAGTGGTAGTTGGGATATGGAAGAGTATTGGAAGGAGCGTCAACTGAAAAGTCATCAGAAGAATCGGCAGAGGAAGAAGTCAACCATGGGGAAGTTTAAGCGTGTTTGGAAAGCTATTAAAGATTTCACCCCATGTGTGAGATGATGTTTCTGCAGCCACACTACTGATCAGAGCTTACACGAGGTAGTGGCTGGCAGAAAAGTCAAATGGCCTGATCCAGGCTGAGCTTTAAACGGTGTCGAGCTAACGACATTAACCAAAAGCGCCACTAGGGGCAACCTAGATATCGTTCTTTTAGTTATTCCTGTTTTTATGCTTTGGTAGTTTTAGTAGTTAAGTTTAGTTTATTAAGTTTTAGCCTTACTAAGTTTTGCTGTTGTTTACATCTGTCAGTTAGTGTGCTTTCTAGATATGGATTTCGGTGTTCAGCCAGAGGAGTTACCTTTCCTTAGGAAGATCCCACTAATCACTGTAGATGACGGACCGGGAGGAACCATCGTTTTGCACGTAGACTTTGACATTAGTACCCGAGTCAAGACTGTCACCTATGTTCTTATCGTTCCCCGCTGTTCGGGAGGTGGAGACTTTACTACTGAGGAGTTACAGGCAACTCTAGGACGTCCATACACGATCCTCAATGATCCGATGCTGACAGATTTAGCGCTAGTCTTCGCAAAGTGAACATTTTCGAGGTGTTGATGTAGCTGGTGAGGATTGGGGTTTGCAGGATGAATATGACTTCCCTCCGGCGATTGACATGCTTTGCCGTCTTATTCGAGTGATAGATTGGTCGGCCGTTTACGATGACTAGCGTTCTTAAGTTGTTTCGTCGAGCAAACGACGTAAAACAAAAGCGCTTGGTGGGAGGCAATCCACTGTTTTCTGTTTGTTTTTATTTATTTTCTAGTAATTTTATGTACTTCGTTTGATTTTTATTTGTATTTTTGAAGTTTTAATTAAGTTTAATAAGAAAGTGCAATTTTAAATTTGATTTGTATGGAAATTTTATAATTTTTGCATTTTTCCTGCTTGGACGCCCGTCCAGAACTCTGGACGCCCGTCCGCCATGACCAATTTTTGGACGAACGTCCACTAAGCCTGGACGCCCGTCTGATTTATTCCCTCCAATCATGTATGTGATTTAAACTCTTGGACGAGCGTCTAATAAACTGGACGCCCGTCCAGTTCATCTAGTTTCCCAGTGGACGCCCGTCCGCTGAGTTGGACGAGCGTCCAACCTCTGTCTATATATACCCCCTCCTTCGATGAACCTTCATTTTTCTGAATTTCAAACGTGAAAAACGGTTCTTCTCCCTCCTTTTGCCCTAAAATCTTCAATTCTAAACCATTTTGAGCGATTCCAAGTGCTATAGACCACTCTTGATACCCTCTCTTCGATTTTCATAACCAAAATCCCCAACACGCTATATTTTTGGAGAATCAGGAGCCTTTTTAGTCTGACTTTTTGATAGAAAAATCCGATTTTTGGAGCCCATTTGGTGTTGTTTGGACTGATTTTCACCTCGATCAACATCTACTCACCCTACTTGGTAAGTTAGTAACACCTTTTCTAGATTTTATTCACGTTTTTGCGAGTTCGATCTTTGGGTCGGCTCGTTCCTTTGAATATCATCATAATTCGTTTTTTTTCTGGTTTTATGTTTCTTTCTGCTCTGTTTTGGTGATGTGGTGTTGTGATGGATGGTGAATGGGTTGTTTGGTGTTGATTATGGTTGTGGTTGTGGTTTGGTTGCCTTGAAATCCCGCTTTGGATGTTAAACGGGTAAATTGTGGTGAATTGGGATTGTTTTTGTGTAGTCTAGGCTTGAAAATGGTTCATAAGAAAGCAGTCGTGAAGAGGCATGGTAAGGAAGTGGCCCGGGAGGCGGGAAAGAAACGCAAGGAGTTTGATCCCACCTTAGTTGATCCTAACCGGGGTGTGAGTATCCGAGAACAACCCCCTAGAGCCACCCAAACTAGGCCTACTTTAAGGGATGAACCAACCTCGGAATCTGAAACGGGTGATGATATTCCCTTGGTGAGGATGCCTAGAACTCAAAAAGGAGGAGCATCATCTAGGGTTGAGGAGGTTGTAGAAGCCACTCGGGAAGAAGAACCGGTTGAAACTAGGGCTGCTCCACCTAGGAAGAAAGCTAAAACCGTACCCCCTATGCCTATGCCTCGTAGATTCGTGAACCCTAAGGCCCACGACGCGTATACCAAGCACTATTTCTCGAGAACTATGTTGATAGAAAGGGCTATATTGGAAGCTAAGGTAGATCCAGGGTTCTTTAAGTTGCTTAAGGATAGGAAATGGGATGCCTTGATGACGATCCCGACTACCCCGGTCAATGGTTCCTTGGTTAGGGAATTTTACGCCAATTGTTCAGAAACCGACTTAGAGACGAAGGTAGTCGTGGTTCGAGGGGTACAAGTTCCGTTTACACCAGATGTGATCAATAAGAAGTATGGGTTGGTAGCTTTTGAGGGTCGAGACTACAAGGAGGAGATTTTGCATAGACAGAGTTTGGGACAGGATCCTTTGGAGGAGTTGAGATTGAGAGTCTACCCGGATGTCGCCTGGACATTGAGACCGGGAGGAGACCGGAAGGAGTTGGTTACCACGACCTGGACGGAGGACTGGAAGGTCCAGTGTCGATTTATTCAGAGTCGGTTGTTGCCTAAGAACAACTTGACACATTTTCATATTGGTGACCTAGGCATGTTGTATGCGTTGACGTTTGGCTTGAATGTGGATGTGGGACAAGCTTTATATGACGAGATCTCTATCAACCAGAAGGTTTACACGCGGAGCTTGATCGTCCCTCACCTGATCCACACTTTGTGTCTCGATGCCGGTGTGCCTGAGTTTGGGGCCGATCATAAGCCGAAGAACCCTAGGCCTTTACAGCGAGAAAAGAGTAAGTCTTCGGGACAGTCTGAGACGGAGGCACCCCAGGAGCCTGGTTCTTCATCAGCACCGCCTCGTGCACCCTCCCTTCCTACTTTATCTCCCGCAGTTAGGATGCGGTTGAGCATGGCCAATAGTTTCCGGGAATGGCTGGGTGATATTCGGGATACGCAGAACAACATTTTGTCCATTCTTCAATGTATCTGTGAGGGCCGGCAGCCGAGGGACGACAGAACCTTCAATCCGAGCTCCGTTGATTATCTCTTTCTTCGATGAGATTGAGCAGTCATTACGGATGTTCTCGCGACGACTCGAGTCATCTTCGGATGAGGAGCGACTTTGACTCGGGCAGATAGGACTACGGCACCACCTTTTGGACCCTCCTCTGATCCTCCAGCTGATGATTCTGCGGCGCCGAGCCAACCTTGATCTTATTTTGTCTATTTTTACGTTGGTTGTTTTGTATTGACATTTTTACTTATATCATTCGTTGTAATTTTGCTGTTGCTACTGTCACTTTTTCCGATGGATCATGTAAGCCATAAGGCACCCGTACTTTCATTTCTATTTTGTTTATACCTTTGGATGTATTGAATGCTTTATCTTTTGATTTATCTTCATTTTTGCTATCTCTTTTCAGTTTGGTATAATTCCCCATTTTCCCCGAGATGTTTCCGTGTTTGTCAACTCGTGCAGGTATATTTTTCGCGATTTTGTCGAGCTACATTGTCTGGTTACGAGTTCTAAGTGTAACTATATAGGCTCCGGCCTGACCGACATTCGAGTAACGCTTGAAATCAGCTAAGTCTTTTTTTTTCTTTTTTTTTCCTTCTGCACAACATGAGGACATGTTGATCTTTAAGTGTGGGGGAGGGGAATATTCGATATGTATCTACACATTTGCTTAATTCGACATGTTTCTATGCAACATGAGCTAAAATGAGCTAGTTTTTTTCAAAATTTTACGACATTTTTGTTTTTGTTTTGTCCCGAGTAGGCAATTCAAGTTAAAGTTCATTATTTTCATAGTCATTTAAGCTATATATCATATGTTTGATAAGTTAGTTGTTTCACCCGTTATCTATTTTACACGAGCCATAGTGAATGATGAGCTAATTTATAAAGCTATACCCCTTTTGGATTAGTGATTTTTGTTATCTTATAAGTCATGTGCTTAGTGCTACGTATGTATCTTGAGATTTATGATAGTTTGTATTTAGATCCAGAGTATGATATACTGTGAATATCTAAGGTTTGAATGTGATAAGTAACACGTAACTTATTGTCAAATGAAAAAGTTGAAAAGTAAATGAATTAATTGTGTGTGTCGGAAGCTGGTCGATGATTTGAGTGCGATAGGGTATACCACGTATGTCCTATACCACTATGATGACTAAAAGCTCACGACAGTCAGGAAAAGCTGCCTTATGATTGGAGTGAGGTAGGGTATATCTCGAATATCCTATTCTGCTATGACAGGGCAAGAGCTCATTCTGATGTGTGTTTAAATGTGAAAATAGTTAAATCAACTAAATGAATTGTTATGAAATGAATGAGAGACTGAGTTATCGTCTATCTTATCCCCAGTAGAAACTGATAGATATGCTGTAGGGATTATCCTCTGAGTATTTCAGAAAGGCCCTAGATATATTCGATCATTCTTTTCGGGATATTTCACGTTTGTAGGGTACATCTTATAAGTGTCACTTATTGCTAGTCTACGAGGGGGTATTAGCTAGTTTTGCTTTGAGTTTCTCAAGTTTGGGTTTAGTGGAAGTTTTCTATGGCTTTGCACACACACTGGTGAACTTCTGATTTATTGGATATGTGTTATATATGTTTAGATGTCTATCTTTTCTCGAGCCTTTACTTTGTTTTGTTTTGCTCGGGACGAGCAAAAGCTTAAGTGTGGGGGAGTTGTTAAGGGTGAATTTATACGATTTATAACACTATATTCTATGATAATTTCCCTCGTATTTGTGTTAATTTGCATAAGAAACGAGTATCTTATGGAAATATTGAGTAAATGATATTTAAAAAGAGTTAATCGCAAAATATGTTTATTTATGTGCTTTAATTATGTTTTTACGACTATTTGGACATTATTACACTTTGCGATGTTTTAATGTGTTATAGGTGCGTGCTTGATGCTCGAATGATGATCAAAAGGAGATAAGAGTCGAAATATTTGATGATGAAAGAGTAATGAAGGAATTGATAGAGGTAGAAGAGATAAAGATCAATAAGTCAAAATTCAATCATATTGGACTGGCGTCCAGGTCCCGTCCAGAGTGGACGGGCGTTTGATAAAGCAGACGGGCATCCTGAGAAGCGATTTTGATACAGAGAGTTTGGACGCCGTCTGAACGGGCGTCTGAAGCAGTCTAGGGTTATCTGGACGGGCGTTCACGAGAGCGGACGAGCGTCCGTCGGCCGACTTAGTGAAACCGACTTCAAAATCTATAAATAAGCGGCTGTTTCTCAACCCTAAACATACCATACACTCATTATTCAAAACCCTAAACATAGGGGCGGCTTTAGGCTGCGTTTTTCTTCCTTTTATTCCAGTTTTTATGCACTTTAGATTTAGATTAAATTAGTTATCTTTTTATGCACAGTTTCTGCAAATTTGAGTTGCTGAGGATGTTCAGAAGCTAAAAGCTTCATCAAACGAGTATTGTGAAGCCATCCAACGATTGTTGATTTCGTTTTCATCGATTATACAGTGAGTTTTTATTAAAGGTTGTTTCTTATTCATGTTTATTATGTTTTAATTGCTTTTACATCGGAAGATATGCATGTGTTGATTGTTTATTGTTGATGGAAATCTTAATAAACCTTAGCTCACCATGAATAAGAATAGTAATTTGAATCTATCATAACGGAAGTTAATAGGTTTAATTGCTAGATCATAATCATAAAGTTTATACCTTTGGTTAGAAAACGCGTTAATCTTGCATTGGAAGATAATAGATTAATAGATGAACTTTCTAAGGAATTAGGGTTCATGTTTAGATAAGGTGAATCACAACCTAGATAAAAACCACAATATAATCGAGATAGGAAATCAATGCTTGTTGGATAGGTGGATCAATCCTCGTTTGCTCGTTATACACTTGATTTAAATCCTTAAAACTTGAATTTGTTTAGTTAGTTTACTTTTATTTGCATCTTAGATTAGTTTAGTTAAAGGTTCGCAACCCGTATTCTTCCTAGCTTTGGACTATATCCTCTGTCTAGTTTTATTTTCTGTTCTATTTGGTTTTTATTCGCTGTTTAGATTAGTTTCGTGACATAGTTTAGGTTAGACAAAAACTAGAAATCACAATCGTTTAGTTCCCCGTAAGATCGACCCGGCATTAACCACTATTACTACGATCCTTATACTTGAGGTTAACCGGATTATTACTTGTTTGTTTTTGTGTTAATAAAATCCGTGACATTGCATATCATGTTATCTTCTATGAACATCGAGTTGTCTACCCAACGTCTTCAACACTATCATATAGCCATGATACGAAGTTATAACAAGCATAGTGTGAATATTACTGGGCTCAGCTGGCAGCATAAAGATAATTACAAGGTTTACACCCCGTACCCTTCATCTGTCACTATCGCCTTACGGTAATCATATTACTATCCACGTCAGCCTTTCAGGGACATTCCCTCTAGGTAAGACAGACTAGGTTCATAACCTGGTTGTCACTGATGTAATCTAATTTAGATATTATGGCTCCTGGCCATATCTCTCAATCTTGCCTTTCAAACATTCCTTCATAAGTCGTGAGATATTCATTCTTCAAGATGAACATACCAGCAGCCTTTTCAGGCCTGAGGTTATCTACTGACTTATAGAACTTTTGTGTGCATTGAGCAGTGTTCTACACCTCATCACTATGTGGCATCTTCTCACGTTCCTATGGTTGAATATCTCCTTGTGGTTCTCAAACTACTTTTGAGATCTAATTTACTCCCACTGTTTTTTTTTTTTGAAGAAACACTTCCTCTAGAAGACAGCATGTTTGGAGACAAACACATTTGCTCCGCGGACAAGTAAATGATATCTAGCGTACTTGCTAAGACATTCCACAAAGTTGCATATGTCGTACTAGGCTCCAAGCCTTTCTGACTTTGCCTATGACAACTTCAAATCATCGGTTAAGATAGATTCGACATTATCCCCTTCCATATCTAATATGGAATTTATTCAACCTTTATTCTTTGGAACTTGGTTAAGTATAAGGGCACAATCCCGAAACGGGTAAGGGATACTTTACAGGGCTTGCGTCACACATTTATCATATAAAGTGTTGTTTCCATTTTAGGAACACAATCTAATTGTGTATCCCAAAAATGGCATCCTTCAAGGGAGAATCTTATTCCTTTCAGACGACGTCTGAAACATCCTTCAGGTATTAATTACTTCAATCCAATTGGAAATTAATTCCTAAGTAGCTCATCAATCTCATATTCGTACTAGGTTGAACTTTTCAGGCTTTCCGTATTGTTGCACATCAATAAGTACATTCAACTATTTCTAAAAAGAGTCATGGAGATTAATTAACAATTATTTGTGGCATTAATTGTCATAGGCCAACAAACATCGGTATGTTTAGGCTTTAGACAATATTTCTAGAATTTATAACCTTTTCTTAAAAAGGTATTTTAATTTATTCCTCTTTGGATAAGATACGTATAACCCACATGATTCATAATCATATGGTTCAGCATCATCAAAACAACGTTTGATTACACGCTTCCCTTCCATAGAGACTGTGCATAGAACAACCACAAATCAAGGATAACAGCCATACAAATATTTAGTTGAGATTTTTCATCTATATCAACTATATAGTGACATCATCTAGTATGTTAAATTCAATGACCTTTCAACTTTGTCGGAATAACATTTATTCCTTACAATTGAATATATCTGCTAAATCCTAACATCTAACTGAAAATATGTTCTTCATAAGAACTGAAACATGATAACATTTATTTAGTTCCTTTGTCAGTTTACTAGACTCAGAATACAAAACCGAATATGTCGCAATGATTGCTTCACTTTCCCGTATCTTTGTGTATTCCGTATTTAATCCTTCTAATTTAATCATACCCGTAAGATATCATATATCTAAGAGTTGACTTGAACTTAGATGGATTTATCTCAACACACTTGCCTAGAATAAAGACTTTGATAAGATATCTTATTTTAAGCATATGCCCTAACTTCCCTTTTAATCCTTTAAGCACTTGTAAATATTTCTTAGTGTAGTCTTCATCAGATTTAAGAAAGATCACAAGAGCTAGTCTTTAATTTCCATTCATAAAGAAAACTAAAGTTTATTAAACAGTTTATTTAACCTTTTGAATCATATTCAAAATATGAACCATTTAATTAACCTTCAAGCATTGGTTAAAGAATTAAGTCGATACTTAAAACTTACAATTTTGAAAACAACCTTTCCAAAATTTGATGTGGTCATTCACATTCAACATTTAAATTAATTGTCATCGTATGATAGAATAATCATATTGGATCGTATCCAATTTATGATTAATTCGTTGAAACTTATTTCAAGTGATTTAATCATATCATGAGCTTCCGTTTTCATTAATTTAAAGACTTGGAGCACTCCATCAAATATGTAGTCTCCTTGTCTCTAACTACTATAACGGGGTTGCTCATGTCATTGCTTATTTTAAAACGGATTAAAATTACTTAACCATATTTGAGAACGTTTCTCAAAAGGTAACAGTCATAATTTGGTTTTACTAATCGAGAATAAAAACATAAATATTAAGTTTGCTAAAACTACAACAAAAAAGATAAAATAGTGTTGTTGTTTATACACGTAAAATCAAAATGGTCTTTTGGTTTATGATTTTACTCCCACTAGTCAACTACTCCCAATTGACTTTCAAGAATCTTTCAAAAATTCTTTAGTGGACAAGATCTCATTAAACTACCGCGACCCCCTACTTTGGCTGATGGGCCGAAAATAGTCTAATAGGTAGACAACTCTTTGTCAATTGTATCTTATACGACTCTTGTTGTTTGACTACTCAACTATTTGACAATTTTCATCTTATGAAATAGTCAAACCCTTGCCTCTAAAATCCAAACGACCCCGCTTTGGCTGGTGGCCGAGAGAATTCTTAGTCAAGTCATAACCCCTATTCGTGAGATCTCATACGAACATATCTCGATAATGACGATATACCCGAGGTTGGTCAACCCCCTTCTTTGGCTGATGAGTTGGATCCGAACAAGGGCTCTTCACCGTCGTTATAATATGGGGAGGCAATTTCGACTTGATCCTTTTGAGGTGGAAGTAATTATGTAAATTAATTCCTTTAATTAATTTTAATTAAGGTCTCATTATGTATATCTATCTCTATAGACATACATCCTACACATTCATCTAGATCGTGCCAAGTTATGCATCTATCGTGTCATATAAAATAAATACAAGCACAAAAAAAATGTCTAAAGTAACCGGTATGATCATGGACTTTTATTAGGTGCGGTTTCGAATACAAACTTACAAAACCGCGGGTCACAATCTAAAGGTAGCTGCAACCGTCAATAGGATCTTTAATGCTTCATTCTCTAATGGTATCTTTATTTTCTTCTTTCTTTGGTCTTCATCTTCCGCTCCATTCTTGTTACATTTAATTCTATCTAATAAAATAAATACGCCCGCGGCACACGGGGGGGAGTTCACGGGAATGGGATAAATGCATAAATAAACCAGGTCACGTTCTTCATAACAGCCTAGGACAATTTTTAAACCAACAGAAAAATTAAATCATTCACAATTATCCTATCGGTCGAGTCCATGATTAATCGGGGTCCATATAATCATATTATACCTACTGTATCTAATCCATACAATAACATCTTATGAAAAAGATAAAATTAAAAATTAACAACTTGCGTCTTAATTAATCAATTAATGTTTAATCTATTAAATAATTTTATCCAATCAATTAACTAATTAATATTTAATTAATTAAAAGATTTTAATCAAAATAAAATTAACAGTTAATTTTAAACGATTTTAATTTTAAATTAATAACTAGTCTAAAATAAATCAAAATTAAAATTAAGTCACTTTTGTTTCTTTCCCTTTTGATTCCTAATCAAAAGAGATGTCTTTGGTTTCCTAAACCAAAAGGCATTTACCTTGGCCCTTTCCAAAATCAAAATTTTGAAAAGGGCCTAGGCCTAGGCTTTTTCCAAAATCAAATATTTTGAAAATGGCCTAGGCCTATTCCAAACAATATTTGGATTGGCTTACATTATTTAAAGGCAAATCATATTCACCAAATAATGCCAAATGGCTTCCCAATAGTCCAAACTATTTGAACCAATAGTTAGCCACATGACATCAATTAAACAAAGAGATATCAATCACAACTATGAACCATATTGAATCACAAAATACACAAAACAAAATTTTGGAGATCCACCAAAACGATGCATCAGCCGATGCCGACCGCCCTGAGGGGAGCCGCCGCCGGCGGCGCAATTTCAGGTGGGGTTCCGCCGCCGATCGACCGAGCACCCCAAAAGCCGATCTCCTTTTTTTTTCATTTCGTGTATCGTTTTGCCAATCTAAAATCTTTCATCTTTTAATTACGTGATTTAAACGATAAAATTAACTACGCAAATTAACATGCTTATTGCTTAAGCTCGCAGTTCGCTCTGATACCACTGTTAGGAAATCAACGCGGGGACGCAGTGGAATTCAAAATTTTATTTAGGATCGATTGCGTTCAAACAACAAGCAAAAAAGAAGTAGACGGTGAATACCTTGCTTGATCTAAAAGATCAACGTTTTGACCGTCTAAGGAGAGTAGCGATGCACGGAGCCGCCCAAGCGTTCGGCCTCAACCGGTGATCCACACGAACAGCCCGCCGCAATCCCATCATTGATTGCTACTAGAAAAATCCGGTTGCTAGACCGGCCTTTTCTCTCTCTCTAAGAAGCTCTCTATTTTTCACAAGAACTATTAGCTCTTAGAATTGTGATATACAAAATAGCTAGCCAACCCCTCCTTTAAATAGAGTGAATGGCGCCACAGATGAATGATTCGAGAAGCTTCCTAGTAGATTGGGGAGAAATAAAATATTTTCCTAAGAAATTAAGGAAAATCCTTTTAATTGATTTATCTCATTTAATTTAATATCGTATATAAAATATTTCCAATATATTGTCAATATCTTATATTGACTATATTTATCTTGTTACCATAAATCTATTTATTTTCAAAATCAATTAATAACCAATATTAATATTATGGTAACCTTATTAATTAAATTGCACAATCCAAATGTATCATATACACTTGTAAATAACCAAAGATTTGGCATCCGGATTATTCAATAATTAATATAATGCTATGATTAATTAATTTGCAAAATACATGTATATCATATATATACATATTTCGAAATATATGCATCAATATACATATTTAATTAATCATCATAATTAATATCTTGTATTTAATTTATTCATAATAAATAAATACCACCATATTAATTTACCACTATAACATTTATAGTATGAGACAAATTCTTTCATTATTTGGTTATCAACTATAACCACATTTTAATCCAACTTGATGTTCATATATGTGTGACCCGATAGGATTCCGAATATGTTGGCCGTAGGCACAATGTGCAAATTATGAAAATGCCTTTCATACCTAACGATCACGGGATAGCATCTAGCAACACACCGTGACCCCCAATCATCGGAAGAGTCAAATGCAATGACTGCTACCTTTCATGTGAAACAGTTACAGTGTAAATATAATCCTATTGCTGTAATAATATCCATATGGACTTTCATCAAGTGTCAAACATCAACGACCGTATCTTATAATCTGGATATCAAGCTCTCTCGAAGTAACTCATGTACTTCCACTTTGCAAAGATTCACGAGAGTAAGACATTCCTTATAAGAAGGCCCTTTCGGATATTCAAAACTACTGCTAGGGTACGCGATTCCCAGACGACCAAACATGTATACTCCGCATTCTTCAGTATCACACCCAATCACTACCGCATGATCGCCCCATGGCTAGGGGAAACCTCAATAGTGTCAAAGCATGACAATCCACACCGTGATGCCATGTAGACTCCGGTACTAAGGATAATTACACAACCGCCACATAGTGTGACACTTAACAGTGTAAGTGGGTCAGTCTAACATACGTATTCTCTAATACACGTCCACGTACAGTCCAAGTGTCTCTACACTTCGATAGACGAGACCTATCCCTGCCCTAAAAGACATAAGACATCTAATACGTGCTAGTATATTTGTACAATCAATGCTCTGTTTAATAGTACATAAGCCTAGAGACATTTAAGTATCAAACTTATTAAAGTGATTAGAGATCTCATCAACCATAATCGCCTCTCATGGTTTCTCTCTCACAGTTGAATACTAAGGACGTTATCATATAACAATTCATAATTGGTCCTGTAAAAGAACGAATATTACACAACAGAAAAACCATTTAATATATGTATAAACATAAAGAAATAGTAGAAATGATCCGACCCGGTCGGATCCTGTCCAACCCGGGTTTAGGACACTATTTCAACATGTAGTCTGTCTGAATTTTAGTGCATGATAAAATGCCTCTTTCCTGTCCGTGGAGTAGTTCAATGCCGGAAACCATGTTAAATCTTGTGATATCCTTGTTTATTTTACTTCTGTGATTGTTTATGTTTGAAGAGAGTTTGAGAAAGCAATAGTACTTGAGTAAACTCAACTTGTTTATTCAAGATAAAAGAATGAGTATTAATAGATACAGGCTTGAAGGTGAGAGGTCCTAGTAGAGTATTAAGTACTATGGGCGGCTAGATACTCATATGGGCGGCTATTACATAATAGGACAAAATAGAGTTACTTTATGACATATTAATTGTTTATACAATACAATTAATATGTCATGTTACAAATAATGTATACAAGTAAAGTGTTACATGAAATAATAAGGTAATATTTCCACACCCCTCAAATGGGTTGTATATGTTTATACTGACCAAGTTTGCTACTCAATCTATTTGAACATAAGTGGTGGAATGGCCTTTGTGAGAATATCGGCGATTCAGTCTCTTTGATGGAACATATTGAGGTTGAATTATCTGGGCAACAATCTTCTCTTTAAGGAAATGTCTCTCAATGTCCACATGTTTTGTCTTATCATGATGAACAGGGTCCTCTGCCATGCATAATGCAGAATTATTGTCACAGCAGAGTATGATAGGTTGCTGAAGGGGTTGTTGAAGTTCAGTAAGGACTTTTTTCAGCCAAAGTGCTTCACAAATGCCCAAAACAAGTGCCCTGAGTTTAGCTTCAGCACTGCTTCTAGAGACAGTAGGTTGTTTCTTGCTTCTCCAAGTGACAAGGTTACCCCATACATATGAACAATAGCCTATGGTAGATCTTCTGTCAATGTGGCAACCAGCCCAGTCAGCATCAATATAGACCTTAACTGATCTCTCAGTAGACTTAGTGAAATGTAAGCCTTGGCCAGGAGTTGACTTTAAGTACCTCAGTATTCTGTAGACAGCATCCCAATGTTGCTCAGTAGGGCAATGCATGAACTGATTGACAAGGCTGACTCCATAAGCAATATCAGGTCTTGTATGGGCGAGGTAAATGAGTTTCCCTACAAGCCTCTGATATTGTTCTTTTCTTACAGCAATATTACCATGCACTAGTGGATTACTGGGGTCTACTGGAGAGATAGCTAGTTTGCACCCAAGCATGCCAGTTTCCTTCAGCAGGTCCAGCACATACTTCCTCTGTGAGACTGAGATACCCTGGCTATTTCTTGCTATTTCCATGCCAAGAAAGTACTTGAGGTAGCCCAAATCTTTAACTTGAAACACTTTTGCCAGTACGGTCTTCAATTTTTGGATCTCAGTAGGTTCATCACCAGTAAGGATGATATCATCCACATAGACAATAAGGATTGATCTTCTCTTATTGATTATTTTGATAAACATGGTGTGATCTGAGTTGCACTGATGATATCCAGCAGCTTTAACCACAGTAGTAAGTTTGCCAAACCATGCTCTTGGGGACTGCTTCAGGCCATATAGATATTTCCTCAGTTTGCAAACTTTCCCTTTAGTGTGAGTGTTGGTGAAACTAGGAGGTACAGTCATATAGAATTCCTCAGTGAGGTCACCATTTATGAAGGCATTCTTGATGTCCAATTGGTGGAGTGGCCAGTCAATTTGGACAGCAAGGGACATTAGCACCCTAACTGTGTTTAGTTTTGCCACAGGTGCAAATGTCTCTTTATAGTCAAGTCCATATGGTCAAGTCATTTGCTCATAAGTGTGGTTAAGTCATTTGTGCAATTTAATTAATAAGATTATCATGTATTAATATTAGTTATTAATTACTATAGATTTGCACACATGTGTAAATTGATTTATGGTAATAAGATAAATATAGTCAATATAAGATTTTTTTTTTTTTTTTTTTTTTTGTAAAACTCAGAATTATATTAAACCAAAAAACTGAAGTTTTACATGGCCAACCCCTGGCCTCACCACCAAAGAAATTACGTCATCAATACATGTTTATCATCTCCTTAAAACCTTAGTCCGGAAAACCCGTGGGGGAAAAGCCGGGTGCTAAGGAAAGAGTATGATCTCCCATATATTGGAAAAGTAAAACTAATGAAGAGATATACAAAATATCTAAACATACTAAGACATCAAAAACAGACTGATGCTGTAGAAAACTGGTTCATATGCAGCTTGTCTCCATTGTCATAATCCAACAGCATCTGCAACTTCTAGGCAGGAGCAACCAAGCAATAATCCATATCCTAATTGAACACCTCAGGATCCACATCAAGTACCTACAAGAAGGTTCAAAGATCTGCAGCATCCAAGCCTCAGGGTAATATAACCAATAATTAGAAATGGGAAGAGACAACCTGTTTGCACCCCTCATAATACTGAAGGGTGCTTCCAAGTTGATGATGCCGTGCCAAAAAGGCTCCACACAATCCCCAAACACCCGCATGAACATAGGCTTCATAGTGCAAAGACAAATTAAAAGTTAAGACCCAACTTAAGCAAACAAAGAAGATGTAAAGAGGCCACTGTTTGCACCCTTCATAAAGATGAAGGGTGCTTCCAGTAAGGTCCAGCTGTGTGTAATCATCTTTTGTTAACTCTGATAATAGGGATTTGAAGAATGTCCCTGTAAATAAGTAATCCCAGGTCAGCATTAAGCTGGCTACCATCCAAGATCTCGAGTGCAGGTAGAAGTGGCCATTTTAGCAAGATAGTCGGCAGGAGCATTGGCTTCTCGTAAATATGGTGAAGTTGAAAGTTGTGGCTTGAAAGTAAGAACCGGATATCTTTGACCTCTGTTGGTATTTCCAAGGAATTTGATATTTGCCCTTGATCATTTGCTCCAGAGCTTTAGAATCAGTCTCAATGGTGACCTCCTGTAATTGAAGTTGAATACACAGTTTGATACCAGAAAGCATTGCCTGAATTTCTGCTTGCATATTGGTAACAACCCCATAAGCCTCATAGCCAGCTTTAATGACCTGGCCAAGATGATTTCTAAGAATGAAGCCACCCCAAAGAACCCAGGGTTTCCAAGAGAAGAACCATCAGTGTTGATTTTATAGCCATGCATCAGAGGAAACTGCCACTGCACAGGTATGTAAATAGCTGGAGGCTTTTGAGCAAACTATTTGAGAATACCAGCTTGAATCAGAGTGTTATCCTGCGCATTCTTCCTAGTCACTTTCATATTGCTACAAATCAGATAAAGGTTCTCCAAGATAGCATCAATAGTTGTAGCATTCTCAATCTGGATGTCTTCAAAAAACATCTTGTTTCTAGATTTCCAGATCTCCCAGCATATCAAAGTAGGTATTAGGGGAAAAACCTTACCTAAAGCACCTTGTAATTGAGAATTGAACCATTTGTCAAGACCCTGATGCAAATTAGAAGAATTGTGCCCCCAGTGTAAGATATTCTGAAAATGACCCCAGATCTGCTGAGCTCTATCACAATCCCAAAAAACATGTTCAGTTGTCTCTTCCTCATGGCAAAACATACATTTAAAAGGACCATTAATCCCAAAACTTTTAAGCTGTGCAGAAAAAGGAAGAAGGCCATTTTGCAGTCTTCACATAAAGAAAGAAATCTTCTTGGGTATATGATTATTCCAAATGGCAGAACACGCATGGGAAGTCTGGTTCCTGCTTCTAAGGATCTCATAAGCAGATTTAATAGTGAAATTACCACCAGTGGTAGGCATCCAGACCCATTTATTGTGACCTATATACTTCATGTTCTCATCAGCAACCTCTTGAACCTCTACAAGGAGCCTCCAGGAATAAAGTTTATAAATAGGAAAGCTACCCTGCATCACAGTATTAGCCCAAAGACCTTTTCCAGTTTTTAATTTCCACCACAACTTACAGGAAAAGGCTTGTTGTAAAATAGAGAGGTTTCTAACCCCTAAACCATTTTCAGATGTTGGAAAGCATACCTTATCCCATCTTCTCCAAATGTGTCTTATGTTTGTGTCAGTATTCAGCCAAAGAAAATGTGACAGAATCCGTTCAATACTTTTGAAAACAGAGACAGGCATTCTAAGAGCAGCAATAATGTGTATGGGAATAGCACTCAGAACATGTTTGATCAATATGAGCCTACCCCCAGGTGAAAGAAATTTAGCATACCACCCCTGAAGTTTATGCTCCAGCTTGTGCAGAAGAGGAATAAAATAGCTATGTTTAGGCCTACCCACATATATTGGACACCCTAAATAGGTAAAAGGAAAGGAATCCTTCTTCATACCAGTGATGTGCTTGATCATATTCAGAGTGGAAATAGGGGCATGCTTAGAGATAAAGAAGGAACTTTTGCTAGCATTAATTTGTTGCCCAGAAGCCAACTCATACTGATGAAGAAAAAGGAAGAGATTAGTGAGAGACTTTTTAGTGGCTCTGGCAAAAACAACCAAGTCATCAGCATACATGCAGTGTGTAATGGGAAGGAAACCTCTAGGAGTAGCATAATGCTCAACATGTGTCTGAAAAATGTGTTTAATTCCTCTAGTAAGGGCTTCAGACACAAGAATAAAAAGATAAGGGGAAAGAGGGTCACCTTGCTTAATCCCCCTAGTATTTTGAAAGAGACCAACAGGGGCACCATTAACTAAAATAGAAAACCAACTGAAAGAAAGGTTATTCATAATAAGCATAACAAAGGAATCAGGAATGCCAAACTTCAGGAGGAGGAGCTTCAAAAAAAGGCCAAGACACTCTATCAAAAGCCTTGGTGACATCAAACTTGAATATAATATTATGGCCTCTAGCTTTTTATGAATAAATTGAACCAATTCTTGAACAAAAGCACATTATCGGCAATGTCTTTTCCTTTTAAAAAGCGGATCGCTCATTGGAAATAAGATAAGGAAGAACACAATGTAACTTTGGAGCACAAGATTTTAGTGAAGGTTTTGTTGATGAAGTTACTCAAAGCAATAGGCCGGAAATCAGCAAAAGTGGTGGGATTCTCTTTCTTGGGGATGAGAGTTATGATAGTAGAACCAATAGTTTGAGGAATATAGCCACCAGAGAAGAAATGTTTGGTTGCATTGTAAACATCAGAGGCAATAATATCCCAACAAGCTCTGTAAAACATACCAGAAAAACCATCCATACCAGCAGCACTAGTAGGATCCAGGTCAAAAACAGCCTGTTTAACCTCAGTCATTGTGACATCAGCAATCAGGGGTTGAGCAAGATCTTCAGTGAGGATGGGAGGTATGTAATGGAGAAGATCCTCCATGGCATGAGTATCAGTAGAAAGATCTCCTCTAAAAAGATTCTTTGAAAAATCCACAATTTGCCTAACCTATAGTTTGTTGAGAAGTACACCAATGGCCAGCTGAGTCTTTTATCTTATGTATCTCAAGCCTTACGATTTTGTCCTTGGCAAAGTGGCATGGAAAAAAAGCGGTGTTATTATCCCCTTCCTTAAACCATTTAAACCTAGATCTCTGTCTCCAAAACTCCTCCCGCCGAGCAAGATGAAGGGTGTAGATAGCTTTGGCTTGAGATAAAATTTGCTCTGTTAGAATCGATTGTGGGAGTGATCATAAAGAGATTCCAACTGCTGATCTCTTCTTCACTGGATTTAACTTTTTCATGAATGTCACCAAAGGTGAGCCTACTCCAGAGCCTGAGATCCTGCTTAAGTCTCTTGATTTTGAAGACAAAATTGGTCATGCCATCAGATTCAACATAAGCCTTATTCCAACTATCTTGAACCACTTTTTGAAACCCAGAATGTAACAGCCACATGGTCTGGAACTTAAAGGATGAGGATCGTTTAAATTTATCTTTGGCTGTGTAAAGAATAGGAGCATGATCAGATCCAGACCTGTTTAAAACTTGTATAGAATTATTATTATCAATATCCATCCAGAGAGTGTTGAAAAGTAATCTGTCAAGCTTCTCTTTAACATAACCATTACACCTCCAACCAGTCCAGGTGAAAATAGAACCAGAAACAGGGAGTTCATGGAGGCCACAAGTAGAAATACAAGTATTAAAATCTTGCATGGAATTCTCATTAGGCTGTGAGTTCCCACTGTAATCATCCAGTGTCCTAATAGCGTTGAAATCACCACCAACCATCCAAGGGAGAGTTAAATCAGACATACTTATTAAGTTATTCCACATATCAGTCCTGAGAATTCTAGTACATTTACCATAAACCGCAGAAATCAAGAAAGGTTTATTCCCATGGAATTTGAGAGTAACAACTTGTTCAATACTACTAATAACCTCAACAGAAGCATAATAGTTCCAAAAAACCCAAAGTTTATCCCGTTGAGCAGCAAAACAATTAGAGAAACCAAGCTTGAGCTTATAACCATTAATAAGATTAGAGGAAATCATAGGTTCAGAAATAGCTAAAAAGGAAATTTTATGAAGTTTAATGAGCTTTTTGAGACGCCTAAAGGATGGCTTACCCTTTAGACCTCTTATGTTCCAAAAGAGACAGTTAATCATGGGGGATGTATGGCTTTAAGAACTGAAGATCTAGTAATCACAGTAGGTTTTTGATTAGCATAATTCTTTCTCCGTCTTCGTCTACGCACAATTTGAAACCCATCATCTTCAATTATAACCATGTTATTACTGTCCAACTCATCCTCAGCAATCAGAACCATTTTATCCTTCTTCTGAAATCTTTTGTTCAATTCCTCATGAGCAGCTAAGAGACTAGCCATTTGAGCTTGTTTTGTCAAAATATTATGCTCTGGCCTGTCATCATCAGAAACATTGGCTTGACCCTGTGCCTCTTTGTTCATTTCTTGAAGAATAGTATCATCGACAACTTCTTGGCTACACAAAGGGTTCAAGTGCTGCATATATTCATATCGAGGTCGCAATCGCGAATCGCATCTCCGAGTGTCCACTACCAATCCACTAGAATCGACGTCTGAGCTAATACATTACGATATGATATCCTTATTTGGCATATCTCTTCACAGGTCTTGTGTCATAAAGCACTACCGAGCTCGTGGATCGTCTTTGAGGATGTTTTCCTTCTTTGTTATGTTGTTGTTGGGGCCCTCGGGGCACTAGTACTTGGTTGTTTTTGTCTCCAAACTTGACCTGAGGGGCCTGCATTATGATTCCTTCTTATGCCCTGCCCCTGGTCTGTCACATGTATTGGCTCATCTTGGTGCTTGGGCTTGTGCGGAGCCTTTTGCCAACACTCTGCCTCTGTATGTCCAATATGGCTGCAGTACACACAATATTGTGGGAGTTCACTTTCCGGCTCAACAAACTGCCAAAAACCAGATGAGTCCCCCTGCTGAATCCAAAATCTACGAGGGAATGGCTTCAACAGATCAAATTCGATCTGGATTCGAGCAGTGGATGGTCGTTTAAGAGATGCAGTAGATGCATCTACCCTTAATAGTTTCCCAAAACTGGAGATGATTCCTTTCAGAGCATCGACCTTCATCAAATGAGCAGGCAGCTTTGGTAGCAGAATCCACATCGGAACAATTGATGATTCCATATCAACATGGAAATCTGGTGTCCATTTCAGTATCCGCATCGGCTTACTGGTTACGAACCATTGATTTCGAGAGTAGAGGCGGATAAAATCCTTTTCCCCTGTGAAATTGATTAGGATATGCTTGGAATCTAGAACCCCAACTGAATACTGTTCCGCATAATTCTGTACTTCCAAAAAGCGCTTAATAGCATCTAAATTCGGCTTACCTTGAGAAAATTTTCCAACGAGAGCGTATTGAAACGGTGATGCCAGCTTTTCATTTTGTTCCTTGGAGAATCGAATAGCAATTTCCCCCTTATATGATGCAATTTCCGGCATGAATTCGGATGCCCTAGGCTGAGCCGGACGAACAGCTTGGGCATAGGATTTCTCCCCCAAATCCATCAAAAAAACGAAAAAGAAAAGAAACCAAAAGAGGAACGAACAACACTATGACCTGCTACCAAGCTTACTGCTACAAGAACCTTACAACATAATCTGTCTCATTCTGTTCACGATAAATGGTCAATGCAGCACAAGTGCAGGGAGGGGTAGGTCTTAAAATCAACAACTGATCCCACAAACCTTTCAATTTAGTAAAATATTGAGTAACTGACAGAGTACCTTGCTTGGTGGAATAGATTTCTTCCTGTAAATTGGAAGAAATATTAAGAAATGGAAAAGATGTTTCATGAAAAATAACATCTCTAGAGATTAGGAACTCCCTGGTTTTAAGATCCAGTAATGTATAACCTTTTGTATGTTGAGGATTGCCAAGATAAACACATTGCTTGCTCCTACTATCAAACTTTCCTCTGCCCTGTGCAACTGTGCTAGCATATACTAAACAGCCAAATACTTTAAGATTAGTATAAACAGGTTTTGTACCATAAAGTAGAAAATGAGGTGTCTGTTCTTTAAGTAATGGTGTAGGTGTAATATTAATGAGCATAGCAGCATGTTTAACACAGAAACCCCAGTATTTCATAGGGAGACCAGAATGAAATCTCAGTGCTCTAGCAACATTTAACAAGTGTTGATGTTTTCTCTCTACAACACCATTTTGTTGTGGTGTATGAACACAAGAAGTTTCATGAATGATACCTCTTTGAGCATAGTAGGTATCCATTTTGAACTCAAGGCCATTGTCGACCTTATTACTTTTATACTTTTGTTAAACTGATTAGAAAGCAAGATTCTGTAATTTTTGTAACAAAGGTCTTGTTTTGATTCTGTTTCATTAAATGAACCCAAAGATACCTTGAATAATCATCAACCACAGTCAAAATGTAATATTCACCATTATAGGTAGAATTTCTTTTAGGACCCCATATATCAACATGCAACAATTCAAAAAAATAGTAGAAGCAATAGAAGTACTATGAGGAAAATCTGTTTCTCTTTTGTTTGGCAAAGGACAAATATGACAACAAGTGTCCGAATCGGAAGCTACAAAGAGCAGACTTATTCAATACTTGTATTCTTTGTCTAGATGGGTGACCTAATCTATAATGCCAAAGTAAAGAAGTAGGAATAACGTGATAGTAGTACAAATGACATGAGCGTAATCATGGACTTTAGGATCACTTGCAAAATGTACTGATCCTTGATATATTCTATTTGAACCAATCATCTTCCTCAAGATGTTGTCTCGCAAAACACACTGACCATTAGAATTGAAGCATAAGGAGTATCTCGGTATTTGCGGTAATCTTTGTGACAGATAAAAGATTATATGTGAATTGTGGAACACACAAGACATCTCTTAATATAAGATCATTATTGATCCCGACTTGACCTTTATGAGTGACTTTAGTTTGTGCTCCATTTGGTAAAGTAATGGTGAGATCAAAAACAGGTTTAGCATTAATCATTAAAGATAAATCATAAATGATATGATCAAGAGCACTGAATCCACTATCCAATGATAGATAGTACCGAACGAGGAAGAACACCCTTGAACATTGGCGTTAAAGCAACAATTTGGTGGTGCGAAGGATCTGCAACTGAACATGCCTAAGCATATCCATGATGTGTTCATATTGGCTTCTTGTCATTGTGTTAGGATTAGACTGAAACAAGTCAGATTGTTGATGCTGATAGTTTGCATCCATATTGTCTTGTCCGCACTCGTAGCTTGCATCATCGTGAGTGAAACCATGTTCCACACTAACATTGTTGGCCTGCACTTGACCTCTCGCCTCGCCTCTCAGAGCCATTTGGAAAACCATATTTCTTGTAGCACTTTTCTATAGTGTGACCTTCTTTACCACAAGAGGTGCACGTGGTCTCTTAGAAGCACCGAGAATATCCACGAATAACCTCTACAGAACCTCTACCACCCCTCTCGCCATATGAACCATTAGATTGTGCGGCTAAAGAAAAACAGGATCTTGGAAATTCTCGCTTGCCCCAAAGAGTGGTTACAACATTAAGAAACGATCTTGTCAATACCTAATTCTGAATATGTAATTTGACTTTCATGTTGCAAAGCCATATTGAAGACTGTACCAATGTCTGGAATAGGTTTAGCCATTAATGCTTGTGACCTAACATTGCTATAAACATCATTTAATCCCTTCAAGAACCTTACAACATAATCATCTCATTCATTTCACGATAAATGGTCAATGCAAAGACAAGTGCGAGGAGGGGTAGGTCTTAAAATCAACAACTGATCCCACAAACCTTTCAATTTAGTAAAATATTGAGTAACTGACAGAGTACCTTGCTTGGTGGAATAGATTTCTTCCTGTAAATTGGAAAGCCTGTATGCATTTCCTGTACCAAATCTGTGATCCAAATCCAGCCATATCTCTCTTGCTGTATTTAGCCAAAAAACACTTTGTTGAATGGACGGATCCAAAGAATTGACCGACCAATTTGAAACCATATCATTACATCGACACCAAATCTCAAAATGTGCATCGGTTTTCTGAGTTTTGGCAAGCTTCCATCCACGAACTTCAATTTTCCTTTCATGGATAATACCATTGAAACAAAGACGTTTCAAAGAATGATAATTTTCAACTCCTTTGAGAAGCGGTTGAACAATAACAGCAGATGGATTTTCTCCAGGATGAATCACATACGGATTAACCACAATATTACCAGTTTCTGCCATTGATATGAAGCAAGAAACCAAAGAAACACAAAGAAATGAATAAAAGATGAAATTGCAGCTCCACACCGCAAGAAAAACAAAATTGCAGGTTTAATACTCTGCAAATGCACAGCAGTAAGCTTGTTTTATCTTTGCACTTATTGCTGACAGAAAGAGGAACAATATCTTATATTGTCAATATAAGATATTGACAATATATTGGAAATATTTAATATAGGATATTAAATTAAATGAGATAAATCAATCAATTATATTTTCCTTATTTTATTGGGAAAAGGTTTTCTTCTCCTCTACTCTACTAGAGGGCGCCCCAACCACTATAAATAGGAGGTGGGTGTCAAGCTCTTTTGTACATCACAATTCCAAGAACTAATAGTTCTTGTGTAAAATAGAGAGCATCCTATAGAGAGTTGGAGAGAGGGGAAAAAGGCCGGTCTAACAACCGGAGTTTTCCAATAGCAATCCATGCTGGGATTCCGGCGGGCTGTTCGTGTGGACTAGCGGTAGAGGCCGAACACTTAGGCGGCTCTATGCAGAACTACTCTCCTTAGACGGTCAAAGCGTCGATCTTTTTGATCAACCAAGGTAACCACCGTCTACTAGTTTATTTGTTTATTGCTTAAACGAAGTCGATCTTGGGTCAATGGGAAATAAATTTTTGAATGCCGCTGCGTTCCCGCGTAGATTTCCTAACAGTGGTATCAGAGAGAGCTTCGAGCTTAAGCAATAAGCATGTTATTTTGCGTATTAATTTTATCGTTTAAATCACGTAATTAAAATATCAAAGATTTTTTATTCGCAAAAGTGATACATGAAAAAAAACGAGATCGGGCGGTGGTCGGCCGACTGGCGGTGGCTGGTCAGCGGCGGCAGCAGGTCAACCTACTGCCGGCAGTCGGTTGACCGGTCAATGCTGGCGGATCTCCAAATTTTTGTTTGGTGTATTTTATGATTCAATATGGTTCATAGTTGTGATTGATAATTCCTCTTTTGTTTAGTTGTGTCATGTGGCTAACCAATGGTTCAAATAGTTTGGGCCATTGGGATGCCACATGGCATTAAAATAATAATGGCATTTCCAAACTTTGTTTGGAATAGGCCTAAACCTTTTCCAAATATTTGATTTGGGAAAAGGCCTAGGTCACTTCCAAAATTTTGATTTTGGAAAGTGGTCAGACCTAAACCAAAATTATTTGGCCTTTCCAAATATTTGATTTAGAATAGGCCTAGGCTTATTTGATTTGTAAAAGGCCTAGGCCTAGGCCACATCCAAAATTTTGATTTTGAAAAGTGGCCAGGCCTAAACTAAATTTGGTTTAGGAAGATGTCTTTTGGTTTAGGAAACCAAAGGCATCCTTTTTGATTACGAATCAAAAGAAAAGAAACAAAAGAGAAATAATTTTAATTTTGATTTATTTTTGGAATTGTTCTAATTTATTAAAATTAAAATTAAGATCGTTTAAAATTAATCGTTAATTTTATTTCGATTAAAATCATTTAATTAATTAAATGTTAATTAGTTAATTGATTGGATAAAATTATTTAATATATTAAATGTTAATTGATTAATTAAGACGCAAGTAGTTAAATTTTAATTTTATCTTTTTCATAAGATGTTATTGTATGGATTAGATATAGTAGATATAATATGATTATATGGACCCCGATTGATCATGGACTCGACCGATAGGATAGATGTGAATGATTTAATTTTTCTGTTGGTTTAAAAATTGTCCTAGGCCGTTATGAAGAATGTGACCTAGTTTATTTTCTACATTTATCTCATTCCCGTTGACTCCCCCCGTGTGCGGCGGGTGTATTTATTTTATTAGATAGAATTAAATGTAACAAGAATGGAGCAGAAGATGGAGACCAAAGAAAGAGAAGAAAATAAAGATCCCATTGGAGAATGGAGCATTAAAGATCCTATTGGCGGTTTGCAGCTACCTTTAGATTGTGACCCGCGGTTTCGTTAGTTTATATTCGAAACCGCACCTAGGAAAAGTCCATGATCATACCGGTTACTTTACGCATTTATTTATTTTGTGCTTGTATTTATTTTATATGATACAATAGATGCATGACTAGGCACGATCTAGATAAATGTATAGGATGTATGTCTATAGAGATAGATATATTTGATGAGACCGTAATTAAAATTAATTAAGTGAATTAATTTACGTAAATACTTCCACGACAAAAATCAAGTCGAAATATTGTCTCCCAATATTATAGCGACGGTGAAGAGCATTTGTTCGGATCCAAATGATCGGCCCTCGTCGGGAGTTGACCTACCACGGGTATATCGTCATTATTGAGATATGATCGTATGAGATCTCGCGAATATTGGGTTATGACTTGACTTGAGTATTGCGGTGATTGGCCCTCGTCAGGACCGTCTTATTCTAGAGGCAAGGGGTTGACTACCACAAAAAGATGTGAATTGTCAAAGAGTTGACTAGTCAACCACCAAGAGTCACATAGAGATGTGATTGGTAAGTGTTACATACCTTTCGAATTATTCTGGTTGATCGGCCTTCATCGGGAATCGGGGTAACCAGATGGGATCTTGGCCACTAAAGAATTTTGAAAGATTCTTGAAAGTCAATTGGGAGTAGTTGACTAGTGGGAGCAAAATCATAAATCAAAAGACCATTTTTGATTTTGCGTGTATAAACAACAACGCTCTTTTATCTTTATTTTTATGTTGTAGTTTTAGCAAACTTTATATTTATGTTTAATTCTCGATTAGTAAAACCAAATTATGACTGTTACCTTTTGAGAAACGTTCTCAAATAGGGTTAAGTAATTTTAATCCTTTTAAAAGAAGCAATAACACGAGCAATTCCGTTATAGTAGTTAGAGACAAGGAGACTACATAATTGATGCAGTGCTCCAAGACATTAATTATTAATGAAAGCGGAAGCTCATGATATGATTAAATCATTTGAAATAAGTTTCAACGAATTAGTCATTTATTGGATACGATCCAAGATGATCATTCAGTCATACGATGACTATTAATTCAAACGTTGGATAAGAATGACCACATCTAATTTTGGAAAGGTTGTTTTCAAAATTGTAAGATTTAAGTATCTACTTAATTCTATCATTGCTTAAAGGTTAATTAAATAGTTAATGTTTTGAATACGATTCAAAAGGTTAAATAAACTATTTAATAAACTTTAGATTTTCTTTATGAAAGGAAATCAAAGACATAGCTCTTGTGATTTTTCTTAAGTCTTATGAAGACTACACAAAGAAATATTTACAAGTGCTTGAAGGATTAAAAAGAAAAGTTAGGGTATGTGCTTAAATAGAGAACTTATTGAAGTTTCTATTCTAAGCAAGTGAGTTGAGATAAATCTATCTAAGTTCAAAGTCGACTCTTAGATATATGATATCTTGCGAGTGTGATTAAATTAGAAAGATTAAATGCAGATATGGAAGGTGAAGCAAACGTTGTAACACTTACCATATTCTGGATCTAGTAAACTGATAAGGGAACTAAATAAATGTTATTATGTTCCGGTTCTTATGAAGAACATACTTTCAGTTATTTGTTAGTATTTAGTAGACATATTCAATTGTAAAGAATAAATGTTATTCCGATAAAGTTGGAAGGTCACTGAATCTAACATACTAGATTGTTGTCACTACATAGTTGATATATGTGATGAGATCTCAACTAAATATTTGTATGGCTATTATCCTTGATATTTGTAGTTGTTCTAGATGTCGACTCTCTGAAAGAGAAACGTATAATCAAATGTCATTTAGATGATGTCTGAACTATGTGATTATGAATCATGTGGATGATACGTATCTTGTCTAAAGATGACTAAAATACCCTTTTAAGAAAAGGTTATAAATCTAGAAAAATTGTCTAAAGCCTAAACATACCGATGTTTGTTGGCTTATGACAATTAATGCCACAAATAATTGTTTATTAATCTCTATGACTATTTTAGAAATAGTTGAATGTACTTATTGAAGTACGAAAATTCGGAAAGCCCGAAAAGTTTGAGCTAGTACGAATATGAGATTGACGAGCTACTTAGGAATTAATCTTCAATTGGATTGAAGTAATTAATACCTGAAGGCTGTTTCAGAAGTCGTATGAAAGGAATAAGATTCTCCTTTGAAGGATACCATCTTTGGGATACGCAATTAGATTATGTTCCAAAAATGGAAACAACACTTTATATGATAAAGGTGTGACGCAAGCCATGCGAAGTATCCCTTACCCGTTTCGGGATAGTGCCCTTATACTTAACCGAGTTCCAAAGAATAAAGGTTGAATAAATTCCATATTAGATATGGAAGGGGATAATGTCGAATCTATCTTAACCGAATATTTGAAGTTTTCATAGTCAAAGTCAGAAAGGCTTGGAGCCTAGTACGACATATGCAACTTTGTGGAATGTCTTAACAAGCAAGCTGGATATTATTTACTTGTCCGCGGAGCAAAATGTTTGTCTCCAGACATGCTGTCTTCTAAAGGAAGTGTTTCTTCCAAAAGAAACAGTGGGAGTAAATCAGATCTCAAAAGAGTTTGAGAACCACAAAGATATATTCAACCATAGAAATGTGAGCAGACGCCATATAGCGATGAGGTGTAGATCACTGCTCAGTGCACACAAAAGTTCTCTAAGTCTGTGGATAACCTCAATCCCAAAAGGGCTGCTGGTATGTTCATCTTGATGAATGAATATCTCACGACTTATGAAAGAATGTTTGAAAGGGAAGATTGAGAGATATGACTAGGAGCCATAATATCTGAATTAGATTCCATTAGTGACAACCAAGTTGGTAACCTAGTCTGTCATACTGTTAAGGCCATATTTATATGATTATTAAGGGTTTATTTCATTATTATTTTCCCCACATTTGCATAATTTACATGAGAATTAAGGGTTTAAGTGTAATTATTTAATAAAGATGATTTTAAGAGGGTTGTATGCAAAATTGATGATTTTAAGTGTTGATTTAATGGAATTATTATTATTTGGATTTTATTACGTTTTTGCATTGTTATTTATCATGTAGGAGTTAATTTTCGTGCATATAATGAGGATAAATGAAGCTCAAGTCGAATTACAAGAGATAGAGTTGGAATTGGCTTGAAGAAATTGGATAAAGATGAAGAGATCCGATCCTCAGCAGTTCAAACGGGCGTCATCGATCTTGAACGAAGGCCGTCGTAGTGAATCGGCGCCCATGCAAGCGTCCGTAATCGTATTTTACATTGAGAGAGTTCGAGACGGAGGATGAACGGCGTTTACTCAGCGTCCAGGCATTCGGGACGGGCGCCCACGAGACCAGACGGGCGCTCAAGGCCGACTTAACCTAGCCGACATCAAATTCCTATAAATAAAGCGGCAGCCCCAACCCTAATTCATACCACATAATTGAGATCGCAATTTTACCAAAAAGCTGCGCCACAAGCCTTTTACACGAGAGATGAATTTCTCCAATCCAACAATCATCTTCAACATGATTGTTGGCTAAAAGCCCTGCAAGTGAGTCGACGGAGGAAGCCCATCATCAACACAACCAACTAGAGAGTTCGATGCTTTATGTTAGTGAGTTTAATTTATAGTTTTTCATCACTTTGGATCTTCGCTTTGTATTGATCATGTTTTGTTGGAATTAACGATTTGATGAAACGATTTATCTATATCTATATGCTTGGATCTATGTATGAAAATATATTGGTTTAAGTTTTATTTCGTTCAAGTGATGCAATTATTCGTGTTGTAAGAGATTATGCATGATTAGTTGAGTAAGAGTTTGGAAACAATCTCGTGATTTCGTGTTGATTGCATGTTTAGTTTGTTTGAAAAGATAAACGAAACCCTAGAATTTGATTAAAGATATTTGATTGAATTCGTGATGAATCACTACTAAAAACTACATCTTAGGTCACCATCTAGTTGGGGGTTGTTGGTTGATGGGTGGATTCGTTGCCTTGCTGTGTTTTCCTTTAATTGTTTTAACCAAACCGTTTAGATTAAGTTTAGTTTAAGTTCTAGTTATATAAACCCTAGTTTCCTGCTGTTTTCCTGCACTTTTCGCTTGATTCATAATCGACGCTTTCGTCCGCAATAGCGACTTTCGTCCATTAGATTTAGTTTCCAGACGCTCGTTCATCAAAGTGAACGTTCGTCCGTCTTTCTGTTTTATTATTTTCTGCTTGTTTTTTATTTCCTGTTTTAGTTTCAATTCTTAGGTTTAGGTTTTAGTTAGTTTCAGCTTTAGTTTAGATAGATAATTGTGACATAATTGATATAGATTTATATTTGAATCCGATAAACATTCCACTCCCTTAGGACGACCCGTAAACACCCTATACTACGATCCTTATACTTGGGGTGTTTCGGTTTATAAATTATAAAACTAGTTTTTACCGAACACATACCTAGAGGGTATGTCCCTGTAAGGCTGAGCTCAGTTCTATTCAGACTATGCTTGTTGTAACTTCGTATCATGGCTATATGATAGAGTTGAAGACGTTGGGCGAACAGCTCGATGTTCATAGACGATAACATGATATATGAGCTCACGAGGTCCATTTATGGACTCAAACAAGTTTCTCTAGACGATTTCTTTGTTTGATAATCAAAGGAGTTTGATTTAGTCAAAAGAAGGATATGCCCAATGTGCAAGTTGTATAGTGGGAGTGTGTTACAATTTTTGAGTAAGATATTAGATATCTCTCTCAGGAATTGCCACCCCATGTCACAGTCAATTAGTGTTTGGAAGTTCAAGGTCTTTACGAAAGCACTTGGATTAGCAGTTCTTATTTTAGAAATAAGAATCTATAGTGATAGATTTAACTGATGTTAGATTATAGTTTACCTGTATAGATGTGATGCTAAAAGAGTTTAGCATAGGTCACGACAGGGGATACTGCTAGTCGGCATTCTCGAGATCTATCTATGTTAGGAAGTTGGTCCTAAGGATAAGGTGAAAGATGATGCTTATGGAAGGTTTCCTTCGCTACTGCGATAGGAACCATCATAAAGGTAATGCCGGATGTTCATGGTCCATGAAGAGTCATGAACAAGTATGAAAGTAAATCTGGTGAATGTCGAGAATAACCTTAAACAAGTTAAGGATGGTTTCCTTGTTTATCGAAACTTGAAATCGAGATAAATATAGTTATCTGAGACATATATCCTAAGTCTTATGAAGGCTAGTCGGATTCTGATCTTGGTTTGGAATCACTTTGATTAAGTGATACAGTGAGCTGGAAATGTTCTTAGCTATGGGTCACTGTAAACCCTACAACTAGGCCAAAACACAGTAGTGCCTTAGAGGCGCAGCGGGAGCAGTACATGAGTCTATGAGGTTCATTTATGAACCTTGTGCGGTTCTTCCACCTTTTCTATATAGCTGATATAGTAAGTGGATTTATTGCTTGAAGCAAGGACCATGGTCTCGTCAGAGATTCGTGTGTGTGTTGAGGCGGTTCCTTTGACTTGGTCATTTGGAACATGATATGAAGATAGTCTGAGTCCCCACGGACAGCGATCCATTTATGGCTAGGGCTGGTTGCGAGTATTGTATGAGATTCTTGTGTTTCAACTTGGTCTTGTGTGTGCAAGTGATTGGTTTTAGGCCAAGTGGGAGATTGTTGGAATAGTGTCCTAAACCCAATCGGGTTGGACCGTATCCGACCGGGTCGGATAATTTCTACTATTTCTTCATGTTTATACATATATTAAATGGCTTTTCTGTTGTCATATATATGTTCTTTTAAAGAACCAATTATGAATTGTTATATGATAACGTCCTTAGTATTAAACTGTGATAGAGAAACCATGATAGGCGATTATGGTTGATGAGATCTCTAATCACTTTAATAAGTTTGATACTTAAATGTCTCAGGTGATGTACTATTAAAGCAGGGCATTGATAGTATAAGCAGACTAGCACTTATTAGATGTCTTCATCTTTTTAAGGCGGGGATAGATCTAGTCTATCGAAGTGTAGAGACACTTGGATTGTATGTGGACGTGTATTAGAGAATGCGTACGTTAGACTGGCCCACTTACATTAAGTGTCGCACTATGTGGCAGTTGTGTAATTTACACGGTAACAGTTTCACATGAAAGGTAGTAGTCATTGCATTTGACTCTTCCGATGATTGGGGGTCACGGTGTGTTGCTAGACGCTATCCCGTGATCGTTAGGCATGAAGGGCATTTTAGTAATTTGCACTTTGTGTCTACGGCCAACATATTCGGAAGCCTATCGGGTCACACACATATGAACATCTAGCTGGATTAAAATGTGGTTATAGATGATAACCAAATAAGGAAAGTTTATCTCGTACTATAAATGTTATAGTGGTAAATTAATATGGTGGTATTTATTTATTATGAATAAATTAAATACAAGATATTAATTATGTTGATTATATATATATATATATATATATATATTGTATATATTGGTGGCCGAAAGTTTGTGTGTATATGAAACACGTAATTATTGGCAAACTAAGTTGATCAAGTTGATTAAATATATGTGTGTTGATATATACATATGGCGCCATATTTTGGTGTATTAAGATACATTTGGATTGTGTAATTTAATTAATAAGATTATCATATATTAATATTAGATATTAATGACTATAGATTTGCACACATGTGTAAATTGATTTATGGTAATAAGATAAATATAGTCAATATAAGATATTGACAATATATTGGAAATATTTAATATAGGATATTAAATTAAATGAGATAAATCAATCAATTATATTTTTCTTATTTTATTGGGAAAAGGTTTTCTTCTCCTCTACTCTACTAGGGGGCGCCCCAACCACTATAAATAGGAGGTGGGTGTCAAGCTCTTTTGTACATCACAATTCCAAGAACTAATAGTTCTTGTGTAAAATAGAGAGCATCCTATAGAGAGTTGGAGAGAGGGGAAAAAGGCCGGTCTAACAACCAGAGTTTTCCAATAGAAATCCATGCTGGGATTCAGGTGGGCTGTTCGTGTGGACTAGCGGTAGAGGCCGAACACTTGGGCGGCTCTATGCAGAACTACTCTCCTTAGACGGTCAAAGCGTCGATCTTTTAGATCAACCAAGGTAACCACCGTCTACTAGTTTATTTGTTTATTGCTTAAACGAAGTCGATCTTGGATCGATGGGAAATAAATTTTTGAATTCCGCTGCGTTCCCGCGTAGATTTCCTCACAACATCTTCTAAGGCCACTGTATCCTTTCCAACTATGAATGACTGCACAAAGTTTTCATATGATGCACATAATGACACCTACAGGATTAAGGCTTCATCTTCATCTTCAATTTTAACATCAGTATTCCTGAGATCAAATAATATTGTGTTTAGCTGATCAAGATGTTCCCTCAGCTGACCTCTTCCACGTATCCTCACACTAAACATCTCTGCTTCAGCGGCAACTTGTTGGTTAATGACTTAGTCAAATACATGCTTTTAAGCTTTGACCACAACTTGGCAGTTGTGTCTTCCTCGACAACTTCAGTGATAACATCATCAGACAAGCACAACATGAAGGTCAAATGTGCTTTCTCTTCTAGACAAGCATAATCTACAGAACTGGCATCTCTTTTACTAGATAAATGAGTCCACAGCCCTTGTTGCTTTAACAAGGCCCGCATCTGATTTGTCACAGACTAAAACTGTTTCTTACTGTAAATTTATCGATTTTTACGTTAACTGCCGACATCTTTAGTGCCAAAGAGCAGAACCTTATCACAGAAGCCTAGCATAAGTGAAGGTCTTGGTAAAGATAAAATTCGTTCGTACAGATGATTCCCAAAACCCGATCGCTATGATGCCATTTTATTATAACCAAGGAAGGGAATCCAGATGCAAAAGAGATAAATAACGGAAGCAATCTAACATAATAATCACAGAAATAATATAAACAAGAAAAATACAAGCTTTAACGTGGTTTCCGGCGTTGTGTGACTACTCCACGCACAGAAAAGAGATATTTTATTATATACTGAATTTCAGACGGATTACACACATTACATTGATTACAACAGTTGTTATTTATAGGCACAATTCCTTAAACCCTAACAGCCAAAGGATCTCTGTCAGAATTGTCATAAATGCTCCAGATGTGGGTCCAGCATCAGCTGACTCCCACCAAATAAATCTCAGCAACAGCTAACCTTCCGGACTTGTAATCAACTCAGATGTAGAACTCCATTGTATCCAAAACCTTGGCAGACCTCAGCAGGCTGCTGACTCCCAGAAGAAACTCAACTGACCTCACAGCTGACTTTCACAGACTTGAATACAATTCACTAAGCTGACAATCACTCAGCTGACTTCACAGATTAGTTCCACCAGATGTAGAGTTTAAGGCACTTCGCTGACAGCTAGATATCCATAAGTTTTAATAAGTGATGGATGTAATGAAGTAGGATGATTGCTTTGTATATGGTGGCGTGATAATAAATGTTGTAATTGTTTAAATTTAAGAATGGAACCTAAGTAGTAGTGATGATGATGTATGATCTGTTGGAGAAAAAAGCCATTTTTGAAGGGTTGAATAGTCAACTTTAGCGCGATTTACGGATAGGCTCCGGTGTATGTCATCGAGAGTTAATGATATCATTAAATACTCCATATGGAGTAGTTGATGATGGGCTTTTGAATCACTCGATTCGGATGTCGGGTGAATGAGAAATTAATGCCTAAAGTTGGTTGAAAATGTGTTGGAGATAAGAGTTGAAGGGAGTACCTCAACTCAACATCCCACATTGGAAAGATGGGAGACTTGAGCTCCATATATAAGGGCTAGTGTATGCTCTTATAAATGTGCCCCAAGGGGCAAGGCACTTTTGTGCAGGAGGGAGGACTTAGATATTTCCACACGCGCGCGCGCCGCCGCCGTCCGGCCGACCGGCTCGGCTCGTGCTCGAGCTCGAGCTCGAGCTCGGTTCAGTTCGGGTGTTACAATTAATTTTTTGGACAAAAGTTCATTTGAATTTAACAAGAAAATTAATTAAGACGGTTGGAAGGTTCCAGAATAATGTGGAAATGAATTCTGATTAAATTAAGTCGGTCCGGAATTAATTTAATTAAATTAATTCCGAAATTTGATTATTATTTTCGGCCAGAATAACTTTTCTTGAGGGAAAAGTCGAGCGATTAAATCATCTGACCAATCAGAATTCAGAAGACACGTCATCCTACCAATCAGAATTGTGGAAATATTTTGCCGATTTTATTTATAATTTTCGGCCCTATTTTCTTTTCCAAGGGGAAAAGTCTGATGATGTGTTCTGGCCAATCACGTTCAAGCATTGGCTACTCCTCTCCACTATATAAAGAACCCCAATGATGAAGGTTGAAGCATCGAATTTTATCTTGTGTCTTTCCACCACAAAGAGTCAGTCATATAAATCTAGATATTGAGTCAAAGAGAAGTCGGAGCACTATGTAAGTTCGCCGGAGCTCGGATTTTTGAAGTACCTCTAAATCCGAGACATAAAGCCGTTGTATCTTGGGAGACATTTGCATTACTACCGCAAGTGGGCACCATACTGGGAGCAATTTGTCTTAAGGAAAAAAAAGAACTACTCGCCTCGGTTTGTCTTAGTCCTTTATTTTGTGCATACTACATTTATTGTCTATTGTTTGAATCATATATGCATGATGATATTTATTTTGTTAGATCTACTAAATAATATGAATTGTACTATTCACATGATTTATTTTCTAGATTAATATTCCGTAATTTAATCCGTAAATTACGGATCTGTTCCGTAAATCACTCCACACACGATACCCTAACACCAACAAGCTTAAGACAAATTGATCGTGTGTTATAGGATGGTTTTAGTACAGATATGGTTGAATTGGGTGTTGGTACCGATCTGCATATATTGTAATTCTAGTTGTTGGTGTGACCAATCATACCGAGTTAATTTCAACCAGGTATGCTGACGTGAAGTGTGAAGAAGAATGATTTCTTTATTTATTAATGGTGATATTATATACCTTGATTGTTATCACCGCATGCATCTACAATGTTTCCTAAAATATATTGTCAAAGGGAAAGGAACGAATATCAATTATTGTTTGAAGGAAATATTGGTATATATTAAGGGCCTTGATTTTAGTAAATGATAAAATTTCCTATGTGTGGAGGATCTCAAAATATTTGGCGAAGCATTTATCTACTGATAGCATTCGTGTCATGCTTGTCCGTATCGCGTCGGATGATGATCGCATGAGTTGATCGGTGTTAGATCATATTATAATATAGATCTAACACCGATCAATCAATCAGCAGATCATCCGATGGCCTTGACACTACTTGCTGATAATGATGTCTTACTATCATTTCCGATATTTGGCTGCTTAGATGTCATTATTATATGATTATTGAACTTGATTTTCCACGATATCAGGACGATGAGGAAAGGTAAAAAAATATATAGATAATAATAAAAAAAAAGGGAACGGGAAAACAATATTACGTTATTTGTTCTTCCCTTTGTTCAATATTTCTGATTGTTTATATATGAGCTACTTTGCTTAATTATGGGGCATAGGGCCTATGTTTATGTTGAATTAATCTATGAGGTTTATTCTTATATAGCTCGAACCGAGTTGTTATATGAGGCAAAGACATATTCCAATTGTTTGGAGGTTGACTTTATATCCATGTATAACTTGAAAAAAAAAATAAATAAATAAATAAATAAATAAAGAAAAGAAAAGAATTTGTACTATCTTGAAATTCTTATATACTGTATTGTTAGTTACAAGATGATCTTTGAAACTCAGGGAAAGGAAATAAAAGGTAATTATTAGTATTACTACTTGTTGGCATGTTGCTCTAATATTGGTTTATTAACATGTCTTAGCGGTGCTACGTTTTGATGCTATAGTTAATATGTCAAGTGCAAAACCTGGTAGTTTAAATCTTGTTTGTACGTATAACCCACTTTTGTGCCTTAATAAGGTAGATCCAAATTTCCGGTTGGTGTGGCAAGGTGTATATATGTCTTATACATAAGTTGGTTTGTAGAAGGAAAAACGATGCACTTGTATAGATTAATCATTATTTGATTTGTTGATCTTATGTTCGTTGAACAGAAATGGAAGGAGACACCGAGGTGAATCCAAATGTGACTGTGTGTTTTGTGACACAAGCATACGTGCATGTTGTAGCACTAGACGTAACACCAGTGACCGGTTAATCCCATCCCTTGGATGGAGAAGTTCGGTGGTGCAACGAACGTTGCGTTGAATGATCAAACCGGATTGATCAGCATATTGACAGTGAAACTGTCTGTTGAGCACAAAAGTGATGCTCCGTAAAGAGCCAGTGAGATTGGCTTTAAGATCTGCTTACATGCTTGAGTAATCTTGTTAGTGACACTATGACTAGGACTTGCAAATTTCAAATCCATTCGGCCATTGATGAATATGAAGTTGTTACCAAATTTGAAATTTGATCCTAATAACAAGTGTAAGTATGTGTTGAAGCCATGTTGGCTAACTCACCGGTTGACCGGTAGAAAGGAACACAGAACCTCTATATTCGTGTAAACTAGAGGTAATAGAAGTATCTCACTACATTTATTGATGATAGCACCAGATGTTGATATGCTGAAAAGCGAAACTAAGGCTCGTGTTGCCTTGAGAGTTATCAGAATGAAGGTGAAAATAAACATAGCAAACGGATGAGATGTATCCGTAGTAATTGCAGTGGTGAATATGATGTATTGTTTCATGAGTCTTGCTAGGGCCCGGCATCATTCATCAAACAACCACACCATACACACCTCAGGCAAGTGGTATTGCTACGTGCAAGAACCGAAATCTTAAAAAAGTTGATGGATGCTATGTTGATAAGTTCGGGTTTACCTCAGAACTTGCGGGGGGAAGTTGTCCTCTCAGCAAAATTCATTCTGATCAAGATCCCTTCAGTGAAGAAGGATGACACCCAGTATGAGTTGTGGAAAGGCCAAGGTCTTACTACAGATTTTGGGAAATGTGGGGGTGTTTGGCTAAGGTAGAAGTACCTAGACCAAAACAAGCGGATATAGGACCTATAACTATTGATTGTATACTCATTAGATATACTCTCAAGGGTGGTGCCTATTGGTTTCTGGTGCATATTACAGACATGATGATGTCATCATCAAGTTTATGAATGTTGTGTTCTTTGAAGATCTCTTTCCATATATGGAAATAGATAAAGCAAGCATGAGTAAGCGGCAATATGAGTCTGGAAAGGAGAGTGGTCCTCAAGAACTTGAGGAACCTCGTTGTAGTGTAAGGACTAGGATTTCCAAGTCCTTTGCTCCTGATTTTCTGACCTATGTGGTAGAAAACGAATCCAGGACATATGCTGAGGCAATGTCAATTCCATAAGCTCCTTTCTGGAAAGAATATGTAGTGGAATAAAATCCATCACTCAAAACCACACTTGGAAGTTGGCAAGTGGAACTTCAAGAAGAAGTAGGTTGATGGATTTATTATAAGGCGTTGTTGGTAGCCTGAGGGTATAGACAGAAAGAAGGCCTTGGCATTTTACTCACCAGTTGTGAGAATTATTTATATAAGGGTTCTCATCGATATAGCTGGAGTCTACCTAGAAGTCCATCAAATGGATGGTTATGGTGAGTTGAAAGAAAAGATGTACTTGGAACAACCCGAGGGGTTCATAGTTCCAAGACAAGAGAGTAAGGTGTGTAGACTTGTGAAGTCTCTCAGTGGGCTCGAATATTAGCCAGAGCAATGGCATATCGAGTTTGACAATGTTATGTTGTCAAGTGGGTAGGACATATATATTTCTACATTAAGAACACACCTATGTGATAGAATGTTTATGACATGCTAATAATGGGAAGTACTCATGAGAGTATCATGAATACGATAAAGATATTGACAAGGAACTTCGATGTGAAGGACCTGGGAGTTGCAGATTTGATACTAGGGAGTAAAATCTCTAGAATATTTGATGGACTTATGGTGACAAACTCATTATATTGAGTCTGTTTTGAAAAGATTTAATGTCTTTGATAGATGTCCAGTGAGCACTCCACTTGACCTAAGTATGCACTTAGTCAAGAACAGAGGTGAACCTGTGGATCAATTGAGATATTCTCAAGTGATTGAAAGTCTGATGTACATAACAACCTGTACATGACCAAACTTAGCATGTGTAGTTAACAACCTAGGTAGGTTCACGAGTAATCCAGATCATAATCATTGGAAAACCTTGAATAGGTTGTTGAGGTACATGAAGTACACCATGAGTCTGGGATTACGGTATACAAGATATCCAGCAATATTAGAAGGATAATGTGATTTGAAGTTCACCAGTGGATACGTATTCACGATTGGTGGTGCTGCTGTGTCCTAGAAGTCTAAGAGACAAATGTGCGTAGCTCGTTCCACAATGGAAGCCGAGTTTATAGCCTTCGATAAGGCTGGAGAATAAGCTAAAAGGCTTAGGAATTTCCTAGAGGATATTCCGTGTTGGCCTAAGCCTGTGGCTGCTATCAGCTTACACTGCGATAGTCAGTCCGCGATAGGAAGGGCACAAAGTAGTATGTATAATGGTAAGTCTCGACACATACGCCGTAGACATAATACCATTAAACAGTTGATCTCTAATGGTGTGATTTCCATCGATTATATAAAATCGAAGGAGAATCTTGCGGATCCGCTTAAAAAAGGTTTAGCTGAGATCAGATATCAATTTTGACAACCGGAATGGGACTGAAGCCTATTACGCATGTTTCCTTGTAGTGGCAACCCAACCATGTTGACTGGAGATCCCAAGATCATGGTTCAAAAGGGACAACTAAGCTATAAAGAACAGTCACTTACCCATTCTGAGAGAATAAAAGTACTGTCTGCAGAGGGTATGAGGTTAAGCGAAGCTTTTAATGATTCCTATATCTTGATATTCAAGTGGGGTAGGGCAGAATACCCTTGATAGGAGGACACCTATGAAAGTGCGAAGTGGGGCCGCTTCTGTGAGAATTTTGAGGCTTGAATTCTCTAAAGCACTTTACGAAACCAAGTGTTGTCCAGGGCCGAGACGGACACAACCATGAGAACCGAAAGGTGCTAGGGAAATATTGTGTGAGTGCTATTGTCTTGGTTTACACTAAAGGTGAAACGATTCAAGACCTAGTTCAGCGATTAGCGAGTAAATCGATTAGTACTTCACTAAAGGCGGAGTTCAAGGCGAAGCTACCTCTCTCCGATGCAATATTTTTCCGTCGACTTCTCTTTGAGTCTGCATTTGCATTTGCATTAATTTTCATTCATATGGGGGATTGTTGGAGAAAAAAGCCCTTTTGAAGGGTTGAATAGTCAACTTTAGCGCGATTTATGGATAGGCTCCAGTGTATGTCATCGAGAGTTAATGATATCATTAAATACTCCATACCGAGTAGTTGATGATGGGCTTTTGAATCACTCGATTCGGATGTCGGGTGAATGAGAAATTAATACCTAAAGTTGGTTGAAAATGTGTTGGAGATAAGAGTTGAAGGGAGTACCTCAACTCAACATCCCACATTGGAAAGATGGGAGACTTGATCTTCATATATAAAGGCTAGTGTATGCTCTTATAAATGTGCCCCAAGAGGCAAGGCACTTTTGTGCAGGAGGGAGGTCTTAGATATTTCCACACGTGCGCGCCGCCGCCGCCGTCCGGCCGGCCGGCTCGGCTCGTGCTCGTGCTCGGTTCGGTTCGGTTTGGGTGTTACAATTAATTTTTTGGACAAAAGTTCATTTGAATTTAACCAGAAAATTAATTAAGACGGTTGGAAGGTTCCAGAATAATGTGGAAATGAATTCTGATTAAATTAAGTCGGTCCGGATTTAATTTAATTAAATTAATTTCGAAATTTGATTATTATTTTCGGCCGAATAACTTTTCTTGAGGAAAAGTCGAGCGATTAAATCATCGACTAATCGAATTGGAAGACACGTCATCCTACCAATCGAATTGTGGAAATATTTGGCCGATTTTATTTATAATTTTCGCCCTATTTTCTTTCCAAGGGAAAAGTCGATGATGTGTTACGGCAATCGCGTTGGCGTTGATTCATCTTCTCCACTATATAAAGAACCCCAATGATGAAGGTTGAATCATCGAATTTTCTCTTGTGTCTTTCCACCACAAAGAAAGTCAATCATATAGATCAGATATTGAGTCAAAGAGAAGTCGGAAAGACTATGTAAGTTCGCTGGGCTCGGATTTTGAATTGCCTCTAAATCCAGGCAGTTCGTTGTATCTTGGGAGACATTTGATACTACCGCAAACGTATGCGGAAGCAATTTGTCTTAAGGAAAGAAAGAACGACTCGCCTCGGTTTGTCTTAGTCCTTTATTTTGTGCATACTACATTTATTGCTCATTGTTTGAATCGGATATGCGTGATGATATTTATTTTGTTAGATCTACTAAATAATATGAATTATCTTATTCGCATGATTTATTTTCAGATTAATATTAGTAAATTACGGATACATTCGTAAATCACTCATGCGTGTATTTTGATGTTTCAGCTTTCGTATTTACGTCCGATAGCTTTTGTGGTTATCATAGTTTTTTGTTAGAGATATTTTATCGTTTTGATTTGAACACTTAACCCAAAGAGAAACAAATCACAAGGAGAATATACATGATCCCGACGGTTTTGTGCATGTCCCCTTCATTGATCACGACCTTGGCGAACCTCCACACGTTGTTAGATATTGGATGAATTGCAGGGCAAAAGAAATTAGACGCTTTTAAACTCTATCTTTGGCTCCAAAAAAAAAAAACTCTCTTTTTTTTTAAGTGGATATCTTTAATCTTTTATTTATTTATTTATTTATTTGATCTTTATCAATGCATGTGTAATAAAATTGGTCATTAATTAACTTGTTTGTAGTATAAAATGGTTTCAAATCAATGCTTAATAACATATATTGAACCTGCGGTATGATTTTTATTTTTTTTGTCACATCCATACGCAAGTAACGCAACTCTTGTTTTGACGGTTTCAATGCAGCGAACGATATAAAAACGGACATCTAAATACTTCAATGCAGCAAACATAAAAACGGACTTCATAATCATCAATTAATAATTACCATCAACGTTGATCGTCTAGACACGAATTTTTGCAATTGAACTTTTGGAAAGAAAAAAAATTTATACATAAGTGTTAAGATCAACACTTGCACAATTTTTTTTTCAAGAGTGTGGGCAATATCTCCCAACACCCTCCTTAACTATGGACAATTTTCAAGAGTGTGGGCAATCTCCTCTCAACACTTGCATTTTTTTTTAAATAATGTTCCAACCAGGGTTCGTTCCCATTACATCTGGCTCCGATACCATATTAAGATCAAACGCTTACCGGTGTACTAAAATCAACTGATGGTAGTAAATATTTCTTATCATTTAAGAGTGTGGCAATCTGTCCCAACAATAAGTTTGATAAAAAAAATAATCAAATAATGGTTGACTAGGCATGACCTAGTATTCAAAGTTGAGGTCTTATGCCCAAAAGATACCGGGTTTGAATCCCACTTGGGACGGAAAGTATGTGTCAATTATATATTTAACTACGTTTTGTAAATTAAAAAAAAAAACCATACTGGCAATGGCAATTTTATTAAAGAAATTAATTATGGGTCAATTTAAAAATAAAATAAAATAAAATAATATATATATATAAACAAAAAACAACAACAACAACCCTCATATTTTTACGATCACAATAATTTAGAACCTTAGGATATCTTTTGCCCTAAATGGTATATAGACTCATTTCAATTTATTGATATACCTATTAGGATATCTTAGGCTTCAACTAAAGATTGGTATATGGTTCAAAAAATTAGGCAGCATTTAGGCATGATATTTATATATATACATACATACATGTACTCCGTCATAATTAGATTTGTTTTTATTTATCTATCATTATACAATATAATGCAAAATTTGTTATTTTTTCCATCTTAACTCTTCGCTTTAATAACCCAAATTTTGGTACAATTTTTCATGTACAATGAGTGAAAGATAATTTTATTATTTTACCTTTTTTTTCAGACACATTAATCACTTTCTTAATCTGTATGAATGCCTCTATCTGACATGATAAATAAGCGGAGAGAGTATATTCTAACATTTGTTAAATCGAAAAGGAAAAAAAAACAGATTATGTTAACGGATTCTGATTCAACTGTATTTTAGATGGATCTAAAGGGTTTGGATCTGTGAATGCAATTTCACCGTCATTTAATATTCTACTACAAATGTTCTTAGAGCTTATTTATAGATTTACCCCGAAAGTGGCTTGCGCACACCCTGGTTTTATTTTCGATACATGAAAAATTTATATAATTGATCCAATCTGATTATTTATCTTAATTCGGCGACTACCGATTATATAAATATAGTCACTAAATTTCACACTCGATCACCAATTCCTGGTTCCGTCCGGTTAATTATGATTTACCACGTGAACTAAAAAGCCGGAATGATGATACTACGATTGTGTCTTCTTCAAAGACGGGAAGAAACGTTTGGAGTATTATCTGGGGGAAGTAAAGTGAAGCCGAGAAGGCCCAATAATGTATGTGGGGATTTTTTCTGGAACACCACACATTCTGTGGGGTAAATGTGGAAATCTGGCTTTATAAGCAATTTTCGCGATTTTGGTTCGCGATTTTCTCCCATTTTTTCACAAATGCGTGCATCCATCTTAAGTCTGACACAAATCACTATTGGGTTCCTTCCCAATTAGGGTTTAGTTTGGTTCCAAAACACCTAAAACGCGAAAAAGCGAGGTGGTATTTCGACAACGGAATGGTAGTCAGAAATTGTCTTACGCTCGATAGTGGTATTTGTGAAAGGTCCCCCAATATATGTCACCAACCGCTCATAATTTGCAAACAAGAGGAATTGGAGACGGAACTTGTAAATTATGTTCATGCCATGATGAAATTGTATGGTTTTTTTGAAAATTTCTTTTCACATAGTCATATGTCTTATTACATAGGAATTACTCTCCAATTTTGCCCTTAATTTTTTTCCACTTACGCGCCTACATTCTGACCGGCGTTCGGTCAAAATGTGGAACATTATACATATCCAAATATGTTCAGAACAATTTAGTTTATTCTGATCCGAACGTTGTTTGAAAAACATTACATGTTTGGCATGTAAAATAGTCTGATACGTTTTTGAAATTTTTGTAGTGACGTGGTGATATTCTGACTTGAAATAATGTTATACGTACTCAAATATGGTAAGAATAATTTAGCTTATTCTGACCCTAACGTGGTCATAACATTTTCGGCCTCTAAATTGGTTCGATACGTTTTCGAATTTTTCATAGGACCGTGGTTATATTCTGACTTGAAATAGTAGCAAAATTGGTTTGATAGATTTAGAGTGGCGAGAAAGTAGGCATGACAATATTAATTTTAAGGGCACATTAAATTAAGCTTAATTAATATTGGCAAATGCTACTTGTCTTCAATTTGCCTGCACATATATGCAATTTCAGTCGAATTTACAACGCAATAAATGCTCAAATAATTTATGGGTACTACTCCCTCCGTTCAAAATAACTGACGGATGAATTGCCGAATAAATAGATCAGATCCGCCAGCTCCTCAGTGTAGGTCATCATAATTTTATGCAATTTAAGAAACTTAATAAATGATTTAACTTTAATAGTTTGAAACTAAAATGTCCATAGACTAATTAGAATAAAATAAAGTTTTGGAATAAGAAATAAGGGTAAAACAAGAAAATGAGCATTAATTACTGCATTAAAGAATGAGAATAACATATGTTGTGGGAATGGTGAAAAATGTTAGGATGACTTATAATACGGGACGGATGTAGTAAAACCATAGAAGGGGTGGGGGGTTTTTTCATACCTAGTTACTTCATTTGTGGAGTTGTAATATGCGGATGAATTACTACCTACGTCCCATAAAAATTGTTTAATTTTTATGGTGCACATAAATTAACAAAACAATTATTGTGTTGTATTTTAAGGAGTAATAAATGTTTTTTTTGGAATATGAAGAGAATAAATAAACATTAAATAATATGATAGGGGATGTTTGGAAAAAAAAATGCATTAAATGATGTATTGGTTTTCAAAATGATCAATTTTTATAAAACAATTAATTTTAAAAAAGTAGACACTTTTTTTTATGGGAACCTCATATCAAGGGTATTATCAAAGGAAACTTGACAAAATATGTCCGGACAGTAAGATTCTTGGAAAAATGCTTCGAAAATAAACATCAAAAAATATGTTTTCATAGTTAATTCCAAGGTATTGCGTTGTAGAAACCAATCCCCAAATAACCGTATACACCCCTAAATACTGTATATATCTGCAGGCATATTTAAATGGTCCTTAAGCCGATGAGCCATAGCCTAAGTGGTAAAGCGAGCTTAAGGTCATAAAACGAACACCTCTCGGATTCAAATCCTACCAATAACATTGCTGCTATGAAACACTTTAACAAGTATAGAAGAAGATATCACAACTGAGTAGCATTATGGGGTGCAATGAACAAGAGAAAACATCTTCAACTGCACTAATATTGTGATCTAAGGCATGAAAGAACGGGCAAGAACTGTAAAATAAGCCCGTTTAAGATCTGTATTCAACTACAGAATCTCTACACATATTGAAATGGAGACGATAATTCCCCCCACTTCAAGATATTTCTCCAATTTACAGAATTTCTACACACGTTGAAATGCATTAGAATCTCTACCGCCATTTTCTTGAATAGAGATGATGTATTTTCTCTGCTTCAAGCAACAAGGTATGTAGAGATTCTGTATTTTACAGATCTGTAGACACGAAGGGGTTTATGCAGAGGTACTAAAGCTATTAGTCCATCTACTATAGTGATCAAGAACAAGGATATCTTGGGGTAACACTACACAGGGTTTGAAGGCTCAATCTTTATCCCACATAATGAATAGAATAGTAATAAGTTTCCATATAATTGTCAAGATACAAACTATAAATTAAAGTAATACAACACATCCCTCAAATGTACGAATTCACTGCATGAACTGACCTTTTCGACTTGATCAATCTTGCTTCTTCGTCGAAAAAGAAACACCATCCACATAGCCAAGTAAAAGTTTTATTGGTGTTTATCCATTAGTACTGCTTGACTGCACAACAAGCAGAGCTCATCAGGCCACTATAACCAATTTTATACACTGTTTGAAGTCGGCTAAAAAACGGACCTATGCGCTCGTTTTTCCAGTAGTCCAGAGAGTAAGTTAACATTTTCTTGATAATATATTTATACATTTTCCTTGCAGATCATTTGACAGCAGTGGGTGAGGAAAACTGACCAGTGACACCATTGTTGAATTTGCCACTAGACTGTTTGACTTTGAAACTTCCATGCTTAACAAGTTTTGGTTGAAACAAAGAGTTTAGCATTTTCTCCAACGATTGAGCCGTATACTTTGCGTATTTGCTGGAACTCGGGTCTTGTTCCACCAATGGACCGTAGTTTTGCATGTAGCTACGATAAACAGGGACGATGGCCTGGATTATTAGTTGACAGGTCTTTTCTCGAAGATCTTTGTCTATAATAACCCAAGTAGACTGTTTCAGATACATGTTGTCAAAGGCTTCATTGAATGCTTTTAGCCTCTTTTTAACAAGATCTCGAGCAGTAGCGCGTCCACCAGAAAACAGAATCAAACCCTCCCTACTTAAAAGTGCAGGTAGTTTTCCCCAGCTCTCCCTTAAGAAGATCGCAGAATAGTATTCCTTATACTGTTCGTGCCCTCTTAACCATGACTCCCCCAAAAGGGCCCCCAACTTTGTGCCTTTGAGGTGTTTGTATAAAAGCCAGTGATTGTTCATCAGGAAAATGTACGATAAAACCGTGTCTTCGTAGTCTTTTGACCATTTACCTATATTTGCCTCCACGGCTCTAATCAAGCTCAGTAGCTCATCGATAATAACCTTCTCATGGAACTTTTGATGCTTCCAACTTCTCTCGATAGCCAAAACTTGTGAGAGGATCGGTTTATAATCATCTCCAAGCAATGTATTACAGTAACTAGCAATAACACCTACCAGCCTTGGGACACTACCATCCACTGGCGGAGGAGTTTGCCTTTGCAGCTCAACCTGAACCAGAAGTTCCCAAAATATCTCACATGCTCCTTCAATCAACTTCTTGATTAGATCCCTAGTCTGATTTTGTATTTCAGCACAAGCTGGTCCGCCAAAGAGCCGATTGAAATCTAACCTTAATTTATTTAGAGATGCAAAGATATCCAACAACTTTAGAAGCTTATGTGGGTCGTTCTTACTATCGGTGACAGTTCTGCCAAATTGAAGGAATGCAAGAATTCCAGCTTGAGCAGCAATTTTGGCAAAGCAGCTCATCGAAAAATCTGATCCCAACCTATCAAATACATCACTGCACAACTTAAACTCAGCCTCGAAGAGGTGCTTGACAGCAAACTCCAAATGCCTGCCCCATTGAGCTATGTGCCCGTCTATACTCAAGACACTGTTGAATTCCGAGACTGATATCTCCAGGTAATCCAAATTAAGCGCCTGAAGACTTGCTCGAACAATCGAGCTACGGACTTCAACGTATATAGATATGCACTTTTCAAGTCTCTTATTCACAACTAATCTTCCAAGTATGGATTGCAGCTTCTGAATGACAGGCACTGGCAATGGGGATGGGGCGATGCAAGGTTGTTCACCAGGCAATGGCGATGAAGACATAGGCAAAGGCACGCTATTTTCTGTCAATAGACGCCGAAATTCATTTTCCAATCTGTCCAAAGCCACCTCAAGTAGCCCTCCATCAAGACGACTCTTTTCCTCACTATTCTGCAATTCCCTCAGATGCCCCAAGGCCTTGTTCAAATTCGCAACGAACTTTCCATCTGCTACGTTATGGTCTTCTATATATTCCACAATATCAGCCAACCACTGTATAGCCATCCCACAATTTTCACCTAGAAAACGCAGAGCCTCCTCCAGCCGCTTGAGCACACCAATGTAACCAGGAAGATCTAATTGAGGATCTGATAGTGACTTTTCAAGGCCATGAATTGCGTCAAAAACATTGAGAACTGCAGTGGCAGGCACCACAGCCCCATTAATATGACCTCCAACAGCACCAAGTGCATCTTTAGGGGCTAAAATTGGCCGAATAGCACCTTCCAACGACGGCAATCTTTGCTTAATTTCATCTAATCTAGGTCCTGCTTTCTCAATAGATAAGCCTAAAGATTTTGACTTTTCTAAGCTAAGCTTCAAGGACTTTCTTGCAGATAACAAATGCTCCATTCCCTTGTCCATCTACAATATTCCTAATTCGACTTCAAACAATTCAACATACTAGTTCCACCCAAATCGTAACAAAATCCACAAGATTTCTGAGTTAAAAAAACAGCATCACAAAAATAAAATATCAAAGAAGAAGAAGGAGGCCCACCAAAAGATTCTGCCTTTTTATCGATGGGCCTAATAGAAATGCTGCAAATTTCACGCTTACCTCAGCTGCCCCAGTATAAGTCTGAGAAGAAAACGATCTGGGCAACTCCAGAACTTTAGTCACCCTGCTTCTTACCAAAGCTTTCTCAACAAATTACACAGCAATTGAAAAGTGAACAAATTCTTAACCGAAGACGACTTAAATCTAAGGTGAGGGTTTGTTTAATTCGCTGAGCTGAATTAAACAGAATCGTTCTACGCAGCTAGCAGTAATAAAAGTTTGGTGAACTGAAGTAAAAGTAGCTTTAATTTGATGGTAGATGTGGAGATTCACAGGGGTGAGAAAGATAGAAGAACCCTATTTCATTTTTGGGTGCGTTTATTTTCTTCTAGCATGTGCTTCTTTTCATTCTCTGCGCCAGCTGGTAGTGTTTTATTATTTAAAACTATAAATAAATAAACAAAACATATTTCATCGATTTAAACATTATAAATCATTCTATATTATTAATTCAATATTTATTACTCGTTATTATATCTTAACTCTAATTTATTATCACGCTAACTCCTTTTAACCTATAAATTTATGATATTTAATTCAATCAATTTTTTAATCTGTATATAAATTCTTAGAATTACTTACATTTTGAGACGGAAGTAATATTAAAATTTAAATATAATATATACATATTAGAAGGATTCATTTAATGGGACGGATATAAGAGTAAAAGACATCGAGTAGAAAAGTTATTCCCTTTTTTTCTTTTCTTCTCTTTATTATGCATACGTGAGGTGTGCTATGAAGAAAGAAAATATAGTATAAAGGAATCTTGTGGCTCACGCTTTTAATCAAAGTCCAATTATATGTATTTAGTGTTATTAAGAGCATCTCCAACGGCTTCCTGCAAAAAATACACAAAATCATCAATTTACCGGGATTTTTACATCAAATTTTATCCGTCAACTCCAATGATTTTACATCAAATAAGAATATTCTTAGAATATTCCATCCTAAAATTCAATTGTATAATAAAAATAAATGATATAAATTATCAAATAATTTTATTTATATTTTTGAATTACATTTTTAAGATATTACATTGAAAAAGATAAAGAAAAAAAAACAAAAATCCGTTCATCTTTCACAAAGAGAAGGAAAAAAAAATAATAATAATAATAATAATAATAATGAATAGTGATTTGCTGGGGTCTCATTTTTCCAGTAAATTTGCCGATAGATTCAGCCTCTCCACCGAATTGCTGGCCAATTTACTTGACACTTGAAGCAAATTTTTATACCAATTTGCTGTTTTGGTTGTGAATTTCCCCTCATTTGGAGATGCTCTAAACGAACAAGCCCTCCACGAATAACCAGAGTCGCTAATAAGCAAACGCGTTGTTAATCGTTTGTTTGTTTAACTTAACGAAACAAGTTTAAATAAGATTATAAGCTTGTTTTTTAAACGAGCGAACACAAACTTACTCACGAACGTTTGATTATTTTCGCGGCGGGCCTACTTTCATAGATAAATCAATGTAGAACATAAGCTTAATACATAATATTAAACGTAATATTAAAAGTCATTGATGATGTGATGTTAAAAAAATGATTGGTGATGTGATGTTAAAAAAACTCTCAAAAAAACTACATTGCAAAACAAACACAATTGCAAAACAAACACAAGCTTAGAGGTTTATCTATTGTGAAAAATAGGTTTATAAATTGATGATGTGGCGTGATAATAAATCTTTTAATGAGTTTATGATCGGAGATACTCTTATTAAACAATAATAATTGATGGAGTATGGTCAGATGTGATGTATGTCAGGCGCCGCAGCACCGCATGGTATGGAAAACGGCAAGTAATAAAAATAAAAAATAAAAAAAAATAAGATAATGGTGACAAAGTGAAATGACTGTAAAATACTTTTTCATTTTGTTCTTTAGTAATGTTCTCAGCTTTTCTTTGTCCCCCCCACAACATTGCAAAATCTACTGGGCTCTGCCAATCTGTATTACTATGATTATATTTAATGACTGCCTAATTCAGTTTTCTCTTTATTAATCATGATTTAGTGCTGATTGTTATTGTTTTTTTTTTTTTTTTGAATGAAAAATCACTACACTACATTACAGCAAACCGAACGAATTGAACAAAGTAAAATACAAATTTATCATCATTTAAAAATTGTTACAATATACAAAGAACAAATCATGATCCCAGCTTTTTTTTACGCTATATTCTCAACCCAACAAAACAATGGATCCTCTTTTTGCTATGTTTGGACGTAATACAATCAAATTCTATTTGATTTCAAAACAAAAGGTACCCTAAATCACCCAAAATTTTGTCTATTTAATCATCGTCGTCGCTTTCGTATTGCTGGAACAATGATTGCAAAGCAATACTTTCTTCTGGCTTGGCTTCTTCCTCTTTTGATGGTTGTTTGTTGTCGGTTGAATCTGATATTGGCTTCTTCTTATGAACAGCAATCTTAGCTATCGATGTCTGTATTTCACCGCGTCCAAGCGTCTTCTTTTTACCTACTCCAGTACAGACCATAACTCAGTTAGACTAAAGACCAAAACAAATATACTTACTAACACATATTATATATGCTCCTCTACAGAAAACAAACAACAGTTTAAAAATAGTTTTACTGCACTTTTCTGACAGGTTTTTAGCAACATACCGGTCACCAAACGGAATAAAATGCTTGAAAGAAAGATTTATATTACACTACTAGTTTCTAATAATAGATTACCTAACCAGCCTTGATCAGGGACACCTGCTTTTGTTAGAACATCAGTCGGATTAGAAGACTGGCCTTCATCTACCTTGCTCCTCTGCATTTAAGAATAAAATGTTCAGTATTGTGTGCATATGCAAACAAGACTATTAGACACCAACTTCAATCTTGATTGAAGATAACGACAAACATCAAATGATCTTGCATCATTTAGAAAGTACGCATCCTTATTTTAAGAAAAAAGATTCAGAAGATCGAAAATGCTTTGAAGAGGCCGTTTAACCTCATTCCCCCCTTATTGCAGTGTCAAATATACTGCTCACCAAGTTTTGGAAGATGGACACAAAAGTATGTGGCAATCGGCTAGCAAACGATAATCAATAAATATGCTTCGAAGAAAAGGTTTATTCATCCAACACAATACAATGCCCCGTATATTGATCACAATTCTGTCACAATTCTGTTTTTGCTGAATTTTGAAAAGTTCAGGCATGGCCAATCCCTTGTATAAGAGGGATGTAATTTTAAAATTGTTGGACGAAACAAAGGCCAACATACAAAAAAACAAAAACAAAAAATGTCCCCTTCAATATGATTTCATATGCTGGAAAAAAATCGCATTGGCTTTCAAGAAATTGGGATACGCACCATAGGGTAGAGTGACATTAGCCATAAGTTACCTTTCATATAAAAATAAAAACTTTAGACATAAAAAACGCCAGACACGTCATTTGATCCTAAAGATCTGCTTTGCCTCAAACCACTTTTAGCTCAAAAATATTACCCAAAAGTTTGCTAAACAGGTTGGATAACACCAACTGTATGTCTACCAAGCATATAAAACAAGCGAATCCTATGCAGGATTGTGAGGAGAAATGTACCTTAAAAAGAGAAGACATTCCATCTGCAGCACCGTCTTCCTCCTCCTCATCATCATCATCATCATCATCATCATCAATCCTTTTTACATACCGTTCAGCTCTTCCCTAAGTTAAATTGTGTCATCAAGAGAGAATTGATTATTATGTACACAATTACACAAAACAACTATGAATACCATAAAGAACAGGACACCTGAAACTTACTTTGAATAAAGTTTTTGCAAGAGCTTCTTCCTCTGCATACAACATTTTTTCCTGCAATTGGCCCAAACACAAGAAACGCGACTTCAAACAACCGGGCAAAAGCAGTGATGCAAAACGTACATGATACCCCTGGCTTCAAATAACATAACCCCCACTGCTTAATGATACACTAGGATATAAAATCGTGAAAGCACAAAAGACAAACAGCAGGTTGGTAAAAGCTTCAAATTAAAGAAGCACATGCAACTAGGGGTAGCCAAAAGGATGTATTACCAAAAAAAAAAAATAGCCAAAAGGATGTGTGAACATAAAAAAAAAGGTAGCCCCCAAGGGATAGATGACCTCTCCTACTTATAAAAAGATATGTGCAATTTATGTGTTAAACAAGAAGTAGAACAAATGATACCAATATAAAAAATAAACTAGAAAAGGTACAATCAAAGCCTAATGTTAAAATCTAACCAAAAAAAAAAAAAAAAAAAAAAAAAACAAACAAACAAAACGACAAACATGAAATATCTTCATAAAAGACACAAGACTGGTAAGGACTCACAAGAAATATGTTAAGATCTTACCTTTTCCTCCCTTGCCCGTTGCAAAACCTCAAGCATGGCATCGACACTCACAGTCGCTTGTCTTGACTGAAAAACAAAAATCAGAATTTAATAGGAGTCAGTATTCAGCATGTACAAAAATAGCAAGACATGCACTCACTTACAGACATACCATAATCTAACAGTATACCATTTAAAAAAATTCAATGAATGGCGGTAATAAATTCCAAAAGGAGAATCCATTTTCTTTTTGAAAAGAAAAGTAATCATTCTTAATAGCAAATGCAAAACAACAAGCTCTTTCCCCACTCAAGAGCATAACAATACCCCCCAATTTGGAATTACAGTGCCCGATTCAACCATCTAAATCAAATATATACCTTCATAGATTTCATCTCATCTAGGGCGGCAAGGATATCCATTTCCTGTTTTGAGTCCAAAGTTCTATTTTCCAGCGACTTCATTGCATCACCCGTTTCTTCTTCTTCCCTTTTACGTTTTTCTTTATCAAGCTCCTGCCAGTAAAAAAATGTAAAATATGCTCAGTGACAAAGTGAAAACCAATGTTGATACACAAACCTAAATTATTTCACTATGATAACAGATGAAAATCAGAACTTACTTCATCCCCAGCACGCCAAGGTTCAAAATTCCTGGTGGCACCAGACTCAACAGTATAATCTGAATTCTTGGGATCAGTCTTATAGGTAATCTCAGCCGAACACTTGGTACACTTGAAATAAAATCTGAATATTTGTATCCCCAAATAGGTCTGTCAATTCACAAACACAACAATCAAGTTAAGTAGACCATGAAATTCAGGATCCCAAAAAAAAGCAATATGAAATGTTAAGATTTACCTCTCCGGCAACGTCCTCTTTCCTGGAGTTGAACTTAGTTCCCTTGTAGATATAATTCCCGCACGTATTACACCGTATGCTCATTGGAAGCATCATGCGTACTTTCATCTGCTGGTTTTTGGGCTGCCTCCGCCGGGGAATCTTTGAGGGATCAAAGTCCGGCGGGTAATATTTGTTCAATACCTTTCGTTCCCCCATTTTTTAAGAACAGTTCTCAAACCCAGCAACGGGAAGTCAAAGATATGGCTGGAGAAGGAAGATCTTCTTTCGTAACGGGATGGCAAATACTATGACTAGTCCTTCCCACCTAAGTGCAAAACTTCAACTGTACCATATAAAACAAAAATCAACACAACAGAAATTCAAACAGCAACAATTCAAGCTGATTAAAGCTAGTAAAAATGAAGAAAGGAAAAATTGGAAGCAATGCATTGATCACTTTTATTCACTGAAAAACAATGAAGGCCGTGAAGAAATCCTAAAGCCATTTGGGAGAAACACCGTGTCAACAAGGAAAGAAACAATTCACATAAGGAACAGAAGGAAACTAAAGAGCACAGACTAGGCAGTTTTTTTACTCTAACGAAGACACAATGGAAAATGTTCCAGCTAAAAACTCCAAAGATTATACCTACCCTCCGCTTTTTAAGTGAGTAGTCTTTATTGTTTTTTTATTACATAAACATAAAACAAAAATAAAAAGTGAGCTGAGGTATTGATTTCCAGATAATGTACTATAACATTTCATACTATTAACCCAATCTGATCCACAAGTGGGTTCAACTTAAAAGTGTTAACAGGTTCACAAGGTGCAACTGCTGAACCAAGTCTTAGGAGTAAGAATTAACCTAAGACATTGGAAGAAGGATAAGCTAATTCAATACCAAAGCACATGAAATCATCACAAAAAGGCTTGTCAACACAAAAGCCTAACCTAAAGCCAAAGTAAAATTAACAATTCACAGAACAATGAAGAAAAAACGCAGAGCGCATCAAGTAGATAGGTAGAACTTTTACAAAATCAACAAAAGCACCTACACCTTTAAGAAAGGCAAAACATCGAACCATTTAATCCAAACAAAAAAAAAAATCGAAAGCAGAAAGCACAACGAGAAGAAGAGAAAATTATCTAGGATATTAGAGTTTGACTTACCATCGAAGCTCCGGTGCGGTCAACTGAAATTTGGTGAAATAGTGGTTTGAGAGGGAAGACTGCTGTGTGGAAGATGCCGCCGTAGATTATGTTGACTGTTGAGGAGGAGGAGGGCGGCTGAGAGTCGATAGAGAAAGAAAAGCGTTCAATGGAAACGTATTTTGTAAACCAGATCTGTAAATTTTATTTTATTTTTAATAAAGAGAATGTTTTTTTACACAATTAAAAGTCTTAATACACAGCATTTTTTTTTACTTTTATCCTTTAAATTTTTATTTTTTTTCAAACTTGTTCATTCTGATTGAATTTCAGACAGAATGTTAAAAATATTTTTGAGTCAATTTTAGTCAGAAAGTCTTTCGGACCGATATTGAGTACGGAAAACATTCAAAGTTCTGACTCGAATTTAATCAGAATAATAATCGTTTTCTGACTCACATTAGGTCAGAATAATTTGCAAACTTGTTGATTCTGACCGAGTTTAAGACAGATTATGAAAGGTTTTCCTGACTCAATTTAATCGGAAAATCTTTCTGACCAGTATTGGGTATGAAAAACATTTAAAATTATGACTCGAATTAGATCAGAATAATCATCGTTTTCTGACTCGGATATGAACGAAAATTGTTGAATGGTAATTGTTGGACTACCACTCTATTTGTCAAAATACCACTCCCGCTGTGTTTCCATTGTTTCCGCAGACCTTCAAACCCTAATTGGGGAAGAGGCAATAGGGGATTTGTATACCTTAAGATCGTCTTGGCATTCATGAAAAAATCCCCGGATATGAAGCGAAAATTGTGAACCAAAATTGGGCTTAAAGTGGTATATTGACAAATAAAGCCTTGAGATGGTATATTGAAAAAAAATCCCGTCAGAATAATTGTTGTGTGAAAAATATTCTCTTAATAGGAAATCATGGGTTAAATGAAGGGGTGGAACCCACATGATAATGTGTCTTTCGCATCATCTATTCTGTAGAAATTTAGTAGATGATGCAATGCAACATTTATTACTCTTTTCTATGTCTTATCCTTAATTTATTATCAATATAACCACTTTTCATCACGTAACAACTATTGTATTAATGATAGTCAAAGGACATTTTAGACATTAACCATCTAATTTATGACATTCAACCACTTTCTTAATCTGTGTGAAAACACCTAGGATGATTTATATTTTGGGACGGATGTAGTAGTATATTAACTATAGGGAAAATGATAGAGTCTTTAAAGGCACAACATATATTTTACTTGGGCGCTCAAATTAAAGGACACCACACTTGCATATGTTGTTCTACCTAAGACACCACACTGAATTTTACATATACCAATTGCACCGCACTTTAATTATTATACCTATGGCACCACATTTGTTAAAATATTCCACTCCAACAAAATAACTACATATATAACCCTATGTTACCTTATTTTCCTTTCAGCCCACCCCCACCCATCAATCCCGCCCCCCCACTGTTTGCCACCCTCACTAGCCCCGCTATCTCCACACCCCACCAACCCCCAACTCCACAGTCCACACCCCACCGCTCATTTCTAGAAGCTTTGATACCATGAGAAAACACAAATAAAAAAATTAAGTAAAAAGCTGAACTTTAGTCAATAGGTTGTTTTATTTTATTAAAAAAAGGCTGAACTGAAATTTACTAAGAGGGGTATGCAAAACTAGTAACAACCAAATTTGAGAAACTCTGGCGAAGTTCGGGGTGTGTGTGTGTGTGTGTTTTCTTTGATTTAAATCGCGAATGGGGATTATGAGTTTATCGTTGTTTTCTTGTCGATTTGGTGTAGATGGTAGATTAAATCGATGGGTTGAAAGAGAATGGTGATTTTATTTTTTTTATCGTAAAAGGTGGTGTAAATGGTGATGTGCGTGGTTGTAGGGTAGAGAAGATGGTGGTCAAAGATTGATGAAAAGTGTAATTATGTATATATGAGTGAAAGGATGTTATTGTAATAAAAAAAAATTGGAAATAGTAAATATAATCTTGCTATAGTAATCTTGAATTTAAATATGTATGGTGTCATAGGTATATTTATCTTTTATAATTTGAATGTGTGGTGCCACAATTAATCACATCTTTAATACACTACTATGGTACTCCAGGTAGAAAATTCGTGGTGCTTTTAAAAGCACCCAAAATGATATAGTTACTACTTTAAGTTTATATCATTCTTACATCCAATATAATATTGTGTTTGTGAATGTTTCAAATTGTTTTAATTTTCTTACACGTAAAAAAACGTGTGATGGGATGATAATAGTATAAAAATTGTGTGGACTTGAAAGAGTAATTCTATCACCCCCTATTTATTATGACATTAAAGATAAATCTTCATTCAATTAGATTATAATACTCCCTCCGTCTCAAATTGTTTGAGTTCTTCCTTTTATGTATGTTTCAAAATAAGTCTCATAACTAATATTTAAACTAAAAAGTTCTTCTTAAATTCCTTAAATACTCACATAACTACATATATTAAGAAGATTAAGCACAATAACAAATGATATAATTGTAAAGTAGTCATGTTTTTAATGACTAAACAAGCTAATAAATGATGTTCCTTTAAATCTTTAGAGTTCCAAAATGTCCCAAATAAATTGGGGCGGAGGGAGTACTTTTTTTGAACAAATGTTAAAAAGAACAACTTCATGTGTTAATTCGTACTTAGTTAAGTGGATTGAATAAATATAATGACAAAATTGAAAAATTTTCATTCTACTGAACGATTATGGTCTTCTTTCTTTTCTTTTCTTTTTTTGTTTTTGTTTTAGTGAATTTGTTTGATATTAAAAAGTTTTAATGGATTATTTTTAATTGATTTATTTGATAGTGTAATTGAAATCATTAAATGTGACAAGGATAATTTTATCCTTTCAGATGGCTTTTGCCATTTTTCACCATTTTTCAATTCATTTATCCTTTTTGACAATTTGATCCAATTATGTTTTTTATAACCATTATCCTTTTTTTTTCAATTAACTTATAATATACAGAGAAATTTTAAGGTGGAAGCTACATATATAAGAAGGCTACGCATCATGTGGCGTCATCTGCAGGCAATCTGATTTTTACAATTTTAAAATCAGCTGTGGCCCAGATATAATCTTGCGTGAAATCTCTCTATGACAAGTCTCCACCTTAGAATTTCCCGTAATATAACTGCATGATTTATGGTGGGTTGTTTTAGAAGTTTCCCAAAACAAAAACAAAGAAATTAGACGCTTTCCTCTATTTCAGTATGTCAATTTGGAAGCTATCCTTTGGTAATTTCATTTCAGATTTTTTTAGTGGAAAAATACGTTTATTTAGCACTATCAAGTATCAACCGTGCAGGCAATCAAAACATTAATGCACCACATTCTACAACGCTATCAATACTTAAACGAGACTCATGATTGGCTAAAAAACCTACGGGGCATTTCTCGTACGTTTAAAAAAATTAAAAGTGATAGCAGAAAAAATGCTTTATAAATCTATGCACCCAACAACCAACTGCCCAACATCCGATAAGTCTTCGTCTGCAGATTGAAGCTTTTGAATAATCATCAATGAGTCTGCCTTTAAAATAAGATTTTGGTAGTAAGTGAACGCAAAATATAGGCCGTGAAAAACTCCAACAACTTCTGCCTCAATAACAGAGCAATATGTGCCAACGTGAAAGGAGTAGGAATTGAGGATATTGCCTTCTTCATCTCTGAAAATGCCGCCAACTGAAAGTGAATCTCTTTTAAGACAAGCGTCAACCAGGAGCGTCTCTGTCTAATTTAAGCCAGTAAAAATTTGCGCCATCGCCTTCAAAAAAAAAAAAACGAACAAAATATATATATAAAAAATAAAACAAAAAAAAAGCTGCGTGTGATAGTCGTGGGTTTGGAAGGAAAAAAACCTACTTATTTAAATTTATAGTCAGGAGTTTAAAAAAACAAAAATTATCAGAAATTTTGCAAGATTCAAAACAAGTCTAAGTATACAGATATCTTGAGTCTTTAGCAATTAAAATTAATGTAGTCATTGTTTCATATAAATACAATATATATATAATATTATGTCAAAATTTAGTGTAAGTAGCTTAAATTCATTGATTTCGGAAGCTCATTGGCAATGGCATGCTTTGGCAGGGGCGCCCCTGGCGTCAACATTACATTTAATAAACGAATTTGGCGAATGCTTCCACTTCACATGCCTACTTTGATCATTCCCATCTATATTTTTGGTCCCGGTCATAGTAGTATAAAAATCGCAGCTCCCTGCTTAATTAAGCTTCTTGTATCATAGAAGATAGATTAACGGGCTTTTTAACAAAAATCCATGAACATCGAGCTTTTTAAATGAGTCAAAAGAGAAAAAAGATTTTACCTCGAACACGATCGTCCTTCATATTCATCACAATATCCAACACATCGGCGAAAGAATGCATTTATACCGTGTCCATTGCTCACTGTGGGTCTCCGAACTCCATACTTGTCGTGCAATGGTGCAATCGAGGAGGCAATGGCCAATCGATTTATAGAATATTAAAGCCACCGATTATAGATTTATCACTAATTGAATTAATTCGATCTCCTACAATTAAGTATCCTCTCTTAATAAATTGAGACGTCATAAAGTGATTCACATACATACAGTGGGTTTGTACGTGGAAATTTACAACGGATTGTGATTCCTCTAAAAGGAATTTGGACTTTTTCTTTGTGAGAAAAATAGTTTATTTGTGGGTAGGGTGGGTCGTAGGTAGGGAATGGTGGGGTAGGGTAGGGTAGTGTGGTGAGGTGTGGTAGGTATGGTAAAGTGTGGTAGGCTTGGGTGATACAGTAATGTGAGGTAAGGTAAGGTAAGCAGGTGGGTAGGGTTTAGCGGACAAATTTTACAATACAACATTGTATGACGGTTGTACCAAGTGGCATGCATTACAACCTTTCAATTCTAACCTCTCACATGTGAAAAAGAGTAAAAATTAAAGGCTCTAATGTATGTCACTTGGTACAACATTCGTACAACCTTTGCACCATAAAATCTCTTGGGTTTAAGGATGTCTATTTCGATCTAACCCGGTGGATATCCACCATACCGTACATGTTAGGGTAAGGTATTTTTAAGGGTAGAGCAGAGTATAGATTTGATTTTTCAAAACCCGCCGTATACTTTCATAAATAAAAAAAACCCTGCCGTGGGTATATATTGTAGGGCATAGATATTTTTTTTCTACCCGTCATAATACCACCCGACCCACCATATAATAAAATATTCTAAACTTTATATATGTATGTGTGTGTGTGTGTGTGTATACAACACCAAAATCATATGGAGAAATAAACATTTTTATTTGAACAATAGATGAATACATTTCATATTTGACCTAACAAATTAATGAAAACAATCACTGGAAGGTGAATACTTGCATTTTAATAGTTCTTCACCACATAAAGAAAATGATATTAATGTTGAGAATAATAATTCACAATGTTTGTCAACTGTAAAACGATGAAATGAATGTTATGTTAGTCAGGATAATACCATAAAATATAATCTATCGACTTTGGTATTCTTGAATGATCGAAGACAAAAAAAATCAAATACTCGTCACCAAAACTGATATTCCTGTGAAGGTTTCCCGTTTTAGACCTATCTCATTATGAAACGTTGCTTATAAAATCCTCAAAACAAGTGCTTGGGCATGAGAATTAGAATGATCATGCCTATGTTAGTCAGTCCTCTTTAAGACTAAGCTTAAGGGTTGGAAAGGCAGTTGTCTCAACCTTGCTGGCAGGCTTCCTATTATCAAGTCTGTTAACTGTGCTATTCCTTGTAACATCATCAAACCCTTATGGCTCCCACAGAAATCTTGTGACAAACCAAATCGCATTAATGGAGACTTTCTCTGGTGCTCCGCTACGGATCAACAGAAAATTCATTTAATTGGTTGGGAGACTGTCTTGAAAGACAGACAATTGGGGTCTTGGTATCAGGCCTACTAGGGACAATTAACATTTTTGGGAGTTCTAACATCTCTCATATATTGTGTGGAGAGCTCAAAGCTATAACGGAAGGTCTCAGATTGGCATGGGATGCAGGATCTAGCAATGTCATCATCGAGACTGACTCCTTGTCTGCGGTCGATCAGAAGCATACATCAAGATGTGGAATGTAATTCAAGAGATGGCTCCCTTATTGAGGATTGTAGAATGCTTTTGAAGAAAGAGTGGAATTGTATCATCCGAAAATAAAAAAAAGAGGAAATCGTGTGGCTGGTCGTCTTGCTTTTTTAGGCCAATCCACCAACTCTAATGTTATCTAGTCGAATAAATTTAGTTTACATGTGAGATTACTAAGGGGTGTTTATTTGCATCTACCCGGTGCACCATGGTAAAATCTCTGTGTATAAGACTCTTTTTATTTATTTATTTATTTTTCCGGCAGACTCGTCGTGTATTAACCAAATGATAGAAAGGAAGTGCCAGAAATCATGGTTCTGATACAATGGCTGTGTTAACCAGAATAAACTACAGAAAATGGACAATAATTACTCAGTTGAGATTTAAACTAGAAACCGAAGAGAAAATCTTCAGACCCTTGAAAAGATCCCGTGGCCAGAAAAAGAAAAAAAAAAACAAAAAAACTCAGGAAAAAAAAAGGAGAGCTTTACGATCCCATCAGTGAGATGGAAGTCGTCTCCTCCAGCAGGAGAGTTCTTTTCATTCAGGTTGAGAAATGCGCGGCCTCACAGGAGTCTTAGAAGGACTAACCCTACAACATGTGAACCAGCTTCGTATGTTAACGGATTGGATTGTGACTCAATTATTTATACGATTTCCAAGTGAATAAAAAAGTTTAGCAAATTCGTAAAAGATGGAATTTACCTGATTCGTTGGGATCCGAGCATCTCCCCACAACAGTCCAGTGCTACAACTGCACTCTGAGCCTGCCATGTCATTAGTCACATACAAGCATCAGTATTATCATGATATATTCATACTTGAGAGTGTTTTTTTTTTTCCAGCAGGGTTTTCTCAATTGAGTCGAGCTAGAGCTCTCTGGAGGGTATCGACTCAGACTTGATTTTCATAAGAGACTTATCCTGAAATGTGACATGCATATGATTTCTGGAGATAAGAATAAGGTTTGCGTACCAAAGCAAATTCAACAAAAGCGATTCGAGTTGAGTGCACATGATCACCCAGAATCCTCAAGCGAGACACCTCACCACATCTTGTTTCAAAAAAGTCCTTCACATCAGCCTGAGAAACCTGATAATATGATACTAAGTCAAAATATGAAAGCAAATGCTCGAATGAAACAGGCTTTATCGGGCCCGGAGAATCAGAAATAATTTAAAGAAGCCGAACTGCAATAGCTACAAGTCAATCGTTTAGAGATCATAAAAACCGGTTACCTTCTTGTCAATGTTTGTACAATACACAGTCCTGGCGCACATTTCCCTTTCATCCTCCGACTGCAAAAGCATGAAATTGTCATAACGAAAAAAGAGGGCCGATACTGAAATGAAAATAAAAATAAAAATGGCAGGAACGGATTTTGATGAAAAATCAGGTGTCTACTCGTGCAATTTCTAAAGTAGACGAGAGTGTAAATACCCTGGGGAGGAATGTAGGATTCACAGGAAGGATTGCTGTTTTTGAAGGTAAGACTTTGATTGGAGATAAGCCCAGCATTGCACCAGTCAGGTTAAGAGATGCTCGTGCAGAGTCTGTCCAAAGTTATTTCAAAATCAAATGTCAATTGATGAATTCTTGTACACGAAGAGTCTATATTGCATGATCTCACACCGTTGGATGAGAGACAGGTGTTGTTATCTTTATTGCACAGATGGACACATCCGACGGTCAAGTGCAAATACAGACTCACTCTACTTACGAATCTCTCATGCCTAATGATGCTAAGCAGTAGTTTTTCACAAAACAACAGACTTACAATCATCCGAAAACTCTACAAAAGCAAAACGAAGGCGAGAATGTGGATCCCCACAAATTCGACAATCAGCAACCTGCAAAGTGATAAAGCAAACAGAGGGGGGGAAAGCAGTAGAAGAAACAAATTCTGTCAGGCAGAAGAATTCAACGTCAAATCTCTCTTTCAGATAAACGGGCATAATGCCGAATGCAAATTTAATTAATACTACCTCCGTCCCATAATATAAGGCTTTTTAGCCTTTGCACACAGATTAAAGAAATTTACAGCATCATGAACTAATTTAAGAAGTTTAGAGTAACATACTTGTCCATAGGCACTGAACAAGGCAGCCAGCTGCTCCTCGGTGATCTGATCAAAAAAGAAAAGAAAAAAGAAATTATATCAGGGATATGGAGGAGGATATGAAGAGGATGAAACGGGAATCATAGAACAGAGGTGTAATTAGCACTTACATTGTTATCAACATCAGATACGTACACAGTACGCCTTATGCTATCCTCCCTTTGAGCTCTCATTGATCTTCCATTTGATTGCCTCCTACTTTGGGAGTAATTATTATTCCTTCTCTGAGAATATTTAAACACACAATTAAACATTGCTGATTATCAGAGTTACGTTGTTTGGCTTGCAGAAAATTCGATAGTGATCACAAGGATGGTAAAAAGAAAGCTTTATCATGACGCTCAACCAATGAGACAAGGACAACTGGAACTAGATAAAGAACACGTGCAGATGTAAACAAAGCAAAAACTATTGACCGGAACCTACAACACAAGCAAGTAAAAAAAATCTATTTTTTGGTAAATTAAAATACTTTTTTTTTCATGCATGGTTTATCAAAGGAAGCACTAAAAACTTTTGCTTAGATCGATATTACATCTTACACAAACAATCCAATTAATCTTGGAATTCTTAACAGCTTTGCAAGTTCCAATCAGTCATTGCGGAATAACATCTTGCATATGTATCCACTGAGACTTTGATGCACTCTTAATAGTAAAACAACTAGATTTCAGAGGGAGCCATACAAAAATGCCCGTTCTACCCAAAAACAACATTGGGGCGCTGTCCAATACAGACTACATGCCATTAGGCCATTTCCATTCTCTCTTCACGACCAGCTAAGCCACCTCAGTTCAGAACCAATCCCCCCACCCCCACCCCCACCCCCACCCCCTTTTTTTTTCCAAATTGTCACTATACTTCTCACTACGACCGCCTGATGGGTGCCAACTTAAAACAAAAGGCATTCATGCATTTGCCTAATGTCGCCTTCACTCTCTCAGAGCATTTTCCGTGTTAAGAGTTATTTCTGCATGTAGCATCAGTATTCCATTTTGATTTATTGTAACATCATACAGCAACAACACTACTCTTAGGTTCATGTAATCCTTTGCAACAAAGCTTCTCTTAGGTTCTTGTTTGAGGATTCAGAACTCGTCATTTATGCTTTCAAGAACGCGATTCATTAGATAAGTGAGAAGATTCAGAACTCGTCATTTATGCTTTCAACATTGATGACAAACAATTCAAGTCATTGCCTCCCCTCCTGGTATGGATTGTTACAGTTGTCTTGGAATTTTACGAGACTGTCTCGGTGTTTTACATTCTCAACCACTGAAAGTCGTGGAATTAAGGTAGATGAAAACTTATGGTTCGGTGATAATTCCACGACGTTCGGTCGTTGAGAATGTAAGACACATAGACAGTCTCGTAAAACTCCAAGAAAACTGTAACAATCCATACCAAGAAGGGAGGGAATGACTTGATTGTTCATCATAAATGTTGAAAGCATATATGACGAGTTCTAAATCTTTTCACCTATGCAATGAATCGCGTTCTTGAAAGGCACATAATCGAGCTTTGTTAATATTGTCTGGCCACTGCGGTTAAGGGAGTTGAACTAGCAGAAATGCAGAATAGAGCAAATGAATGCAGAAATGTCAACTATGAATTCACCAAACCACTAACATCGATACAAAGAATCAAAGATGAAGGATACTAGCAAACAACAGAGAAATGGGTGGACAACATGAAAACTACACAAGCACACATCATTGCCGAAAATCGAGCATTCTGGAAAACAACTATGATCAAGGAAACAGATGCTAAAAAACATCCCCCCACTCAACATAGACAGTGCCATACTCCCATCAGGTGTGACAGGGCACTTGCATTTTCTGCTTGGTCCAAAAACAAAACTGGTTTTCCAAGCAAACACCAAAGAATTCAAAAAATTACAAGCAAACTGGCAAACCAATTTGCCAGATATGACTCTCTGGCACACTTAATGAAACCGTGCTGCAATAATTTGACGAAATTGAGGTAACTACTGGTAAGAGAGTAACATGAATCCCATAAGGAGGTTAAAAAATGGTGCTTGCCACAAGAACTGCAAGATATCACAAATGAAATTCAAACCCATAACTCAGGGCTTCTATATCATAGTATGAATATAAAATTAGATCACTCATCAGAAGGCCAGCTTAGGAAATAAAAAATAAAAAATAAAAAATGAAAGAATTCCATTAATCAATGAAACAAATTCATACCCTTCGATTATTGGCAAAGCCACCATTGGCCCAATTCTTATTATCTGGCACAAAATTATTGAAGCCCAGCTCATCACGATTATACGAGGAGGGAAAGAACTCTTTAGCCATTGGATTCAACTTGAGTTTCTTCAGCATATCAACAATATCCTTCATTTCGAGTTCAGAATTCAAGCTCGAATCATTTGATCCAGAATCAGACCCCTTATTTAAGGACTCAGACACAGCAGCAACAAAATTCAAAGTAGCATCAGCTTTCTCGTTTTCAGCCATAACTTTCGGCGTTGGAGGCTGAACAGCAGGCACTACTGCTGTATCACCACCAGACACTTCTGCCCCAGCAGCCATGGATAAAACTAACGAGAAGAAACGTCCCCAAAAAAAAGTTCTCAGAAAGCAATCAAAGACCCTCGAGAGAAAAGGAACTAAATTTATTTATATCACACCAAACTTCCTTTCAATATTGATCAATGCCTAGTACTATTTTTACGCCTCAAAGATTCTATCTTTAAGGTCCAGACAAATCAATAAAGAACTTTTACGATTCTGGTGATCCTAATAAATTGTCTGGATGGCTTTATTGATTCTAAACGTGGGCAAAAAAAGCTCATTAATACATACAGAACAATCGGAGGATTTTTCTGATTTTTTTTTTTTTTCGTAACCAAAATCTTTTTGAAGGATAATTGTGATAAAAATCGGCACTACTAGTTGTTTTGGTGGTGGGTTATGAAGGTATTAACGGCTGCTTAGCAGAGGGGTTTGACATATTCTCCATTTTTTTTTTTCTTTAAAAAATTTCTTGTTGGTTTATGCAAGTGCGTGCGTGAGAGAGAAAAAGAGGAAAATAGTTGAATTCAAGTATATATCGAAGTGAGTGACAGCCTGACAGGACGATATAGATGAGCAGAGCAAGAAGGTAAATAGAAATTTTTGGGAAATTAGGGATAAGGACACAATCTAGAATATTTTTAACTAACAGGACATCAACATATTTTTTTATAGGGAGAAGGACAAATGCATAATTTTTATAGCGAGAAAGACAAACAGTGAATCTCGAAAATCAGTAAATCTAAGGTGAATAATCCCGAAATCGGTGAATTTCGATAATGAATCCCGAAAATCAGTGAATTTCGACAATGAATTTTGAAAATTAGTGAATTTCGACGGTGAATTTAAACAGTGAATTTCGACAGTGAATAAATAGTTTTAAAAGTTTCAAAAAACTGTTCTTCTACTCAATTGATGAAATATTTCTGTCATTTTCCATTATTCCCTCTAGAAATTTCTTACCTCACTTCTTTTATCTCATCACGTCAGCTAACCAGTATTAATATTATACTCGGCAAAAATTAATAATAAAACTGTTATAATATCCTTCAAAAAAAATAAATTTATAATATATTAGCTGAAAACATACAAAGGTAAAATAGCTATTTATAGCAGTGATTATAATATAAACACAATAAAATGATTGAACAAGTATTAATTACAATGGTAATATAATAAATGATTGAATATTGCTAACAGTATGAACACAATGAAGTAATTGAAATACAATGTGAACATAATAAAGTCATTGAATGAGAACATTTACCTAAATTAATTTGATAATTTATTTTATCTTTACTTTCTCTGCTATCTATTGTTCTACAAATAAAAGATATTGTATGCCTCGTTAAAACATTGTTAAGAACAGTGAAAAAGTAATTGAACCAGGAAATTTAGGTAAATCAATTTAAATAATGAATTAAGGTTTATAAAAAAAGTTTATAAGGAAAAATTTACTATTTAATGTGGCAAAAAAACATAATAAAAAGAAAAGGATTTATAATGACAAAATTAACTTTAATCCAATAATACCCCTGATCGTAAAAATAAAAAATGAAAAAATTTGGGGAACAATTAACACGCATTATTAAATTGTTACTACTTCCGATTCCTAAGGCACACTACACACGTTCAGACACCGTGACAAACACGTATCCGGTTCATTCCATTCAATTTTGCATCCAAACAAGTATTGTTAGTATCACTACATTATTACAATGTCACTGTTATCAGTGTCACAACAACACTATAATGTCATTGTTACAACTCTTACATCAATTTTGCACCCAAACAAGTATTGTTTCTACCAATTTATGAAATACGATTTGAGACTCCCAGATGTCTCGGTGAGCCTGCCGCTCCGTCACTGCCATGAGCCGAGTGAAACTGGAGGCCTCCAATGACATTAAGGTGGTCAGATCATCCAGATTGCAACACTTACACCTCTTACCACCCTTATGGCACGTTTGGATAGATGGAATGGAATGACTATATTGGAATGGAATGACTATGTTGGAATGGAATGTAATGGAATGAACTAAATTCCATTACTACGTTTGGGGCACGCTGGAATGGAATGTCCGATACTAAGGAAGATGGCAGGTGACGGCAACGGGATATGAGAGGTGATTACGGTGTGTGGTGGCGGAAATGGGTAGTGACATCGACAGGTGACGGCGGTGGGTGGTAATCATGGTAGCGGTGGTGGCGGGTGATCGGTGGTGGCGGTGGTAAGTAGTGATCGTGGTGGTGGTGAGTGATCAGTGGTGGCGGGTGGTCGGTGGTGATCGTGGTGGTGGGTGATCGGTGGTGACTGTGGTAGGTGGTGATAATGGTGGCGGCGGGTGATCAGTGGTGACGGCGTTGGGTGGTCATTGTGGTGGCCGTGACGGCGGGTGATCGGTGTCGGGTGGTGATCGTGATGGTGGGATGGCGGGTGATCGGTGGTCACAAAAATATTCTTTCGAATTATTTTCGTGATCGTACCTAAACTCAAACCACACCCGGTTTCCCACGATAAAGAATGAATTTAGATCCCTTAAAGAACCATAATTTCATGCCATCTAGGTTTTTACCAAATTTTCATTCCAATAAAACCCTATATTCAATTCTTGTTTCCTAAAGTATCAATTAAGTAGTACTTTTTGGTCACTAATTAATCGAATAATTTTCTACGTAGAATTGTGATTATTCACCCTCTCTCAGGCTATTAAAATCGACAATCAAACAAGAATAGCACACAAGAATCAATTTATAAGCATCAATTTCATAAAACAAGGGAAAGATTGAGTTTTTACATCATATATTCATATTCGGGTTCCTCCTAATCCTAGAAACTGATAACTACCCACGTTCCATATCAATATTCCAAGATTCAATCATAAAATTCATACTTTGACAAGAAAACAAATAAATAAAGAAAAGGAGAAAAGAGAGAGAGAAAGAAACCGTCAAAGTATTGCATAAAATAATCCAACCTCGAAAAAGCTTCGTTCTTGAATTCTTAAAACCTAAAATCCTTGTTCTTGGGGATGGGAGAAGATGATGATGAAAAGAGGAGGAAGAGTCGCCTAAAACTTCATGAATGAGGCGCTGATGATGATTTTTCAATTTAAGGAAATTATTTTAAGATAAATAGGAATTTTTCTTAATTTAAATTGTGTAATTTATCTTCTAAAATAAAATTCCTATAATATAGGATGATAATGGCGCATAAATCTTTATTTCTCCTTCCAATTTTGCGCCATCTACTTGAAAATGACGTTGGAAATTGTTTCCACCAATCAGAACATTTCGTTGGCCTGCAGAAAATCTGGATAGTTTCCGCATTTTTTCACACCATGTTCCGTTCTTTCACACCTGGGTGTGATTCTTCATGCCTTCATGACTTTGACTCCTTTTTAGCTCATTTTCATTGCATTTTATGCTCGGATTCATCATATCTACAAAATATCAAAGCCACAGCAGTAATCTAGTCCAAAAGAAGCAATTTATCATACGAAAATCATAAAATAGGCATTAAAACAGGCCAAAACGATCCAAGAATAACAACATATGGTGGACCTATCAGTGGTGGGTGGTGATCGTGCTGGCGGGGCGGCGGGTGATCGGACGATGGTGAGTTGTGATCGTGACTAATGCATTTCATTCCATCCGAATATTGATGGAATGAAAATGATTTTCATTCCTTCTTATCCAAACACGTCAAAATGATGGAATAAAAAAAATATATATTCCATTTCATTCCATTCATGCAATACAAACGCGCCATTAAAGTATTCACTATATAGTCACAACAAAAATAAACACAAGAGTGATATAAAACTGACAATTTAATGGTAGTTTCTCAATGATTCATACACGTGCACATAATGGCTCACATGACCACAGAAAAAGCTGACAAAAGAAGTACTAATAATATATTTTAAGCATCAAAATAAATTTAATAACAATTTTTTTTATTTTGTAAAAGTAATAAACAATAAATAGTAATTTATATGTCTTAGGAAGTGTGTGAAGATGACTCTGGATTGACCCACTACCATGGCCACTCTCATCACAATGTGCTTAAATAAGCCATAGGTGATGCTCTTACTACCATATCCATCAATCTCGTCCCACAACATTTATCACCTTACCTCGACTTCAATGTACCACTACATTCTCTCATTGCCTTCTTCTAACCCCTCATCATCACACTACCACCCTCTTCTTACCCCTCATCGCCACACTATTACCCTCATCATTGTACTCTCAATATCAATGTGTTATTTATTATGAAATCCCATTACTTTAGTTTAATAGCGTGCTAAACATATAGTAATTAAAAAAATAAGAGTCTTGAGAAAAGCTACAAACCCAAAAGAAGTTACTCAACCCACAATTTGCAGCTATATTTATCAATAAAATCAACAGTGGTGTTAATAGATTATTAGCACTAAAATAATATATAAGAATCTACCAAAATTGAACCATATGAAGAAGTCAAATGCATTAAATAGAAACCCAAGAAATATTCAACACAGTTTTGATGGATGATCCATGCCCAAGTCAAACAATAAAAATGATATACAACACGAGAAAAATTATGATACAACGGGTATTTTTAGGTTATATCAAGTGAATGATTATGATTATTTTTTATTTCCTATCTCTCACACATGGAATGTGTAGGTGTGAGCTGGATTAATAATAACCATTCACTTGGTATAATTCGGAAATTCCCGTTGCACGGTAACTCTTCTCATACAACACACAGTGTTCACGTCTTAACCATTTGAGCGGTCTTCAATTTCCACAAGGGATCTTCAAATTTGACTAACTTCCAAACCTGTCAGGCATTTGCATACAACATTCTTCAACTCAAACGAAAAGACAAAAAAAAAAAAAAAAGAGAGAGATGAATCTAATCCTTTCAATGACAACCATGCTAAAGACACCCCATTTCTTGTTGCAGGCAGCCTGCTCTTATTTAGAATATCTTTTGTTCAAGAATTTGCTCTATGAATAGTGATAATAGGAGTCCTATGATCCACCACCAAACCTTCAACAATGGAGCTCAAGAAAGAAAAGCAAGTTAAGTTTGGAATTGACGGGAAACAAGTGTTTGACTTTTCATGGGAGAAAAGGGAAGATCATCATCTTGGAATTGGAAAGCAGCTGTCTATATTCAGAGCTTCATCTCCTCTAATAAAATCTGAAGGAGGATTTAATGAGAAATCCAGACCAAAGGGTTTCCCAAGATTCGGGAAAAACAAGGTTTTTCAAGAAGGGAATTATGATGATGATGATTCTGGGGAAAGATGGATTCTTGATCCTGGGAGTGAAACTGTCATAAAGTGGAACAAGATTTTCTTGTTTTTCTGTTTGATTGCACTTTTTGTTGATCCCCTTTTCTTTTACCTTCCTTCAGTGTTGAATGATCCCATTAACAATACATCATGTATGAAAACAGACAATAATCTAGCCATCATTGTGACCTGTTTTCGAACAGTAGCCGATGTTTTCTACGTTTTACATGTGATTATCAAGTTTCATATCGCTTACGTGTCCCCTAACTCGAGGGCGTTTGGTAAAGGCGAGTTAGTAATGGATCTCAAGTTGATAGCTACTAAATACTTGAAGTTGGATTTCTTCATTGACATATTTGCAGCTTTGCCACTTCCACAGGTACTAAATTTTGCTTCAATTAAGTTAATTTCTTGTTTGAATGGTAAAAATGTATGTTTCTCTGAATTTTGGCAGATACTAATATGGATCATCCTGCCTGCGATTCGAACATCTCACTCTGATCACACAAACAATTCCTTGTTGCTGATACTTCTGTTCCAATATATTCCAAGGTTGTATCTTATTTTCCCATTAAGTTCTCAGATCATCAAAGCTACAGGAGTGGTTACAAAAACAGCTTGGGCTGGTGCTGCATACAATCTGCTCCTATATTTGTTAGCTAGCCATGTAAGAAAAATGCTTATCGATTTCTGTACAATTTTCGGTTCTCAGAATGAATGTGTTTCTGTTTTTTTGTGTGTTTTTTCTGATTATGAAGATCTTGGGGGCTTCGTGGTACGTGTTATCGATTGAAAGGGATGCTACATGTTGGAAATCTGCCTGCAGAATGGAGACTACATCACTTGGCTGTTCACTTACTTTTCTTGATTGTGGTAGTTTGTCTCGTAAGGACAGGATAACATGGGCTAACAAAACTGCTGTCTTTAACAAATGCAATCCCTCTAACACCATTTTTTTCAATTATGGGATATTCGGAAATGCGGTTTCGAAAAACGTTTTCTCCACAAGTTTCTTTCAAAAGTACTTTTACTGCTTATGGTGGGGATTACAGAATTTAAGGTACATTTTTAATCTCATTCTTTCTTGGCATGCCATTTTTTTTTTATGACATCTATTTCCTTTATCCTTTGTTTTTGCAGTTCTTATGGGCAGCCATTATCTACAAGCACGTTTATCGGAGAGACTGCATTCGCAATTCTTATCGCCATAATGGGACTCGTGCTCTTCGCACATTTAATAGGCAATATGCAGGTAATATGATCAGTTCTCTTTTTCTGTTTTCTTGTGTTTTTTTGACTTGAGTATCATCTTATGCATATAGACATACTTGCAATCACTCACTGTGAGGCTTGAAGAATGGAGGCTAAGAAGACGGGACACAGAGGAATGGATGAAGCATCGAAAACTCCCTCAAGATTTACAAGAACGTGTCAGAAGATTCGTTCAGTACAAATGGCTCACAACGAGAGGTGTCAATGAAGAATCCATCTTACAAGCTTTACCTACAGATCTACGTCGTGATATCCAACGTCATCTGTGCTTATACCTTGTCAGACGCGTAAGACACGAGTTAAAATTTTTCTCTCTCTAACATATCATTGAACCGAAAATACTGATTCAGAGAGTACAATGTATATTTTTTCAGGTACCCTTTTTCTCACAAATGGATGATATACTAATAGATGCCATATGTGAGCATCTGGTTTCTTCATTGAGTACTCAAGGCACGTATATGGTACGTGAAGGCGATCCGGTTACAGAGATGCTATTTGTAATCGGAGGAACACTTGAGAGCTCGACAACAAATGGAGGTCGAACAGGTTTCTTTAATTCAATAACATTAAGACCAGGTGATTTTTGTGGGGAAGAATTATTAGCTTGGGCATTGCTTCCTAAATCTGCACTAAATTATCCATCTTCAACAAGAACAGTAAGGGCTTTAACAGAAGTTGAAGCATTTGCATTAAAAGCAGAAGATCTTAAGTTCGTCGCGAATCAGTTTAGACGATTACATAGTAAGAAGCTACAACATACATTTAGGTATTACTCACATCATTGGAGGACATGGTCTGCTTGCTTTATTCAAGCCGCTTGGCGTCGTTACAAAAGGCGAGAAATGGCGAAAACCTTAATGATTATGCAAGAATCATTCTATCCAGCTCAAGATGAGCCTTTTTCTGATGTAAGTTTACCTGATGATGAGGAAACGAATATGAATACGAATACGAATATGAATAATAGCCCGATAAGGCCTAATGTTTCACAAGAAAAACATAACCTTGGAATCACCATACTTGCTTCAAGATTTGCTGCTAATACAAGGAGAGGTGCTCAAAAGATGAAGGATGTTTTGCTTCCTAAATTACAGAAACCCGAAGATCCGGATTTCTCAGCAGATCCAGATGAGTATTAGCTGAGGATAGCGCGCGCCGATGATACATGCACAGAAAGAAAGAAAGAAAAGTGCACAGAAAATGATCTAATACTATACATTTTTCACTAGTAATAAAAGCTAAACATTCACATCTAGAAGATACACTTTTCTGTGGCCTTTGTGTGCAAGTGCGCCTGAAGACAGTTGATTTTATTCCAAAAATTATGGAATGATCTTTAAAAGAAGCAATGATTATGTACAGAAAGAGTATAATTACAAAAACTTATTGCTGTGAGTTTGTTAGGATTGAAAATTTTGATGGAAAGAATTCAAACAACATCTATCTACACTGTCACTACATTGTAACGTAGTGACAGTAATATTAAAGTGTATAAGACGTTAATTATCAAAAACTCTCCGTCAGCTTAAATTTTTAGGAGAGATGGTAATTCAACCGGTACAACTATATTCAGTGGTCGACCAGAAGTAGACATTTGAACTCTGAAAAATTACACGGCGTATCTTCAAATCGATTTTCTCGATTTTCCACGGGTCGAATGATACTATGGTGTCCAAAATTTGGTTTTGTATGATGCCATGTCTTATATTATCTGTCATTTTAAAATTTTAAGATGGCGGACAAAAATTATTTGTCAAATTTTTTTAAATTATGAGTTTTTGAGAAAGAAATAGATTAAAATTAGGGATTTTGACATTTTTGGTCCCTCGTGTTTTAGGTTTGTTTCAAAAATAACTATTATGTTTCTGAATGACACTTTTGGTCCCCAAAGTTTGTATTTTGTTTTAATTTTAGGACAATTACCTAATTAACCATCTAAGTTAACGTTGACTAAACGTTTGATCCAACTTGACAACCATGTATGCTTTCATATTCTATCTAAGCGATTAAACATCGACATTAAGAAAAATTAAATAGCTTGTAGATATTTTTTAAAGGAGATCTTTTATTAATCAAACGGGTCAAAGAGACCAAAGTCTTACAATCAGGAAATAATCGATATTGATAAACTAAATTGAGTCTATGGCCCAGGCCAATCTCAAGTCCCTAGAACGTGTAACTGCTGTAGAAAGAAAAACATGAGCAGGGGGGCGAATACAGTCCGAGGAGTGTTCAACTCTATTGCTGTAGATATTTTTTGGTTGTGCAGATGTGCCAATTTGAAGGAAAGACATTAGGGATTTGAAAGAGGAATGAGGAGAATGTCGATGTTTAATCGTTTAGATGAGATATGAAAGCATATATGGCTGTCAGACTGCATCATTAAACATTTAGTCAACGTTAACTTAGACGGCTAATTAGACAATTGTCCAAAAGTGTAATTCAGAAACAAAATATAAACATAAGGGTCCAAAAGTGTAATTCAGAAACATAAGATGTCATAAAATTGAAACAAAATACAAACAAAAGGGACCAAAAGCATCATTCAAAAACATAAGGTTATTTTTAAACAAAACTAAAACATGAGGGACCAAAAGTATCAAAATCCCTTAAATTTCCAACCTCAAAACCACATACCGAAAATTAGGGGTCAGAAAATAAATATCGAAAGACTTAGCACTAATCAGCTGGATTGATGCACCATAACAATGTTTAAAAATAGACATATTCTTGGATGACCCTTAATTCTTAAATGTAAGGGTATAGTTAGTGTGTGCCCGTCCCGAGTCGTGCCTACATAGTCTGACTTTGAATCAGGAGTCAGATCCGACCAATAAATCTTTTAAAATGACGCATCATAGAAGAATCAAACCGGGACCAACGGTATCCAGGACCAACGGTATCCGGGACTCTTATAATATATATTTTTTTTGCTTAAAGCCAACAGTATCTGACACCAACTAATTCAACTAATCTGAAATTCGTCTTGAGTCGTGCCTATATAATATGACATTTACTCAAAGATCAGATCTGACCAATATCTCCCTTAAAACCGCCGCATCATAAGAGAATCAAACCGATAATAATTCTCAAAGTCCAGTTATCATTTGAGTTTATTTAGTTAGGACTCTTATAATATTGATTCAATGGTGAGTGAAAAGATAAAAGAAGAAGGGGTGTCATCTATTTGCTCAGTCGATACATCATCATGGATAAAAGCGTTCTCTTATCTTCTTCTTCATCAGCTCCAGCTCTCAAACTTGCATACTTCAAATCATCTCCTTGTGTAAATTTTGGAATCGCAAATTCTATTAAGAACGTTAAGGCTTGTCTGCAGTACCCTCTCGCTAGCAAAATCATGGTTAGAAGTAAGCATTCGCCTTCAAAAAAACTATATAATTTGGCATTCTTACCTTGTTTGTATATGTATATGTTCGTAATTTGGTTTCTGCAATTCGTAATTGATTGAAGCTTCCTGGTGGGTTTTCTTTGAATTTGTAAAGTCCAGTGTGACTTTCTCCACGTATCTTCTGATTTGTTTTACTGCGGCTCTCTTGTTAGGTTATCTGATTCTGTAATTTTAGGATTGAAACGTTTCCTTAGTTTTCATTATAATGGTGCATAATTTTTTTTTTTTTTTTGCTTACCTCAACATGGCATCCAGCTAAACTCAATGCTATCCAATATAACATTTGGTTGAGAGGAGATACATTGATTAGCCTTACTGGAAAGTCGTTGTGTGAAAGGCTTCAGTTATCTTGATAAACCCTAGGCTGGTGAATCGTTTTCACTCTTTTACCAATACAAGTTCACTTTTTTATCATGTTTATTCACTTTGAATTTGAAATGTGAAAGAGATTGTTGGTAATGACTTAGATGCTTGGCAGACTTAGGAGGGGGAGCTTTGAGGCTCTGAGGCAGCTTGTTCTCCAACTGACCATTTAGAATTGGCCAAAGGGCTCAAACCTGTTAGGAGATGGTGCCAATCTTAATTTCACTTTCTTCAAATTTTAAAATCAGGAGACTTGCTTGATTCATCCTCTTCTACTTTGAGCTTGTGGTTGTGGGAGTCTGCCAATCTTTATATCTGCCTCCTCCAATATGATCGATAATAATTTTCTGGGAATTGTTATCTGTAGTCTTCTACTTCCTTCCTAGGTCACCTCTTATAGGCTCCTGATTACACTGCTTTCCTAACCTAAATCTGCTTCTCAGACACTTTTCACTTAGAAAAGACAGCATCTTCTGACTAAAAGACCTTACCTCGAGAGCATCTTGGGGGTAAACCGTTCTTATTCAACAGGATGGCTAATGATCTGGCATAGAACCCTTATGTACCAGGGTATGTGTAAGAACACACATATGAGGTAGTGAACTGAAACTTACTGTACAAATAACCATAACATTTAATCTTCTCGCCACGTCTCCCCATATTTGAAGACGTATAGCACTTAATGAGCCAGTAGTACAAATTGCTTGCTGCCTATTACCAGACTTCAGTTACATGTTCCTGGTCACTGCATTATCTTGTTATTTAAGTTCCATCCATTTTGTTCATTTATTCATGAATTGCAGATTTAGCTTATTCTACAACGGAAAGCAGTTTGAGGGAGGAATTCTCAAAGTTTGGCCAGATAGCTGAAGGTATGTTCATATGTTAAGGTTCCAAATGAATTCTAAAACACACCCCCTCCCCCCCACACACACACACACACACACCAAAAGATAAAGGAAAATGACTTGATCATCACATCGTGTCACTACACACTTGTAGAACATTGGTCAATGAGCGGGACCTAGACCTTTCTTCATCAACCGGTCCCGCTATGATCAATGGTGTACAAGTATGTCGTATTCTGAAGAAAAAAAAAAAAAAAAAAAAAAAACCACCTGATACACTTTAGTTTGATTGTTTGCGTTTGTTATATGGAAGTCAAGCTTATGAAGGATAAAGAAACAAAACGATCAAAAGGATTTGCATTTATTCAGTATGCTTCTCAGGAAGAGGCACTGTCTGCTTTAGATAGCATGGACTGGAAGGTTGCTAGCTACACTGCCCTTTATTTTGGTCTAAAACCGTCATTCATTTCATTAGCAATATTGAACAAACATAATTCTTTAATTTTTCTTTTTTCTTTTGCGTTTTCCATCAGTACTTTGATGGCAGGGTAATACACGTGGAGCTTGCCAAATTGCAGAAAAGCGATTTTGGTAGATCCCCTAAAGCCTCAGGACCCCCCGAGAATTACTTGCCGCCTATTCAAGATCAAGGTGACTTAGATGAGGATCAGTCATGAGGAGTGAATTGGATTGGTTTGTTTTTGCTCATTAATTGTCCATCATTATGCTTTTGGCCACTCAACAAACCCACAACCATAGAGGGACTAAAGGGCTATTTCTTTCTGGGATGACTATACCATGTAATATTAGACAAACAAAAAAAAAAAAGAGTAGAAACACCATTGTTAAACTTTAGTAGTTTCAACTTGTTTGTGTAAAAACAGAGAGGAAAAGATTTTTATTGATGAGAAAAAACAAAATATCATATACTTGTTTCAAGATCGAGCTCGCTCTCAGTTCCGTATACTTCGAGTATTTGGCAAGATAGTTCTTGTGTCGATTTGCATCCTCAAATCCTTTTATGAGGACAATCAATGGCTCATCTAATGAACATCAAACAAAGGCCCGAGGACTCGTATCATCTAACTCCACCTAGCTTGTATCACCAGAACCAGAAGGAGCAATATATGTTCTTGATGGGGTAAGCCTTAAGTAGTCTACGGACTCCCTTTTGGTATTTTTCTGACAATTCACCTTTATGCGTTTAGTTCTCTCATAGAAAACTGGATTCTCTACTATGTATAAAGCACTTTTACTGTCACAAAACAGGGGTACTGGCTGATCATGAAGCATCTGAAAATCCTTTAGAAGATAGAGTATCCACTGTATCTCACATGCTGTCATTGCCATTACCCCTGTACTCTGCTTCAGAAGAACTTCTGCTGTCTGTCTCTTGTTTCTTGCTTTTCCATGATACGAGGGATCCTGCCTGAAAGATGGTGAAGCTAGTGACTGATTTATGGTATTAGAACATCTGGCCCAACTTTGTCCGAGTTTGGCTCGTTAAACTAAACGAACCAACGATCACAAACACTAACGAGCCGAACATAAACTTGTTCACGAATGACTCTGTTCGTTTAACGACATTTCTCACATCAACTCATAAGCTTAAGAATAAATGTAGGTATATTAAGAGAATCATTAATAACAGCACAACAAATCTATTTTTTTAACACCTAAATAACATTCGACTTCTAGAAAATCAAATATAAGTTGTTGCCACTTGTCACACTAGATTCGATTTGATTTTTTTTTTTACGAAGCGAAACGAAAATCGAATAATGATTACTTCTCTCACTTGCCACTTGTCACATTTAGATTCGATTTGATGTATTCATCTCCAATTATTATTATTATTATTATTTTGAGGGGCATCTTCTCTCTTCTCTCAAATTATTAATTGCCAGCAATCGTGACATTCTAGCTACTTGGCACGTGTAATGATATGGGACACTTCACCCCTCCCACAACGAAACATATGCGTTGCGTGTTTCCCGTCCACTGTAATTTTTTTTTTTTGGTGTCATTCATTCTCCTCTCTTTCTTTCTTTTTGCCCGCGCTTTCCATTCCATGATGTCTTCTTCTCCGACACATTCTGATCGGCCGGTTCGCGTCTATGCAGATGGTATCTTTGATCTTTTACATTTTGGTCACGCTCGTGCTCTCGAACAAGCCAAGAAAGTGTTCGTCTTTTTCTTCTCAATCATTTGTAATTTTGTTCTTCCTATGTTTTTGCATAATCATTTGGTAATAAGATTTACTTCCAGCTCCATCTTTTCGATTTAGTTTCTCGTTGTCCTCTGTTGTTATTAATAATATAATAATGTTTTCGGTGATTTGTCCTTGTTTTCTTGGTTTAGGCTTCTGAGTTTCCCATGATTTTTATTTTTATTTTTTTCTGCTGTTTTTATAAGTTTTTTGGTGCTATGTTATGAAAATTCAGGATACGGGTCTTTTTCTGATTTATTCATTTATTTGGGCTATTTGAAAGGTGGAATTGATTAAGAGGATTTCATCCCTGTTGCCTGTTGCCTGTTGGTCAGTGGCGGATCCACGTGCCACCCCCTCAAATTTATAATAAAAAAAATTCCAAAACAATGTCGTTTTGATTTAAAAAAAAATCAATTTTTGACCTAATTACCCGTCCAACCCGGTTTCGATTCAAAATTTTTGACCTAATTATCTGCCCGACCCGAAATTTTTTTAGGGTTACTATATTTTTGTGATGGGTGACTCCACTGAAATTTTTTCCCGGATTCGCCGCTGTTGTTGGTGTTATTTTATATTCGTTTTTCTTTTGTGATCGTTTATTGTTTAGGTTCGATTTTCTTGAACTACAGCTTCAATTACCTGTATTCGTTTCGTTTTCTGGGTTTGCAGGACATCTTTTGTTAACTGTCAAAATTTTCATGGTGACTGATATATGCTTGTTTAGAAATGTCCAAATTATCTCATTTGTGAAGAACACCATTATTATATTATTTAAAAGCAAACGAGAAAGAAATTTAGTTCATTTATTGCTCTGTAATGTAATCTATTCTGTCATTTTCTTGTGGATGAAGTTGAATTGGAAGATTATGCATTTACTAGGACGTACATAGATGGCATTTTTTTTAAAAGCAAATAATAAATTTCATTGATTAGCCCTCAATGATTTCTGGAGGTCCTTCATACGAAAAAGTTGGTGGATAAATGATTTCATTGACTCGTTTCTTTTGGGTATATATAGGCAGTAAGCTAGAATTGAAGCAGTGGGAATATCAGTACCAAAGTAATTTGTTTTAATTGTTTTGTCCTTGTAGCTGTCCTAATGCCTATCTACTTGTTGGTTGCTGCAATGACGAAGTTACTCACAAATACAAGGGCAAAACTGTCATGACTGAACTCGAGCGATATGAATCTCTGCGACATTGCAAGTTTGTATTTTATTCTCTTTTATTTCCATCTCTTTTCACTTCTTGTATGGAATAACTTGTAGCGATTGAATTGCTGATACTCTATGGGGTCGGTCTTTATTGTTCCGGATGACTAACTTTGATTATTGGAAATGGTGGATATAAATAGGACACTGTTATAGTGTTACTGGCACCATACTGAATCTACCGGGGCACCACACTTTGGGAAAATTCAACTTTGCAGAAGGAATTTTGTTTTTGACCTCTCCATAGTCGAATTTTGAGCTTAAATTTGACTCTGGAGAGGTCTAAATCACTAAGGTGTGCCCCGAGAATAGATTCGATGTGGTGCCAATAGATTCGAGAATATGTTTTTCCAGAACAATATCCAACTTCCAAGTCAATCCTAACCTTTGCTGCAACTTCACTTTACTTTTACGCTGGGTCTCAATGTAGCTTGGTTGCTACATTCTTTGCCACATGGGGAAGAAAGAGATATGGCTTACTGCTTACATCAATTCCTGTATGAAGAATTTCTAGTCCCAGGGAAAAAATCTTCAGTTTATTGAATCTGTTGATGTACGTGGCAGCAATATTACTTTGCCTTGGTGATTACATGGTTAGGTCGAAACTGGTTATCAACTTAGGGGAGTTTTGACACATTCTAGGCCTCCGTCAGTCTTGTTAAGTTAGTGAAAGAAAATGATTCAAGTTACCTGAGAGGATGAAACTGATCATCAACTTAGGGGAGTTTTAGGACATTCCAGGCATCGATCTTTCCCCGTGCTTATAGGAATCTGAAAAGGCATGCAGTTTTTACTTATGAAACTATCTTCCTGAACAAAACATGAGATGATGATAAGCAGATCATTTGTCGATTATAGGCCGAACTTTAATATCTTAAGACGACAATTTCAGAAACTGACATACTGCATAATTTGAATGCCTTCTTGTTTCTTTTTTATTTTATGGCGTTCACTTCTTTTAGCTGTCTAGGTGGGTTGATGAAGTTATCCCGGATGCTCCATGGGTGATCACGCAGGAGTTCCTTGACAAACACCAGATTGACTACGTGGCACACGACTCTCTTCCGTAAGGTTAACTTGCCCTAGCTATTATTATTGTATGCATGTCTGGTGTTGTCTGTTTTCCAAATGCTACGCAGAAACAGGATGTTATGGCCATGGATAGAGTTAACTACGGAAATCTCAATTGCTTATAACTGCTTTCTCCTGGAGTTGATTTATATCTGGGATTCTAATCCTCTTGTTGGCCTGCCAGTTATGCTGATGCGAGTGGTGCAGGCAAAGATGTTTATCATTTTGTAAGTATAATGTCTAAATGAACTTATTCCTCAAATTTTTTTTTGTCTAAATGAACTTGGAGAAATATGAATACTGTATTTCTTTTTGCGGTGCCTTTTTTTGTAGCTTATTTTTTCCTTCTTCTCAAGTCTTGTTTATATAGTCAAATCTTGACTTAGCCGGAAAATAGCCATCCAATTTTGTATAGATTTTCGGTGCCTTGTTTTTTCGGGGCTTGATCGTATATCTTGGCATGGATGTAAACCTTTTTGATCATATATAAAAATTCTTGCTCAAATCCAAGAAAAAAAAATGTTGTTTATCTAAATTACTGCTAAAGAGCCGCTTCCAATAAACTTGGTGGGTTTTTCACAAGGTTCATTTATTTGGCATTGTTACCTTCTTCACTGGTTTAAGTACTGGGCTTTTACTTTTGGCTAAGTTGCATAATTCCAAATTGTTTTTACAGTCTCTCGTTGCTTTTTCTTTTTTCCTCTAATGGTCGGTAATAAACTCTCTTTCCAGGTTAAGAAAATTGGAAAATTTAAAGAGACGAAACGTACTGAAGGGATCTCTACGTCGGATCTGATTATGCGGATCGTGAAGGATTATAACGAGTATGTGATGCGAAATCTGGACAGGGGATACTCTAGAAAGGAACTTGGTGTTAGCTATGTTAAGGTTTGTCCTTATTCCTTTATGATGATGAAGAGAAATCAAATTGACTTTAAAATTTTCACGAGTTTTGACGTCTCTGTCTGTGAGCATTGAAGGAAAAACGTTTAAGGGTGAATCGAGGTCTACGAGAATTGCAAGAGAGAGTGAAAAAACAACAGGAAAAAGTGCAAGAGAAGGTATTCCCCTTTTCTTTTCCTTTTTTTTACTTTGGAAAATGATACAGACACAACTTTTACACAACTATCATCTACGGTTGTTAGTCGGTTAGTGAGTTCTATTGACCAACGTTGTAGATTCGAAGTTTAATGTTGGCTCATTAGAACCATATAAACCGATACACAGAACTCCCATTAATAGAAAAGCGGATCCTCCAGACGTGTAGATGGTTGTTTAAAAGCCGTGTCTCCTGTGGTTTTGTATGCAATATGTACTAACTTATTCTTTTTTTCTCCATAATATGGTGCGCAGATTGAAACGGTGGAAAAACAGCGCAACATATGGGTTGAAAATGCAGATCGTTTGGTTGCGGGTTTTCTTGAGAGGTTTGAAGAAGGTTGCCATAGAATGGTACTAATCCACTTCCACTTTTTTGCAACCTTTTCTAAGCAGATAATGAGAGAGAATCATGTAATCTTTAACAGACATGTTTGTTTGTTTGTCTTTCCCTCTCAGGGGACTGCTATCATAGATCGAATTCAGGGGCAAATCGGGTCGAACAATGTAGCCGGGCTCATGTCTATGTATGATAAAGACTCAGAAGACGCAGACTCAGAAGACGACGGTGAATGCTATTACTATGACAGCATTGATGATGACGAGTACTACGACGACGAGGATGAAGCTTGGCGTACCTTCACCAATCCGCCATGAGAAGAGTTATATTGTACAACAGTTATTTGTGGGTTGTACCAAGTGGACGACAGTGATGCATCCAAATCACCCCTATACACCAGTACTATGTGTGAGAGATTGGGTAAGGATTAATCACATCCATTCACTTGGTATAACTCACAAATACCTGCTGCACCATAATTTCTCTCATCCGGCATAGCCATAGCGGCATCTGTTTATGTCCAGCCTATCTGGAATGACAACTGAAGCTGAAGATTCCTTTCTTTTTCTTTTTCTTTTTTAATAAATAATAAGTAGTCACACAAATACATTAGCTCGTGCAAGACAGAAGCCTAGGCTCTTTGTGGTAAATACTAAGTACATCTGTCAATACACTTTCAATGCTTGTACCAAAAAATGAATCTACATGGCCTTGTAAATTAAGTGACGCGTTTTTATCAGAATTCAACGTCTGATTCGTTCATTTGTTTATTTATTTTTATGTATAGGGCACGCAAAGGTTTGCATTTCTAGACAGTAGACACAAAGGGAAGGGCGAAAAGATGCTCAGGTAGACAAAGGTTAGCATTTCTCCTTGCTGCTCTCATCTCATTAGTGAGCCAACTAGGGAAGCCTCTATCAAAATCAATGCCATTTTGGTTGTTAAGGAAACTAGCCCTAGAACACGAGGAATAAAAACACGTGTTGGAGCCAGCCCAAATGAGGCAATCATGATCCATCACAGACCTACTAATAAGAAACCCTCTAGTGGAGTTGGAAATGTGGGGAGTGATTCTACTAGAAATAAGTTTAAGATCTCACTCCCTGTTTGGGATGATAATATCCGCCACCTTAAGATTCGGCACAAATATCAAGAAATATGAGCACAAGTACACAAGCATAGATACCAAATGTGGGATCTTATAGGTACAATCTATAAGGTGAATGGTTAGGCCAAACACTTCCTTTTAAAATATTTTTCAAACTTTATCTTTAATTAGATCTAATCCTCAGTGCAGAGGTTATAACAAGATCAAGTGGTTGTTAGATCTCTTATAACTTAGCTACAAGTCCAACAACACTTGGGACAAGTCCATGAGTATCCAAGACAAGTATCGAAACAAGTTCAATGCACATATTGATGTAGTTCAAGTTCAAGGGAATTTTGATGATGAAAATGCTTGAGTATGGATATAATGAACTCATAAATAAGTACATTCAAGCATTCAACATTTAGATAACGGTATCTAAAGCATGAAGTAATGATGTGGCCCAGATAATACCCGATTCAAGAGGAAGATTGAGTCTTTTATTTAGTCTTTAATTAGTCTTTTATTATCCCACATTGGTTAATTGTCTTTTATATTTATTATTATTTTTAATTATTGTTATTTTGTCCCACATTGCTAAAATGGCAATTGGATGTAGTCTAAAGAAATATTATATAGCGATTTCCTCAGTATTTGAATAGGTAATTTTATTATTGAATCAAAACTATTTTTGGTTGAAATTCGAGATTGAATTTTCATCATAAGAAACTTTCAGAGATTGGGTTTCTTTTTCAAGAAGTTTTCGAGAGATTGAACTTCTTTCAATTATCCCGAGAGGGGTAATTGGTTGGTTTCCGAGATGGGATCACCGTAGTAAATATACGAGATGGAGTATTTACATATCCTTTTGTTATTTTCGTTATATATATTCAAAAAGCCATAAAAATATACTTTTCAAAGCTGAATCGTTTGTTGTGCTTTAATCAACGATCCTACGAGATTCGGTTTACATCAAGTAGTGAACAAGGGGTTTAGACAGGTTCCAACAAGAGGATGCAAGATATTCACCTTGCAATCGATCATGTACAAGTGTGACCTTGGATTTGAACCTCCCTTTAGTGGGATTTCTTTTATTCATAAATATTTTTTTGTTACAAAGAGTGTTACAACTCAAAGCATCCATTAATCCTTAGCTGAACCACAAGACAACACCTTAATCAACTCCAAAACAACTACACACAAGTCTTGATCAGAATCTTCTCACAACAACTTTGTTATTGTTTGAGCTTGATCTTGCACTTCTCTATAGTTCCAACTTTTCTCAAAGATCTCAGATTGTTCCTTTAGAACTACATAAGCAAATTGCAGCTTAACACAAGCTCAATCCAGCTCAACAAACAACTATAATGGACAGACTGCACAAACTTACTCTGTCAGCTATGCATCAAATATAACTCAAAAAATTTGTAAGAAACCTATCACAATATTGAGCTTAGATTAAAGGTTACAAAGCATGAGCTTTCTCTTTATCGTTGAAACAACTCTTTATGTAACCATATATCTAACCAGGCTGAATAGGTACTAGCAGTTGAATTTGCCTTTGAGAAAAATTGGTCGTTTGAGTTTGTCCTCAGCATCAACCTTATGAGTTTTATCATTTGGTGGCATGGTTGTCGGTTTTACCACAATTCTTCACAGAGGGTGACATTTTCAGACCCTCCAATGAGCACCAATTGACGATGTCTAAAATCATCCAAGAAATATCTGATCGTTAAAGCTGGAATGTAAGCCTCTAGAGGATGATCAACGGCCAAAGATGCTGATGATGTACATGTAAAACGAACAAGTTGTTAGATGTCCTAGAAATCATCTACGTGAAAACCCCCGACGCTCAAGTCAGTGATTTGACAGTGATGGGATATTTCAAGTACGTAATTGTGTATTATATATGCAACTAGAATAACTTACCATGCATGTGAGAGAGATGATCCATTTATATAGTGTACCTAGGTGGAATGGATGGTCCAACCGATAAGGATGTCGTGAATGGGGAGCGTGTCAGGGTGATGGTGGGTCGACACTCAATGGTTGTGCTACAAGTGTTGGTTGTGGCAGAAGACTACCCGCGTCATGCATGTCGTAAAAGGTACATGGGACGACCTATGCCAGGCTTTTGCTAGAGGAGCCTTAATTCCGAGCCGGAGCCATGCCAGCCTGGACGCCGATACCAAGCTCTAGATACTTAGACAAAAATACAGGCTGGTGACACTGAGAGATCATTTGAAACCGTATACCGAGATGGACTGATACTCATAGTCTAGTCGGATGAGTGTCATGTATACGCATTGCAATATCCCACGTTGAAAATGTAAGAAAAACATTATGTCGATATAAAATTGAGATATAAAGGACTCGATAACTTTAAGTTGATTGTGTTAAACCAAACCAAAATGCCGAGTCACCTGAAATTTATAACAAATATATCATACATAATCTATTATGTAAAAATATCGGTATAATTGAATCATTTGATCATTTTCCTTGTTGAGATACACATGATGAGAAAGAAATCCGTCATACATAAACAGTTATGTAAAAATATAAAAATATAAATACAATTGAATGATTTGATTATTTTCCTTATTGAGATACACCGAAAATTTTAAGATGGTCCTAATACAAGTATCACATTAGGGGTGAACAAAAAATCACAATCCGACTCAATCCAACCTAATTTAACCTAACTCAACCCGCAATTACGGGTTACAAATAGATTTGGGTTGAGTTTGGTTTTAATATATTTTGACCCGCATCTTGTGGGTTGAGTATGAATTGTACAATAAAAAAACAAATATGAACCCAACTCAACCCATATATATATATATATATATATATATATATATATATATATATATATTAGACAATGAAAAATAGAATAGTATTGAACTTGTCATCTTTCAAGAAAGACATCTAAAGAAAATAGTAGTTCAACCATCATCTTGTTCTTTTCAAGATAGGCATTTAAAGTGTTTTCAATTCACTTAAAACGGGAAGAATTCAAGAAAATAGAAGGATTACAACTCTCATGTTTCTACAAAAGAATAACATTTTTTTATATATATATATATATATATATATATATATATATATATATATTCAGTATCATAACATCAAATCAAAATAAACAAGTTCAGTTATCATCTTGTTCTTCTGGTAATATCATCAATATTTTCTTAGTATCATCGGTTCATCACATTCTTCCGGCGACATTATTTCAAGGTAGATCAGAATTGAAAGCTTCCCGGAGAGTATTTTTGGCGGAAAAGTTTGGTTTTATCACTTTTGTTTTGTTCTTTTCTAAACCAATGGAGGACAATGGACCGTAAACTATGATGTTGATTTATTTTGGTTATTGTGTTACGGGTGATATAATTATGCTATATGTCTTTATTATATAAATTAGTTTTTAAATGTTGAATATTTTCTTTCCCTCCGATGACTAAAGATTACTGAATCAATTAATTATCATTAAGAGCGTTAAAATCTATTGTCATGCTAACCCGCACTCAACCCGAACTCAACCCGCATTTAACGAAACCCGCACGTGTGGGTTGAACTTTGAATTGAGTTGAATATGGTTTTGAATCTTTAGAACCCATAACATAAGGGTTGGGTTTGAGTTTTATAAGCCATGTGGCCGAACCCAAATCATATACCCCTATATCACATGATGTACCAGGACAAATAGAAATTAAGATAAAGAGAATTTATAAAATAATAACCTCTTGTATATACACGCTTACCCTTCTTTTAAAACATTTCATTGGATGAACAAGTATTAAATGACATACCAGGCAAGATCAGATGAGAATCTCGAGTAAATGAGACAATCAAAATTTTGAAGTCGAATAAAAAAAATTTAAAAGAGGCAAACTATAAATATAATACATATATTATGGTATTTTTATGGGATCAAGAGGAGGCGGTTGCCTCCTAATTTTAAGTATGTCCGCCACGGATACCAAATAAAATGATGAGGAAAAATGATTTCCCTTAAAATAAAAGAAAAAAGAGAGAGAATAATTTGAATGTTAATCAAAACGCACCGCACAGCTGTTACACAAAAGGTGGGCAGGGCCGGCCTCCCTAGGCGCCGAGGCCGGGTCTTGGCGGTCTGTGGAGGCCCACCCATGCAATGTTTATTTAAAAAAAAAAAAAAAAATCGTGTAGATTTAATCCGATCCAACCTAAAAAATATGTTAATTTTCTTTTTTTAGTAGAGCCCAAATTTGTTTTATTCTAATTGATAAAGCGCCCTAATAATGTCCAACACGATTTATTACTAAGGGATCAAATGAAAATCTCTTTCGAGATCTGATAAAGGTGTTTGATTCAAACAATGATTGTTTGAATCAAATAAAACTAACTCAAAGTTTTTCTAATGATGTTGTCAAATTTATGGATTTTCGCCTTCATACTTACGTCTTTTATAGGCTTTTATAAGTTTCTCATAAACGAATGGATGTCTTTCTTGACCGGATAAGCGTCATGCAACCCTTATACAAAATGGTAAGTACATATCGGTTCGAAAATGTGTGTATCGAAAATGCATATCCTTCATGAATCGATCGACGATTGATTTAGGTTTGGGGCGCCTCGACCCCCACAGATTAGCGGCTACCGCTCGAGCCTGCGAAGGGCGACTTGCCCTCGACCGCGCGCTGACCTGGCGGAGGTCGAACCCCGCGTTCGTTGCGATAAGATTAATTCATCAAGAATCAGAAGAAACGATAACCAAAATATTTATTTATGAAAAAATATCTAACAATAAGTATGTTTTAAAAAAAAAAAAATTCAACTAAAAGGTAATTCAGAGAGAGGCAGTGCTTGCGCCTAATGGTCGGCGCTACGAAGGTGGGTAAGCTTTTGTCTAATATCTCTATATACATCGAAAGTGATGGGAATAATGATCTGGACCATATAATTTAAATCCAGTTTAAAAACATAAGGTTCATATAATGCCACGTGTATCTCCACATCGTGGGAAGACACCACCGAAAAATCTCCCCACAAAGGTGAGGCTGAAGACGTAGGCCACGATCGGGGGCAAATGAGTACCCACCGAGATGAGAAGAGTTGGCCTCTTCTGTTGGCTTTTACTAGTGACGTCCGATTAAGAACAAAGGAAGCCAACACTCATTTCGCCACCACCATTTCTTGATTGATTGATCGATCAATAATGCTCATATGCCTTTTGCTTCCTTTCATTCTCTAAATTAAGGTTGAGGTTAGCTTACTGATTTTTGCAGTGGCAGCCATGGCTTTTGGATATCTTGCTACAGCGCACCGAAAGCTATCTCGGCCTCTGTTCTATTTGTTTGGCTTTATCATGTTTTTTGTGCCTCCGCCACTGATTTCTTCTGCAGATATTTTCTCTGGTAAGTATGATAAACAAATATTAATAATTTCTTTTCATGCAGACTATTTCTGGCAGCAGTGTCTGTGTGTGCTTCTTGTGAGTTCATAGGATTAGGAAGGATGTTTTTGTGTGTTTGATTGCTTTGGAGGACAATCGTTTATGTTTATTCATGTGGGTATCCCTCTCTTCCTTGTTGTTGTTTTTTTTTTTTTTTTTTTTTTTCTCCATGCGGTAGTTTCATGGTGGTGGTTTGTCGAGTACAAGATCAATGATTTATTCAGGAAATTACTCTAATGATCAATGAACTTTAGCTGATGAGTTGAACAGTAACTGTAAAGCTCCAAACATATGTTCATCCTTATATATCTGTGGTGTGCAAGTTGGGGTTATCTTTGTTGAAGATTCTTATGAAGCAACTTGCTGCACATGTTCTTGAATATAATATACTTTTCATGTTTTGCAACCTAATGAAATTTGTTATTCCTCTCGGCATTGGTGAGCCAGAAGTTCCAGACGACAAATTGTATCCCCATATTCTAAGGGATGAGGCTGTGGAAAGACTTGGTGAACTTGGAAAGGTATCCGTCATAACTTTCGTACTGCTTCTAAAGTTTCTATGGAGATGTGTATTGTCCTGTGCGTGGTTGATTACTAACAATTTTTGGTGATTGGACATGTTGAGTTGTTGCTTCAATGCCTAAAGTGGTTTCAATGTACTTATCGTAATGCAGATCAGTAGCCTAGGCCTTGCAAACTAGGAAGAGATTTTTGTTCTTGCTTTTCATTAATTTTTTTAGAGTTTTTTCTTGTGTTAATTCTTCTGCAATTACTATTATGCTCTTCTTTAAGGCTACCCATGGATATTGACAGACATAGACAGATTAAAAAGAAGTGCCACACATATTTAGATAGTGGAAATATTAAAAGGTTAAAGAAATTGTGAAAATTGAAAAGTATCCCAGTATGCATACAGCGACAGTTGTACATCACCTGCACTGCCATTCCAAAAAGGAAATGTATGCAAAAGGCACCAACTTTCATGGATGACCTGGCCTGAATATAATGCAACCTTGTGTATTTTGCTTCGTTGTTATTTTGGACAAGATCATATTTCTTATCTGGTATTATAGTACCATAGGCAGGGCGATGCTGATTGCTGATCCTGCAGGTAAGTGATGCAGAAGAATATCTTCAGAGGACTTTCCAGAGCCCAGCTTCAATAAAAGCAGGAAAACTTCTACGATTATGGATGGAAGATGCTGGTTTGAAAACGTGAGGAGTCTTCTTTATTATTCATTCCCACAAGTCATCAGTATTTGATTTTCAGGCTTTTTCTTGCCAGATGGGTGGATCAAATGGGCAATGTACATGGTCGTACTGAAGGGATAAATCTGAGTGAGAAGGCTCTATTAATTGGCTCTCATTTGGTAAACATTTTTTTTCTTAACTTTGTCAGTAAATATGCATTTTAGTGTCATTTTATTCCATAGGTATAGTGGATTGACCATTCTGCTCAATTTTCCACAGGACACTGTTATCGATGCTGGAATGTTTGATGGCTCGTTAGGCATAATTTGTGCATTATCTGCCTTGAAGGTGTTGAATAGGACTGATAGACTTGGAAGACTCAGGAGGCCTGTTGAGGTTAGTTTTATTCAGCCAGTTCCTCATGAAATGAACAGAGTGAATTCAGTTGGTTAGAAGTTTTTTATTTTTGTTTTTATCTTCATTTTATAGAAATAGTAGAAACTTATCACGAAAGTACTATATTTCTTGAACGAGAAGTGTTGGGGAGATTTTGCATCATTAAAACAAAAGAAAATTTATAAAACCTATACTACCATGCAAAACTACCTCCTAACCGGCCGAATACCGGGTAGTTGCTAGTAAAGTTGGATAAGTACGGGTATCGATCCTCAGGGAAAAGGGATATTGAATCTAATCTAATTAATCCTTCTTTATTAACCTAAACCTAAACTAAAGCGGAAAATAAAGCCGACAGAGGATTGTTAATCCAAAGCCGGAAGGATAAAAGCGATAAAAACATAAATAAAACTACATCTACGAAAGCGGTAAATCTATCTACTGAACAACCATGAACAAACCATGATCAACCTCTTCCCAACAACCATCATCTCACCGAAAGAAATAAGATCAACACATATTCATTCACAAGTTATCTTGGATTATTATCTTATCTAAAAAAGCGTTTCCTCTTCCGATTTATCACGCCATTAATTAGTTTACCTTCCGGTCTTAACTAACATGTATACGAAGCAAAGATACGGATTAAATCCTAATCTAACAACCTTATCCCTCAACTTCCGTTTGTTGGAATAATAATTGTTAATCTCTATCATGGCAATCTAACGAATTTATTAACTTCCGTTATCTAAATTCGATTAACATATAGCATCTCGAAACATGAAAGAGAACAAGAATAACGTAATGAAACAAATACATGAAAAATCTCATCTTTCCGGTAACGGTGATATCCTCAATTCAAATCTAGAAAAATCTTGCAACGAATTAATCAAATTGTGGTTCTCTCGTAAACCTAGAAATTTAACCTACGAACTTCCGTTATGTATAGATTAAAGATCCAATCTTTCTACGGTGATCTAAACTACACCGACTTCCGTCATACGGTAGCATCAACAAGCAATAATCTTCCGATATAAATTGCACGATACAAATAATCATAGGAAAAGAAACAATTGAACTAAAACTTACAAAATCATCCATGAAAAGAAATAAAAGTGTCTGCTTGAAAAGAAGCTTCACAAAGCTGTCCATGGCTGCCTTTCATCATGCTCGAACAAGAAAGAAAAAGCGAACGAAATAAAACCTAATCTAACTTGCCACCAGCCTCTCCCAAAAGGAAATTTGGGGCGACTAAGGTTGCTCTCTTATGATTGGGGATCAATAGGAGTCGAAAATATATGTTTTAGGGTTGAAAACGCACCTGTATTTATAGGAAAAGTAAGGCGGTTTCGGCTCGCTCGGTGGTGGCGGACGCCCGTCCGGTATTATGGACCTTCGTCTACCGCCCTGGAGCAGCTTCGAACTTGTAACGCCATATCTCGGGCCTCGTAAGTCGTAATCGAGTGATTCAAAATCCTGTAGAATCCTCTCTTCAAGCCCTACAACTCTTCTCTTTAGGTCCGAGTCAAATCGGTTGTTATCATATCAAGAACTGCGTTGGAAGTTCAGCACTACCGGAATCTGATTTTCTTTCTCACGGGCGCTTCGTCAAGATCTCTGAGACGTTCGTTCCTTCCGGCTTGAACTTGTTCTAGGCGTTCGTTCATTCAGCGTCCAAACTCTCGATCTAAATTCTTGACCGACGGGCGCTTGATTTGCCCTTCAGACGCCCGCGCCTGTCTTGGACGCTCGTCCACTTGATCTTGGACGCCTTGATCGATGGCGATCAACTTGATAATTCCATCTTTATCTTGATTTATTCTTTCCTTATCTCTTCCTATCTTCCATAAACTTGATTGATCCTCTATTATCTAAAATTAGCTCTTTAGGATCACCTTTTCCACTATCCATTAGTATCTACAAGCATCGAAAACATACCAAAACGTAACAATTTCCAAAACAACATAAAATCATCAAATAAACACATAAATCGATACGTTTTCATATTCAACCATTAAAAACCTCACTTGCTCAATATTTCCATATAAACACTTGATTCTTATGCAAATTATATAAATACGGGGGAAATCATTATAAAATATATCAATATAAAACGTGTAAAAACACCCTTAACAAGAAGCTACTTGCAATTGAATTAATGCTAGATGAATCATCGTTAGGCACTTATTTTGTTTTTCCAGGTCCCAATGTTTGTAGTTTAATATATGTTCAGGTAATTGCATTCAGTGACGAGGAAGGAGTTAGGTTTCAGTCCACGTTCTTAGGAAGTGCAGCTATAGCTGGTATATTACCAGCCTCAATTTTGGATATCGAAGATAAAAGGTGCGGATGAGAAACGATTTGATGATTGTTTTATCTTAACTCTCTAAATTGATGCAACAATAATGTTCAGTGGTGTGACAGTACGAGCTGCTTTAAAGGAAAACAATTTAGAAATCACGGAAGAGAGCCTTTCACGCCTAAAATATCATCCGGAATCTGTTTGGGCTTATTTTGAGGTACAATCATAATGAAGAAAAATGGGAAATTCTTGTATAAAGAGTAATCATTGCATCAGGCCATTGGATGAGTGACTTGTGTGCAAAATGACCACATGATTTGCCATTTTGTGTATATGATACTCATGTAACGGTTGTGCACTAGAGACTATATCTAAGAATCTTCCAGAAAAAATACTGGTCTTTCATGGAATCTTGTACTGCTTTCTATAGTCTTCTTTTTGGCTGTACACAGGTTCACATTGAACAAGGACCGGTTTTGGAGACTTTGGGTCTTCCTCTTGGTTCGGTTAAAGGCATTGCTGGACAGACACGGTTAAAGGTGATCAATAAGTTGTAAATAAACTATCCTGCTTCATTTTATTTTTCACTAAAGTCACTGACTGTCCTTTAAGTTTTGTGGATTGCAAAACTTCAGCATTTGAACACTTCTCAAATCAACACAAAACATTAACTTTCAGGTCACTGTAAAAGGATCACAAGGGCATGCAGGAACAGTTCCAATGGCTATGCGTCGCGATCCTATGGCTGCTGCTGCTGAACTAATTGTCCTGCTGGAGAGTGTGTGTAAACGGCCCGAGGATTTCTTATCTTATGATACTCACTGCAAAGCATCTGAGGTGAAAACTCTGTCTGGATCGCTTGTTTGTACTGTTGGAGAAATATCAACCTGGCCAAGTGCAAGTAATGTTATCCCAGGCCAGGCAAGTACTCTAAATCCTAATCTGCTAGTTCAATCATTTGTGGATGGTTCTTTGTCTTGTTAGATCCCTTAAATAATCTACACCAATGAATACTCCCTGCAACAGAATTTCATTTGCTACATTCCCCAAATTCATTGAACATAGGGAAAGCGGTTGAAATTCCTAAAAGGGATGTAGATTTCAGTTGAGCATGCTGGACGAAGACGAGGCTTGTATGAAAGTCCTTGATTGACATGAAACCCTACTAGTTTCAGTTGATGAAAATGATTTTACGTGATGCACAGGTAACATTCACAGTAGATATACGTGCCATTAGCGATATGGGACGTGAAGCTGTAATATATGAATTATTGAAGAGAATGCATCATATATGTACCCAACGTTCTGTCTTTTGTACCATCGACCGTAAGGTATGTAACTTCTCCGCCCCCCTTTTTTTCCCCTTGTTCTACATGGATGCTCCATGATCACTTTCTTTTCCTATCTTCAGCATGATGCGAATGCAGTGGCTTGTGACGAGGATTTGAGCTCACAGCTGAAATCCGCAGCATACACTGCTATGACGAGAATAAGTGGAGAGTATGAGTACGATGTACCCGTATTGATGAGTGGTGCTGGACATGATGCAATGGCAATGGATCATTTAACTAAGGTAGCTTGTTTTGTTTATTCTTGTTTGATTTCCAACCTGTAAGAAAAAATTTAAAAAAAAAATCAAGGGTGATGTTGAAAATCTGCTGCTACATTATTACAGGTTGGAATGTTATTTGTGCGGTGTCGTGGAGGCATCAGCCATTCTCCAGCAGAACATGTGATGGATGAAGATGTATGGACTGCTGGTATGGCTGTTCTTGCATTTCTGGAGACCCTCTTGTAAATACAATTTCTTTTAAACTATGATGATGGGGGGCAAAATGAAAGAAATATTGGTTGAAATTGTAGTTTTATTTGTAAAGGGGGTTGGTGTAAATAAATCGGTTAAAAGGTTACAAGATGTAAGAGGAGACATATTTTAAACTGTTAAAATTGTAGCATTTAATAGAATCTCTATTCAGGGCGAAATGCATCAGTCTCTTTATTCAAATTGAGATTTTGAAGATTCACATATCTATTTGAAATGCACTAATATGATTTCTAAAATAAATCCACGTCCACAACATGATGGCATATCTCTAGAATGGTAGAACTAAACGTGGCTACACGATGTCTCCTTAGAACTCAAGGTTACAAAAGTACGATCCTGTAGAATAGATCTTGTTCAAGTAAGATCGTAAACGTGCCTAAACTCTAAGCTGCAGTTTTCCCCCTCTGCAATGAAAGGTCTTACAATTGGTTTACATTAGGAGCCAACTGTTGCAGCTGGTGGACAACATGGGACATTCTAGGACGCATAGACGGGACGTGTTGCGTGCAAGAATACACCAAGTCCACAACTTTCTGAACAACGGAAACTTCTGGAAACTGTGAAGAAGATGACGAAGATGACGACAAAAGTGGGTCCAAGACCTCGAGATACCGGTTAGATTGCACAAGTGGTGTAGCCCATTCAAATATGCTTTCCCAACCTAATGTATCAACAGCTTGTGCCGGTTTTCGTCCTGTAACGATTTCAAGCAATAGGACACCAAAGCTGTATACATCGCTTTTCGTGGTGAACTCGTTTCTATATACATACTCGGGAGCTAGATAACCGTGTGTTCCTCCAGCCATAACTCTCCGCTCGTGCATCAGTTCCCAAGACAAGAATTTCGACAGACCAACTCCCATTAGATGTGCACCGAATTCTTCATCAAGAAGTACATTACTTGCACGGATATCTCGATGCACCACTTGTGGCTTCACTTTATCATGAAGAAACCTGTTCAAGCCCAAAGGAAAGTGAAATATGTTATCGTGAGACATACATATATATATATATATATATATATATATATATATATAGACGAGATGATCAAGATAGTTAGATTACGATTATACATACGCGATTCCTTGAGCAAGTGTTGTGGCAACTTTCATCCTCATAGTCCAATCCAAACTCCTACTACCTTTAGGGGCATGGTGTAGCCATCTATCAAGTGGTCCATTTGCAATGAATTCAAATACGATGTATCGATCACCGTGATCATAACAACATCCTTTGATAGACACTAGATTAGGATGATGTAGCTTTGCGACCTTTCCAATCTCGGAAAGGAACTCTTTTTTCCGTTGAAAGCTTGACCTTTTCAACCTTTTGACAACCACTCTCGAGCCATCGGGTAAAACACCACCATACGTGCCCCCGCTTTTGGCATCCCCAAGTAGGCGTCCTTCACTGAAATTCTTTGTAATGGACCTCATTTCATCATGTGTAAAGATTTTCCATGTAGGGGTTACTAATGCTAATGATCCCGGGTTATTAGATTGTCTTCGGGATTTTCTACTTTTCTTGCTTTGTCGATATATGAGAAGCCAAACCACAACAGCCATAGTTGTGAAGAGAATCACACCACTCACCGCACCAAGAATGACACGATACTCGTTGTGGCAATGCATATGGTGACATGTGTCCTCTACCATAGGGACAAAAAACATGAACAAGAATGAGAGGTGCAAGAAATCGGGATAATTAATGTAATGCAAGAACGAAAATGACAAACATAATATGCAGATATCGCGTACCGGCATCAAGCATACAGATAAAGGGATTCTGCATATTGCATTTCTGAGCAACGAGGGACATCGACACATTAGTTACCAACGTACACAAGTCTCCCGTGTTAGGACCGGAACATGTACGACCCGTACAGGTCGAGTTCAAGTTAAGCCAAGAAGTAGTAGTTTCATTCCAATAAGATGTATTATCTGACCATTTCCAACCCTCTTTTACTGTTATGTTGATCATTCTTCCACCTACCCAACATCCATTACCATTCGTGTTGCAGAGATTTTGAACGAAGGATAGCTCTTGGAAAGATGATACTGCTGCCAGGTGTCCGCTATTAGCATTGCATCGAGTCTCAGCCTCTTGCCACGATTGAGAATTCGCAACATATGTGAAGCATTTTCGAGTGCTCGGGTAGCTAATCCAGCCTGGCAGACAGAATGCTGTTTGCCCAAAAAAAATAATGCATTTCAACTGTTTAGATGAAATTATGTAAAGCAACTATGCAATAACCATCAAAATCATGAAACTTTGTGTCAAAGTAGAAAACTTTAAACACTTAAAACACACACACACAACTCCATCCTAACAACTATCCAACAAATCTAAACAGATTATCAACTCTTGCATGTCATTATCCATATGGCTTAACACGCCCCTGCAATCCCATGAAAATGGAATGAACATGTAAAAAAGTGCTGCACTGGCATTGTGGCCGGTGTGGTTTGCACAGAACATTTCCCGCAACATGTTCACTTGAATCTACTGCCACTTGCCTCTGTCATAAATGATTTTTTTTCCATTTAAGGGAGAAAAAGTGAAGAGAAAGAAATGATAATTTATGTAGAAAGATTTAGACCGGGGTAAAATGTTTTGAGTAAATGAAGGGATGCTGCCATTTAAAAATAGCATAAGAACTGAAAACAAGAAAAAGAGTGAAGAATGAATATAGAGAATGAGAGTGTCTGCCATGGGAAGAAAAAAGAAAGGGAAAAAAACAGCATTTTCTTTAAAATCCTTTCAGAATCATCAAACGAGAAGCATACGGGGTTACGGGAAAGATAAGAAAAAAACATTGCTTTAAGGAAAAAAAACATAAGAATTAAGAGTTGTACAAATAGAGGAGGGAATCATTGTTAAAAATAGAAAAATGTTTGGCTGGTGTCCGAATCGAATTATATGATGGTTCATGTAAGGCAAGGTTCAACCAATTCCATCTGATGAATGGCAATAATTCCATTGATGGATAGTAAAAACTCCATGAATATATAGGAATTGGAAGATAGATTCGGTAATTTATTCATCAAGAAAAATGAAAGGAAATAAATCAACATAAAGATAGAAGAAAGAAAAAGAACGGGGTGAGGGTTCGTTTAGGCCAAGGCAACGAACCCCACTGCATACGGAAATGACTTTAATTGAAATGACCATAAGGATAGAGATCCAAACAAACAAATAGATCATAACAACTTCATCCTAGCAAACTAACAAACAAATCTAAAGAGATTATCAAACTCTTGCTTGTCTTTATCCCCATATGGGATTAACAACTTGCATTTTATGAGAAAAGAGAAATATCTGTCAACAAGAATGTTAGTTATGGGTCCATATACCAACCAAGAAAATTAGCTTCATTTGCCATGTTGAGGGCTCACAAGAAGCTCATATTGGAAAGCAAGCATCACTCATGGCTGATTAGACCTAAGACAGGCGTTAAAACGAAGAATTTTGGCCATATTAACTTACATATTCAAGAACAATCTAACAAGCTTAAGTTATCTATTAACACAGCACTTTGCAAACCATTAGCAACAATGAAATTTATGCACATCTATCATTTTAAACAAAGCAATTACAACAAAAAATAAAAACATTGTGCAATGCATACGAAATAGCCTTGAAGACGAAGTGGAGCAGAAAACTTGAGGAAATAAGGGGGGGAGACCAGACCAGACCTTCCCTTGGGGTCTTGGAGGGAGGAACCACTTGATCAGGCAGCGAAGTATTGGAGACCTAATAATTAAACATCAGACCTAAATTCAGTAGGGCACTAAAAAACAATGCCATTAATATTCACAATTAATCAATGAAAAAAAAAAAGGGGGACAAAAAGGAACACCCTTTTCACAATTACTCACAGATGCAGAGGCGCGGAGCTGAACAGCAAGGCAAACAAGCAAAATATGAAGATAGACAGTAGAGTACTTCAGCTCCATGATGTCTTTCCAGAAGCAGGCAGCAAAATGAACCTCAGTGAGAGCTTTAGAGCATACAGTGAGCAATGGATCTTGAGTAAGGGTAAAGCAGAGAGAGGGGGGGGGGGGGGAGAGCATTCAATCTACATTTCTGGGTTTTTCATTAACTCTTTTCTCGGGTTTTGCCTTTTGTGGGGGTAATCCAATTAAATGGTAGTTGGAGGTTTGACATCCAGTAGTAGTAGTAGAAGAATAGTCATTCGTTGACTGTCGTCTTCCGTCTTCGGACAAGAGGAACAAGTATTTTTTGTGTTCAATTAGGGGTGAGAAAAGAAAACCGTTAAACCAATCCGAACCAAAAGTCGGTCAGACCAAATCAGTAACAAATCAAATGAATCGGTTTGGATTGAAACCAAACCGAGTGATATTAGTTTTGATTTGGTTTATTTTCATTTTATCCTAACCCAAACCAAAATAAAGCATATACATGTTAGAAATGTTTTATATGCACTTTTATCTGTTTACATTGAGATTACATTTTGTGTGGACCGTGGAGTGTGTTCACCTTATAAGGTATAGATCTAAATTAATACGGTATAGTACACAATACACTACAAATCGAGTTCAAGTTAAAGACATTTCATGTTTTGTTTGCTTCTGGACTTTTTGTTTTCATACCGGTCCATTTTGTACTATAGAATAATCATCATAATTTCTACGTATCTTTCGAACTAAATACTGGAATGAGCAACAGTCTTGCACCAGGTATTTTTTTTTTTCCTTTCTTACAACTATGTAGTATGTAGACTTTAGATTTAATTGTTTAGATGAAAATTTCTTGATTGTCATAAAATGAGCTCATTTAAAAAACCAGGCCTGTTAAATCCGAATCCAAACTTAAACTAAACCGAAACTAGTTCGAACAAAACCATTGGGTTGCCTTCATTTTTGTTTGGTTTGGTTTGGTTTACAAAATATATCCTCCCAAACCAACCTCGCACTTTTCGAACCGGACTGAACCAACTCATGATCAGTCCTCTATTTGATTATATATTGAAGTTAAATATATAATTAAATACTATATTTATCCAATGGTTAACAATAAAAATATATAAATAATTATACATTTATATTTTTTGATACTAGTTGGAGGCTTGGAGCACCTTAGTTGCAGTACTCGTGCGATTCACGGGAGGCCCACTCATTGCTTTTTGTCATTTTTCATATACTAGTTGGAGCACCCGTGCGATGCACAAGATTACCGATCATTGCTTTTGGCCAATTTTTCTTTTAAGCATTTTTTAACTAAGTCTCTTAAGTATAAGTATTTTCTTTGGGAAACTTGAGAAACTATGTCCGAAAAGTTAAAAATTTGACAAAATATGTCTCGACGCATGCGTGCCTCGTACGTCACTCATGCGTCGCGCATGCGTCGTGCAGTGGTCATGCGTGCCTCGTGCGTCGCGCGAGCGTCGCTCACGCATCGGACGCAGACATAGTTTTCAAATGTTTATTTTTATAGCATATTTTTTCAATTTTTAACTTTTCATGCATATTTTTTCAAGTTTCCCTTTTCTTTTAGAGTAACTTAAAGAAAATGTGGAAAAAAGAAAGTTTTCTGCATCATTAGAGCATATGCAATAGGTTAAAAAATGTTATTGTGGATAGCAACTTTTTGGAAAGTGACAATGTGGTCCAAATACAAATTCTACAATAGGTTGAAAATAGTCATTTTATGGTCATATTGTGAACATAATAGTGGATTCTACCCATTAAAGCATATCCACAACAATTTTAATATAATAATCAGAAATAATGCCTTGAAAGTTCCACCCAAAATTTCCCCCGTTAATTAATAGTGGCTGCTGAATTTTTTAATCCAAATATATTTGAGCAGACCCACTGAAACAATTGTGGTGATGAAGATATGAACTGAGTCTATTGTAGAAAAGATTGGGGAGAGGAATAAGGATGTAATGCCACATAGGATATTTTGAGTCTTTTCTTGCAAAGTGACATTGTGATTGGCATGTGCTATTGTATGTGCTCTTAGAATAACAATCAATCACTCAATTTTAGCAGGCAAATTATATAGGTCTAAAGAATAGAGTCCCAATAGCTTTATTCTTTTTCTAAACTTGGTCTGCAGTTTTCCATTTAATCATTTTTTTTTTTTTTTTTTTGCTTAAAGTTCTCAAGAGATCCGAACCTACTAAGTCGACTAATCAATCGAGTATCGGTTCGGGCCATGTCATATGAATCAAATCTGACTCTTACTCGAGATAAAGCTCACTCAAAGAGTTTTTTTCAACACGATTAATGAGAAAAGAATCGAACCGGTGGCTCCATTTAATCACTTTATTTGGTTCTAAACTAGTAGCTTGGTATGCAATTCCTTCTCGTGAGCAAGGAAAAATTCAATATGAAAATTAACAAAAGTCTAAACTTGGTATGATGTTTCTTCTAATGAGTATAAGAGATGAAAATAGACAAAAAGACAAATCTTGTAAATGAAACACATGAAGATTAATAGTAACATGATGGCCGGAGGCCAACCTTAGAAGAAAAGATTAATTGGAGGTCAAGCATTGATTAGAGACATGGGATGGGATGATTTATTTCCTTCCTAGAAAACTTATCCCTTTTTAAGGAATTGTATCCAATAGTTTTCTTTTATATTTCTATTTTATTTTATTTAAATAAAAGACAATCTAACAATCATGGATGGTCCTGAAAAAATTTAGGCCTTCGATGAAGTCGTCGAATCGTGATTTTAGTGTTAGATAGTTTTTCACAAATTAAATATTTTATAGTAATCGTTCGCATACGAGTTGCCGTATAGATTAATGTTGCCGTAACGAAACGAGGTTCGACCTGATGTGCCTCTACAAGCGTACATGCATCTGTGAACGGTGATGACCTTTACCTTTTCGTATAGGAGTACCTCACTTCATTGACAGTCTCAAAACATAACTACAAAGTAGTAAAATTCAACATCTCTTTTTTAACATATTTAAAAGCAAAACCAAATTCACGGTAAACTGATCAAGTGGTCAACAGTGTCTTTATATGTTTGTTTTTTTTTTCTTTATATATATTCTTTTCTCTTGTGTCTTTTTCCAACTCATATGTGTTGTATGTCTATAATTTAGTCATTGTAAATTTTGGGGTCCTTTATCAATTCAATTAAAAAAATTGGGCAATTATCAATTTAAGTAAATTTTTTTGGGCCTTTAAATTAACACATTATATTATGTTGGATCGGATTGAATCTACAAGGATTTTTTATAACGAAACATGTAATTTCGGCCCCTGGGACTGTTGGGCCTTCGGCAAATGCTCCTCCGCCTCCTTAATGGGCCGGCCCTGCTAAAAATGATTATATTTACCTCTTATCCGTGTATCTAATCACTTGATCTTGATACAAACTCATACATTAAGGATTAAAGCAAATCACAAGTTATCTTGCTACATTTAGTATATTTTTTTAAGGATGTGTTTTGCTTTCCACCATTCACCGTCCTCTGCTTATTGTATTGCATCTTATATGATCTTAAGTATCACACAAAACAATCTAATCATAATATTTTATAGGAAATAACATGTTTATTTAGATTAAAAAGTTTTTTCTTTTTTTTTCTTACAAAAATCAAAAGCACATGCTTTAAGTACATCCAAGTATCCAACGGTGGAGCATTGCCCCGATTAATCAAACCTAATGCACACAACCCTGTTCTAGCTAGACAATGAGCAAACCTATTACCCAAACAACGGATAAAAGTAGATGAACAAGACATAAAGACTCTAGCCATATCTAAACGATCAGATACCAAGCAATCTAACGATGTTGAATATCGTCTAATATCAATTTCGGGCCGTTATTACCTTTTGTGACAATTAATTCAAGAACAATTTGAGGAAGGGATGGTGTTTTGGAGTATTTTAAGACTGAGCCTGGGTTATTTTCCCAAGTTACCAACGTATACTGATAATCAATCAGGAATCAAGTCTTTCATAGTTCCTTATGGATCGTTTATATAGAGGACGTCTCGTCTATTTTTTGTCCAACAAGGACTCGGTTTTCTTAGTCCCCAATGATTATCTTATGTCAATCCCGTTGATTTAGGGATAATCATGAATATGTTTAAATGATAGGATCAGTGTCATTATACCATTAGATTCTTTCTATGTTTATCCTATAATATAGGAACGTGTTTAAATATCGGACAAGGAAAGCTCTGGCCGACCTGCGGTGAGCTCCTCAGGTCGTCTCGACCTTAGCTGCACTACCCGAACTCCGATATGACCGAGCCGACCTGCGGTGGTCTGATCGGGAAGACGGGTCAGACCTCCCACCTAGGGTTCTGGCATGTTCTATAACTCGATACCGGGCTCCTGGCCCTTAGTGTTGTCACTTTTCTCTTCCTTCATTTATTACGCAGCCATCCCATGAATGACACGTGGTAAGGGGTAATCTGACCCCCGTCACGATCCAAAAGAGATAGATCCCACCCTTGGACTGAAGGCGCTGAACGCAAGCCAAAAAGTCAGTCTCCACCACAATCTGCAAGAACACCGATGTTGACTCCAAGAACAACGTCCGGAAGATTACAGTAAGCTCCAGAGCCTCCACATCCAGGTAAGCCATAATCTGTTGAGAATAAGAGCCAAGAATGTGCCAAGAGCGATCCCGGAATAAAACCCCATCATTGACGGGAAATTTTTTCCTAGTTACTTCATTTGCACCGTATACACACGTGGATAAATCTGGACCACACAGTTTCAAATTAAATTCAAACTGTGTGGTCTCAGATTCATCTTCATGTGTCTCCGGTGCATATGGAGTACCCATGTAAGAATTACCCTTCACGGGAAATTCCGCCACGCTAGACGGATCCGTGTTGATCCTGACAACCCCGATTTCTATCTTGTGGCCGGCTTCTAAGAGCACCACAATGGTCACCCAACTCCACCCCCAAAATATTTTATGAGCCCCCCAAAAGCCACCACAAGCCTTGATTTCACCCCCAACTTGAAAATTTATCTTCCCTTGCCTCCATATACGGGGGCCTTTGGAGGCATTTTGTGTGGTCAAAAAAAGTTTTTTTTCTCTCCAATCCAAATATGTGGTGAAATTTTTTATGTGATGGTAGGTAAAAAGATAAAAATTGTTTTGAGAGGGATGTATAGATGTTGCTTATTGGAGTAAAACTTTTATTAGGTGTTGATTAAGTGTAACTAAAACGAAAAACGATATGTTTAGATGATGTAATTGGGCCTCTTATCGGGGACGTTCTTAGGAGAAAAGTTATAGTGGGAAGTGATTTGTGAGGTATACCAAGTGGAGGGGTGTAATTAATTCTCACACACTCTCTCGCACATAATAAATGTCTAGGTTTAACATGAATTAATCACACCCTCCATTTAATATACCTCACAAATAACCCTCTCACCGTAACAACTTTTCTCCGTTCTTAGATACAAAGTTTATCCAAACAATTCAACAACTTTGTCATTTCCGAAAAAATAAAATAAAACAATTTTTTTTTTTCCTTCTCCGGTAAACAAACAAAGAAAAAGAGATCCACTAAAACCCTTGAACAAAACCCTTCCCCATTTGCCTTGCAACACGACGGGTCTCCAGTTTCGGTTTTTTGGTGGAGTACATGTGCATTACGGTTTTGCAAAACAAGTTTTGTATTGATACTTATCAAGATTTCTTGAAATGAGAGCATTTAGAGGAGCTCTGAAAGCGCTGAATTCGACACTTTCCTCAAAATCCCACAAAACCCATATCAATTCAGCCCCTTTACAGAGATTTTACGGAGCCCAGGCTGAGCCTGACCTTTCCACTAGCACTGCGGTGGAGGACGATGACACTAACCCACCATCATCAGTGTTCGACAGCTCCCAATATATGCTAGAAGATTTGGATTCGGATGCATCCAAAACTCCGACTTGGGATTTGAAGTACAGGGATCGGGTAAACACCAAGGTTCTTGGAGAGGATACTGCAAGTTCAAAATTTTTGAAAAAGGATGAGAGCTTAAGGAAGAAAAATGCTGCTGCGCTTGCATTGAGTCTGCTTGATGCAGCCGTGTGTCGGCCTAATGAAGATGAGGAGGAGGAGGAGAAGGAGGTCGCGGTAGAGGATCAGAAGTCCTTGGCTGTTGGAATTATTGGGCCTCCCAATGCTGGGAAGTCTGCTCTTACTAACTGCCTGGTTTGTCACTTTTTCTATTGGTTTGCTGTGAATTGATTTCTCTTTGTTTCAGTTCTGTTTTACAGTTGTGGAGTTAATTCCTGCTGTCTTTATGGAAGTAAAGTTTTTTCTCTTTGTACTTCATAAGTGAGATTTTAATTGCTTAAAGTAATTTGCTTTTGCTCTTGGTCGAACAAAGAGACAGATATCTTGGTAGTATGTCCTCATTGCTTGGGAAATGCTGAAGTAAGGCTGAGGCAATGGAAGGAAATGAAGAAATTCAATTTCTAAATGGGATGCATCTGAAACTAGAGCATATGCTTTGACTTAAATTCTTTACATTTCCCTATATATTCCTGATGCTTTTATAAATCTGAATTTCTGCCGTTTGGATGCGATTGTCAATGATATCTTGTTTTGGTTAAGTCATGGATTCCTTTATGCATGAGGTCTAACACATGGAATTCTTTGGATTATGCATATTACATTTTGATCTGTTTTTTGGGATGCATATCTAGCCTTTGCGGAAGCCTTGTTAATAGTACCCCTGCTGTTCTTAGCGAGATAATTTCCAGAATTGTTGTTGTAATTGTTATTAATTAATATGTGCTTTAGGTTGGGACAAAAGTTGCGGCTGTTTCAAGGAAATTGAATACTACTACTCATGAAGTACTGGGAGTGATGAACAGAAGGGATACCCAAATTGTACGTCTCTTTCTCATATCTCATTTCTCGCATCATCTTTGCAAACTGTTCTCAGCAATCCAAGTTTATGATGACGAAAACCATATGTGAAGTGTCAAAATTCTAATTCTATTCTGAAGTAATTGCAATGTATTCCAAAAGACATTTAAAATTTGGATTTCTTGACACAAATATGCCTATAACATGTTTAACATAACTTTCTTTGGCTAGCCATGATACGCTAGGATTTGTTCATCAGGTCCTGTGCTTTGTTTCTAGCTGAGAACTAGAAGTTTTAATGGAAGTGTGCCACATGATCATCGACTCACAGTATGACTGAGAAATACTTTGTATATGTTGTCACTTCACACTTTCAAGTACAACGGGAACCCTTGCATGTCTAACATTTATCCAAGCACCGATATTCAACAACGGTTGTAGTAGGAGCATTTCATACTGGAAACATCCATTTATTAGTGCAATATCTCATCTGATCCATATCTTATGTTGGATGACAGTTTTAAGTGGCTGTCAACTACTGAAATATCCGGCGTTGGACCTGCTAGTTTGATGTACTTAACTAGGTGGAGTCTCATGATAGAAGAATATAATGCATGATATAGAGATTACAGGAACATCCTTTTGGGAGAAAAACAGGCTATGATATTCAGTAGATGCATTTTCTGTTAACAATAATTTGTCGGCGTATTCTGGTGTATCTGTTGGATGGTTTTACTGTGGATGATATATTTTACAAAAGGGGTATTTGGAGTCCTGAAGAATAAGATAGTGGTGAAGTTCAGGAGTGGTTAGTGTATTGAAGCCTTAAAAATCTCTACTATATAATAGAAGTAATATGCATAGATCATTCCCTCATTAACCTTAGTGAACATATCTATTTTGTCTGCTCTATTACAAGTTATCTAACTAAATATCACACAGTGTTTCTTTGATACACCAGGACTGATGTTGAAGAAAAACGGGTTCCCTTACAATGACATCAAAGTTCGCAATGAAAGTGCTTGGGGTAGTGTTGGTTTATTTGAAGTGCTAGTTGTCATGTTTGATGTCCATAGACATCTTACCAGGTTTGTCATCTCTGTTCTGATTCAATTTTTTTGTTTTGTTTGAGTTCGCCTACATTTCTCTTCTCTTTCTTTTTATATTTGTCAAAGAAACATAACATTGTTGAGTTTCTGGATAATTTGCACCACCAACTTAATGAAGTACTATTGTCAATATTCATACGGTCACATGAAGGAGGTTTACCTTAACCAGGGTGATTAAAGTAACTAACCTGTCTAGCTGTTAAAGGAAGTGACATAATCAAAAGAGTGAATAAAAAGGCATAATCTAAGAACATAAAGAACTTATAGAATTCCGCACATGGACAAATTTCTCTGTTTATGAAGATCCCTGTCCACTGTAGTAGGTTCTATTTCCTTTGGCTCTTTCGTTTCCATGCTCTATGACCCCTTTGAACAGTGGACAGAACACCTCAACAAGATTCTCTTTAACAATCAAAGAATTCACTGGTTACATTGAAGAGTGGGTGCAGAAAAGATATGGTGAGACGTGGAGTTTGATCGACAGATGAAGGGATTGTACGACGGTGCTGTCACTCTAGGAATTGCAATGAATAAGATTGCAAGAAACCGCCAATATGGCTAAGCCATAAAATGTCAGGGCTTTAACTCCATTCCTATTCATCTTGTTAAGCTATTAGTATTTGACACTACGCACTTGTCTGAAGCCTGCAATGCAAACAACATTTGAGATATGCCTTTTGCCATTACCCATATTTTCCTGTTTGGTATCTTCCTCGTTAGGCCTATGAGTTCATCTGTATGTCCACTTATATAATATTTTTTTCTGTGGTCTGGTCAAATCATTTTTCAAATTCTTCCCAAGAAGCCTTTCCTCGTCTGTATGGTTATCCATGCAAAATTACAGCCTGAAGAAATGAGACTAATAATCAAGGAGTTTGCTGCAGATGATTCATCATAGTTTCACGGGAATATGCATTGTATACATCCAATAGTGCATCACAAAAAGGAGTTAGCTGCTTTTTGCTGTATGCATTGTATACATCCTTTTGTTGGCTAGGCGATGACACGTTGACGTGGCGTCGTCTAGTGCTTTGATAACTATGATGTCAAGTTGTCGGAGTATTTCAATATGTGTTGATTGGAATAAAGACGTTCTCAATCTCTGTTAGGCCAAAAGGACATCCACATTTTTAAGGCAATAATGACAAATCAAAGAGTATTCAATGTGCCCCGCTCATCAAATTAGTACAGCAGGATGCAACTGCGCTCTTAGGGCTTTTCTTTGCAGCTTCGCTCTTCCAACTTCTTCTCCAGAAATTTCGTGTAGGCTGATCCTTCACCTAGTGGAGGTGATGCGCCTCTCTCTAAATCTTTTTTGACTGCACTAACAGGGGCTACCCAAATACTGATTGGAATGGGATCATTGTCGACGTACAAGGGCAAGCCAATTTTCAAGATTTCACGGGAACAATTGATTCATATTGTTCAGCCCTTCCAAAGCGCATTGGTGGCTAGGTTCCAGACTATAAGCTGGAGCCTGATGATTTGTGGAAATTCTTTCTGCGTTTAGGGTTAAAGGCCGCGTGTCCTCTAGCTTTATTGGACGATAAGCATGTGCTAATTCATCCATAATCACAAGATGACTACAACATGCTGTTCTATTGAAGATATTGGATGGTAGGCAAAAATCGACGATACGTTCCAAATGGACGGTGGATTTTCGGCCTAATCAAGAGACATCATTGGCACCGGTGTGGATAAAATTACCTGAGTTGCCACTTCCATTATTTAATAGGGGGAATGAGAGAGAAGGACAGAAATATTTCATCAATTGAGTAGAAGGACCGACTTTTGAAAATTTTGCATAAAGGACAACTATTTATTCACTGTTGAAATTCACTTGTGTTCGAAATTCACTGTTTAAATTCACTGCTGAAATTCACTGTCGAAATTCACTGATTTTCAAAATTCATTGTCGAAATTCACCGATTTTCGGATTCACTGTCGAAATTCATCGTCTTAAATTCACCGATTTGAGATTCACCGGGAGATTCACTGATTTTAGGATTCACTTTGTTTGTCCTTCTCGCTATAAAATTATGCGCTTGTCCTTCTCCCTATAAAAAATATGTAGCTGTCCTGTTACTTAAAAATATTCCAGATTGTGTCATTATCCCTAATTTCCCATATTTAATAAGGACTATCTTTGCCGCATTGCTTCCATAGTAGGTAGGCCTCTTCAGATTGATTTGGCGACTAATGGTCTAAGAAGACCGTCTGCTGGACATGTTATGGTAGAAGTTGATTTGCTAAAACAAAAGGAAGACTGTCTGTGGATTGGAGATGATGAATGTGGGTTCTGGCAGAGGATTGTCTGTGAATCTTGGCCAGCTTACTGTCCTTATTGCAAATGCATAGGGCATTATGAACAACAATGTTCAAAGCTAGATCTTAATTTGGTGGAGAAATCAAGGGAGGTTGGAGATAAACCATGCACGGAATACAAGAGAAAAGGAGAAAATCGACCCACAAAATGATAGGGACACACTACATCAAAACAATCGTGGTGGCAATACGGGAAAGATGCAAACTGCTTCTGATCAGGTAGTATGGGAATTAGGCGAGCAACAAGTGATGCTGGGATCACAGTGTAATGGGAAATCGGAAGTGACGCCTGCCGAATCTGATAATTCACTCACGAGGTTTAGGGTGAGCAACAAGTGATGCTGGTTTAGGGTGTAGTTCTTTTTTTTTGGGTGAGGGCTAAGGTGATTGAGGGCTAAGGTGATTAGGGATTTTATACAGGGAAAAACATTCAATGTGGGGAGTGGGGAGTGGGGACGTGGGTGTGTATGTCTTTATATTTTTAATCTTTTATGTGTTTTTTTGAGGAGTAAGATGAAGCAAGTATTTTTGCCACAAAGATGATATTTTTGAAGTGTCTTTGGTGGCACCATACCAAATCTACTGTTGTAGTACCACAATTACCATGGACTTTTTCACAGTTGATTCTAGTTGATTCTGGAGCTGATAATTGATCTCCACATTCGACTGGGTGAAATTTGATTATCTGAAAATGTTGATTGTTTTCAATGTGGTGCCACAATTAAAACACTGTGGTGGCACTAAATGCGCCCTATCTTGTCCTTATTGCCAAGTAGTAAAAATATTGTCCTTTTTATCCCTTCTCCTTCATTACAATATTATTTGGACCCTTCTCCCTTTAATGTTATATTAAGTATTAAGGTTTACATCATAGGCTTTGTCCTTACAACTAGTTGAGATTGGAAAGAACTAAGAAGATTTCTGTTGCAAGTTCAACGGCGCCAGCTATGTGTTTGGTGGGGAGAATCATCTTAAGGCGGTATAGTTGCTGGGAAAGGTCATGGGATCAGCCAATGGTATTGTGTTTTTTGAGGAATACAATTCTGTTGTTTCTTCAGCTTTGTTGACATGTCGGTGTCTATGGATTAACAAATGTAATTAAAAAAAGTGATTCGGTGTTGGTGTGCTTGGAGTTGAAGGGATAGAGCAACATACACTACATATGGTGATCCTTTCTGAAAGAATTTTTCTTTTTTTCCGTCTAGGCGTTTTGTATTGGTGTTCCTGCTTTTTTAAAGTGACCTTGTGAAAGCATAGTGTTGAACTGCAATCCGTTCAAGGTTTAATTCTCTGAATAATCTTAAACAACACGTTTCTCTGAAGAACTAAATAACAAATAAAGCATTACTTCACTGCTTGAATGCTTGGCCAGAAATCAGGCCTTTTTCATGTTTATCATTCTTATATGAAAAGGTGGTGACTTACAACTTAATTCACATTTTCTCTGATAATTTGCTTAGGCCTGACTCAAGAGTAGTGAGATTGATAGAAAGAATGGGTTCGCAGCCTAACCCGTTCAGAAGCGTGTGTTATGCATGAACAAGATTGACAAAGTTGAGAAAAAGAAAGATTTGTTAAATGTTGCAGAGGAGTTTAAGGATCTTAAGGGATATGAAAGGTAAACTATCCTCTACTTTAATAGATATATGTTTTTTCATTTAAATTTATAGACTTGCCTTATTTGGATCCCATGCATTCATGTCTTGTCATTCGTATCAGGCACTTCATGATCTCAGGACTGAAGGGTTCAGGGGTGAAAGATCTGACCGAGTATTTGATGGAGCAGGCATGTTTGCTCCAATTATCTCTAATTCTTTTTTTTTGTGTTCATACATTTATTAGCTTAAATTAAGGTGCATTGCTTGTTAAAATGTTACCTTAGTTATGTGTTTCTGTATACAAATTTGAATTTAGTTTTATTGCACAGCATGACTTGTTAGTTTTTGAAGCTCTAAGGTACATGTAGTTTTATGTATGTATAAAAGGGCTGCCTGGTGCATTAAAGCATCCCACTTATACGGGGTCCATTTAAGCCTACTGTACACAGTTTTGCCTTATATTTCTGGTAAATTACCATCTTACCCTAAAGCTTAAGACTTGCTTTTATTGACCCCTTTAAGGTAATGTTGAAGAAATTAATCATGCTGCTACTTTAATGCTGGAAAAAGTGACTGGAGTGGATGTTAATGCAGCACATTAATTATTGTCTAGCTCAGTCACGTTTTATTTTATTTTATTTTAAATAGGGAGTGAAAAGACCATGGGATGAAGATCCATTTTGTCTGACTGAAGAAGTGATGAAACGAATCTCGTTAGAAGTCGTGAGAGAAAGATTGTTAGATCATACACATCAGGTTGCAATATTTCTTTTCTCATCACTCTAAATTTTGCTTTGCTTTGCTTACTAGTCTTTCAAACACAAATGAGGTGTGTGCAATGTAATATTTGTTGTATATTAACTGAGCCGAGCCGATGATCCAGGAAATACCTTACAGCATAGATCATCGTTTAATGGATTGGAAGGAGCTAAGAGACGGGTCTTTGAGGATTGAGCAGCATTTTATCACTCACAAAAAGAGTCGCCACCATATTCTTGTAGGAAAAAATGGCTCCAAAATCGGGTAATGTCCTCCTTTTTTATTTTGATCGAACACTCTGTTATGCATTACTGATTCTTGATGTTCTCTTTAAAAGGGAATCATTAGACACACCACATAACCGTGACACCATACGTTTTCACATGACCGTGAAAAAGGCCGATTCTCACAATTGACCGTCTGAAAGTTGATTATATGGTCTAGAATTGTGACGTGTCATAGTACAATGCAATCCCCTTATCTTAAACTCTTTAACTTCCGCGTAGTTTCCATTTGTATTATATATATTCTCAAAACTGCTTAATACTCGTGTGGGTTCTCTCGACTGACTAAGTTGTTGTTGGTGTGGTAAACAGAAGAATAGGGGTTGAAGCAAATGAAGAGTTAAGATCTATATTCAAGAGGGTGGTTCATCTTATCCTTAAAGTCAGAGTCAAATGATGATTATGGTAAATACTATAATAATATTCATATAATCACAAAAAAACAATATTTGCAGCTGCCCTTTTCATCCTTTTGCCTGTTCAGCTCTGTATACTGAGAGTGGCTATGTATGTATGTATGTATGCAATCTATCTATCTGGTGCATTGCTTGAAAGCTGGTCCCTTGGATCACACACATATGTCGGTTCGGGAGGACGGCAGGGCTGTACCGCTAACGAGTACTGTTCGGGTTTCGAAACATTAGAAACCCACCTATATATTATGAAGAAACCTTATCATACAATGGATGTGACAAGACTTGACATGGGGGTACTGTGAGCTGCTGTTTCATTTTCATAGATATACTAATAGTTCAGCTGCCTCTCTCTTTCATTCCTTTCCCCAGTTAAAAGGGTGGGTTTATATATTTATTTTATTTTTTACCTGTATATTGTTGTAGTAACTATTATTTACTACGTGCAGGTTTTTTTTTTTTTTTTTTAATTTTTTTTTTTGGATCGACTACAACAGTTTTATTTTTGGATCGACTTCAAACCTCTCTCTCTTTAATATTTTTTTTTAATTTTAATTTTTTTTCAAAATTTTGACACCACTCCTCATGAGGTGGATCTCTAAAGCATGTGTAATAGGAAATGTGAATGCTAAAGCACAGTGTAGCCCTGGGAGGATTGCAGGAACTGTTGGAAACTATGTTATTTATTTCTTTACAGATGTGAATAGTGTGGGAAAGATAATTAAAAGAATTAAAAAAAAAATCAAAAGGTCTAAATGAACATTAGGTTTTGGCTCCATGTTATTGATTTTTGGGAATGAGGAGAAGGACATAAATATTTAGGGACAGTTTTGAAAACTTTTGCATAAAAATGACAAAATTATTTATTCATCATCGAAATTCACTTGTGTTCGAAATTCATTTACATTTAAAGATCGAAATTCACTAATTTTCAAAATTCAGTCGAGATGGGAAAATTTTGGGATCAAAATTCATCATCGAAAAAAAAGGAAGAAATCGATTTTCGGGATTCAAGTTTGTCATTCTTCTCGCTATAAAATTATGAACTCACTATATAAAAATATGTAGTTGTCTTATTCTTAAAAATATTTTTGTGCTCCTTATCCCTAATTTTCCATAGATTTTTATGGCATTTGACCTCCTTGTCAAAACGGCAGTTTTTCACACCTATAAATAATCTTAACGCAATATATATGATAAAGAAAGTATGACAAGATAAGGAATGAGAATGTGATAAACTATGTATGACTGCGATACGTAACAGTGTATATTACTAAGTAACGAGAGGTTTAGGGATTACATTAAATGAGATAATTCAAGCGTATGCATTATTATGTTAGGATACATTGAATTATGTCATGTCCAATTCCCTGTTCTCAATATTCATATGTCACCTCTAATTATGAATAAACTATTTTGATACTTGCATTAATAGAGAACTATGAGTGTATTTTCCTGATATTACTTCACTTTTAATTATATTTTCTTTATGGGCCATCGTGCTGATCCCTTAATTAACATTTTCAGATTAAAGGTTATGTTGAGATTGGGGATACATGAGAGTACTCATAGAAAACGGTTGTTGTGCCTATTAGTTTGTCACGTTTGAGTTGTTCTTTTTTTTTTCTATTGGTAACAATTGTATTTTAGTTTTTTATTTCTTGGGTTGTACACTTGCAGTTAATGCTATGATATTTACGTCCTTTCAATTTCTTTGCTTGATACACCATCTGTTCCACAATAAGTAAGACAGTTGTAAAGAACACACAGATTAAGAAAGTAATTAATTGATTGGATTTTGATTAGATAAAGAATAGAATACACTTATGGAAAATGGAATAAATAATATTAGTGCATTTAAGACAGTGTATGGAAAAAAAATAAAGAAATGGGTAAAAATGGAAAAGTGCATTAAATTTTGTATTGAAAAATATTATGCCTCGGTTATTTTGAAACAAATTTTTTTGACAAATGCCTCCGTTATTTTGGAACAAAGGGAGTAATAGAGAAATTAATTGTATCGCTTTTATTTTAATGGAATTGTTGTATGAAGTTTTATTGGAAATTATTAGGGCAATTTTGGATTGTTTATTTGTTTACTTGGAGTTGTTGACACATCTATATCAGAAAATATGAATTTCTAGGAATTTAACTTACTGACATTATGGAAGGCCCCCCTTCTGATGAATGTACTCTTTTAAACTTCCGTTCTTTTGTATAATGCGATTGTTTCGTAAGATTTATGTGTGCATTTGATTATGAGACATGCAAGTGACAAACAACCAATAATCATTATCTTCTTTTCTATGGTTTGGATCGTTATAGTATCATCGAGAGTTTATGATATATATATTATTAAATTACGAAGTACTCCTCCTCCTATAATATAAGTTCGTTTAACTTTTTGGCTTGTCCTATTGGAAGATAGAGCACAAGAGATAAACAAATAAAGTTGATGTTTAAAGAATTAATAGATAAGATACAATAGTATTTGAAATAAGTAATTATCAAGTGGTCGAATAATTACATTTAAATGTCTAGTTTATGTTTAGTTATTTTTAATATTTGTTTATCTTTATCTCTTAGACTAGAATTCTTGTATAAATATCAGTCGTATTCCACCATTTGATCATTCAACAAAACAATCATTTCAATGTTTTTATGTTGTGATATTCTGTTTTTCCTTATGTCCCATTATATAAATCCAACTAAAATACCAATGGAACATTTATTGTATTATTCTTCATTTTACCCTTAATTTATCATCAATTCATCAACTTTTCATTATTTTTACAAATATTGCATTAATGGTAGTCAAAAGTTATCTTAGACTTTTATCTATAAAATTTATAACATTCATCCACTTTCTTACACTTTGAGAAATATCTAAACGGACATATATTATTGGACGGAGGAGTTTTTTTTGAAGGGTACTTACGAAGTAGTTGGTGTTTGGCTTTTGAATCATTCGATCTGAATATCGAGTGAATAAGTAATTAATGCACAAAGTGGGGGGAATTGTGCGTGAAAAAGAGTTGAAGAGAAGTTCAACTCCCTCATCCCACATTGGCTAGATGGGAGCATTTGGCTCTAAATTTAAGAACTATGTTTGCTCTTTGGAGTTTGGCCCAAGGGGCAAGAGCACTTTTGTGCAAGATGGATAACTTAGATGTCTTTGGGTTCACTATAAGTGTACCACCATCTGACTGGCTCAGTTCAAGTAGCTGTATTAAATTTTTTGAACAAAATTTCTGTAAGAAATTAAACAAAAAATTTATTTTAATTAACATTGATTAAGGCACTTAGAACATTCTAGATCGTGTGTGAACATGAACAACAGACTTAGTGAAGTTGGTTTAATTAAGTCGGTTAAGGTGACTTAATTAGGCCGATTTTCTTGTCCCGAGAAACATGAAAACGCGTTTAATTAATTAAGCCGGCCTAATTAAAAGAATATAATTCCGTGATGATTCTCATTGATGTAGTGTATTATACATACAATTGACAAAGCCTTGATTATAGGCACTACGTATGGTAACTAAATGTACACAATAAATACTGAATATTACAAAATATACTAGGATATATTTTATATTTTATATTTTATATATTTTATATTTTATATTTTATATCCTAGGATATATTTTATATTTTATATTTTATATCCTAGGATATACTAGGATATATTTTATATTCTAACACGCCTCACAAATAAACAGGAGGCTCACTTAACGCCGAGAGCTGCTCCGAAATCCTCAAATAATATCAGCGGCAACCCCTTCGTGAAAATATCTGCAATCTGATACCTCGAAGGAACATGATGAACGCGAACTTCGCCCCGTGCCACCTTTTCTCGGACAAAATGAATGTCCATTTCGATATGCTTCGTACGTTGATGTTGAACTGGATTCCCGGATAGATATATGGCACTCACATTGTCGCAATATACCAAGGTAGCCTTTTGAATCGGACAATGTAGTTCTAGAAGAAGATTACGTAGCCAACACGATTCAGAAACCACATTTGCCACGCCCCTGTACTCGGCTTCAGCACTTGACCGAGACAGTGTTGGTTGTCGCTTCGATGACCAAGAGATGAGATTGTCGCCCAAAAACACACAATACCCTGATGTGGAGCGACGAGTATCTGGACACCCTCCCCAATCCGCATCCGTATAGGAGATCAGGTCCGCCACCGAGGACGGGTAAAGATGCAAGCCAAGATGCAGGGTACCCTGAATATACCGGATAATACGTTTGAGAGCACTCATATGTTCCTGCCGTGGATCATGCATATGGAGACACACCTGCTGAACGGCATAGGATATATTTGGTCGAGTGAACGTAAGATATTGCAGTGCACCTGCCAGACTTCGGTACAAAGTGGAATCGACAACCTTGTCCCCCGCCGACGCACTTACCTTTGGTTTGGTGTCAACTGGAGTCCGGGAGGATTTACACGATGCCATACCCGCACGGTCAATGATCTCAGCCGCATAAGTACGTTGAGAGAGAAATAGCCCATTCTGAGTGCGAGTCACCCGAATACCCAAAAAATTATTCAATTGGCCCAAGTCCTTCATAGCAAACTCCGAACCCAGTTTGTCCATGATGGACTGGCGGAGACCATCACTTGAAGTAGTAAGAATGATATCATCCACGTAGAGTAATAAATAAGCCATGTCAGAACCATTCTTATAAATGAACAACTAATTATCAGATTTGCTGTTCACGAAGCCCATGCTAGACACAAAATCTGCAAATCTCCTGTACCAAGCCCGAGGTGCCTGTTTAAGCCCATATAAATATTTGCGAAGCAAACAAACATACTCAGGATGCTCAGAATCCCGAAAACCCATTGGTTGATGCATATACACTGTCTCTTTGAGGTCGCCATGCAAAAACGCATTTTTCACATCCAGCTGATGAATCAGCCAATTGCGGGCTAACGAAATACTGAGGACAGTCCGAATTGTGGCCGGTTTGACCACCGGGCTAAACGTCTCTCCCCAATCAATGCCAACCTGTTGAGTTTTACCATCACCTACAAGACGGGCTTTATGCCTCTCAAAAGAACCATCAGATTTTATTTTATGAGCAAAAATCCACATTGACCGAATAATATTCACCCCTTGCGGACGTGGTACTAAATCCCATGTCTTATTTTTAATAAGAGCATTATACTCGTCAGTCATAGCCAATTTCCAATTCGGGTCACGAAGAGCAACCAAAGGGTTACGGGGAAGAGGTGATTTCGTAACGCTGGTGTGCAAAACGTGGTCGGTAGTATATTTCGGATTGGGCCTGAAAATACCACGCTGGCCGCGTGTGTGATCGCCGTAAAGCAGCGATTCTTTGAGGTTGTATATTTGTCATTTGGTTGGTGAAAATCGGGTGGTTGGTCGGAGTTCGGGAGAGTGGGCCGTAGGGAGGAAGTGGGTTTGGAGGTGAGGTGGGAGGGAAAAACAGTCGGGTGGGCCGAGGAGAGGTGGGTCATTCTTGAAGTTGGGAAATGGGGACATTATCCAGCTCCAGAAATTCATATGCCTGTGAAGGCTGTGTGTGTATCGTAGCAAAAGGAAAAATGCTCTCATCAAAAACCACGTGCCGACACACAATTATTTTATTACTCGACAAATCAAAACACTTATACCCACGATGATTCGATGGAAAACCCAAAAAAACACACGGAGTGGACCGGGTTTGAAGTTTGTGTATCGTAGTAGACGGAAAGAGAGGATAACACAGACACCCGAAAACACGAAGGTGAGAGTACGAGGGATCCTTTTGGTATAGCATTTTGACAAGAGACCAATTATTTAACAAGTGACTCGGAAGAATATTAAGGAGGTAGGTGGCCATTTGTAACGCGTGGTGCCAAAACGACGGTGGTACGGACGAGCATAGGAGAAGAGTTCTCATGATATTATTTATGGATCGAATTTTTCGTTCGGCTTTCCCATTCTGAGGGGACGTGTACGGGCACGACAACCGAAAATTAATCCCATTTGTGGAACAAAATTGCCAGAACAATTTATTATCAAATTCACGGCCATTATCACATTGAACATTTTTGACACCACGTTCGAATTGAGTGTGAATATGATTTTTTAATGACGTGAAAATGGGAAAAACTTGAGATTTATTTGCAATGGGAAAAGTCCACAAAAAATTTGAATAATCATCCAAGAAAAGAACATAATAACGATGTCCCGACGAACTAACCACGGGAGATGTCCACAAATCGCTATGAATAATATCAAAAGGAGAAACAGTAACCGAAGTTGACTGAGAAAAGGGCAATTTAATATGTTTTCCAATAACACAAGATTGACAAACACGAGACCGGTAGGCGGTGCTACATTCAATCAATTTATTCTGACGTAGTGAATCTAACACATGGGGCCCCGGGTGACCCAAACGATCATGCCATGTAGAGGAAGCTAAAAACACCGAATGTGGGAGTCGTGATTTTGGCCCGTGGGAGTGATGGGATACAGATCACTCGTGCTCTCACATCTCATGAGCCTCATCCCGTCCTCGTAAGTCAAGTCATGCACGAAAAACCAAACGGATCAAAAATCACACTCACATTGTTATCGGTGGTAAACTTCCGAACAGATACCAAATTCTTAATTAGTTGGGGGGCATGAAGGACATTTTTAAGGGATAAAGGCGGGTTCGGGGGTTGGAGTGACGTGCTTCCATAACCACGAATAGGAATCGATTGACCACTACCAACCGTAATACCATCATTTTTGCTCAAATTAAAATAGGACGAGAGATTACCTTGGCCCGACGTCATATGAGAAGTGGCCCCGGTGTCCATATACCAGTTCGGGTCGGGCTGCGAGAGGGACATCGTATGCATGGCTGATTCGATGTCAGTTGGTGCCCACGGTGTAGGAGCCGTTTCTGCATAAGCTTGAGGTTGCTGTTGCTGTTGCGGTCTCGGTCCGAGAACACCATATTGCGGTGGCCCAGATGGCCGAACCCACGGTTGGGTCGGGTACGGGCAAGGCGGCATAGCCCATGGCATTACCCACCACGGGGGATGAGTCCAAGTAGGCCTGAATTGCTGCTGTGGCTGCTGTCCTCCTCCATACGGCTGCTGCTGATGCCCACCGGCCCGACCCCGTTGGCCACTGCGGCCATTTCCAGATGAGCCAGCACCACCACCCGAATTTCCTTTGCTACCACCTTCATTTTTATTTCTGTTCTTGTTTCTTTGGCGGGATTGGTTTCCACCCCTCCCCTGTGCATTTTCCGTTGGAGAAGAAGACCCATCAGCCGAGCCGTGAGCAGCCACAAAAGCTGCTGTGTTCGATTCGGTTTTGGCCCTTTCAGAAATTGTCGTCTCCTCCAATGCGAAGTTTCGATCGAAAGAAGAAAAACTTGGTAAATTCTTTTTATTTTGCGATCAGAACAAAATTGGAGTAAGGTTCATCAAGCCTTGGAGCATTTTCAAAGATTAAAGCATGGTCGGTCACCGAGCTCCGGCGTTGTGCGATTGATCGAGGCTTTTCCAGTGAGTGCAAGACGATTTGTTGACGAAAAATCCGCGAGACTCGTATTCGTAAATTCCTTGTTCAAATACAAAGCCCTCGAATTTCTGTTATCATGAAACAAATCTGCAACCCGGTTCCATGCCTTTTCCGCCGTATCGTCATCAACAAGGATGGAGGTGAGGATGTCGGTCGAGACGGTGGCATAAATCCACTGAAGCACAGCCGCATCCAATCTCTTCCAAAGCGGAAGATTGTCCGTTTTAGCCTTGTCATAGGCCGCTTTTCCGTTTGATCGGTAGGAGGAATGATATGGTCAAGCACGTCATGAACCCGTGCTTGAACCTTGAATGCGTCGCCCATGATAATCTTGTCGATTCACGATCGGTGTGATGGGAAGAAGAGTCTTCACATTGGAGATGGAGAGCGCCGGATGGGATTTGGACGAGTCGGCCATGGTGGAGATGATCACCGGTGATTAGCGGCGGTTAATAAAATAAAATAAAATAAAAGTTTGACGGTAGGGAATCGTCGGAATAGGGCTGCGGAAGAAAAGAAACCCTAAGCTCTGATACCATAAAAGAATATAATTCCGTGATGATTCTCATTGATGTAGTGTATTATATATACAATTGACAAAGCCTTGATTATAAGCACTACGTATGGTAACTAAATGTACACAATAAATACTGAATATTACAAAATATACTAGGATATATTTTATATTCTAACACTAATTAACCTCCTCCGCTCCACTATATAAAAAACCTCAATAGCTTTACAATTCACTACATTGTTGATGTCTAATGTAAAACATTATATCAGCTCTACGTAACACTTTTAATATAATTTAACTTAAAAGTTATCTTTAATCCTTATGAGAATTAAGGCGTTAGTTCATGTCTCAAATCTGGACCCGTATCTTAAAATCCGTGTTGTCAACTATTGAATTATCATCTCTTTTAAAAAGTTAAACTAATAAAAAGATAGATAAACTAATAGAAAGATGGATAATTATATATTGAGTATACAAGAATAAATATAAAATTGATAAAGTGTTGAATTTGCAAAACTGTCTTGTCGTGTATTGACATGTCCTGCATGTTTAAATCCCATGGACTTAAACATGCTTTGAAGATGCATGAAATTCATAATAAACTTCCATTAAACTAAGAGTCCAAAGGGATAAACTAACTTCAAATATCTTTAAGTTAATTAAGAGATCCCCCCAGCTAGTCGATTTGAATTATTAATTGTCAAAAAAGCAAACATCCCATGGCCATGAATGATTGACGACTATAGTTTTTCATGATCATCACCCTAGCTATACAAGTCCAACTGACTAGAAACGACACTCCTAAGTCCTACCTCTCTGCTCAAGACGCTACAGAGAATTGGAAGAGGGAATACTGGGTAAATAAAAATGGGAAATTATGGATAGGGACCTTGATGTGGAATATTTTAAGAATAATGAGACAAATTTACATATTTTTATAGGGAGAAGGACAATCGCATAATTTTTAGGGGAATGAGGAGAAGGACGAAATATTTCATCAATGAGTAGAAGGCGACGTCTTTTGAAAATTTTGCATAAAAGACAAAACTATTTATTCATTGTCGAAATTCACTTGTGTTCAAAATTCATTATTTAAATTCATTCGCCGAAATTTCATCGTCGAAATTCACTAATTTTCAAAATTCATTGTCGAAATTCACTAATTTTCGGGATTCATCGTCGAAATTCACTATCGAAATTCATCGATTTCGGGATTCACTCAGGAGATTCACCGATTTTTGGGATTATTTGTTTGTCATACCATTATAAAATTATGCGATTGTCTTCTCCTATAAAAATATGTAAATTGTCTCCATTCTTAATAATATTCCAGGATTATGTCCTTATCCCTAATTTTCCATAATTTTTATAACGAAGAATGACAAACAGTGAATCCGAAAATCGGTGAATCTCTCGGTGAATCCCGAAATCAGTGAATTACGACGTTGAATTTTGTGATGAATCCCGAAAATCGGTGAATTTCGACAATGAATTTTGAAAATCGGTGAATTTCGATGATGAATTTCGATAAGTGAATTTAAACAATTGAATTTGAACATAAGTGAATTTCGACAATGAATAAATAGTTTTGTCCTTTATGCAAAAATTTCAAAGGACTGTCATTCTACTCAATTGATGAAATATTTCTGTCCTTCTCCCTCATTCCCCCAAATAAAAATAGGCTAGTGAATTAATGACACCTGATCTATTACGGATCTCACACTTTAGAAAAAAAATTGATTTTATAGAGGTCATTTCGACCTCTTTCATATAATCAAGTTTTGAGCATAAATCCGATTATGAAATTAGCCACTATGGTGTATAAAAGTAGATTTATTGTGGGGTCAATATAGGTTTAAAATAAAGAGGTTTATTGTCAAAAATGACAATTTGAACATAGAAATATGCAAAGATGACGGTAGAATATTTTTCTGGGTAAAAATGACATATTCCTATTCCACTGTGATAGTGAAACATCCATTGCAGCAAATAGTGGATTTGGGGTTATAAACAGTGAATTTGTCCTTATCACCCAATTTATATTTCCACTATCCTGATTCCCATTTTCCCCATCTTTTTTGTCTTTTTTTGTTTTGTCTCATAATATAAGCCTATTTAGATAACCAATGAAGCATTTATTATTTTTTTTTCCATTTTACCTCTCTTTAAACCCACTCACTTTTCATTGCTTTACATTAATAACAGTCAAAGGTCATTTAGATTTTTTCATCAAAATTAATGACACATAACCAATTTAACCAACTTTTTTTATTTGTGTGGGAAAAAAAGTCTAAATGAACTTACATTTTGGGACGGATGTAGTACGCTGTTTTCAAAAGAAAAAAATGGCTCCGTCCCATAAAAAGTGTCCATATTTTACTATTCACGTAGATTAAAAAAGCTCAATTAATGTGTTGAGTTTTAATAGTAATAGACATATATACCCCCATCTTATAATTAATGCTTGTTTTGGAATATGAAGTGAACATACAACAATAAATGTAAGGTTAGAGGTATGTTTGGAAAAAGAGCATTAAATGATGTATTGATTTTCTAAATTGACGCTTTTTATGGGACAATTTTTTTTTACAAATGTGGACAATTTTTGTGGGACGGAGGTAATACTTAAATATTAAGATGGTAATTTTCAAAAATAAATAAATATTAAGATGGTACATAATCATTTATGATTTGGTGCTTTTTTTAGAACTCCAAGTTATTTTATTTATTCAACGTCCATGTAACGCTTCCAGACCCCAGGCCTGGTAGCGTTAAATATGTCATAAATGATCTGGTCAACTGCTTAGACCATTGTCCTCGCTTGGTCTAAAAGGGCTAACCAATTGACAAGACCTTTATGTCTCACACTTATATGTGGTGGGCCGGACATTACTTACCGATGTGGGACTTTACATTCTCCCCCCTTATAACTGACGTCCTCGCCAGGACGGCCAAGACTTGTCCCAATGGACTTATCCCAGTTTCGTCCCTACCAGAGGATTTCTAAAGGTGACCCCACCTCTCGAGGTGCAAAGACTTAGATCCGCCTCGATAGTCGGTTTTGATACAGTCTCATAACGCCTGCACGGACCCGGGCTTGATAGCGTTAAATGAGTCATAAATGATCTGATCAACTACTTCGACTATCGTCCTAGCTTCGTCTAAATTGGCTAACCCGAGTTGACAAGATCTTTATGTCTCACACTTATATGGGGCGGGCAGGACATTACTTACCGATGTGGGACTTTACAGTCCATCATACAAGCACGAATAACATGAGAAGTACGGGATAAACCCCATGATTTGGTGGGTTTTTTTTTTTTTTTGAGTGGAATGATTTGGTGGTTTTAAATCAATAAAGATTTAAGGATGTATCGGTGAACCCCACTGGCCCACTTTATAGAAAAAACCACCGATTTAAAATAGTGATTAACCAAAAAATGATATCATGGTGATCCTTTCCTTGTTCATGGAACACCATAAAAGAAAAAAAGATATGTAACGTTTTAGGAAAGTTGTTAATGAGCCGAGCCAAGCCGAGTTGAGTGTATATATTATTCAATTTTGTGTTCGTTTAGGTCACGAGTTTGTTCATATTCGTTCGTTTAATAAACGAACAATAAACTATGTTTATGCTTGTGTTCTTTTAGGTCACGAGTTTGTTCATACTCGTTCGTTTAATAAACGAATAAAAAATATGTTTAAACTTGGTTCGTTTAGATCACTAGCTTGTTTGTGATCGTTTGATTAATAAAAAAAATATGCTCAAATTGGTTGAATTATAAAGAAAAATTGATCGAGCTTATATCCAAGTTTGGGTTGCTAAACATATTTTTGTCTTCTAGCTCGAGTGTAGCTCTTTAATGTATAAATATCAAATCAAAATGCATAGATAACAAAGTACACAGTAATATTCAAACATAATAGTACCAAAAGCATCCGTATAACTTCATTAATATTATATACAATTACTCTGTTAGTGTTAGGTTGTTCATGATTTATCCATATAACCAGGTCCATGAATACAATTGAATGTTCACGAGTAAGCACAATCTTATTCAAGCTTGGTTCGTTATGCAAAACAAACGAACGATCAAGAACGCTAGCGAGTCAAACACAAGTTGGTTCGTTAGCGGCTCATTCGTTTAAAAACACTAGTTTTTATTTTTATTTTTTATACATAAACTTGTGATATTTGGTAATTAAATTCGTAATTAGGAGAGTCATTGAGTCGAGTTGAGTTGATACTCATTGAACTAGATCGAGTTATAAATAAAACAAAATCGAATTCGAGTTGTGATAAATATTAGATAAAGCTCGATTTACTTGTGATTTTACAATTCATTTTTTAATTAAATACTACAAGATCGAACCCGACTCGTATAAAATATGAAACAATTGCACTCGACTAATTATTGATGATATATAAAAATATTTAATAATATTTTTTTGTGTATATAATTAATTAATAATTATTTTTTTATTGTGTGGAATTAAATAATTATTAAATAAATCTTGATTGACTCACGAGCTACTCGATTACTATAGTTTGAAGCTCAAGATCGGCTCAATTTGTTATTCAAGTAGTTTGTCTCAAACTTGAACTCGAAAACACAAATTAAGTCAAACTTCTTTGCAAGTTGTGTACGAACAACTTACGAGCTCGTTTTAATTATAGCTCTAGCTGTAATCGAACCGAGTTAAGTAGATACTAATCAGAGCTCGAGTTTGACTCGATATAAGAAACTTGTTTTGATATGCGAAATAATTGGAAATCGAAACTTAAATTGATAAGTATTTAATGATTACCTTTTCATTAAACAATTAATTTTTTGTTAATGAAACTCGATTAGTTCGGGGGCTAAATGAACATTCAATCTTTAGGCTTAAAGATCGATTCAATTTATTTTTCAAATACTTTAGCTCAAAATCAAACTCAATAAATAAACAATATCGGGTTGAACAAATTTTTCCGGTCGAGTAAAATAACGTACTCAAAGTCCTATTTGGTAAAATAAAGATTGTCCAAAGATTCAAACAAGTGTGATGCAAAAACTACGTGGAAGGGGGATGGGGTTATGAGAGTTGAAGATGAGTACAAAAGCCAAGAAAACGGAGAGATATATATGAAGCAACGATTATAATAAGAGTTGCATCAAGTGGATGAATGTTACTCGTCCAACTCATCGATCCCTACGTCTTTATCATATGAAAGTGACTAAGATCCTTTCACGCCTATCAACTTGATACAACACTTGCTATGACCATTGCACCATGGGCACGTTTGGATTGTTATAATGAAAATTAAATACTGAAATAAATGTAATAGAATGAATATGATTGTAAGCCTTACATTGTGATTTTTGATATGCAATGTAATAAAATGAATAAATTACATATCATTCTGAGAAATAACACCTATTTTTACCTCACTTCTACTCCTACCTACCTACCCCAACCCCACCTCATCCCACCCCACCAACATATTTACCTACACCTATAACCATCCATTCTCACCCCACCCTAACCCAACCCCAACCCCAACCCTATTGCACTCTTACCCTACACCGACCATACCCACCCACATTCACACCACCCCACTCCTACTCTTCCTCACCTCTACCTTCATTCCACCTACCTCTAATCTACACATATCTACCCATATCCACATTACCCACCCCTACCTCACCACCTCATTACTTGCATCTTACCCGTATACTTCCGCCCAATCTAACAATACCCTCACTTAACCTATCCTACCTTATCCTCATTGTATTATACCTACAATATCTCCACCATACCCTTACCTTTTCCCCACCCTCATCCCATACCCTACTCCTTACCTCACCCACCCACCATCATCATACTCTAAAACTTACCCACCACCCATCTTATCCCTACCTCACACCACTCATCCTCGTCCTAACTACAACCATACACCACATTTACCCTACATTCACCCCACCGTCAACCTACCTTTACACATACCTCACCTTCACACCGTCTCTCTCACCCGCACACTATCCCACACTCACCCAACCCAACCCCACCCACCCCTACCTTAATCTACCTTATATTATCCCTACCACACCCCAACCCTTACCTCACATGCCCACCCTAGCCTTACCACCACCCATCCCACCGAACCCTCACCCCACCCACGTACCTTCACCATATCCCCTCTCTAACTTTACCCCATCATCAGCTCACCCTTGCCCTTACCCTCACTTTTATATCACACAACCACACTTCACTCCACCTTTATCTCCACTCTGCTTGTGGTGGGTGGTGGGTGAGTGTTGGGTAAGGTTGAGTTGAGGTGTGGGCAGGTTAGGTAAATGGGTAGGGTCATATGAATAGTGGTGTCTTAATTTTCGTTACATTCATTCCCTTTATTATAATCTATTTACGTTATAATGAAAAATCAAATTTCAGTACGAGACTTTAAAAGTGGATTAACTGTGTTGCCGATAACAGTGCCCCAAGTTTTTGAGTCAATGCTAATAGATTTTACACACTAGAATCATAGAAGCTAGTAAGCATCTTTAATTATATATGAACGAAAGAACATAGTACATATTAATATGAACTCACTCCATTAATCAACATCTACTAGGAAACTATTCATCAATATCTACAAGCACACTTGTTATTACTTTTCCATAAAACAAAACAAAAATATGTTTTTTTATTATAAAAAAACTATCATTATCGGCAGACTATAGTAGCCTATATAGCAAGAATAGCTATAGATATAGGCTGGCAAATAATTAGCTTTCCATGGAAACTCATCGAGTACTAGCTATATAGTGTGTGTGTGTGACCACTTGGAGAAAGGGTTTACTTGAAAGCATGCATTATTTCCAAAACTGACCACAAACCCACTTACTATAAACGGAGTTTTCTTGATGGAGGAAACAATTTCTAATTTGGATTGGTGGAAAAGTTTCCATTTCTTGATTTTTTTTTTCTTTTTCCTTTTTCTTTTTGTAAATATAAAACTTACTATTAATTAAAGGCAATCATAAATAAAGAGATTGACAGAAACAAGACATGGAGGGACAGTAGTGAGATATATGAAAGTGAAGTCAGTCAGTCTCTGACTTAGATTTTTCTATAGCTTCCGTTAACCAAAAACAAATAAAAGCCAAAAGAGTTACCGAAAGAGAATATTATTACTCAGTGAAAAGAGAAAGTGTGGGGAGAGGGAGGGAGATAGTTAAAGAGCTGCCTGCCTGCCTGTTAAGCTTTGTAGCAGATGGGAAGGTGTATTAATGGCTTCTCAGTTTTGGGTTTCATTAATTTTTGTAGTTCACGCCAACCTTTGCACTTCAAAAAAGTTCTTTCATTCAATGAAAGAGATCGGATTTGACTTATGAACTCATTAACAATTTTATTATCACCCCATTTCCAATCTTAGAGTCTCCTCTAATGTCCCATATTGTATATGTGTTGCTAGAAAGATTAAGACATAATGAAGTTGATAACTGATAGTAATTGTTTTAGTCGAAGCAAGAACGGTGGATCTAAATAGTTAATGATTCCATTATATCTTAATATCCGGATAGATTAGATACCCAAGTAGTCATAGCGGTAAACGATGGATACTAGGCGCTGTGCGTATCGACCCGTGCAATGATGTAGCTAACACGCTAATTAAGTATTCTGCCCAGGGAGTAAGTTCGGAAGAATGAAACTCAGAGGAATTGACGGCAGGGGGCCGACGCGCAAGCGGTGGAGCATGTGGTTTTACCATGCTTCGATGCAAAGCGAAGAATCATTAGCAGAAAGCGAGTCTTTAGAGTGCAATGTCACGGCCTATATGGACACGAACATGTGTGATCTATTATCCAATTACCATGTGAAGCTTGGATGAAACAAAGTGGCATACCGATCCAAAAAAGTTGAAAAATCAGCATATGAGTTGTGGTTAGGGGTGAAATGCCACTCGAATCTAGAGCTGACTAGTTCTGCTCAAAATGCGTTATGGTAGAGCAGTTTAATTATGAATGCCTTTGCAGTGGAATTGATTTATCAAAGATGATGAAAACATGAACTCCCAACCATTTAGGCATTGTTACATCTCATCTTCTCCCTTCCGCTCCGTATATATTATACCATATGATTATCACTCATGTCTAATCCCTCGTGATCCATATATTATAACATATGATTATCATATATTTGACAATAAGGTCAAATAAATTATCCATATTTTTAATCTAAGTCATTTTGACAACTTATTCAATTAAATAAAAGCAGAAGAGTAATATTTATGACCGTATATAAAAAACTACGAAACGGCGTAATTTCTAACAACAAATTGGTTAGGTTGGGTTCATGTTAATTGGTTTGGAGATTATTTGAAATAACCAAAACCAAACCCATACACTTCGGTTTGGTTTCAAGCCAAACCAAATCGTTTGATTTCAAGTACTTTGGTTTTCTTTGGATCGGTTGGGTTCTGGTTTGGATTGAGTTACTAATTTTTTTTGCTCACCCCTAGCATTAATGATTGTCAAATACCGTAGTGCTTTAGTCACTATTAATAATACCACAATCGATCTACTCTCCAGAGTTTTTGTGTATACATTCGACTCTGGAGAGAATGAATTTCACTATGGTGCCAATAACAATGTCATTTTTTAATCTGTGTGAAAAAATGACATTGTCATTTTTTAATCTGTGCCAATAACAATAATATTGTGGGACGGAAGGAGTACATTATAAGAGGAAATTTTTTTTGGGTGGTGTATCCAAGACAAGATTTAATACACACCTATTTTGTCTTGAAAACACCTGTGCTTTTTCGGGTGTTTTGCATTTTGTATTTACACTTAAAAGCATGTGTATTTTAAAAATAAATTAGGTATATCCGCACCGTACAGATATGTACACCACCTAAAAATTTCCCGCACAAGAATGTGATAACAAGAGTAGATCACATTAAAAGCTTCTTTACGTTAGTTTGAAATTTCGGGGGCTTTACTTTCACAACTATCATTTTCATCCTCTCAAAGTCCGAGGTTGAAAGTTGAAACGTTTCATTAGTTTCAAACTTGTATAAAAAACCTTCAATCTTCATACATACTACAATGTGATATCAAGAACGTCCACCACGGCAAGAAAACCACATTTTTGCTATACTAATTTTCATCACACAATAAAAAATGTGGCTAATATATACTTAGTTAGACTCATTTGACACGCTACTGTAGCTAAAGTAAGTATATAGCGATATATATATTTTTATTTTGTATGAAAAAACTCGCAGAAGAAAATAGTGTTTTTCTTTGTAATGCATAAATAAAAAAGGCACAGAAAGTTAACGTGACACACCCGTTCTATCAGTGTACTACATCGTTTTTACAGAATCAACCTTGTGACGAAAACCGACTTTACCGAAATTGATTCTCATAATATACCTACAGTGTGTCGGTTTTTTGTTTCAGAACTGAACTTTCACAAGATCGATTCTAATATGTTATGCATGTAGATGCATCAGTAGAGTTAATGTCGTGCACAATTAGATGTTCAAATTTTATTACAAATGACTAGAACCAAAAACCCTTGATTATATGAAAAAAAGGGGGTGGGCAATGTCTTATATATGATGAATATATTGCAGTGCTTTTATTCTCAGTGTGATTGTGCACGTCTCCTTTCAGCAGTTGTGCTGCATGCTGCTACAATTGTCCTTCCTCGGCGTTGACAATAAAGTTGTGATATGATAGATGTATCCATCAATTGTAACTTTTAATTACTAAATACCCTTTCATAGGAATGATATTTTATATATATATTATATATACACAACTGCTGTATCACTTGTATAAATAACATGCAACTAATTTTAAACTTTCTTGATCGATCATATAATAGTATAATGTATTGGGGTGGGTTATATCGTGTTTATAAACTTGTAACATGTCACTAATTTAACATAAGATCAGTTGTGACATAGTATATAAATTTCATTTGGGATAAAATTTAGGGTTTTTAAAGACACGTACCATACTAAATATACCCGGAACATCACAACAAGATTTAGAAATAGACATGTATTAATTAAGGTTCTTTTATTAATTAAAGGGCAATAATAGATTTATAATATGGTACGATAGCAAGTTGATGGATATGAGTAATATATATATACTAGGTTAAAATAAAATGGTAATAACAAAATGATCGACATGCATAATAAATTGTCATATTATTGATTATGGTGTATAATAATCCATTGATGTGATTCATATAATAATCGTAAAAATGTGTCGTTTCACTTTGTTGTCTAACTTGCATTTCCGGATGAAACATAATACTATTAAGAAAAATTCCATGTCCCCAAAACAATGGCACGATTGATTATAATGAAATCATCATTGATCAATGAGTCATACACTATAATCAATGATGTAAGACAAGTAGTGTATTTTTGTTCCGTCCATTTTGTTGTGGACGTAGCTTTACTTTACAGCTTTTTCTTTCCTCTTTTACATGATAAGAATTATAGTTCTCCTTTTGATACGAGCAAATGAAATGTTTGTTTTATAATAAAATAGTCACAACAAAGTGTAACATCACACGTTTACACTTTTGATATTCATCGGACTCATAGGAATCAAGTATGCCCACATCATAATCAATGGTGCAAAAATGTGTTGTGTATTTTATTGTGACAATTTCGTTGTGACACTATTTCTATTAATGAGCAAAACATAGACTCAATAACTTATAAGATGACATGTGTCATGAAGCTAGAGAATTCCATCTCTTAATTAGTGAATGATGATGAAATAGTAATTAGAAATTTTCAAAACAGAACAAATAAATGAATATAGACAACATACCGATAAAAAATGTTACGGGCTCTCCATAACAAGTGACACAATACATATCTTTATATCTTTGATTAAGATGTAGTATCTATTGATGGTCAAGTATTTTCATTATAATCAAATGTGTAAAAATATGGAGTGTAACTCGTTGTATGTATAGAATCAGTTAAAAATGAAAATTTGAAACTAATAACATAAGAGAGATGGAGACTCAATCTCAGAACATAACCTATGAGACAAGAGAAATTAATGTCAACATTTTAATAATGTCAATGAAATAATAGTAACTTCCATTTTGACATGATATGAACATTTATTTATGCAACATAATAAACAAGAAAGCAAAGTTAAAAACCAAAACAAAGCAAGTAAGAACACCCTGCTCTTTCCTATATAAACTCCTGTCCCCCATCCAAAAACACACACACTGAAAAGAAAGAAAAACAACCCTCTTTTCAAAATAGCTTTAATATGTTCCTACTAGACATATTTCTTACCTTCCTTGGCTCAAACTTTCTCCCCACATTCCCACAGAGAAACTGAGTAAAAAGATGTAAACTTTACCTTTATTTCCTCCCAAACCTTAACTTTCCCCAATAGATTTCTTTCTAAGGCCAAATATATTCACAACAAAACCTGCAACTTTGTGTTCCTTTTCAAAAAGGAAAGCTAAAATATCACTACCATTTATTATCAGCTCAAATAGATAGATAGCCAAAAAAAAGAAGAAAGAAGCCCTTTTTCAAGAACAGTATAATCCACTGTTCAACTAAACTTGTGGTATCATCATGAACATGGAACCCTTTAATAATCCACATTTAAGCATACCTATTCCATACAATTTCGCCATTGCAGGCAACAATGGTGTCATTAATTTCACCCCTTCAAACATTTTCTGCAATAATCTCCGTATGGACACTAGGATTTGGAGCAGATTGCCTCACAGGTTAATCGATAGAATAATTGCATTTCTTCCTCCTCAAGCTTTCTTTCGATTCAGGGCTGTCTGTAAAAGATGGTATGCTCTGTTATTTTCCAACACCTTTCTTGAACTCTACCTGCAAGTGTCTCCTAGCCGCCATTGGTTCATATTTTTCAAGCAAAAACCCGTTAAAAGCTGTATCTATATGAACGACAACATTGGTGTTTGTGGAAATGTCAGAACCAACTTTGAAGGGTACCTCTTTGATCCTTATGAAACTAAATGGTTCCGAGTTTCGTTCCCTTTAATCCCATCTGGGTTTTCTCCGGCGTCGTCCTCCGGTGGGTTAGTGTCATGGGTTTCCGATGGTGCAGGTTGTAAGAATATCCTCTTGACTAATCCATTGTTGGGGACATTAACAGCATTGCCTTCAACTTTAAGGCCAAGGCTTTTTCCTTCAATTGGTTTAAGCATTACAAACTCATCTATTGATGTAGCTGTTGCAGGAGATGATCTGATTTCTCCATATGCTGTTAAGAATCTCAGTTCTGAAAGCTTTCATATTGATACAGGTAATACGAATATGAACTTGAGTTTATTTTTTTATTTTATACTATAATATTAATATAACGAGACTAGCCCGTTATTTATACTCATATCCATTACACATGATTAAATAAATAAGATAAAGATAAGAATTACCACTAATTATTACTACATCCCACCTAAGTTTTTTTATATTTTATTTTTATTATTAATTTTTTTAAAAAAAGTTTTCAATCATTTTAAGAGAGTAGAAGAATGTCAAATATCAAATTGATAAGAAATTAGGGATAAAATGAAGATTTTTTTTTAATAATGGAACATCTTTTCACACAGTACACACTATTCTGACCAAACGTAAGTCAGAATATGATTGATTATTCTGAGTTAACTTCAGCCAGAAATTAAGTGTTTTCTAAACCTAATACGAGTCAGAAAGCTTATTTCATACATTTTGACATAAATTCGAGCATAAGAAATTCAACATTTTGCCTAAACTTGAGTCATAATAAAAAGTGTGAAAATTTGAAGGGTAAAATTAGAATAAAAAATATGTGTGCTAAGACATTTTGTCGTGTGAAAATACATTCACTTTAATAAATGTTTCATTGCTATATAAGAAGGATTTATATTATCCGACAAATCCAAAAAAAAACTAAAATGACTTATATTTTGAGGGAGGGTCAGAGGGTAGTGATTAGAGCACCTACATTAGTTACTTTAAAATATTCTCCATTTTATAGTATTAATCACCATTTATATTTATTTTACAGAATCTCTATTTAAGATTAATGCATCAGAATCTTTAAAAGATATCATGTGTATAAAGAATCTGTATTTTACGCACTACCTGTAGTACTGTATTTTAAAGATCTGAATAAAGACTATAGATGATATTTAGTAAATCTTGATAATTAATTTAAATCTTTATTTTAGAGATTTGTCTTGTTTTACACTATATGCCGCAAGTTTTTTTATTTATTTATATTTATATTTATAATTTTTTTTTAACAACAACCGATAATATTACGTAGAGCTTATCTATTAAGTTAATACATAAGCCAAAAAAAGAGAGAGTTAGATACAATAAATATTGCAAGTGTTCTTATCTCATCAATAATAAGATAAAGATAAACACTTTTTTTTTTGAAGGGTCATAAACATTTATTATATTAAGATTTTTGTGCTTTAATTAATAACAGGAGGATTCTATTCAATTTGGGGGACTACTTCTACACTCCCAAGGCTTTGTAGCCTTGAATCAGGACGTTTAATCTTTGTTCAAGGCAGATTTTACTGCATGAATTACAGCCCATTTAGTGTTTTATCTTATGACATAGCTACAAACCAATGGTCAAAGATTCAAGCACCAATGCGGAGATTTCTACGTTCCCCAAACTTACTTGAATGCAAAGGAAAGCTTATCCTTGTAGCAGCAGTAGAAAAGAGTAAGCTTAATGTACCAAAAAGCTTAAGACTTTGGTCATTGCAAGAATGTTCTACTTTGTGGGTTGAGACTGAAAGGATGCCACAACAATTATATCTTCAGTTTTCACAAGTTGAAGAAGAACAAGGTTTTAACTGTGTTGGGCATGGGGAATTTGTTGTCATCTTTATTAAAGGTTCTGACAAGGCTGTAATGTTTGATTTCTGCAAGAAAAGGTGGCAGTGGGTCCCACCTTGCCCTTTTATTTATGATCAATGTGGCGGCGGCGGTGGCGGCGGCGGGAAGCAGCAGCTATTTTAATGGTGGTGGTGGTGAGTTGCATGGATTTGCTTATGAGCCTAGGCTTGCTACACCTGTTACTGCTCTTCTTGATCAGCTGACTCTTCCTTTTTCAGCCTTTTAGTGTTTAGATGCATGGTTACAATAATCTCCCACTTGTTAAGTGGGGGGAGGGTGGTGTGCTACCATGAAATGGGTAATTCTAACAGAGGACTCTATTACACTCAACCGTTGGATTTGTGACACGTGTACAAATAAACAAAACAATTTTATCTTCTTCTACACGCGTGTGATCATCCGACGATCAGTTCTAAATGATGACTCCCTATGTAAGAATTTCCCGGAATGGAATGTAATGTATTAGTAACTTAATTATGCCCTTTATTTGTTTCTTTTGCTTGGGGTACTCTTAATGCAGTTATTAAGGTTTAAGTTAATGAAATTATGGTTTTAATGTTAATTAATGTGTACTTGTACTAGTATTGCACGAAACTTTCTTTTCAACTTTTCTTCAGGACATCATCAATGTTTCCTTTTTATGAAGAAGAGCTTTTTCCTGTCACAATAAATTAATAAACGGCTGCCTTTTGATATTATGCTGTTTTTATTTATTGTAGTCGTGTCTCCTTTTTGCAAAGCTGATTTGATATTACCTACCTTTGTGAAATTTAAGTGATATGTTTTATATTTTTACAATACACAATTATTATGCGAAATCAGAAATATATTGTTATAAAGGTTGTTAACTGGTGTTATTATATTACAACGATTGCATCATAAGATCACAATTAACAACACAAGAGAATTTTATAACATTATTTAATGGCTATGATCTATTCATATACACAGTGGCGGACCTACATATATACAGCCACGGGGTGACTACAATTACCGTTTTTTTCATCCTTCATGCCTGTTCATATGGGTGCATTTTAAGTGCATCAACAAAATAAGTTTAGCATGTAATGATATCGTCTGAACATTTCCAATCTTCTTTTCAGTAGTGACGTTGTAATGATATCGTATGAACATCTGCAATCTCCTCTACATTAGTGTCACTGTAATGATAAAGTGACATTCGTATAAATATCCTTTCTGACAGTGACATTGTAATGTAGTAATGACACTGGTGACGATATAACCGTATTTCTTAATTCCGGTAAGTAATTTTAGTGATAGTGACATTGTAATGATACAGTGACACCGGTAGAAACGATTATTGTTCGGATGCAAATGTAAGGTAAAGTTTTCACGATGTCACTGGTATGACACAGTGGAATGAGTGACATTTGTAATCAGGGGCGGCGCCAAGTGTAATGATTTGGGTCACTCGATTTCTAAAAAAATATTACTGGTGTAATTTTTTTTTATATACACATTTTACATGTGTACCGATCCCCTTATTTTTATATGTTGATCCCTATTGACCCGTATTGGACTATAATATGTAACATTACGCTTAGTAATTATAAAATATGACAAATTTCCGATCCGTATCACTAAATTCCTGGAGCCGCCCCTGTTTGTAATCATCTTGCGGCACTGTAAGAATTTTAGTTATAGTGATATTGTAATCATAAAGCGAGAGAGATTTACTCACAAGTTTTTTTGGATGTGATTTTGATTTTTTTTTGCTGGCCACAAGATTTTCTTCTGATTTTTTTGTTTAACAGCTTGTACATAATTTTCTTTTCATATTTTTTGTTTTTGTTTTTGTAACTGAACCAAAAATGTGCATGTGCATGAGAATTCAAAGCTAATTAGCAGTGGTGTTTGTTTGTTTTTGACACTCGTGACGATTTACACATTTCACACCAATACTGCTGCATTCGAATTTTAAACGAATATACAGCCACATTCTTCGGATGCAAATGAATTATTCACACAGATTTTCTGCCTATGTAGAAAATGCAAGTTCTCCATCCAAGAACTTGAAGAAACTAAGAACAATTTGAAAAGTAAAAAAGCGGGAAACTTTTATTGAACAGAATATGAATGAATCAGTTGTAATACTCAATGTATCAATACAGTGTGTTAGCTGCACCTTTATCTAGTAGAATGCTAATTTGACGGTTACAACAAACTTAATTAACTCTAACAACCTTCAACCATTTCTGGTTGAAGGTGTTTGATGAAATGCTTGTGAGACATTTCTCTATGTGTGTGTGTTCTATCTATGATGTGCTGATCTTGTGATCTTCTAATCTTGCATATATGTTGCTATATCCTCAATAGCCCCTCTGAAGCTGATAGTAGAGAAGCTTGAGCTTGTGATCTTCTAATCTTGCATATATCTTGCTAGGATGGCAGAAGAGGGGTCGGTAGAACTGATTGGTTTGAATAGGGAATGGATCCCTATTTTGCTTAGGAAAATAGTCAAAAAAGAGGTGCATCCAAAGCTTTAGTCAGTATATCAGCCAATTGATAATGTGTCCTAACATGCATTAGTTTCAAAAACCAGCCAACATTTTTGCCCTTGTGATATGGCAATCAAGTTCTATATGCTTGGTCCTTTCATGAAATATGGGATTCTTGGCTACGTGAATAGCACTAGAATTGTCACAGAAGAGTAATATTGGTAAGGAGACTGGAATTTGCAGGTCCTTCATAATATATACCAACCATTGTAGCTCACATGTGACATTTGCCATAGCCCTCTATACTGCCTCAGAGGAGCTTCTGGCTATAGTAGTTTGGTTCTTTGCCTTCCAGGATATAGGTGCTGCTTCTAAGAACATAATGTATCCAGAGATAGATTTTCTTGAATCCTCACATCCTGCCCAATCTGAATCCGTGTACCCTTTCAAATGTAGATCATTTTGTGCAGAAAAGAATAGGCCTTGTCATGGATTCTTCTTGATGTACCTTAACAATCTATGAGCAGCCTGCATATGATTGACAGTAGGGTGTGAGAGAAATTGGCTTAGTTGTTGGACATCAAAAGCTAGGTCTGGCCTAGTGAATGATAAGTAGATCAGCTTGCCTACTAGGGTTCTATAGGATGTATTGTCTGATAACAATTCTGAGTCTCCTGCTGTGAGTTTCTGTGTTTAAAGGTGTATTGACTGGTTTTGATTCTGTGTAACCATATTCTTCTAGCAGATTGAAGGCATATTTTCTTTGATTGATGGAAATCCCCTGATCTGTTCTTACAACTTCAACACCTAAAAAATACCTTAAAGTTCTAATATCTTTAATTTGGAATCTGGAGTGGAGCACTTGCTTAACTTCATCAATGGGTGCCATTGTTGCACTATCAGCCATAATGTCATCAACATATACTAAAAGTGTCACAAAATTGTCCCCTGAACCTTTTGTAAACAAACTATGATAATGTTTGGACTGTGTGAAACCAATTTCTGTTAATGCAGTTGTCAATTTGGTGTTCCATTGTCTGCTAGCCTGCTTAAGGCCATATAGGGATCTTGTTAACTTGCACACCTGGTTAGGTTTATCAGACTTAAACCCCAGGGGCAAATCCATATGCACTTCTTTATCAAGTTCTCCATGTAGAAAAGCATTATTCACATCCATTTTTGATTGATGTGCCACTGTTTGGATGCTGCTAGGGCTAGTAGTGTTCTGATAGTTGTCACTTTAGGAACACAGGAAAAGGTTTCTTCATAGTCTATACCGTAGGTCTGTGTGTAGAGCTGTTAACGAGCCGAGCCGAGCCGAGTATTGGCTGTTCGAACTCGAGCTCGTTAAGCTCATGAGCTCGTTCGAGCTCGTTCGTTTGTTAAACGAACAAAAATTTCTGTTCGAGCTCGGCTCGTTTAAAACATGAACTGTTCGAGCTCGTTCGAGCTCGGCTCGTTAGACATATTTTTTGTCTTTTGGCTCGACTTTGGCTCGAATTCGACTCGAATTCGGCTCGAGTTCGGTTCGTTAGACATATATTATAAGCATATAAGCATGTTCGCGAACATTATATAAGTATGTTCGCGAACAATAAGCATGTTTGCGAATATAATAAGCATGTTCGCGAACATAATCGAACGTTCGCGAACCAAGCTCGAGCTCGGCTCGTTAAGCAAACGAGCCTACAATCATGTTCGAGCTCGGCTCGTTAAGTTAAACGAACAAACGATCACGAACACTAACGAGCCGAACCCGAGCTTGTTCACGAGCGGCTCTGTTCGTGTAACAGCTCTATCTGTGTGTACCTTTGGCTACTAGCCTTGCCTTATACCTTTCTATTGATCCACCAACATGATATTTGATCTTGTATACCCACTTACTGTTGGAAGTAGCGCCCGAAAGATAATTTATGTAATTATTTTTATAATTAATAAATGACAGATTTATTCTCATCTTATTATTTGTTTTGTGCTTATAAGAAATACACTACTGAAAACCCCAAGTCGTATCATATGTAGCCATATAACTTAGTGTGTGTCACACACGAGGATTAAGTTTATGGTGATACACTTGAAATGTTAGTCCGTGGTGAACTTAATCAAAGTATGAGGTCTATTGATTAAACCGCCATTAAAGCACCCAGAACACTTTATGGTGTGACCGTCTTATCCGGACCGTCGACATTGGTTGTCTAAGTGGGGCATTTATATATGATGTAGTCATATAAATTTGGACCGATTTATCTGAGTTTTCATATAATTCCGTGATTGAGAAATCTCATTAAATCACAAGATGATCATATATGGATTAACCTTAATCCTGAAGTGATTACAGACTCCTACTTGTTTCAGGATAGGGTTTGATGTGTTCGTTAAGGATCGCTAAGAGGCGCGGTCCGGATCACTTTCACGTTGGCACTATTCTGGAATGAGTGAGAAGTGTGTGTCTCACAGATATGAAATCCATTCCTTCCTGCGGGAAGTAGAAAGACAATCCCCTTATTTGTTAATCATAGAAACTGATCGATCCGCGGAGTTCGTATTGGTTATGAACTAATTGATCACTAGTGGGTTAATGGTAAATAAGGATAAGATGTATTGAAGAAGGTTTACGGAAATAATTCTACTTCATTACGGATAGTCTATGGAGGGTTAGTTTATATGTAATGATTATATCAATGGACACTTATCGACTCGACTCGACGTTTTGAGAATAAGTTATATCTATAATCGATAGAGTTCAGTTTCGGATTTATGGTGGCGTAATTCCGGAATTAATGAGTTGAGTAGAAATATTCTGTTCGATGAATATTTTATTCAATTTGTTGTAGCTACTGGTTATAGGTCCATGGTCCCGGGTTGGCTCTAACACGCGAGTGTTTTCTCGTTTTATGAAACCTCGAGAATAAATTAAATAGTTGGTCTATTTAATGAATATGCAATATTATTTATTTGGTAAATAATATGTAAAATAGAAAAGACATTTTGTATTAAAAATTAATGATGTATGGCGCCACATGTTGATGATAAATTAGGAAAAGAAATTTTTCCTAGATTATCTCATATGTGTAATTAATTAATTATCTATTTGTTGGATAATTAATAGAAAACTAAGAGATTGATTTTTTGGGAATTATCTCTTATTTTTGTGGCAAAAATATCTTTTCCTTGTGGGAATATGTAATTGTGGTGTGAAAATGATAACTCTCTTGACTAGTTATTTTTCTATATAAAGAGAGTTCCTCCTAGCACAATAAACTACACAAAATTGCTCCACTTACAAATATGAAGGAAGAAAAATTAGTTTCTTGCTTTAGTCATTAGAAGAAGAAAAACATAGGGTTTTTCTTGTGCATATTCGAGGAGGTTCTACGGCGAGGATCGACGTCCACCAGTCGTCGCTTGGAGATACAATCCGGAAGATCACGGCTTCTCCCTTGGTCGATTGCCTATTTCTCTCAGGTTGGGGTAAATCTACTAAACTTCTTGTAGTTTAATTTACTTTGCGAATCATATCGTGGTAAAATCGTAAACGAATTTAATTCGTAGCTTCCGCTGTGCAAGATCGAGTGTCTCGATCGGTGTTGTGAATCAGATCTGACGATCCTATTGTGGATCAGATCCGGATTCGGGTTTCTGTATATCCAGCACTTACACCCTATAGTTCTCTTACCAAGGGGTAAAGTGACAATTTCCCAAGTATGTGTAGCTTGTAAGGCATCTAGTTCTTTCTTCATTGCTTTCTTATAACACTCATGTTTGATAGCCTGATTGTAGGTTTTTGGTTCTGCCAAAGATTTTGATATGCAAAAAAATTTCTTATAATTGTTTGCAATATTGTCATAAGTCACTACATTGTTGATAGTATGTGGTGATTTCCTTTGAGGTATGACATGTTGATTTAGATATGCTGGCTGCTGGCTGCTGTCTAATCCTATTTGATATTCTAGTGGAGTGACGATCAATAGGATTAGTATCATTTGCAGGATCATTTGGAACCATATCCAAGTTTACAGGCTCATGAATACTTGCAGAACTACTGGATGCATCTGATTCCACTTGTGATGAACCATTGGAACCATTTTGAGAAAAGATCATGTTGTTCTGATTAAAAATTGTTGCATCTATGTTTGATAAGTGTGGGACTGGTAATGGGACTGGTAATGGGACTGGAGCTAATGAAGGATTTGCAGTACTTGTATCTGAGACATGTAAAGGAAACACATTTTCATAGAATTTAACATCCCTAGACACAAAGATATCCCTAGTGGATTTATCAAGCAGTATGACTTTTAGTGTGTTGAGGTATACCAATATAAACACACTCTTTTGCCCTGGGATCAAACTTTGATCTATTTTGAGTAGGAGTTGAGGCATAAACCTGACAACCAAACACCTTTAGGTCAGTATAAACATGTGTCTTACCATATAACATCAAGAAAGGAGTTTTGTTATCAATCACTGGGTAATGGATTAAATTGATCAAATAAACAACATGAGAAACACAGTATCCCCAATATTTTAGTGGTAAGTTTTCCTGAAATTTCAGTGCCCTAGCCACATTCAATATCTGTTGGTGTTTTCTCTCCATAATACCATTTTGTTGTGGAGTGTCTACACAAGTAGTTTGATGAATCACCCCTTTTTCCTTATAAAAATATGGCATGTTAAACTCATGTCCCTTATCAGATATCACAGTCTTTATATTCTTATTAAAGTGCACATAAACATATTGGTAAAAGGATTTGACAAGCTCCCTAGCTTCAGATTCCTTTTTCATTAAAAACAACCATGTAAACCTTGAATAACCATCTACTATTGTAAGGTAATCATATTGTGCATTTAAAGTTTTTTGCCTTGCAGGCCCCCAAAAGTCAATATGAATCAGATAAAAAATAACATTCACAGAAGAAGTACTTAATGGAAATGCAACTCTCTTATGTTTTGCTAAATGACAGACATGGCAAGGATTAATAACAGATATAGTGTCAGTTACAATATGTAAATCTAGTAATCTTTTATGTGAGAGGTGTCCTAATCTATAATGGCATAATTCTTGATCAGGAATGTATGAAGTAGCTGCCAGAACATTGTGGTTTTCAGAACTTGTGTATCAACATATAACACATATAGCCCTTTTGTCTTGCTAGCTGATCCAATCAGCCTCCGTGATTCTTGTCCAGTATCAAACACTTATTAAGAGAAAATTCTATTGACAGTCCAGGATTAGAAGTCAAATTAGCAATAGATATCAAATTAAAATTGAAATCAGGAATACACAACACATTAGCTAAATTGAAGCCATCACACAAAGCCACATTGCCCATGTGTGAAACCCTGACAGTAGAACCATTGGGTAAACCAACAAACATATGGTTAATAGGTCTAGGATCTATCACCAAGTCCAACCTATTAACAATATGGTCTGTTGCACCAGAATCTACAACCCATAATGAAGAAGTTTTAGAGGAACTTGATGTATCTGAGGCAGGAAGCCAGGAACAAAGTTTGTTGAAAGAACAATGGCTTGATTAGCCATACGCCCAAATCCATTTGTCTTGGGAGCATCTAAAAGCTTCAACAGCTGCTGATATTGTGCCCTATTCAATGTGAAAGTCTCATTGTATGCGCAGCAGAGCACCAGCCAAATTTGCAGAAGGATCAACACCAGTTTCTTTAACCCCAGATGCCACCATATTTACCCTACCTCTTGGCTTAAAACCTGGAGGGTAGCCATGCTTCTTGTAACACTTGTCTATTGTATGACATGTAAAGCCACATAAAGTATGCTGTAGCTTCTTCTTATCCTGATTGTTGCCACTCAATCTGAAATTTCCATTCCCAAAATCACCAGTATTATTATGAACAGATCTTTGCAAGTTCTGATTCTGTAGATTACCACCATTAGTAGCATTAAAAGACCTGTTATACAACACTTGAGGCTGATCTGAATGGTTTAGAACATATTCTTCATGTGGTTCAAGCTTTAATGCCATGGCAAACATAGTACGAAGATCTGGCACCGGATGCATTAATTGAGCCTATGTCATAACTTGAGAATACTCAGAACTTAAACCTTTCATGAATCTTACTACCTTCTCTGTTTCTGAATACTCAGCAAACACTTTAAGCACATCATAAGTACACCGGGGCTCACATTTACAGGTTGGTGTTGGCCTCATAAGATCAATTTCATCCCAAAGCGTCTTAACTTTGGTAAAATAGCCAGTAACATCTAATTATCCCTGTTTTGTAGTATGCACCTCCTCCAACAAATCAGAAACTCTGAAAACATCTAACCAGATTTCCCTAGCAGTAGCCTTAAACATAATACTCTATGCTATTGATGGAATGACTGAATTAACCAACCGAGCAATAGCAAATGCATTGCACTGTTTCCATACCTGAAAATTAGGATCATCCGGAACAGGTTTAGGGATTGAACCATCTACAAATCCCACCTTATTCTTGGTGATTAATTGGATCTTCATGGACCAGCTCCGATGATGGTAATTCTTGTTGTTGAGAGGAGGGTGCACCAAAAGTAGTGAAGGATTCTCACTAGGGTGAATGTACAACAGATTGTTGGGAAAAATAAACTAGTTCTGAATAGCATCCATGGCCTCAAAAATAGGATCAGAACAAAAACAATGAAAGAAAGAAACCAGAAAAGAAATGATTGGAAAATGTGAATCCAAAAACCCAGAAAACGGAGAATCAAACTCCAAAATCAGAGAAAAAACACAAACACAGCTTGAATCAAGCTATATTTCTCTGATACCATGTAGAAAATGCAAGTTCTCCATCCATGAACTTGAAGAAACTAAGAAGAATTTGGAAAGTAAAAAAGCGGGAAAACTTTTATTGAAGAGAATATGAATGCATCAGTTGTAATACTCAATGTATCAGTACAGTATGTTAGCTGCACCTTTATATAGTTGAATGCAACTATACATTAACTAATTTGACGGTTACAACAAATTTAATTAACTCTAACAACCTTCAACCGTTTCTGGTTGAAGGTGTTTGATGAGATGCCTATGAGACATTTCTGTGTGTGTGTGTTCTATGTTGTGCTGATCTTGTGATCTTATGATCTTGTGATCTTGTGATCTTGTGATCTTGTGATCTTGTGATCTTGTGATCTTGTGATCTTCTAATCTAGCATATATGTTGCTATATCCTCAATAGCCTAACGCCCAATGATTTCGAACACAATTATTCGCACAAAATCAATCATTGGTATTTGTTTACCAACATATAAAATCGATTTCTACTAAAAATACTGTAAATTGAGATCACAAAATACTTACCCTTTGGCATGTTTGTCTTCAAGTATATCCTCATCCTCACGAATTAGATTCGTTGTCACTTTGTTTCCAAATTTCTCTGCTTCATTGTCCATTCACACCAAAGCCATTACATATGCCCCTGCAAGAAAGCCACAATCCCACGTATTTTCCTATTCCAACCGATTTGATGTAAATTTTCGTTTGCCGATTATGTGGGATTGTGATTTGATTATGATTTTCTTGATTTTGGGTGATTTTGGTAGGTTTTCTCTTCAATTTCAAAAATCGTAATCGAATACGGATTGTTGCTTTCTTTGATAAATGCTTCCCCAATTTTTGGGGTTTTTTTAAAAGCAGAATGGATGTATCACAGTGATTCTGAATTCAGTAATTTGACTTTTTTTTTGGTGACTTTTACTTTTTAAGGGTAAATTGGTACATTGTCATTGAGTGTTGTCCTTATCAACCCTCATCTTTTAATCTGGTCCTTATTACCCTATTAAGTACTAATTTGGTTCTTTTGAACCCATTTCCCTTCTTTCTATGATTTGTTTGAGTATGAACGGACTTCTGGTGGTGCTTTGAAGGCTTGGTTTCACCGTATCTAAGGATATGTTTTCTGTAAGTTTCTTGTCAGCTCTCCTTATACATAAATCTTAGTGAGTCGTTAGATATAACAAGTAATATGTGCGGAACTGCTTTAATATAATTTAATTGGCTTATGCCAATCTGGTTTCATAAATTGATTACTTGTTTGTGCGTCTATTTGAATATATATACGTTATGAATATTTCTTAGATCGCAAGTTTGATCATTTCGAAGTTCGTAATTGTCTCTGTTCAATCTCGATAGATTGTTGCTAGCTATTTGTATCAGCTACGATCAATATCTTGTATTTCCATTGATGTGACTATCTTTTTTTTACCAATGTTCTTTAGTAGATCCTCATGCAAGATAGAGGTATTAATTAATTGATACTGATGATACCGGATTTCACCATTCCGCGTGCCATACACGTGACACCCTAAATACGGGCAAAAGTATGCCTAATGCCCTAACCATAAAGAGCCAGGAGTTCCATCTTGGGCTCAAAAGCTGAACTGAGACCTCGTTGAAGGTAGTTCGGGTTGCCCTCGATCCACCGCAGGTCGACGAGGACCAGACTAATGCAGCTCGGTCAACACGACCTCAGAATCTCGCCGCACGTCAGCTAGCGAATATGATAATGACAATAATTATACGATAAGTTCTAGAAAGAATCCCAAGCCATTAAGGCTCCGATCCTTATCATTTAATATGAATATTTTTATATCATAATTATCTCCTAAAATCATGGGATGATCCCAAATTTATCTCTTGCTTGAATAACACGAAATGAGATTCCACATTGGACACGGCCCATGCAAGTCTAGGGCACAATCGCCCCTATATAAACAACCACAAAGAACAACGGCATACTTGATTCCAACATACACATTGGATACGTAGGCATCTTGGTGGAAATCTCAAGCTCAGTCTATATCACCCCCACAAAAATCCCTCACCCTCTTTCACATTTTCTTGAATATTCATCCTCAACAGTTATCACTAGGTTAAAGGGCCCAGATTTTATACCCGACGAATTTTGTTTCGTCAGGTGGCGCTAGAAGGAGGGCCTCCTACTGGTAACTATTCGTGGAGGATTTGAATGAATCATCATGCCACCAAAACCCAACACACGAGCCCAGAAGGCTGCTGCAGCCGCCGCAAACGCAGCAAATGCCCAAAATAATCAAAACAACAACCATGATGACGAGGATGTCGATACAGAAAACCAGGTGGAGCAATCAGATGCAACATCCCTAAATTTGGAGCAGCAAGCCGTTAAGGAGAAACTGGCGACCACGGATCCCGCTACTAGACGGCCCATCCTCCAGGCTGTAAAATCAGAAGAGGACAATGTAGAGGAAGAGACTGAAGAAAAATCACCTCCTAATAAAAAACAAGATGAAGAGGCTTCTGTCTCGAATAAAGGGAAGAAACCGCTGAATGCTCAAGTTAGGGAGGCGGCCCGTGCGGAGATCAACACCATGATGGGCAAGAAGATGGATGACTTTTACTTCGCTTTGCCTTTCAAAGGCAAATAGATGAGTGTGATCGACCTGCATGCTTCAAGGTGCCCAAGCTGGACCCCTATGATGGATCTAAGGATCCATCGATAATTTGTTCAATATATCATCGGATGAGTCCGGTCAACGCTTGAGATGAGATGAAGTGCAAAGCGTTTCCCACGCTCTTGACAGGCAGGTCCAGTGAGTGGTTTTGCAAACTCCTTCCAAGGTTAGTTTGCAATTTGGAAGACCTAGGGAGGATGTTTCTTAAGGCCTTTGTTACGGCCAGACCTTTCCAGAGGAATTTGACCCACCTCCATACAATCAAACAAAAGAAAGAGGAATATATCCTTCAGTATTTAAACAGATTCAACGAGGAGGCTGTGCAAGTTTATGGTGTAGATGATTCGCTGTTAATTACTTCGTTTGTGGCTGGACTCCGAGAAGACCAGCTATATGCAAAGCTAAGTAGTAGAATCCCAGGACTATGTAAGAATGCATGGATGCTGCCTACAAGTATTGCCAAGGAGAAGAGGCAAATAGGTTGAAATGAGAAGCCGAGAAGGGACACTCTAAAAAGGAAAAGGCAGAAGAGAAGACAGACAGTAAGATGAAGCCGATTTGGGACCGACCTACCGCATCAACTGTAGATCAGTAAGGGAAGAAAGACACCCTACAGGAAAGGGATTTCATCCTATTGAACATGTCTCGTGTGCAAGTCTTGGCAATCATGGAAAGGAAAGGGTTGGCAAAAACTCCCCATCTGATGAGGGGACCACCAGAAAGAAGAGATCAGAGCAAGTTCTGCGCCTACCACAAGGATGTAGGGCATGATTCAGAAGATTGCAACTATCCGATAAGGGATATTGATTCTGCTATCAGGGATGGAAATCTCAGGACCCCGAACCACGAGGTCGAAGAGAGTTCAGGAGAGGAGCATACAGGCAAGACCGGGATCATCGAGACGAGCCTCCAATGAGAAGGGATAGGAACCTAGATGCTAATCGTCACTTATATAACCACCCGATCAACACAATCGACACCATTATAGGTAGGCCTAGCGTCATCTTGGAGGGCTCAAACGGACAGGTCGGGAAATCAGTGATCTATGGTCCGAAGGACCCCCTCCCCATGATAACTACCAATGAGGGCTTAGTCATTGAAGCTATGGTCCAAAAAAATCTTGTGAAACGCATATGTGTGAACACTGAAAGTGCCATTAATGTTCTGTACCACTCCGCCTTCCAGTCTATGAATTTAAAAGATTCTGAACTTACTCCAGTGTCGGAACCTCTCTTTAGTTTTACAGGACCCCCAGATCATCATCTGGGAATGATCAAACTGACAACCACATTTGGAAGGGAGCCAAAGTGCAAAACGCTAATGATAAACTATGTGGTGGAAAAGGCTCCCTCAGTATACAACATCTTTATGGGAAGACCAACACTGATCGATCTTCGAGCTATTTTCTCACCGGCACACATCAGTCTAAAGTTTCCCACTACGGATGGATCAGTAGAGATAAAGGGAGATGTTGAAATAGGTAGGAGCTGCTACACGGCAATGATCAATAGGAAATGGGTTGAGCTGACACAGCCTGAGACGAGCTACAGGCATTACTAGTTGCTACTTTATATTTATGTCTTAAATACATTGTTCTTTCATTTTACTGATTTTGGATGATTTGATTTGGCACTTGGCGGGTGCTCTTCTTTATGCAATTTGTATTTTTGTCTTATTGATGGTGCATGATTATACAAATAAAGTTTGCAGGAAACTCACCAACGAATGTCCATAGGTCGGACCGCCCGAAGTTCTGCGCAGTCGGACTCATTGTAAACGCTATTTATGTGCATAGGTCGGACCCATTGAGTTCCGTAGGTCGGACTCAATGTAATTTCTTTTTATGTCCGCAGGTTGGACCCGCTGAGTTCCGCAGGTCAGACTCAGTGTAATTTCTTTTATGTCCGCAGGTCGGACATGTTGAGTTCTGCAGGTCGGACTCAGTGTAATTGCTTTTTATGTCCGCAGGTCAGACCTACTGAGTTCCGTCGGCCGGACTCGTGTGTAATTGCTTTTATGTCCATTGGTCCCTACCCATCGAGTTCGCAGATCGGACTCAGTGTAATGTTTATCTAAGTCGCAGGTCGGACATGCGGAGTTCTGCAGGGCAGACTCACTATGATTCAATCCAAGGGATGGATCCAAACGATAATCTTATAAGTGTTTCATTCGAAAGACATAAACTGTCAAAAGGCACACTGGGGGGACAAGTATTGATCGGAAGATATAAAAAAAGAAAAAAAAGAGAGAGAATGCCATTCATAAAATCAGAAGGCGTTACAAAGTGCAAGCGGAAGAAAACGAAGAAATTACAAACTAATCCGCGCTAAGGTACACATCCTCAGTGCTAACCGGCATTCCACAACTGCTGGTACAAAGAATCGAGATTAGCCAAGCGAAAGGAATAGGCCGAGCAGGGTCCATTATCCTCGCAAAGTTGACGGCCTTGCGATGAATTAAGACCCTCCAGTTGACACCCACTTGAGAGGTAAAGATAGCATGAATTAGAAGGGCCTCGTCATCATTGACCACCTCGAACTCCTTGATCGGGATAGCACGAAGATTGATGAACCGTTTCCACTCCTGATGTGACCGATGCAAATCAGAGGCAACACCTTGCAAAACAGGATCTCCTTCACCTGGGAATAAACACTGGTAGGCGTATGTCCTATGAGCAAAATAAGGCTCCTCATTATCCAGATCCCAAGCCGTCTCGTAATGCTTGGACGGATCGACGTTGGGGAGGCAAATAAACGTATTTATAACCGCCGGAGTGAAACCAACAGGAACGCTACGAAGGAAAACAAAGGTGGTACCCTCGACGGAAACAGCCTCCAATAAAACTGAATAAAACTCACGCACTAAGGTGAGATTGTACCTCCCCCTAGGCGCTGTCACACCACCCTCAGAAAATGAAGTGAAACATAGAACCACTCCCTTCAACCTTATGCATGTTTAAGCCCCTCTCCACTAGGGGCCGTTGCATGTTGAAATGCCCCAAGAAATTTGCACGGGCAGTAGTAGATGCCGTTGCAAAGAAAGGAGACACGCCAAAGCGCGAAGTGGAGGAGGAGCGATAGAAGACATTGACATGGTTAAAAGAAAACAAGTGCTCAACAACAAAATATCTGAGTTTGTAAGCGCGCTAAAAGGTAGGGAAAACCTCTCTTTATAAAGAAGGAAAAAGACTAGATGACCAAGATTGAAAAGATCTAACGGACATGATTTATAAAGGCGTTTCAGCTTCTAAAAGACCGCATTTATTTCCCCATGGTTACCAAAACCCTAGTCAATGCAATATTAAATGCATGATCATACGAATAGCGTCAAAATCAACGGTCACGCTAAGTTCCGCAAGTCGGATTTAGGGCAAAACTACAACCCCTTTTCTGAGTTCCGCAGATCGGACGTCAACTGGTAGTTCCTATCCTATAAAAAGAGAGAGCCTAAGCAAGAAAAGAATGCTGAATACGAGTTAAGTATGCCATTTGAAGAATGCATCTACTGAGAGACATCACTGGGGCTACCCAAAATGAGATCAAAATCAAATGCAAGTAAGAATCAAAAGACACAGTCAAGTAAGTGCTAAAAATCTTTATATTAAGTTTATTCAAATACATTATGCCTTATATACAATTTTTTGACCTCTTCAAAAATAAAAATCATACAAATCAAGACCATGAGCTAAATTCTGTCCTGGTGTCATAGCTGCACCTATCCCAGGCTGCTCGGAAGACCTCTGAAAGGAAATCTGCCGAGCTTCATGGCGAGCCACAATGTCTACCCCTTTTTGGAAATCTACCACACGATAATTGTAGACCTTGTCCGTACCAGACATGTACAGGTTGGCATGGGGAAGATGACAGGTGGTATCCAGATCGAGAAATTGGGCCAAAGGCCTTGTTAATGCCCACAGAGTAAAACTCACACGCTGCAGGGGCAAGCATTAGATCCAGGGCCTGTTTAAACCCAGGAGAGGCATTCTATTCGGTTAGTACTCGAGAATGGGTGGCAGCAAGCTCAGCCGATAAGGCATTCTTCTCCTCCCTCAATCTGGCGATAATCTGCCTCATTTCGGATGTCCCAGCCAAGTGCTCACCGTGCATGGCTTCAAGGGAAGCTTTATAAGCTGATCCCAACCTTTGCAGCTCAGCTTCCCGTGCCTAACACCGCTGCTTGAGAGACTCATTTTCCTGAATCGCAGTCTGTAAATTCTGATCGAGCTGCTCATGCTCAGTTAATTTCCGCTCCAGCTCGGAGACCCTCTTTCTCAAGTTTTCCGTACAGAATGCCGCGGCATCCAGTCTCATATAGGTCTCCTCCCCAATATGAGACCCCTGATACATGGATGATTTAAACTTTTAACATATAAGGCTTAATAAAAATAGGGAAAAGTATAGAGAGCACTCACGTATTCGATTAGGCTGATACCCTTGTTTGCCACATGCTCGTTGGTCATTTCCAACACAGGGTCAAGTCCTAACTCTTGCTCCTCTTCAACGTCATTACCCTCACCGGCTTCATCCTCATGGCCAATCGATTCGGGAGAATGACCCAAAGATGCCTCGGTCCTGCTTCTCTTTCTTTGTTGATCACCGGCCTCAGAGCGGCTTCTCCTTACCAGAGGGGTACCTTCGTTCTCTTCCTCATCATTTTCCTCCAGGATTTCAATGGTAAGAGTTGCAATATCTATCGTCAAAGTAGAAAAGATTGGAATACTCCCCTGATGACCTGGAGGGGACCCTGTCATAACAGCACTAAGCGGCACGGCGTTAACAGCTATATCAGCAGTTCGGGGAAGAAGACGGTCATCAGAATGCATCCTCTCCGTAGACGTGCTCATCCTGATAAGCTCCCCTTTCACAGCATTGGGCGGATATAATAGGGCAATCACTGTAAAAAGATACAGGCAAAAGGCAGGCCATGAAAATCAAAAGAGGAAATAAAAATATAAGGGTAAAGCTAGGATGTCTACAAAAAGCGTGCTCCGCAGAATTTAAAGGCTCAAAAGGCTCCGGCCCGACGTCGTGTAAACGAGCCGCATCAATCAGCTCTGACAATAATTCCTTATCAGGGATGAAGAAGTTGCCGTTGAGAATGGTGTGCGCATCGGTGAAATCCCCCAGATCAGGCGCATGATCCTTGTCCAAATTGGCCTTTACCCATCGGCTTAGTTCAGCCCGATTCTCACACCTAATGAAGAAGAAGCGTGTTGATACCGCCTAAACCTTACCTTGGAAACGGCGCCAGAAAGCTGACATTACGTTTCCTGGGTTAAACGATCCTAACCGGCAGTGTACCGGGTCAAATTGTAGTGCTAGTATGGTGAATCAGAGTATCGTATCCACCAGGAACTTGGTAATTTCTTTTACGTGTGGTTAAACACCAAAGAGCTGTTATTAACTCGATCTAAATCGCAATTTTATAACACAGATCACTACTATTCTAGTTAACATAAAATAAATATGTAATTTGAAAGTTATTCTAATATAATATATATAGATATATAAATATATATAAATGTACATAAATTGCAAAGTATATATATAGATATAAATATATAGATACCAATATATTAAATGAGATATTTTATAGAATCTAGCCAAAACTTATATAATTGGTTTATACGATCTTTTCGATTAATTGAAATGTGTTCGATCTCTCCTTTTATTTTAGGTCCAATTGAGTAAGTGAAACGGTGCACTCCTGAGGTAAACAATTCCTCCTCACACGAGCTTATGAAATTGTCATATGTCCATTGCATCGATCCAAGGTCCACAATTTATTACGGTAAATGAATTAATCTCGAGCAGTCCCGAGTACAAATCTACCTTTAGATAAAAGGAGTCATTCCGTTCGTCAAGCGGTCAATTTTATTTTAAAGGCTCCGGTTGTCAAAGCCGGACGATTCAACTTTCCGGTTTAAGTTTCAATTAAGCGATGATTTAACATTATTATGATCTCGAGTACAAATTATAATAAAATTCATTTCTCCCAAAACAAATTTACCCCCGGGTAGGAAATCGGATTCCGTTATCACGTTGTTCACACGGCCAATTTTACCCTCCGGTTTTTCTATCTTTTATTTCATATCCTGACTACGAGGCGTCAATTCATAATTAGATTATGAATTCCTCAGATCTATTAAATATGTCAATACGAATACGATCAAAATAGAAAAAGATTCAATTAACTCAATTTTAGTCATTTTAACTTAACAACATTTCTTTAACGAAAAGATTGAAATAAAACCGATTACATAGTTTTGGCCAGTATTATATTTAGCCTAAAAACATTATAACAACTAAAAATATAAAAACAAACATAAATACTTAAGAAAAGTTACCCGAATACGGTAGTTGATTCAGAAATCGTATTTTCCGGACATTACAACTTCTTTAGCAAAACCGACTTCCGAGATTTTCCCGAGCATTATAACGATGCTACATTATTACGGCGTAATGCCTTATTTACAACTACTACTAAAAATTAAAAAAAGAAAAGAGAAGAGAGGAGAATATATATATGATATTGTGTATATATATTTGGTACCCGTCTCTGTTTGCAATTGAGCTCTTTATATAGACAAAGCTCTCAAGGCCGGACGGTCGGTATTAGGCCGGCTCGGTCCGGACTAATGATGATCCCCACTAACTTGATCACTCCAAAGATGCGTTGGAGATATTTATTTTATATATAATTATTAAACTTCTAAAATTCATATCTCGAGTTACGGATCTCTAAAATTGCAAACGAAATGCCAAAATTAAGATCTCGAGAAACTCTACAACTTTCATGAAGGACTCTTCTCCAGATAACGCTTTCTTGATAACCTCGTGTTCCTTGAAGCTTTTACGGGATTTTTATTAATCCAAATCGATTAGCCACTTGATCCTTTGTTTAAGTTGTAGACCTCCAATCTTCATAATTTAAATTGCATTGGAAAACTCTCGGTAAAATCTACAACTTTTGTGAAGAGCACTTTTTCCGAAAATATCATTTTGATGAGCCATTCGTTTGTCGAAGATATTTTCTATTATTACTTATCCAGGATTGGTTGCCGCCACTTATCCACTTAAGCTTTTCAATTGACCATTTAAACTTGTGGCACTCTCTAAATCATTCCGGAGATATGATTAAACTTCAATATGTTGATTCTCGGGGTCTTGGTTTATAAATCTGCAATAAAATACCATAAATACCCACGTAAATCGACAGCACACTCCGATTTACTAAAATCGGTACAAAATTACAACTTTTATTATTATTATTACTAAATACTCTAAATTATAAAGACTAACATTTTATACCATAATTTCATATATTTTATATATAATTCGTTGATAAAACATAATAATATAACGTATATTTAATCATATAAAATAATACATCAAATTACTCCCCACTTAGCTTTTGATCGTCCTCGAGCAAAAATAAGCTGTAATAAAAGATAATATAATTTTTCGATTATAATTTATATTGTCAATATTATAAATATATTATCTATCTTAATTTAAAATCTTAAAAGACAGAAAAGTATATAACTGAAATAACTTAAACATTAAATATTATTTAGATAAAATTATATATGTAATACTTAAGAAGTATAAATAAAATTTGAATTATTTTTAATCGCAACTATTATGAAATTCTGGAATCGGAAACTCGGTCAGGTAGTTGACAAAAATGGCTTATAAAGTTTAGGTTCAAGATGTTGGTTAATCGGAAAAAAATCAAAAAAGAGAAAGAGGCAAGTCGTACGTACCTACATCTTCATATTTTTGATAAAAAATAATCATCGATTAATAACACAAATTTTTTTTTTCAGATTTTCTCTCTTCTTTTTTTTTTTTTTTTTTTTTTTCAAGATTAAGAACTAAAAGCGTGAGTGTGTGTAGAAAATCAAACTTACAGGCATTGCTTCATCAAGATTGATCGAGTACTACTCTTTCGATCGAAAATTACAAGTCCGGTTTCCTTAAACTTGTAATAATTCACGAGATCTTATGATTCAACTTTTCCTCTTTCATTTTATCTTGTGCCTTCATTCCCAGCAATAGGACATTTCGTGATAATACCCTAGCTGGACTACTTATCATCAGGCAATCGGGAGCTTAATTACCTCATAGTGATATAGGACATTTCGTGATAATACCTACTCACTCCAATCATTGGTAGCTACAACCGATTTGTTATTTTTATTTTTAAGTTGTTAATCACGAGATAAGGAAGATACGATATTTGATTAATTACGTGTAAATATGGTGCTTCGTTCTTAATTCTTTTATAGAATATTAATATATCCGAACTTATTACCAAAATCGGCTATGTTGCAAAGTGTCATGAGGTAAGATCGAATATACTACTACTTATCTAATCTTTCCAATCTCAAAGATATACCAAAATTTAGCTTTTATGTCTCCATCTCTTTTTATAAGTACGTTAAACTTGCGGTATTTCAAGGAAATGTAGACCAAAATAGCTAAAGCTCGGTTATTTAATCACAATTGACAATTTCGAGTGAGGTCTTGATCACTCTAATCAAGGCTGAGGTAGGTTATTTGGCTATAGTTATATTTTTGTGGTGCCAAAATCAATAAACTTAATCAATTCCAAACTCATAATTCATATTGACAATGATTCTAAAATTTTACTTATAAATATCAACATACTTATATAATTTTGTAAAAACAATATCTACTATTAATTACTCAATTATATAAACTTAAAATCTTATTAAAATCTAAATTAGACATATTATTTTTGACTATTTTTCGAAAATTTTAATGAATTTTCTAACCTAACTCTACTCCCCACTTATTTAAATGGCATCGTCGATGTTCAATAAGTAGTAAAAAGTAGGTTCGAAAATAAAATTTAAAATTATCTATTAACGTCATTTTTCTCGATTTTATTTTAGCGTATACTTAATTAAATCATTAAATAAAAACAAACAACAAAAAAATCTAAGACATATATATTAAACAAGATACATTATTATAAACTTAAAAAGAAAAACTTAACTTAACTAAATTAACTCCAAACTTAATTTTAACTTAACTTATTAAAACTTAAATAACACCAACAAACAACTCTCTATATAGTAGGCGAACAACCCGGTGTATCAACCGGTAGCAAACCAAACCGACTATCTCTGAGCGGAAAAATTTCATCCGTCTCCAGCTCTTCTACTCCATTCAAAAGAATACACAAACGTGAGATCATCCATGAATTGGGCATAGGTTTCCCCTTACTACCTCTCGTGATCGCAAACTCCAACACTGTCCTTTGAATCAATATACCCCAATCAACAAATACACCGAATGCCAAAGCAAAAAGTAGAAGCATTTCATTCTCAGTCAAACTTCCAAAATCCCAGGTGGGATAAACTCGAGAATTTATAAAATGCTTCCACGCCTTTAGATGCGGAAGTAGAGCTCGTGTTGACATGTCGTGATTTGTATCAAAAAGCGGGAACAGACATTGGAACGACTCGTGTACTTTATTCAAATGATTAAGAGGAATTTGGAATCCCCCTTTCAATTCCAAAATGGGCCACGGTACTGGTGGAATTTCAAAAATTTGGTTTATAATAGATGAAGAGAAGGGAACAGCCACTCCTCTTACTAGAACAATCTGAGTGATATCAACCATAGGTGTCGTCATAAGAGCAGAATAAAATTCTCGCACTATTGAGACATTTACCCGTCCTCTCGGTGTACTGACAAATTTTTTCCAACCAAAACTTCGAATGATAGTTTTTCCCCATTGATCAAGCTTATCTAAATTTAAACCTTTCTCCAATAGGATCGGAGAATTTGCAAAACGATTGTGTAAAATGATACTCTCATTAGAAGCTTGAGATTCCGGATGATCCGGTGTATTAGGCTCGTAAGAATTAACCGACGGTGAAGAGTGGTTCGACATTTAAAATTATAAAAACAAAAGAAGGAAAGTTGAAGACAGTGAAAAGATGAGCAATGGTTTGCCTCTCCTTTACTTCCTTAAATAGATAAAAAAAAAAAAAAACTTACGTGTGTGCATTAGACGGACTCAAAAATGACTCAGCCTTGTGTTCTTCACGGCCCGGTCCGGGAAACTGCCGGCTCGGTCCGGCCTCATCTTCCTTTTACTGAGGGGACAGAGGTAAAAGACAACTTGAATTTTGTTTTTTTACTTCACGTGTGAAATTTTGGTGATCTTTTGAAGCAACTTGATTTTGGTTAATTGATTTTGTTACGACGGATAAAACGACACATTATATTTTTCGAAAACGACTTAATACAAAAATTATTTTTAAGTTTTTTATAGTTTTTATGAAAATGAAACCGATTTAAAATACAAACTAAATTTTTATAAACGACTGATAAAATCAAACTAAACGAAAAATGAAAACAAACCAATAGTTAAATGACAAAAGTCGAATGCAATGAAATGTGTAGTAAACATGTTTAATCAATCATTAAAATTCAATCTTCATCATAGTCTTCCTCCGGATCAACTTGAAAACTCGAACTCGAAACGATCGAGAAGGCGATGCTCGAATCGTAGTCGTGGTCCGATCGAACTATCAAGACCCATTGAACTCATGCCGGTCGTGACATGTGCAAACTCGGTGAATCCTCCCAACTCGACATCTACGGTCTCTCGAACACTGTCGAAAATATACCTGTCCCACTAGATTGGCTTCCAAAAGGATATGACGATGGATGAAAGCTCGACGGTGGTGGAATAGGTGTTTCCCATTGGGGTAAGGTATAAGAAGCAGACTGACAAGGTGGATAGGCAGGATCATCAAAAGTAGGATTACGAAGCAACTGCTCGTTCCTTCTTAAACCTCTACGAATATCATCACACCTTGCGCTAGTACTCTCGTGAATAAAGCCACATTGGCTTGACCACGTGCAACATCTCATCACTAAAGATTGAAACATGTCATATGTGATAGTGTTGGAGAAAGGAGTTTGTTGAGGGTGACTAGAAAAAGATGGAAAAGAAGAAGATGTAAAAGCGGTGGATTTGCATTTGAGTTTGACGTCTTCTAAGCAAAGAGCTAATACTACCATCCGGAAGACTAGTCAAACTAGGTCCAATCAGATTTCCATCAGCCAGAGATAACTTGTCATTAGGCAGGAATGGTACTCCCAACCTACGACATAAATCAGAGATAAAACAAGGGAAGTAAAGATGACTCCCTGGTCTGGCGATGACAATACTCTCAAAAATTCTTTTAAACATGACCTTTCCAACATCCACTCTAACATCGTTTACCATTGCCCAAGCGATACAAACATCTTCCTTTCCAAAAGCAGTATGTTTACTAGAAGGATAGAGATTATGGCTAATAAATCTTTTAATTGCCCTCAAACCTCTAAAACAGTTCCCGTAATTAAACCGATTTTCAACCCACACCGCGTCGGGTCAAAAGCGATCACAGGCTCTCGAGGCGATGCTGCTCAAAACTAGCGAGGATCATCTAAATTATAAACTACCCTGTAATCCTCCTCATCAGGAAAAACCTCAACTCCTAAGATTGCATTAATGACGGCAGGGTTAAAAGGAATATTTCTGGCTCGTAAAGTCTGATTTCGATTGAGTAAGTCATTCTTCCGACAAAGTAGATAAAACCGAATAAAACTCGGCTACTATAGTCGTGTTAATCTCCCCTTCCTTCAACGTCGCTAAATCTAACCACTGACGCCTTCTAAAGATATTCTTAACTTCATCACCTAAGTCATCCAAGTCTAATCCTTTTTCAACCAGAACATCACACTTACTATAAATTTTCGTATACGCTTTCTTAGCTTCAGGTGATGCGGTTTTTTCAAAACTTACGGCTTCCTCCTCAGGTGATAAAATTACTGTGCCTACGACAGGAGTTGAAATTGGAATTTTTGATTTTCTCTTTTTAGAGACTCTAGTACTCGACTCAGCCATTCTACGATATTGGTAATGCCAATCAACAACAAAAGCAACAACAAAAACAACAAAAAAATAAAAATGTCACAACACACTCAAAAATCAAAACAGTTGAAATTAATCTAAAAAATTATGAAAAATACGAAATTGACAACTAAATAAACTAAATTATACCTTATAGTGTAGAAAACGTTGAAAAGTAGGCCGGAAAAGTTGAAAAGTCGCCGGAATGAATGGAGCTTGTTTTTGACCCTTTTTGAATTTTTCAATTTGTGTTGAAGAGAGGAGATGATAATGAGAAGAAATTAAGTAATGGTGTAGTGTGAGATGAAGTTTTGTTGAAGAAAAGTGAAAAAATTTTCGTAATGGTGGGGTTTGGTGTGTTGGGTGCGGCTGTTAGAAGAATTAGGGAAGAAGAAGAAGAAAAAAAAGTCCCCGTCTTTTTTTATGATTTTCGACCCCGGACCGGTCCGGGTTAAGGCCGGATCGGTCCGTGAACAAATTTTTCTATTTTTTCTATTTTTTATGATTTTTGAATAAAACTTATACAAATTCTAATAAAACTTAATTAAAGTCTTAAGAATAAGTTTATAAAATTTTCTTAAAATAAAATTTGAAGGAACTTTTATAATTTTATAACAATTTCTAAAAATTTAATAAAATCATTATAACACTTTAATAAAAAGCTTATAAAAATTTAATAAATTTATATCAACTCTTATAAAACGTTTAAATTAAAACTAAAAAAAAACTTTTATAAAATTTTTATAAAACTCCTCAAATTTTCATAAAGATCCAATTATAAAATTCTCAGAAGTTATGCGAAAATTTTATAAAATAAAATAAAGGACTCGAAACTTAAGGGGTTCACGACTCTTTGATTTCTAAATCTTCCAAAGTTCGATATAACGCTCAATCAACCTAACTCCTAAAAGCGAGGCATTTGAATTATCTCTCGGAATTCCATCGGGGATTTTCGGATAACCACCTAATCGTTCCTTCCTAACAATATTCAAACACTCATCCAGGATTTGGTTGTGTTTTTCCCACAGCGTCAACATGTTCACTTTTTCCACAGATTCGTGATCTCATTAGAAACTTTGCCCTTCTTTTTATCGCACTTCTTGATGTTCCATTACATACTTCTCTCAATCGATCTCTCTCAACAATTTCTTGTTTTGTTCAAAAACTAAAGCTTCTATAGAAAACGCGACATCTTTATCAAGGCCTAATTTCAAAAGTAAAATAAAAACTCCTATTCTATCTAAAAAGACATCCAGTTCTTTTACGTCTATCCGGTAAAAGACGAAAAGAGTTTAAACATAAAAATACACAAAAATAAAGTAAAGATAGATAGCACCTGGTATTTGGCTGATTCCAGTTTCTCTGTTTTCAATTTTCAGATTTTTACGCTTTTCGAGTTTGTCGGGGATCAATCAAGTAGCATTATTTCTTTCTTCAAGTGTGATTCCTTCTCCTCCACAAATAACTTTACTCTGTGTCCATTGGCTATAAAAGTTGTATTTCCATCGAGTTAGTCAATGACTCAGGTTTTGTAAACCCGTGTTACTTTAAATGGACTGTCCATCTTGATTTAAGCTTACACGGAAACAACTTTAAGCGTGAATTGTACAAAAGTACTCGATCACCTACATGGAACTCACGCTTTAAGATTCTCTTATCATGGAAAGACTTCGTGCGTGCGTTCTTGTAGATTCGAAAGCGTTTTCATAAGAATCGAGACGAAATTCTTCTAGTTACATCAATTGAAGCAATCTATGATCACCGGCTGACCTTAGGATCGAAATTTAGAAATCTAATAGCCCAGAAGGCTCGGTGTTCTAACTCAACTGGGAGATGACATGACTTACCAAAGACTAGCTTATAGGGAGAACAACCAATTGGTGTTTTAAAAGCTGTTCTGTATGCCCATAACGCATCATCTAATTTAATTGCCCAGTTTTTACGATTTGAATCAACTGTTTTTTCTACGATTCTTTTAATCTCTCTATTTGACACCTCTACGACCCTTTGGTTTGCGGATGATAGGGCGTTCTAGTTTATGTGTTACACCATATTTCTCAACTAACTTAGTAAATGGTCTATTACAAAAGTCTCGAACCTCTATCGCTAATGATCGCCTCGAATGCCATATCTAGTGAATATGTTCTTTTTAAGGAATCGTATGACAACCTTAGTATCATTAGTGGGAAGAGCTTCAGCTTCTACCCATTTTGAAACATAATCTACCATTACAAGAATAAATCTTTTTCCAAACGATATAGGAAAAGGTCCCATGAAATCTATACCCCAAACATCAAATAACTCACATTCTAAAATAGGTTGCATAGGCATTTCATGTTTTTGGATACATTTCCCATTTTTGACAAGATTCACAAGATTTAACATATTTATAAGCATCTTTATATAGTGTAGGCCAATAAAAACCACATTGTAAAACTTTAAAAGCAGTTTTCCATCCTCCATGATGACCTCCTGCCTCACGATCATGACAAAACGATAAAATACTTAAAATTTCATTATCAGGCACACATTTTCTGATTATCCCATCCGAACATTTACGGAAAAGGTCTGGTTCCTCCCAGTAATAAAATTTCAAGTCGTAAAGAATTTCTTTTTACATTTGCCAAGTCCAATGAGACGGAATATAATCACGAGTTAAGTAATTAATGATATCTCCAAACCAAGGTGAGATTTCTTAGAAGGAATTCTATTTTTTAATAATTGCATGGTTGAAGGAGTATCTATTCTAAATAGTTGTTCATCAGGAAATGAATCTTTTATTTCATTCCCTATCTCTTCCTCAGTCTCCATTCTACTTAGATGATCTGCTACTACATTTTCACTTCCTTTTTTATCTTTAATTTCAATATCAAATTCTTGAAGTAGGAGAATCCATCTAAGAAGACGTGGTTTCGCATCCTTCTTACTCAAGTAAATACTTCAGAGCTGAATGGTCTGTGTAGACTATTACCTTAGAACCAACAATATAAGATCTCGAACTTATCTAAGGCAAAAATTACAGCCATGATTCCTTTTCGTAGTTGCATAATTAAGGTGAAATTTGCGTTTAATGTATGGGATGCATAGTAAATAGCTTTGAGAATTTTGTTATACCTTTGACCTAAAAGCAGCTCCTACATTTAAATCGCTAGCATCACACATAATCTCAAAAGGTAAATTCGATCTGGTGCTACCAATCTGAGTGCGATAATCAACTTCGCTTTGAGGGTCTTAAATGCTTCCATACATTTACTATCAAAGTTAAAAGGTACTTCTTTTTCAAGCAAATGACTTAGAGGTTTTGCTATCTTTGAAAAATCTGCAATAAATCTCTATAAAATCCTGCATGTCCAAGAAATCCTCTTAGAGTCCTTAGATTAAGCGGTGGCGGTAATTTTTCAATCACCTCGACTTTAGCTTTATCAACTTCAATTCCTATTTCAGAGATTCTATGACCTAAAACAATTCCTTCGATACCATTAAATGACATTTTTCCCGATTTAGAACTAAATTGGTATCCTCACAACGTTGTAAAACTTTTTCTAAGTGCGACAAACATTTACCAAAAGAATCTCCATAAACACTAAAGTCGTCCATAAAAATTTCTAAGAATTTCTCAACCATATCGGAAAATATAGACATCATACATCTTTGAAGCGTAAGCAGAGCATTACATAAACCAAGCGGCATTCTTTTATACGCAAAGTTCCATAAGGACAAGTGAAAGTAGTCTTTCCCTATCTCTCTTTGCAATGAAAATCTGTAAATAACTGAATAACCATCTAAGAAGCAGAATACTTATGACCACTTAAGCGTTCCAACATTTGAACTATGAATGGAAGCGGATGATGATCTTTCTTAGTATGATCATTTAGTTTTCTAAAGTCAATGCACATTCGATAACTGTAATTTCCTTGTTGGAATCCATTCATTCTTATCATTCTCTTTCACCTTTGTGAAACCTCCTTTCTTTGGTACAACTTGAGTTGGACTCACCCATTCACTATCTCGATATAGGAAAGATTATTCCCATTTCTAATAGCTTAATGACCTCTTTCTTAACGATTAACTCAGAAATTCGGGTTGGCGGCGTTGCGGTTGAATACAAGGTTTAGCATCTTCTTTCAAAATTATCTTATGAACACAAATCTCGGGGCTAATACCTCGAATATCGGCAATTGTCCATCCAAAAGCTTTCTTATGCTTTCTTATCATTCTTATTAATTGATCTTCTTCTTTGCTTTCGATTAAAGTTGATGAAATAATAATCGGTAATAGATTATCGAGTTTCTAGAAAAGCATATTTGATTTAAAGGTAATGGTTTCAATTCCATTCTTGGTGGATCTTTATTGATGATTTAAGAGGCCCGGTCCTTCTAGTTCTAACTCCAAATACTTATGCCATGGTGGCTTAAAAGTAAAACTTCCTTTATCTAGAGAAAGGATTATCTCTTTCATTTCAATGTCTTCCTCATCTTCTTTATAGATAGAGCAGAGTTAAGCATTCTTCTAATCTGTCTTCAAAAGTTGGTAATCGATTATCATAGGCAGAATGAATATCTTCTATAAAAGAACATGATTACAGTGATGTATATGGATGGTTCATAGCTTTGAAAATATTGAAAGCAACTTCATCTTCATTGACTCTCAAAATTAACTCTCCTTTATGAACATCGATTAAAGTTCTTCTGTAGCTAGAAATGGGCGACCTAGAATAAGAGTATTTGAATATCCTTCTTCCATTTCCATAACTACAAAATCTCTTGGAAAATAGAATTTGTCTACTTTAACCATTACATCCTTAATCATTCCTTTAGGGTACTTAATCGATCTATCGCCATTTGCGAGTCATTTCGATCTTAGTAAGCTTTCCTATGCCTAGCTTTTTATAATCCTCATAAGACATGAGATTTATACTAGCTCAAGATCACATAAGACCTTCTTAAGCAGAAATCCTCCAATTTCACATGGAATCGTAAAACTTCCGAGGATCTTTCGAGTTTAGGTGGTAACTTATCTTTGCAGAATTGAGAACATTCTTCATTTAGGCATATATTCTCATATTCCTCTAATTTTTTCTTATTTGATAGTATTTTCTTTGAAACTTTCCATGGCGAGGTATATTAATCAGAGCTTCAATAACAGGGATATTAACATGAAGATGACGAAAAGTATCAAGGAAACGAGCATACTTCTTATCAGTTTTTGCCTTTTTGATTTGATCTTTAGGAGGGTAAGGTAAAGATTCTAAATCTATAACCTTTGGCTCCTTAGTCAATTTCTCTTTTCCTTTTTCCTTAAACCTTTGAGTATTACTTAGTCGCCATGTTTCAGGTTCTTGAATTTTTTCCTTTAAATTGTTCCCTGAATCAATCTCTACTTCAGAATTTTTTTGTTCTTCCTGTTTCTCATTTATTCTCACATGTTCCTTGAATAAATTCCTTAAATTCTTATCCATAGGGTCTTTCAAAATCCTAGGGATTTTTACCCAATTTTCACCTTCATTTTCAGGTTCCAAACTTATTCCTTTTCAAGAAATTATCTATAATTTCTTCTTCCTCATCGATGAATTCAATTTCATCTTTAGTTTCATCATTCTTTCCATCTAAATCATTTTCTACTTCATTATTCCCGAAGTTTTCTACTCCATTGCTTCCACTGAGCTTCCTACTTCTCGTAACCACAACATTTACCTCTCTTGGGTTTATCGGTGTTGCTTGGTAATCCTCTGGGAAGTCTACTGTTGTTACGTTCACCTTCCCTACTCAAATGATCTTCCATATTCCTCAATGAAGCTTCTATTGTTCTCATTACAGTATCATGTCCACTCATAGATGTTTTTATTGTACTCATATCTTTAGTATTTGTACCAATAGAAGTCATCATTGTTTCCATATTCTTAGCTTGAGTAGATACTACACCCATCCTATTTTTCATTAGTTTTTCCCATTTTTCAACTCCTTCTGCAGTTGAGTTGAACTCGAGTTCTTGGTATACTTTGAGTGGTATTTTGAGGATAGGATCTTGGTAATGATTGTAAATTCGATTAGATGTATTCTCTTGATAAACTTGGTTATTATTCCTATATGGGATTTGGATATGGCGGTTGTCACGGCTTACTAGGTTTTTGGACCATCGATAAGTAGGATGATCTCTTCTAATAGCATTAAAGCGAGTTTGAGTATGCATTGTTCAAATTCTATCTTCTTGAAGAAAACTCACCTCCTCTCTTGAATATCCTGTTGGTTCTTCAATCCTAATGACACATTATCATGACTTGAGTATTCATTTGGTGTACTATTTTACGAATTTTGGTTCTTATTCATTTGTAAACCATCAAATTTCCTACTCAAATTCTCCAAGTGTGCTAGAACTTCCGTATTAGGCGTACATTCTCCTGCCAAAAGCTACTTTTACGGTGCTAGAACCGGTTTCCCACATTCTGTTATTTTTGGAAATCTTTTCTATAGCATCGTAAAGCGTTTGAGCTTCACTCATCATTAACGAACCACCACATGCATGATCTACATCACGCACGTGAGTCTTTTCTCAATTCTGACGGAAGAGTTGAATTTGCATATCTAAGGAATAACCATGATCGGGACACGCTCTTAACAATTTTTAAACCTTTCCCACGCATTCCCAAGAGTTTCCTCGAGATCCTTGCCTAAAGTTAGCAACCTCGACTTTTAATTCCAAATTTCGTCCCAGAGTGAAATATTGTTTTGAAATTCAGTTTGAATCTCCTCCCAACTAGTAAGTGAATGATGTGGAAGAGACATAAACCAATCTCGGGCTCGTCCTTTTAAAGAAAAAGGAAACATAGTCATTCTCGTTAATTCCTTATGAGCACCTTGACTTTTGGGTGTATTACTGATTCTTCAAAAGATAGAGATGATGATGTGGATCTTCATCATCCTCTCCTAGGAATTGAGCTCTTGCGTCAATTAAACCAAAAAGATGAGACTTAATTTGAAATTATTCGCTCCTTCATTAGGTAAAAGTATGGGATTATTAGTCCGGTTTCTTTCTACGGTTTGATCTGAGATAGGTCTTGGGTTTGGTGGATTATTACGATTATTCGGTTCCGATTTTGATTATTTCTATTATTATTATTATTATTATTATTAGGGTTAACGGGGTTTTGTCCATGCCCTAGAGCATGTTCCGACCCTTGTTCAGGTGTTTCATCATCGATTTGACCATTCTCGTATTTACGTTTGAAGATGATTCTTGGTCGGATTTCACGACTAGTATGACCGCGTTTACTCTCTACTCTTAGCGCCTTTCGTAAGTGTTTATGGGGCTTATAAGGAGTGAGAGGGCCTTACCATACGGTCATCAACTAACAAAAATAGAAAATAACACGAAATTGATAGTAGTAAAAATTGGTAATTTTCCTAAAGGTAACAACCAACGAAAAATAAAATAGAAATGAGATAAGAAAAGTGTTGACTTATTCTCGAGAATTTTAAGCTAATACAAGTAGTAACCATAGACACATAAAAGAAATTAGCGGCGTTCCCGGCAGCGGAGCCAAAATCTTGATACCGCTTAACCTTACCTTGGAAACGCGCGAGAAAAGGCGACATTACGTTTCTGGGGTTAACGATCCTAACCGGCGGTGTACCGGGTCAAATTGTAGTGCTAGTATGGTGAATCAGAGTATCGTATCCACAGGGAACTTGGTAATTTCTTTTACGTGTGGTTAAACACCAAAGAGCTGTTATTAACTCGATCTAAATCGCAATTTTATAACACAGATCACTACTATTCTAGTTAACATAAAATAAATATGTAATTTGAAAGTTATTCTAATATAATATATATAGATATATAAATATATATAAATGTACATAAATTGCAAAGTATATATATAGATATAAATATATAGATACCAATATATTAAACAGATATTTTATAGAACTGGCCAAAACTTATATAATTGGTTTATACGATCTTTTCGATTAATTGAAATGTGTTCGATCTCTCCTTTTATTTTAGGTCCAATTGAGTAAGTGAAACGGTGCACTCCTGAGGTAAACAATTCCTCCTCACACGAGCTTATGAAATTGTCATATGTCCATTGCATCAGTCCAAGGTCCACAACTGTTACGGTAAATGAATTAATCTGAACAGGTCCCGAGTACAAATCTACCTTTAGATAAAAAGGAGTCATTCCGTTCGTCAAACGGTCAATTTTATTTTAAAGGCTCCGGTTGTCAAAGCCGGACGATTCAACTTTCCGGTTTAAGTTTCAATTAAACTGATGATTTAACATTATTATGATCTCGAGTACAAATTATAATAAAATTCATTTCTCCCAAAACAAATTTACCCCGGGTAGAAATCGGATTCCGTTATCACGTTGTTCACACGGCCAATTTTACCCTCCGGTTTTTCTATCTTTTATTTCATATCCTGACTAGAAGGCTCAATTCATAATTAGATTATGAATTCCTCAGATCTATTAAATATGTCAATACGAATACGATCAAAATAGAAAAAGATTCAATTAACTCAATTTTAGTCATTTTAACTTAACAACATTTCTTTAACGAAAAGATTGAAATAAAACCGATTACATAGTTTTGGCCAGTATTATATTTAGCCTAAAAACATTATAACAACTAAAAATATAAAAACAAACATAAATACTTAAGAAAAGTTACCCGAATACGGTAGTTGATTCAGAAATCGTATTTTCCGGACATTACAACTTCTTTAGCAAAACCGACTTCCGAGATTTTCCCGAGCATTATAACGATGCTACATTATTACGGCGTAAGGCCTTATTTACAACTACTACTAAAAATTAAAAAAAGAAAAGAGAAGAGAGGAGAATATATATATGATATTGTGTATATATATTTGGTACCCCGTCTCTGTTTGCAATTGAGCTCTTTATATAGACAAAGCTCTCAAGGCCGGACCGGTCCGGTATTAGGCCGGCTCGGTCCGGACTAATGATGATCCCCACTAACTTGATAACTCCAAGCATGTGCGTTGGAGATATTTATTTTTATATATAATTATTAAACTTCTAAAATTCATATCTCGAGTTCTGGATCTCTAAAAATTGCAAACGAAATGCCAAAATTAAGATCTCGAGAAACTCTACAACTTTCATGAAGGACTCTTCTCCAGATAACGCTTTCTTGATAACCTCGTGTTCCTTCGAAGCTTTTACGGGATTTTTATTAATCCAAATCGATTAGCCACTTGATCCTTTGTTTAAGTTGTAGACCTCCAATCTTCATAATTTAAATTGCATTGGAAAACTCTCGGTAAAATCTACAACTTTTGTGAAGAGCACTTTTACGAAAATATCATTTTGATGAGCCATTCGTTTGTCGAAGATATTTCTCTATTATTACTTATCCAGATTGGTTGGCCACTTATCCACTTAAGCTTTTCAATTGACCATTTAAACTTGTGGCACTCTCTAAATCATTCGGAGATATGATTAAACTTCAATATGTCGATTCTCGGGGTCTTGGTTTATAAATCTGCAATAAAATACCACAAATACCCACGAATCGACACGACACTCCGATTTACTAAAATCGGTACAAAATTACAACTTTTTATTATTATTATTACTAAATACTCTAAATTATAAAGACTAACATTTTATACCATAATTTCATATATTTTATATAGAATTCGTTGATAAAACATAATAATATAACGTATATTTAATCATATAAAAATAATACATCACGTGTCCTCCAGTTATTGGCCGGTGAGGTACCATCGACAATGTAGGCCTGAACACAAGGTCGGCGGGGGAAGGTGTACCACCCACTCAGTCCTGGGTTCTTCTAGATAAGATGAAAGCATTGGAACATAGGGACTGTGAAGCGAACATTCTCCATCCTGCATAGGATGGCGAATCCGATGATTCTCCTGACACCGTTAGGTGCTACCTGTGCAGCCCCGATTTTGTAGCATCGAAGCACATCCAGAAACACATGGCACCAGGGCATCCGTAATCCACCCTTTAATTATCCCTCGTAGATGGTACCAAACCCCTCGGGGGGATGACAAGCATATGCCCGTGGTTCCACCGGAAGAGTGGGGGTATAAATTCCACGATTTATGTTGTATTCCTGGCATAAGTAGTCCAGGGCGTGTTCAACAAGGACATAAGCTCTCCCAAAGCTATCCATGAGGCGTTGATTGCCCTCTTGGATCCGTAGACAAGTTTCTGAGTCAAATGTCCCAGAGTAGCGGTGAGAAGAGGCACCGGCTAAATCAATCGAGGCACTTCTCACCTCGAGATCGTTCTCTATTCCATGGAATTTTCTGAGAAATGCTCATGGGAGTGAAGCTCTAGCTCTCACCATCAAGAAAAAGCAGAGGGAAACAAAGCTTAAAATGGGGAAAAGAAGCAATGAGTGTAACCATGCTCTAGCTCGACTCTCCATTTTAAGCTTAAAAAGGTTACGCCCATTTTAACCGTGCTCTCCTTTTAACGGTTATGCCTATTTTAACCGTGCTCGTATGCTTTAGCTCTCCATTTTTCCTCTCACCATCAATGAGCTTTGTTTCCCTTGAAATGGCGGGAGGCGCCTCGTGCTTCAAAAAACATTAAGGCGAAGTTATAACATGACAATGCCACTGGCATCGTTGACTAGATCCCCCTGCATTAAAGAGAGGTCGAGCTCGGCCCGACCAGATCAAGCCATCCTAAGAGCCACAGAGCATCTAGCTCAGATCCGACCTGATCTCAAGATTTTAATTTGGATCGGGGGGGCTTATGACGATACCGGATTTCACCACTCCGCGTGCTAGACACGTGACACCCTAAATAAGGGCAAGAGTATGCCTAATGCCCTAACCATAAAGGGACTGGAGTTCCATCTTGGGCTCCAAAGCCGAACTGAGACCTCGTTGAAGGTAGTTCATGTTGCCCCTGATCCACCGTAGGTCGACGAGGAGCAGACCAACACAGCTCGGTCAACACGACCTCAGGATCTCGCCGCACGTCGGCTAGCGAATATGATAATGACAATAATTATACGATAATATCTGGAAAGAATCCCAAGCCATTAAGGCTCCGATCCTTATCAATTAATACAAATATTTGTATATCATAATTTTCTCTTAAAATCATGGGATAATCCCAGATTTATCTCTTTCTTGAATAACACGAAACGAGAGTCCACAATGGACACGGCCCACGCAGGCCTAGGGCACAATCGCCCCTATATAAACAACCACAAAGAACTACGGTAGACTTGATTCCAACATACACATCGGACACGTAGACATCCTGGTGGAAATCCAGTGCTCGATCTAAATCACCCCACAAAATCCCTCTCCATCTTTCACATTTTCTTGAATATTCATACTCAACAATTATCACTAGGTTAAAGGGTCCATATTTTATACCCGACGAATTTTGTTTCGTCAGGTACCTCAATTTTTATTTATTTTCCACGTAAGGTTTTTAATACCTTAATTCTTGTATGCTAGCTGACAAGGTGGAGTGTAAAGAGGAAACTTGTTTTCATTAATCTATTATGGTGCCATTATATACGATGAGTGTAATCTCCTAAGTATGGTATGGCTATTTTGAGAGAGAAAATAATACTATCATAGATAAATATTGTTTCATATAGCCTTTGTTGTGACTCTAGCAATCTATTAATTTCCTCTGTAAGATAAAAAATAAGTATTCTGAAAACTTAACTGCTCCGATTCCTATTTGTGATTTTATTTGCAAACGAGCCGAATATTGAGAATTTTGTCGATCTTCTATTCACTGAACAACAATTGAAAGAAACACCAATGTGAATCCAAATGATTGTGTATATTTTGACACAAATGCACGTGCCTATTGTGGCCTTTGGGCCATTCTTGAGTCTGTCTCATCCTATGGATGGAGAGGACTAAGACTTGAGAAGTTCGGTGATGCAACGAGCGGTGTTTTGAATGATCGAACTGGTATTGATCATTATGTTGACAATGGAACTTTCGGTTGAGTGCAAAATGTGACCACAAGCCAAATCCCGTGAAATGGGGGCTTGAAACATGGTTTGAAACAATCAAATTTAGCGCGAATTTCAGATACGCTCCGGTGTGATTCACCGGGAGCTTGTTACCTCTAAAAATACTACTTACGGAGTAAATGATGTTTGACTTTGGAATCACTCGATTGAGATATTAGGTGAATGATAAATTAATGCATGAAGTTGGTTGAAAATATATAGGAGATGAGAGTTGAAAGGAGAACCTCACCTCATTCTCCTACATTGGTAACTTGAGGTTTGGAAACTCAAGTAATAAGAGATTAAGAGCTAGCGTGACTCTTATAAATGTGTCCCGAGGGCAAAGCACTTTTTGTGCAGGAGGAGGACTTAGATAATCCCACACGCAGCGCGCGCCGCCGCCGTCCGGCCGGCTCGGCTTATCTTTGGGCTCGGTTCGATTCGGTTGGGTGTTGCTATTAATTTTTGGACAAAATGTCTTTATGAAATTTAATCAAAAATTAATTTTTGGCATGTGATTGTGTCATCCGACCAATAAGAATTCATTGAGTCATCCGATCAATCAGAATTCAAAGATGCATCATCCGACCAATCAGATTGAAGTAATTAAGTCGGCCAAGACTTAAGTGGGTCGGCTCGAATGACTTTTCCAAGGGGAAAAGTCAGCCAACTTGATGACATGTTTTGGCCAATCAGTTCGAGCATTGACTCCTCCTCTCCACTATATATAAACCCCATGGATGAAAGTTTAAGCTTTGAATTTTCTCTTATCTTTTCCACCACAAAGAGTCTCTCATACAGATCTAGTTTTGAGTCGAAGAGAAGTCGGAACACTCTATAAGTTTGCCGGAGCTCGGATTTTTGAAGTGCCTTTAAATCCGAGACATGAAGCCGTTGTATCTTGGGAGACAGTTGCTACTACCGTGGGCATCATACCAGAGCAATTTGTCTTAAGGAAAGAATAACTACTCGCCTCGGTTTGATATCTAGTTCTTTCTTTTGTGCATCGTAGTTTTTGTTATTCATTGTTCGAGTCGGATCTGCACGGTAGTAGTAACTTCTCTAGATCTAATTAATAAACCGAATTTTCTTTTCGTGTTAGTTATTTTCTGTTATTATTTCCCTATAATTACTTCCATTAATTACGGATCTGTTCCGTAAATCTTTCCACACACAATACTCTTTTTCCAACAGAAAATGGAGCTACCCACGTTTGACGGAAATCTTCACATTGATGATTTTTGGACCGGTTAGATGTTGTACAGAACTATTTTGAGGGTATGAATCCTCATGAGCATAGTGGGTGCATATTGGTATCATATAAGCTCTAAGGCGGGGTTCAAGCTTTGTGGTGGCAACTACAAAACGCAAGGGTTTTGAAAGGAAATAAGAAAATCAATTTGTGGCAATATATGAAGCAGTTACTTACCCAACGTGTTTTAGCTATTAATTATGCTAAGAAGTTGATTCTAGAATTTTACAATTATAAACATAATAGTAGGAGTGTCAAGGAATACACTAAGGATTTTGATTGGACAGAGTCTCAGACTATTACACCTGAGGACGAAGAGGTTCAAATCGCCCATTATGTTGGAGGATTAAGAGATGACATACATGACAAGTTGGAATTGACTCTCATTTGGAGTCTTAGCGAAGAAGTCATAGCTGAGCATCAGTTGTAGACTAGTTAATCATGATTCAACTCATCTAAGAGACTTTTCAGTAGGGCTTCCTGTACACAACCTAGGAGTTCATTCCAAACCAAGTTTCAAGAAAAAGTTAGTCTCCACAAAGAAAAGGATGCTAAGAGAGTTGAACCGAAAGCTTCATATCCATATGTCTGACTTGCTGTAGGCAAATGTTTCAGGTGTGGTGAGCTTAGGCGCAGATCAAACATGTGCCCTTAAACAAAGCAAGTGTGTTTGACTGAAAATCAGAATTGTGAGCTGAGCAGTAAAGGCAGTGGAGATGATGAAGCAGTTCAAGTGGTAGCATGAGATGAGGGAACACTATTGGTGTGTACAGTGGAGCAACTATTGATGGTATAACAAAGTGAAACTCAAAGGGATGGCCTTTTTAGAGAAAGATGCACATAAAAAAGGTCTCTGAACTTATTGTTGATAGTGGGGCTAGTGATAATCTTATATCATTAGATACAATTAAAGCATTGGGTCTGCAAATCAGTAAACATCCACACTTATACAAAATTGGGGTGGATTAGGATGGGCATGGAGAACAAGGTGTATGAATCATGTCTAGTACCTTCCTTTATTGGAAATTCCGATGCATATCAGGTAAGGTGTGATGTCATGGACGTGGACGCATGTCACTTGCTTTTGGGACAACATTGGCAATATGACAATGAGGTTACATACATTTGGCAAGGAGAACACCAACTCTTTTATGTGGCATGGGAAGGTACTTCGGCATGATTCGGTGAAAGGTAAAGAACCAGAGGCACCTAAAGCACTTCTCATAGACGGAAAAAAGTTTAAACGAGAAATGGATGCCAGTCCAAAAATGTTTGCTTTGCTGTTCAAGGAAACAGTGCAAGCAGCCATTAAATAACACATACCTAAAGTTGCACAACAATAGCTTGGGGATTTTAAGGACTTATATCCATCAGAACAGCCTAAGGGCCTCACACTTTTCGACAATTCCAGCATTGTATTCCTTACCAAATATGTCTCACTATCGGCCGAGTCCCAAGGATCCTAGAATACTTCAAGGGATAGTAGACGATCTATTGAAATCAAAACAACATGAGAAAATAAAAATGCATAATTTCTTATTGATCAAAATAATGAACAAGTTAAGTTACAATGCTTTTGATCATGAAGTATTTATAGAGTATACTTCACTACAATGGTTATAAATAGAAGTTGCATTCGATTTACAATAGAACATAAGTTACAATACTATGTAGTTTCTTTGAGCATGAAGTCACCGGTGAGCTCTTGATCACTAACATGAGTTGAGTGTATCGGCCGAGACTCACTAGTCAATTTGATTTGAGTGTATGCGCATCCTCTTGCATCTAACACTCATTTAACTATATATTGTAACACCCTTCAAGATGAGAATGGTGAATGAATCAACTTGCACATCCCGCTTGCATCTAACACTCATTTATACACTTTGAAACTTGGTGAAAGAGCTTGGAAATGCCTAGTTTATCTAAAAGATAGTAAAATATAGGTGCATCCAAAGCTTTAGTTAGGATATCAACAAGTTGTTCTTTGGTGTGAACATGCATAAGTTTGATCAAGCATGACTTGACCTTGTCTTTAACAACATGAAATTCAATCTCAATGTGTTTTGTTATCTTATAAAACACATGATTGTAAGAAATGAGAGAACAACTGGCATTTTCACATAACAAAACATCAGGAAGTTGAACTAGGATATGAAAATCCTTCAAATGTAAAGAGGCCACTTTGTATCTCACAAGTTGCATTAGAAATTGCCTTATATTACGCCTCAAAAGAGCTTTAGGAAATGGTTTTCTGTTTCTTAGCCTTCCAAGATATGGGAGCATCTCTTAGGATCATCATATAGCTGAAATAGATTTCCTAGTATCAGGGCATCCTACCCAATCACTGTCAATGAACCCATTTATGAGGAATGTGTTTTTAGCTGGAAAGAAGATTTATTGCCCTGGATTGGCCTTCAAGTATTTCAGATGTCTATGAGCTGCTTTCATGTGATTTTCAATTGGAGTATCAAAAATTTTACTCAGCTGTTGAATTACAAATGCAATGTTAGGTCTGGTAAATGTCAAGTAAATTAGCTTATCAACCAAAGACATGTAGGCAATATTATCATCGGCAAAGGTGAATCCTATCTTTTGCAATGTTTGTTTAGATTCCATTGGAGTCTTCACATGTTTAGCTCCCAAGAAATCATATTCTTGTAGGAGATTAAGAGTGTATTTCTTCTGTGAAATAGAGATCCCACTAGGTGTCATGGCAGTTTTAATGCCTAGAAAGTACCTCAGGTTACCATGATCCTTGATAGTGAAGTCCTTATGAAGATGATCTTTGACTTGTTGAATTTGATTCAAATTAGGACCGACTGCAATAATGTAATCTACATAAACTAATAAGGCAATAATTTCTTGCCAGATCCTTTAGTGAATAGGCTATGATAATGCTTAGATTGAGAAAATCATTAACTCTCCAAAAGACTCTGTTAGCTTGCAATTCCATTGTCTAATGGCTTGCTTTAGGCCATATAATAATTTGACCAATCAGCAAACCGGATTTTGTTTGTCAGAGCTGAATCCTGGAGGGAGCTGCACGTAAATCTCCATGTAGAAAAGTAGTATTCACATCCATTTGATGAAAGTGCCAATTATTGGCTCCTGTAGCTGCTAGCAATGCTCTAACTGTTGTGATTTTCACAACAGGAGAAATGGTCTTCTGATAATCAATTCCATAGGTCTGAGTGTAGCCTTTTGCCATCAACCTAGACTTATTCCTTTCTACTGATCCATCAGGGTTATCCTTGATCTTGTATACCCACTTGCATCCAATAGGTTTCTTGCGAGATGGTAAAATAACAATCTCCCATGTGTTAGTCTTCTGCAATGCCTTAATTTCCTTCTTCATTGATTCCTTCGATTCATCATGTTTGACTGATTGATTGTAAGTCTTGGGCTCAGTGACTGCATAAATGACACAAACAAACTTTGCATATTCAGCTGAGATTCTCTTAAAACTCATAACTTGATCTAGGATATGAGGAGTCTGCACATCATTGGCTCATCTTTGATAGAATTTGGTGATTTCCTAGTCCTAGTTGACCTTATCAGCTGGACAAGTGCCTGGTCAGCTGTAATGGCTCCTCTGTTGGGTTCCTCGGCTGATCCTGATCCGCTGCTAGATTCTTCAGCTGAACTGCTCAGCTGATCATCAAAGCAATGAAAAATGGCAATGGTACTGGCATATCAGTAGTATGCTGAGATTTTCCTAGAATTTGCTTAAATAGGGGCAAGTAAGTTTCATGAAACTGAGTATTTCTAGCAACAAAGACATCTTTGTTGGTAATTGTGGCAATATTCAAGACATGCGATCTTTCTTGAGGTTCATTGAGGTCTTGAACTCTTTGAACTCCTGTGTGATTTTTTACGTGTACACTTTATTTATTTATAAAGAGACATATTAATTGTAGTACATACAAACAATTAATATGTCAAACTCTAGTCATAGACATAGCTTTTACTCGAGTTTACTTTATGTCATAGACATTTATTATGTAAGAGACTAAAAAGCATCTAGCCTTGTTTATAGCTTTTACTTTTTCTATGAAAGGTCACTATCTTGTCTAGGACCTTTCAAACTCCTCAATTGTATCTACATATACTCCACATTATCAATGAATAAAAGATAAGTTGAAGTTTACTCTTGTGTTAACACATTCTCAAACTCTCTTCATGGTAGCAGAGCCATTTGTGTTCTAACTTTTTCCGCTGCAAAACTCATATTTCTGAAGAATGTCTTCCACATCCGACATTACTTCAACCTCGTGAGACTCTCAAGAACCTCGGTGATTGAGAGTCTTGACAACTCCTCTTCTTATACAAACCATAGACTTGATAGTAACAACTATACATTATGGTCAAGGTCTATGAAAATGTACATTTACGGAAAAAGTAAGATGGGATACTTATGCGGAACAAAACACACTTTCTTGGCCCTGAATTGATTTTGAAGCATGGGACACGACAAATAATCAACTCATGACCATCCTCACGAGGTCAATGACAAAAGAGATAAGTGAAAACTTTATGATGTGTATGATCTTGCCAAAGAAATGCAGGATAATGCCGGAGATCTTTACTCCAAGAAGGATAATACATCGAGGTATATGAAATAGAAGCTCGATTCAAACTTGCGTGCAAGGGGATATATCAGTAACTCAATATTTCAATCAACTATCTAAGGCTTGGCAACACTTAGATATGTTAGAAACTCACTCTTGGAATGATGTCAAGGATCTTTGCTTTAAAAAGACATCATAGAAAAGAAGAGAGTATTCGGGTTTCTCATCGGGTGAATCCTACTCTTGATGATGTTAGAGGAAGAATTCTTGCCACCAAACCTCTTCCAAATCTCAAATCCATGTTTGCTTTGAGGTCAAACATGAAGAAAGTAGGAGAAAAGTCATGCTTTTGAAATCCCCCACCGACAACCCCATGAAGGTCTTTGCCTGTGATTGTCGGGAAGGCTGCTTGAGGTTCTTTGAGACATACAAGAAGCCTATTGAGAAAAGCTGGAAAGCGTGCTCGTGATCTTTGCAAGCACAAATCACACCAAGGACAAGCTGCTGGAAGCTCCATGGCAAGCCTAACTCCTCAAAACCTCAAGACCTATCGAGGAAAGTCAAAAGCAGACACATCGGTGAGGAGGAGAATGACAACCAGATGAATGCTCGGTTCTTTGCATTCAAAGCCTTCTGAATCAACAAAAGGAAGGTAGTCACTCTCTTGATGTTGCTACTCATACTCATCTGAGTAAATTCTACTCTTCCCTTAGCAATGAAACATGGATTGTTGATTAGGGCATCCTCCCATATGACTAGTAATAAAAACCTTATAACCAACTATATGCCTTGTCACCAAATCCATAACATTAAAAGCTTTGATGGATCTATCTCTCGTGCAAAAGGTGTTGGAAATGTTAAACTCACTAATAAGATATGCCTACAGGATGTCCTATTTGTTCCAAACTTAGACTGCAATCTTATATCATCGGTAGACTCACTAAAGATTTGAATTGGATTTGTTGTTTTTAAGGAAAATCGGTGCACATTCCAGGATCCTACTTCACAGGAAGTGATTGGGAAGGCTAAACCTTCATATTTGGATTGTTTACGGTCAGCCCTGCTTTGAAACATCAAGCTGAACCGCCTCAATGACTGCTCCTCAGACTTTAGACAATATCATGTTATGGCATTATAGATTAGGACATCCAAGTTTTGGTTACTTAAAATCTTTAACTCCTGAATTGTTTAAAGGATGTAATCTGAATGACCTTCAATGTGATATTTGTCAATTTGCTAAACTTACAAAATCTGTGTATGCTAAGTTACCTCATTTGCATTCCTCACCCTTCACCTTAATACACAGTGATGTGTGGGGACCCTCTAGGGTGAAAAGTATAACAGGGAAAAGGTGGTTTGTCACCTTTATTGATGATCATACCGGGAACACTTGGGTTTTTAATGAAAGACAAATCGAAGTTGGCCCTATCTTTCAAGAATTTTATCATATGGTCTCCACTCAATTTGATACTAAGGTCAAGATCTTAAAGGCGATAATGCTCTAGAATACTATGAGTCTAATCTCGGTACCTTCTTGTGAGATAGAGGAATTGTTCATATCAGTAGTTGTGTGGAAACACCTCGTGAGAATGGGGTTCTTTGAGAGGAAGAAAGCAGCACCTCTTGAAATGGCCAGATCAATCATGTTCACCACACATGTTCCTAAATATATGTGGGGTGAAGCTATACTGACTGCAACTTATTTACTCAACAGACTTCCCAGCAGAGTGTTAGGTTTCAAAACTCCACTCCAAACCCTACTGACCACACACTCCTGCCATCATCTTGTTTCCCAGTTGCCTCCAAAGATCTTTGGTTGTACTGTGTTTGTGTATATCCATGCTCAACACAGAAGTAAACTTGATCCTAAAGCTCACAAGTGCATTTTCCTAGGTTATGCCAAGGACAGAAAAGGTTACAAATGTTATTCCCCTATTGAAAAGAAATTTTACAATTCTATGGATGTAAAATTCTTTGAAAGGACCCCTTATTACAGCAAACCTACTGAGCCATTCACTGATGGAAACCTGATTGAAATTGACCTAAACCCCTTCCCTCAGCAAACTCTTAACCCTCAGCAACCTACTGATCCTCAGCAGACTGAACTTCAGTACCCTACTGACTCTCTACAGCCTAATACTTCTCAGCAACCTCCTGAACAAGAGTCTACTGACCCAGAGCCTGCTTGATCCTGAGGCCTCTTGACACTCGGCAATCTCTGGATCCTCAAAGACCTGCGACATTGATGATAGGCCTATTGCTCTTAGGAAGGGAAAGAGATCATGCACTGATCACTCTATTCATTCTTATGTATCTTATGATAAGTTATCTCCCGCCTTTGCCATGTTTTCCTTTGGACTGGACTCTCACTCTATTCCTAAAAATATTCGAGAGGCCCTTCAAAATGATAAATGGAAGGCTCTTTGTTAAAACAGAGATGATGACACTTATGGATAATCATACTTGGGATTTGACACCTCTCCTCCCACAGGCAAGAAGGCGATCGATTCTGAGATGGTTATTTACTATAAAATACAATGCGATGGCACTATTGACAAGTACAAAGCCGATTGGTAGCTTGTGGGATTCACTCAAACTTATGGCATTGACTATAAGGAAACTTTTGCACCAGTGGCAAAACTCAACACTGTCGGGGTTCGATCTCTCTAGTTGTCCAACTTGAGTGGCCTCTTCACTAATTGGACATCAAAAATGCTTTTCTAAATGGGGACCTCATTTGAGGAGGTTTATATGAATGTACCTCTGGTTTTCTCAATCCTCATACTCAAGGCAAGGTGTGCAAACTAAGGAAATCTCTATATGGCTGAAGCAATCACCAAGGGCATGGTTTGGAAAATTAACAAGCTGTGGTCAAAGCTGCTTTGGATATCACCAATGCAATTCGATCACACTATGTTCATCAAGACAACCAACCGAAGAGGTCTATTGTTATTGTCTATGTGGATGATATCATCCTCACTTTGGAGATGACACTTCTTTGAGATCCAACATTTGAAGACTCTGTTTGGCAAAGGTGTTTTGGTGAAAGACTTGGGTTTTCTCAAATATTTTCTTGGCATGGAAGTAGCAAGAAAGCTTGACAAAGGCATTTCTGTCTCCCAAAGGAAATATGTACTTGGATCTCTTGAAGGAAAGCGGCATCTTTGGGGTGCAAACCTGCTATATCCCTGTAGACCAGGTCCATACCTGCTACATGGTGACATTCTTTGTCGAGGAAAGAACAATATCAAAGGCTTGTAGGAAACTCATCTACCTCTCCCATACAAGACACGATATTGCATATGGTGTCACCTGGTTAGTCGGTTCATGCATTGCCCTCTTGAGCAACATTGGGATGCGATAACTAGAATCTTGAGGTATTTAAAGTCCACTCTGGCCAAGGGTTACACTTCACCAAGTCTCTTGATAGATCCATCAAGGGTCTACACCGATCTTGATTGGGTGGATGCCACATAGATAGAAGGTCGACCACGAGTGCTCTTTGTTCTATGTATGGGGCAATCTTGTTACTTGGAGGAGCAAGAAACAACCCTCGTGTAATCAGAAGCGATCTTGAAAAGTGAACTCAGGGCACTTGTCTTAGGCATTTGTGAAGCTCTTTGGCTCAAAAGAGTACTTACCGAACTTCAATGACCTCTTGACAACCTATCACACTCTGCTTTGTGATAATAACTCAAAGACTACTATGCATGGCGAGAGGATCCAGTCCATCATGACAAAACAAAACATGTGGACATTGTGAGACACTTCCTAAAAGGCAGATTGATGCCAAGATTATCCGGCTCAGTATGTTCCCTCGGCCAGACCAAAATGCGAGATATTCTCACCAAAGCTATTCCACCTCTCATGTTTAGCAGACTAAGTAGCAAACTTGGTTTGCATCAACATATCTGACCCGATTTGAGGGTGTGGCAATATTCAACATCTCGTCTTCTTGAGGTTTGGTGAGTCTTGAACCTCTTGAACTCATGTGCGGATTTTCTCTGTGTACACTTTATTTATTTATAAAGAGACATATTAATTGTAGTACATACAAACAATTAATATGTCAAACTCTAGTCATAGACATAGCTTTTACTTGAGTTTACTTTATGTCATAGACATTTATTATGTAAGAGACTAAAAAGCATCTAGCCTTGTTTATAGCTTTTACTTTTTCTATGAAAGGTCACTATCTTGTCTAGGACCTTTCAAACTCCTCAATTGTATCTACATATACTCCACATTATCAATGAATAAAAGATAAGTTGAAGTTTACTCTTGTGTTAACACATTCTCAAACTCTCTTCAGTAATATTTAATAATATGGCTCCCTTGGAGGTACTAGAATCTCCAAGGTACACAAAAGTTTTACATCTATAATGAAATTTGGTTATGTACTGCTGAAGAGTACATGAAAATACCAAACAACCAAAAACCTTAAATACACAATAGTCTGGTTTAGTGCCATACAACACCTCGTAAGAAGTCTTTGTTGGTCCCTTGGAAAGGCTAACACAAGTTTAGAGGGGGAGGTGAATAAACTTGTCACCAAAAACTTTTCTGACTGGAATTACCTCAGAATTGAGTTTCTCGAAACTCAAACAAATGTTCGATTCGATTTTGTTCTGTTCCTTAACTTGTGCGGAGTTCAGCTAACTCAACTAAGTAAAAGTCAACGCTGACTTGTTCTCAGTCCAGTTAACTGGCAGCGGATAAGACTAGCCTTAAGTGCAATAGATATGTCAATAAAAATCTGAACTTCCTATGTATCGATTCACGTCTTGACTCGATTGTCGATGTTTCTTTGAGTGTGAAGAAAACAAGATAAAGCGATAATTAAATCAATCACAGCACAAATGTAAATGCATAAGATACATTAACACAAGATTTGTTTATAGAAGTTCTAGGTGGTGTAATCCCGTACGTCACCCCTTCTCCTGTGGTGTAGGAGGTATCACTAGAATCTTGAAATAACCGTTACAAAATCCTAGCACAATGACAGTCCTTCACGACACCTAGTTTCACTTTAATCTACACATAATGAAGAAATGTAGGATTGCTCCTTCATTACGCACTGCTCGATCCTTCGGAGGTGGAATGACTCCTTCACGACTCACCACTAACACATACACAGATCCATGCAGATCGCACCAATAGCTGTGGCAGCAAGTTGAACCGTTTGAGGAAAGGTGGAATTGCTCTTCTGAAACTATGCACATCCACCCCTTTTTCACAAAGGTTAGGTTTAGAATTAATCAATGACTAATTCAAAATGGTATCGATTCTTACGGATCTGCCGTTGAAGCTCCAAGATGCCTTCTTTCCCCCTTAATGGGTTACTGGATCTTCCTTTAAAATCTTCAAGGCAATTCTGTTGGCTTCCCCTTTTTCTAGATATGAAATCTGATTTTCTGGATCTGGATCTGGATATTTAGATATGTGCTTTTCAAACCTTCTCAGATCTCACTTTCCAATTCTTTTTCTCTGTGTATTTATAGGGGTGATGCAATGGTCAACCAGCTCTTGTAGCCGTTACATTTGTCGTTTAGCCAACGTTCATCTGTACGACATTTTGTCGTTTTGCCAGTTCAAAATCAATAAGGCTTTAACTCAGTTTTCCGCTCTTCTTCAAAAGCGAGTTCTTGTAAACTTGACATCTGACTTTAATTGACTAAGTCAGAGTACACCATTCAGCTTCCTTCTTCTCTTGTTCTTAAGATTATTCAGCTTTACATGATCTATAGTTCAGTTTCATGTCACCACAGATTTACCTGAATCCTGACTTATAGTCACGACTTAATCAGCTTCTGACTGAGTTTGCCACCTCAGTTATTCAGTCTTCGACAACTGAGTCTGTGTCCCTCAGTTCTTCAGTCTTCTAGATAAGCCAACTGAGTCTGTATCCCTCAGCGAACTTACCTTCTTCAGTTTTCTCATAACTGAGACTGAACCCTCAGTTCTTCATAAGTATACTCAGTTTTCTTGTTGACTCAGCTGTTTGCCTAGTTCCTAACTATTACAATGCTTGTCTGAATTAACCTATACAAGATTCAGACTCTAGATAGAACTAATACACTTTTCTCTAGATTGTTTCTTGCTTCTTCTTTTATTATGGACTATAACAGCTAGTTATGATTTCATCATCATGGGTTATAGGTGATCTTGTTAATTACGTGATGAATCATCATCAAAACAATATTTCCAACAATTTCCCTCTTTTTGATGATGTATCATAACCCTCCCTAAAAGCAATAATAAAAAAGAATGGTGCAAGAAATCAAAATAAATCAAATTAAAATAACACACTAAACAAGCTGAGTTCATTAAAAGATTACGTCACAATAAATGAGTTACTAAAAATGATTACAGATTTTCTTTTTCCAAATTCATCAATTTTTCTCCAACAAAGATACTCCTTTTTGTTTCCAGGAGTCTTCTTGCCTTTCCTTCTTCCTCTGATTCACCATCTCTAGGTTTGATCTCCAAATATTCATTGATCAACTGATTTTCCTCTTCCTTGTCCTGGTCCTTAAATTTTGTCAAGATCTCCTTGATCTCTTCATTCTGATACTTCTCTTCTTCTTCTTCAGAAATAAGACTAGATTCCTTCCCTTTAGTCTTTTCCTCCTCACTCCTTATTTCTCTATCTTTTGCTGCCTTTACTCCTTCTTTCAATCTGACACAGATTGCAAGTTTCTTCCTTATATTCAGCACAGCTTTGACTGCGGCTTCTTCATCTTTCTCAGTCCTTGTTTCTGTGAAGATTTCTTCTGTAGTTAATTCCTCAAACAGACTATCAACTTCTTCTCCATTAAGTTGAGTAGTTAATGAGATCAACATCTATTTGTTTGTCTTGTTCTTCCACCAACTGTTTGGCATAGATTTCTTCAGCTGATTCAGCTTTAGCATCACCTTTAACTTCATCACCAGCTTCATTTTCCCCCTTGTTTGAAGATAATCGATAGCATTCTTCAAATAACTTACGCAGGGTGATGAGGTTGGAGTATTCGTTCAAACCTGAGTAATGAGATCTTCCCATTGTTTCCTTCTCCTGCTTAATTCTTCAATTTGTTCCAAGACTTCATCTCCAGTTGCAGGTTTCTTCGATTTTCTGCTTTTCTTCTTCTTAGGTTCACCTAATGAACCTCCAGCTTTCCTTTTTCCAACTATTTCTTCCTTAACAACAATCTTCCCATCAGCAACTGATGTTTCTTTTCTTTTTGCGATTCCAAAATGGTCGAGTATTCTTTGGACTACTAATGCAAGAGTTTTCTTGTGTAGAAGCGTCCTTTCTTAACATCGGCCTTCTTCTTGAGTAAGTCAATTGATTGAGCCACTAGTTGATCAAAGCAGATATATCTTTCCAATTGAAATTTTCTCCAAACCAAATTACATAAAGTAAATCCAACTTTGCTCGAGATAAATTGCTATAGTTTCTGCATTTCCAATTATGCAATTTGCCAACATTTTGAGAGAAAATTGAATTCCGGTTTGAGTAGACTTGTGCTCCCGGTTTGTGAAACTACGGATTCTGCATCAATTGCTATATCTTTCCATAGTTTTTCTTTTTGTTCTTTGGTCAACTTGATGGCTGCTGTTCCTCCAGATTTTTCAAACCCAAAGATTTCTGCAATTAGATCTTCGGTGACCTTGATCTCCTTATTATTGACAGTAGTGGTATATGTGTGTGTGTCTTCTCCTTCTATAGTTGTCTTCCCAAATTCATAGAAGTCTCCAATGCTTTCTAGACATACACTTTTCAGATCAACGTTGAAGGCAGCCTCCAATCCTTTAATCTGTTTAATTTTTGCAGCAATTGTTTTGGCTAGTGTTTGATCAATATATTTTGCAGTAAACTGGTCAAGAGATATGATCATTCCGGGTTCAACAAGAGTGAAAGTCATTGTTTTCTGGATTTGATTGAGAGTTTGAAAATTTGATGATTGAGAAAGCAAATTCAAAATAGGAGTGTAAAGAATTATAAAGGAAAATTTTGGGTTATTTATAATTTGTAGGAAAGGTAGTTATGAATTGGGTGGGACTCATAACGTCTTGTCATAAATGTTTTGAGATTGCGAAAAGGTGGATTAGTGGAAAATATGAACGGTTTAGATTGAGAAGGACCACGTCATTTCTTGACATCTGTAGCTTGACTGTAGTGAATAGGGTAGATGAGGTGTATCTACAGCTGTATACATACAGTCTTGTGCTCATACTAAATTCAAAAACTCAGTTGTGAACAAAACTCAGTTTTTTGGCTTCCAGTTACCGATATTTTCCTGCAAAACAAATTTAGAAATTTTTGGTACCCATATCTGTTTGGGTCCTAACTGATTAGTTGATGATATAATTTTATTTCTGATTTTATACATCTCTTGATATTTTGACTGAGTAAAGTCAATTTTCACAAACTTTTCCTGTTTTGTCCAGACAGTTTTTGGTTTGTTCATTTTGTGAAACTGATGTGAAGGTTCATTCCAATCTTCTTCAGATCATGGAAGTTGAAATCCGCTAAGGAGTGTGTAACAACTCACCTGCCGAATCAACTAGCCCCGAAAATGGATGGCGCTTAAGCGCACGACCTACACCCGGCCGTCGGGGCAAGTGCCAGGCCCCAATGAGTAGGAGGGCGATACCGGGCTCTTTGAGTCTGGTAATTGGAATGAGTACAATCTAAATCCCTTAACGAGGATCCATTGGAGGGCAAGTCCCTCTGAGTTTATCATTCCATGAATGATCTTCTTTCTTGAATGGATATGGCTTGAAGATTTTTCTTACTGATCTCTGATTAGTTCTACCTTTTTCAGCCATTTGAGTCTTTCTGTAAAATCTGTTGGCTTGGTGTATTTTTCCAACTGATTTTTCAGTTTTCTCAGTTTGTGCATTGGGCTGTGCTGAGTTTGTGTCAGTTCTAACAATTTTATCAGTCTTCTGAGTTCCTGATCGTTGTGCAGTCACAAATTTTAATGCAACAGAACATGATCTGAACTTGGAATTATTCTGATTATCAAACCCTAAACCTGATCTGTCTCCAAACGGTTTTCCAGGTTTGAACTGAACACTGGGAATTGGATCAACTGATGATTTTGTGACGTTTATTTCTTCTGTCAGTTCATCGGTTGGTCAAATTTCCTTGGTTCTATTATTAGTCTTGATTAAATTGATCTCAGCATTCAATCTCGACATTTCAGTTTTCAATAACTTTTTCTCCTTTTTGACATCCTCATAATTCTTTTGAATTTCCTCTAATTCCTTTATGAGTATGTCCAAGGATTTATTGAAATCTTCACTTCTCTGATTGTTCATGGCAGTGTGAGTGCTGGATGTAGATGCAACTACCTCCTGATTTCTGATAAATAGATTTTATGTCGAGGAATCATCATCAATTAAAACTTGCTTCCCTTTTTCATTAGAATTTGCTTGTGCTGCTCCTAGCAGTATGATTTCCTCATCACTTTCACCTCCACAACTCATGAGTAGTATAGCATCTTTGACCTTTGCAACGGATGGATCTTCAGCAATGTTTTCAGTCAATTTTTCTTCTATAAAATCAGCTACTCGTAGCCATTCTTTTTCTGCTTCTTCTGAAAGATCACTTAGGGATGGAAATCCTCTTGATTCCTCTTTATATGCGTTAAAGTCAATATCTTCATCATAACTGAAATGAGGTTCCGGATTTGTGTGAGATCTTGTAGTACTGAATCTTTCCAATACTTGATCCTGAATATCATAAACAACATTTTGCAAGTAGTCAGTCAGGGGGTTATTCAGCCAGCTTCTAATTCTAGATGTATCCATTTAATTTCACTAAAGTATCTCTATGACGGATACAGTATGGGGTTTTCAACAACTGGTTTGTAATATATCTTTGGATCACTTCCAAATGGAAGAATTGCTCCGATACCAATTGTTGGTCCCTTGGAAAGGCTAACACAAGTTTAGAAGAGGGGGGGGGGGGGTGAATAAACTTGTCACAAAAAACTTTTCCTGAATTGGAATTACCCCAGGAACTGAGTTTCTCCGAAACTCAAACTAATGTTCAGTTCAGTTTTGTTCCTGTTCCTTAACTTGTGCGGAGTTCAGCTAGCTCAACTAAGAAAAAGTCAATGCTGACTTGTTCTCAGTCCAGTTAACTGCAAGCGGGTAAGACTAGCCTTAAGTGCAATAGATATGTCAATAAAAATCTGAACTTCCTATGTATCAGTTCTGTGCTGACTCAGTGTCTGATGTTTGCTGAGTGTGAGGAAAACAAGATAAAGTGATAATTAAATCAATCACAGCACAAATGTAAATGCATAAGATAAATTAACACAAGATTTGTTTATAGAAGTTCCGGGTGGTGTAATCCCGTACGTCTCCCCTTCTCCTGTGGTGTAGGAGGTATCACTAGAATTTTGAAATAACCGTTACAAAATCCTAGCACAATGACAGTCCTTCACGACACCCTAGTTTCACTGTTTACACATAATGAAGAAAGGTAGGATTGCTCCTTCATTCTCGCTGCTTGATCCTTCGGAGGTGGAATGACTCCTTCACCGACTCACCACTAACACATACACAATCCATGATGAACCAACAGCTGTGGCAACCAAGTTGCAACCGTTTGAGGAAAGGTGGAATTGCTCTCCTGAAACTATGCACAGCCACCCCTTTTTCACAAAGGTTAGGTTTAGAATTAATCAATGACTAATTCAGTGAGCTGTCTGATTCTTCTGGATCTGCCGTGAAGCTCCAAGATGCCTTCTTTCCCCCTTAATGGGTTACTAGATCTTCCTTTAAAATCTTCAAGGCAATTCTGTTGGCTTCCCCTTTTCTAGATATGAAATCTGATTTTCTGGATTTGGATCTGGATCTTTAGATATGTGCTTTTCAAACCTTCTTAGATCTCACTTTCCAATTATTTTTCTCTGTGTATTTATAGGGGTGATGCAACGGTCAACCAGCTCTTGTAGCCGTTACATTTGTCGTTTAGCCAACGTTCATCTGTACGACCTTTTGTCGTTTTGCCAGTTCAAAATCAATAAGGCTTTAACTCAATTTTCTACTCTTCTTCAAAACTGAGTTCCTTGTAAACTTGACATCTGAATTTAATTGACTACGTCAGAGTACACCATTCAACTTCCTTCTTCTCTTGTTCTTAAGATTATTCAGCTTTACATGATCTATAGTTCAGTTTTTGGTCACCACAGATTTACCTGAATCCTGACTTATAGTCACGACTTAATCAGCTTCTGACTGAGTTTTCCACATCAGTTATTCAGTCTTCGACAATTGAGTCTGTGTCCCTCAGTTCTTCAGTCTTCTAGATAAGCCAACTGAGTCTGTATCCCTCAGCGAACTTACCTTTTTCAGCTTTCTCATAACTGAGTCTGAACCCTCAGTTCTTCAAAAGTATACTCAATTTTCTTGTTGACTCAGCTGTTTGCCTAGTTCCTAACTATTACAATGCTTGTCTGAATTAACATATACAAGATTTAGACTCTAGATAGAACTAATACACTTTTCTCTAGACTGTTTCTTGCTTCTTCTTTTATTATGCACTATAACAGCTAGTTATGATTTCATCATCATGGGTTATAGGTGATCTTGTTAATTATGTGATGAATCATCATCAAAACAATATTTCCAACATGTGCTTTCTTTCAGCAAATGTGTAGGTGTAGCATTAGAATTTTAATAGCATGCAATAAACAGAAACCCCAATAATCAGTGGTTAGGTTACTTTGAAACCTCAAACTTCTAGCTACATTCAACAAATGCTGATGTATTCTTTCAATAATACCATTTTGCTCAGGTGTACTTACACATGAGGTTTGATGAATAATGCCGTGATGTTCATTAAAGCATGTTAGCTGAAACTCAGATCCATTATCAGGTTTTAATAACTTTGATAATCTTATTTAATTGAGTAGAAACAAACTTAGCAAAAGACTGAACTAGCTCATAAGGCTCAGCCTTATGTCTCATTAGAAAAACCCAAATGAATCTAGAATAATCATTAACAAAAGTTAAAAATTATTGTTGACCATTCACTGTGGGATTCCTCAAAGGTCCTCAAATATCCACATGAACAAGGTCAAAACAGAATTAACAACAGTAGTGCTTAGTGGAAAATATTTATATTTTTAATATTTCCATATGGCATACAAAGCACAAATCATGTTCAGGGAATTTCACTTTTGAAGTATGAGAACAAACGACTTGTAGTCTTTTATCCGGTTGATGACCTATTCTGTAATGTCAAAGAAGATTATCATCTACTCTATCAGATAAAATTTTATTCTCTACACTGTTACAGACAAATCTAGCATTAAGCTTCTATACAGGTTGTTGCAACAAAATGTAAAGTCCTCTGTGCAGCTCAGGTGAACCAATTATGTTCTTCTTGTTGTCCTACAAAACACACTTGTTAGCAGTGAGACATTTGCACAGTTAGACTGTTTAATGAATGCTTGTAATGACATCAATTATATTTAAAACAAGAACGTACAACACATTATGAATGGTCAGATGAGAATTTATCATCACTTGCCCTATGTGTGTAACATATACATTTTTGCCATTTGGTAATCCCACTCTCATGTTAGACACATGTTTGGGGTTACTTAATTTCTTTAAGGAGTACACAATGTGATCTGTGGCACTAGAGTCCAAGATCCATTGAATATGTTTTACCACACAAATTGTTAGATATAGTGTGCCCGAAAGACAATTGTTGCTTGTCCTTACGGGCAAGTGGGAGAGTTGGAAGTAATGCCCAAAAGACAATTTATGTAATTGTTTTTAGTATTATTAAATGACAGATTTATTATCATCTTATTACTTGCTTCGTGCTTGCAAGTAATACACTACTGAAAACCCTAAGTCGTATCATATGTAGCCATATAACTTAGTGTGACCCACGCGAGGATTAAGTTTATGGTGATACACTTGAATTGTTAGTCCGTGGTGAAGATAATCAAAGTATGGGGTCTATTGATTAAACCATCAGTAATGCGCCCAGAACACTTTATGGTGTGACCGTCTTATCCGGACCGCCGATGTTGGTTGTCCAAGTGGGGCATTTATATATGATGTAGTCATATAGGACTGGACCGATTTAATCTGCATTTCTCATATAATTCCGTGATTGAGAAATCTTGTTAAATCACAAGATGATCATGTATGGATTAACCTTAATCCTGAAGTGATTGCATACTCCTACTGTTTCAAGATAGGGTTTGATGTGTTCGTTAAGGATCGCTAAGAGGCGTGGTCCGAATCACTTTCACGTTGGCACTATTCTGGAATGAGTGAGAAGTGTGTGTCTCACAGATATGGAATCCATTCCTTGCTGTGGGAAGTAGAAAGACAATCCCCTTATTTGTTGATCCTAGAAACTGATCGATCCGCGGAGTTTGTATTGGTTATGAACTAATTGATCACTAGTGGGTTAATGGTAAATAAGGATAAGATGTATTGAAGAAGGTTTATGGAAATAATCCCGCTTCATTACGGATAGTCTATGGAGGGTTAGATCGTATGTAATGATTATATCAATGGACACTTATTGACTCGACTTCGGCGTTTTGAGAATAAGTTATATCTATAATCGATAGAGTTTGATTTGGATTTATGGTGGCGTAATTCTAAATTAATAAGTTGAGTAGAAATATTACATTCGATGAATATTTTATTCAATTTATTGTAGTTACTGGTTATAAGTCCATGGTCCCTGGGTTGGCTCTGACACGCGAGTGTTTTCTCGTTTTATGGAACCTCGAGAATAAATTAAATAATTGGTCTATTTAATGAATATGCGAATATTATTTATTTGGTAAATAATATGTAAAATAGAAAATACATTTTCTATTAAAAAGGATTTAAAAGTGGCGCCTATAATATGGATAAATTGGGAGAAGAAATTTTCCTAGATTATCTCATATGTGTAATTCATTAATTATCTATTTGTTGGATAATTAATGTAAAAATTAAGAGATTGATTTTTTGGGAATTATCTCTTATTTTGTGGCAAAAATATCTTTTCCTTATGGGAATAGGTTTTTGTGGTGTGAAAATGATAACTCTCTTGACTAGTTATTTTCCTATATAAAGAGAGTCCTCCTAGCACAAAATCACAACAATAATGGCGCCAACATCAAAATAAAAGGAAGAAAAAATAGTTTCTTGCCTTAGTCATTTAGAGAAGAAAAACCTAGGGTTTTTCTTGTGCATATTCGAGGAGGTTCTACGGCGAGGATCTACGTCCACCAGTCGTCGCTAGGAGATACAATCCGGAAGATTGTGGCTTCTCCCTTTTGTCGAATTTCTCATCTCTTTCCGCTGAGGTTAATCTACTAACCTTCTTGTAGATTGTTAATTAATTATGAGAACTAAAATCATGGTAAAATCGAATGCGAATTTAATTCGTAGCTTCCGCTGTGCATGATCGAGTGTCTCGATCGGTGTTGTGAATCAGATCTGACAATCTAATTATGGATCGGATCCGGATTCGGGTTTCTGTATATCCAGCACAAATGTCACATGATCCTTAATCTGGGGAGAAATGTTGGTTCACATTGTTAATCTGGTTAAATATATGTCAGGAAGACTCATAATTCAGCAGTGCCATCAGCTTCTCTATCTGTTGTGCAGTGAGACCTTGAAACCCTGATCTAACTGACCTAAGTTCCTAATCCTCTTCATCGGCAGAATGATTTGCAGCTGCTTGATCTACTATATTAGCGCTCTTGGACTTGAAACCGGGAGTATATCCATGTTTCTTGTAGCATTTCTCTTCAGTATGGCCATGGAAACAACATAAATTGCATTGAACTTTCTTACTATTCTTGTCCTTAGAACTGTTTGCATGAAAATTTTTAGATTGTTTTGCTCTGCTGAACTGACCGGATCTAACCCCAATTTCATCACCTATGTCATTTTTGACCTTTTAAGTCATCAAGATAGCAGAATCCTGATTTCTTACTTTATTATCCACATAATTCTTCCGCCTTTCAAACTAAAATATCCATTGCAAAGGCATCTTAAAATTCAGGGAAAGCCACCATTAACATGGCCTGAGACACCAACGGCTAAAATTCATCCCTCAATCCTTTCAATAATTTCATCAAATGTTCTATTTCCATGTGATCCAACAGAGATTGTATGACATCACAATGGCATTGAGGTTCACACTTAGAAACTATAATTGGATTAATCGTCTTGATTTCTTCCCAAAGGACCATCAACTTTGTGAAATATTGATTCACTGAATCTTATTCTTGTTTTAGTGAATTCATCTCCTCAAGAATGTCAGACAATCTGAAAGCATCAACACTCGCAAATCTTTGTGCAAGATTCTTCCACACAGCTTCATCACTCTTGAAATACATCAAACTTTGAGAAATCGTATTCTTAACTGAATTCAAGATCCTTGTTCACTGTGTCACACTGCCTACAAACTTGGAAATTAGTTGAACTTACATCTGGCTTTTTGATTAAACCATCAACAAAACTGAACTTGTTCTTTGTAATCACTATCATCTCATTGGACATCTTCCATGGATGATAATTGTTGGCATTCATCAATGAACAAGGATCTTGAATTCAGTTGAGAATACGATTGGACAATATTCTCATTGGGATGAAGGATTCTCATTGGGATAAACGTAAAAGGGACTAGAGGGACTCAGTTACTGCTTCTTAGATGCAGTGGCTATTAAGGACAATATCTAATCACACAAATTTATAGAAAATTTAGGGAAAACGATCAAGAATTGATCAAGAACTGGATTCTAACTCTAGAACAAAGAAGAAAATGAAAACTCTCAAGAATCTATGTTACAACAGGAATCTTGAAGAAAACTCTCATGTTTCCTTTGATAAACATCAGAGCTGGCACAATCTGAGCACAAAACGCTCTTATACCATGTTGAAATTGAAACAAGGGAAAATGAAAATGCAGAATTTTTTATTGATCAAAATAATAAACAAGTTAAGTTACAATGCTGCTGATCATGAAGTATTTATATAGTATACTTCACTATGTAGGTTACAAACATCAGTTACATTCAGTTACAACAGAATAAAAGTTACAACAGTATTAGTCAGCTGAGTTGAGTTGAGTGTATCACCTAAGTTGAGTGTATGCACATCCTTTTGCATATAAAACTCATTTATCTATATATTGTAACATCATTTTCTCTAGAAAGAAATTATCAGGCCAAACATCATCCTCTGTGCAATGCCAGCTATCCTAGTACCCAAGAAAGGTATTTAGTGGCGTATATGCATGGATAACATGGCTATCAATAAAAATATAGTCAAGTGTCATTTTCCCATCCTTAGAGTGAAGAAAATGTTGGATAATCTGAGTGGAGCCAAAAATTTACCCAAATCGATCTAATGAGCAGGTACCATTAGATTCACATCAAACCAGGAGACGAGTGGAAGACTAGTTTCAAAACAAAAGAAGGTATGTATGAATGACTCATCATGCTATTTGGTATGTGCAACCATGTATAATCGACTCTAAATCAGTAGATGCATTAGTAAGAGTGTCAACCATTTTAGTCATTTCCGACAAGTCATCTCTTAGATGTTTATTCTCAGCTTTAAGATTGACTTTCTTACTAAGCAGCTTCTCATTCATAGCAATTGTGACGCCCCGTCCCGGATACCGAATCCTTATCCGGAAAGAACGCCCGGTATGCATATATTAACTTTTTAAATCGTCAAAAGTAATATATACATAAGCCTCGTAACAATCAATCAGAGTAAAAGCGGCGTAAATTAAAACTGAAGATAACTCGGAAAAGATTGTTAAACGACAAACAACGGATCACCAGTTCCAAAATCTACGTCTAAGAAAAACCGAAACGACAAAACAACGAAATAAATGTCGTTTAACTTATTACATCCAAATTTGAAACTGAAAAGATACTAAAGTCTATCTCTCAAAAACTGAATAATAAAATCTCATAAAATAAAAGTCCATAACATCATAATCTCTTGAGCTCAAACTTCGGCTCCGTCATCATAACCGTACTCATCATCATCATCCTGACGACCACATTCTCGGGGTGGGGACAATAAAGAAAGAAGGGGCAAGTACTTACGTACTTAGTAATGGGTAGAAGAAATGGTTACGCAATATATTTATATAATATACATCAAGATAAAGTCTACAATCTCTACCACATAGGTTGCATTAAAATACACTCCCCTCTGCTAGGTCTGTTAGCACCATCACGAGCAATTATCTATGTTACATTGTAATTCAAGGACACAATGCCCGAATGATGGGTATGCACCGGGACATATTCAGCACCTCATATGGCACGGATGGTTCCGTGTGGAACATTTCCCAAAACCCGAATATTGTGCGTTACGTATGAGAAATGATTCCATGCTGCGAATCATAAATGTGCCTCACCAAGAATTACAACGTTTTAGCTTTTAGACTCATCACATATGTTTATTACGTAGTTAATCTAACCACCTAAGTTCATTCACATATAAAGCTCCTTAGGGACTCTAGTCCTATCTAATTACACTACCTAGCACGTTGTAAAAGAATCATTGACTACTAAGTCAATGTCCCACAAGACCTAAACAAAGCCTTCCGGTGCTCCCACCTTCTCCCCCCAGAGGGTCTCCCCGCAGAGGGTCTCAGTTGTGGTGCGATTTGATACCAAGGCTACCAGAAGTCGATGTTAGACATTGTCAATTAACATATAAAGTTCCATAAGCACATACAAACCACATCGTATCGTGTAATACACATAAAAGCATAAAATTAGTATAATACAATTTATCACACTTTGTATTTTATTATTGTTATCATTATCCGGGAGGGATTAAAGATATAGGTAGTCCTCTTTTTTTTTGGGGGGTAACACCTTGTACACATGGTTCAGGTAAATAAAGGTACGTACTTAATTTAATTCAATCTAATTTACTTTTTTTTTAAAAAAAAGTTGGCAACAATCTGGGAAGATCCACCCAGTACTACAAAGCACAACTTAGTTCTAATTTCTAAACTATACAAATCAACAAAAAGAAAAAGAAAAAGAAACAAATAAAACAAAGGACTTATAATATATACTTAATGATAGGTAATGAACCCATTATAGGTTTGCTGGCAGACGCTCAGTACCTGAACGGAGTGGTTCGGCTCAGGCTCCGACGCATATATACACTTACTATTATATAAATACATATCAAACAACATAGAAGCGTAATTATAATTAATCAATCCGGATAGAACACACATTTACCGTTTAAGAACATCTCTTACCTTAGATATTTCGAGAGCAAAACAAAAGCAAAACAAACGTAAACGCTTGAAATCCTCAACACCAAACTCTTCTACGATTCACCTACGATAATCAAATACGAGCTACGATTAGACAACCCTATAATCATAAAAAAACGCAGGCTTTTCCTAAAAAACATAGGAAAATCTAAACTAGGGCTAAAGGGAATTCTTACCGTTTATCGAATCGTTCGTATAGAAACGATTCTCTTTCCGCGGTGATCAAAATCTTCTACTACCGTCTGCACAAAAACTCAACTGATCAGCCTTGACTTTGTGGATTACGTTCTTCTTCTTTTTTTTCCTCCAACGTCGTCGCCCTCTTTCTTCAGAATTTAGAAACTGAACGTAATGTCTAATACAGATTAATTAGGGAGTTATTTCCTTTTTATACTCCCTAATTAATTTCCATTAAATCTAATTAATTAAAATCCTTTTTAATTAAAAATCATCTAGGTACAATATTAAATAGAAAAAGAAATATATTTCTCCTTTTACAATTATACCCTTATTGGATTTTCGGGGTTTTACAAACCTCCCCCGTTAAGAAAAGTTTCATCCTCGAAACTGGACATACCTGGCAGATACTTGAAGTCTGGAAACTCGTTGATAATGTCATCCTCTTTCTCCCACGTTGCCTCTTCGGGTGAATGGTTACTCCATTGAACCAACACTAGTTGCACATCTTGACCTTTGACTTGTTTCAATTTCCGTTCTAAGATACGAACTGGTGCTTCTACATAGGTGATGTTTTCTGCAACCATTTCAAGGTCAATTTTTTTTGCTTCGGCATCAACATCAGTCAAAAATTTCTTAAGCATTGACACATGAAACACATTGTGGACTCTTGACAATGATTCTGGCAACTCCAAACGGATAAGATAAAGGTCCGACTTTAGCCAAGATCACATAAGGGCCTTCATAACCAGGGTTACTTGCATGTTTGCCCACACCGTCTTACTCCTTTAATTGGAAACGTCCTTAAATACACTTTATCTTCAACTTCGAACCCCAACAGTATTCTTCTTCCATCTTCCCAACTCTTCTACATGTCTTGAGCCATCACAAGGTTACGGCGATCCACTTCCATCTCAGCCTAGAAACCTAGCGTTCCATGCCTCCTCCATGCAGAGCTTCAAACGGCGACATCTGGATGCTGTCGTGGTAATTGGTGTTGTAAGAAACTTTGCTATCTCTATCTTTATGAAAGGCCATAAGTAGTACTGTTTCAACTCTGTAGATCTTGGTTGCTCCGGGATGAACTGCAATTGCTATCTTGTGGCTTCATATATCACTGTCTTACTCAACTCTCCCACATCCGAAACACAAGGACGGCTTTGATGCCAACGGTTGCCATCTTCATCTAACTCGTTAACCCTTTGCTGGTTTGGTTCTGGCTGCTCTCTTGTAATAAAAAACATATGGATCTTCGTCTTGTTTCTTCACAATCTCACCAACTGCCTCGAATCTTGAAATCAACGGTACAACATGATTGAGCTAAAATTCACCCTTCAAAAACAATTTGTAAAGACTCAAAACCGTGGGCAAACTAACTCTCTAACCGGCATTGTACCGGGTCGATTGCTAGAATAGCTACAGGAGTACGAGGTCGAACCCAAAGGAAAAGTGTTTGTGAGTACCAAAGCGAACGTGTTACTTAGTCTAGGTGATCAATCTTTTTAAAGTGCTTGTATACTACAACGACACTAAGGTGATTCTTATTAACGAGTCTAAAGATAGAAAATGAAGAAAGAAGATTAACTACTCGGTTTTTAACGTTATACTAAGGGACATAGCCGAACCATGATCAAAGTAGCTAGTTTCAACCCTAAGGGTAGACAAAACCGGGAGTGTGCATTATAACAAATGTACTCTCGCATTCAATTTCACGGGTGCGTACTCCTAATCCCGGTGCTGAGGTCTGAACAACTCTCTCATAACACCTTATGCCATGTTAACTACCCTTCCCTAAAGAAGATTCACTAACAAGACATGTTATGAACTAGAGCCGCTTAAATGTTAAAACGAGTAACCTCGCATTGGGCTCGGGCTTAACAACTAAGCCGAGTCTACGCCGCGATCTTAGAACCCCTTATCCCACGTCTTCCCGCAAAATACATATGTAAGGTTGATGTGTGTGAATTTGACCTAGGTAGCTAATCTAGCCCAAATATGTTAAAATAAGTTCTAAGACATGAAATAAGCAAGATTAAACAATAAAACGCACTACCCACTCCCAATTTCATCACCCAAAGGGTGATTTCACCAAATTTCACATGATTCGACTATGAAAAGGGATTAGCTACTCATTATACTAATCAAAACATACACAAAACAGTACATGAAAGCCATAATAAGTAAAAAAGAAGAGAAATTTACCATTAATTTTGAAGAAATTCGAGTTGAGATCCAAAAAGTATACTAAAAAGCTTCACACAAAAGGTGTAATCTTAGGAGAGAAAATGGAAATCTAAGCTAATAGGGGGTAAAATCTACCTATGTTTTGGTGTTTTTAAACTAAGGGAAGTGGAAACTAACTATTACAAAAATCAAAGGAAAATGGGTCGAAGAGTGCCCAAGGTTGTGAAAAGATAGAATGAAATTCGTTGGAGGTTGTATTTATAGATAGAGTGAAAATCTACAGAAAAATGGCCCCAAACGCGCGTTTGAGAGGTCCCGAAACGCGCGTTTCGCTTCATGTACTCTCTGTCCAAAAATTAATAGTTTGAAACGCGCGTTTGAAAGTTGAAACGCGCGTTTGAGATGATGCAGTTTTTTGGCTGTAGTAAAACTATGATATCTTCGCGTGTAGAACTCCGATTTGAGTGATTCAAAATGAGTTGGAAATATCTTTCAATTATCCACAACTTTTATGAAGAGTCCATGACCAGAAAATGCCTCCATCATAGGTAAAATTACTGATGAACAGAACGTAGCGTGAAGATACCAACTATTTTTCTTCCTTTTCTTCATTTTTCTTCTTCCTTGGCTCATCCTTGCACCTTGATCATACTTCTCATCATAAATCTTTGCCTTCCGGGTTCTCGTGACACCTAGACCCTACAATCTCAAGAACGAACAAGACACACAAACGATTCCGGAGGGTGAAAGTTCTCGGGAATGGGGTTAATATCAATAAAAACGAGGCTTTACCATCAAAAGATGATAAAAGCCCTTGTGCTCTAAAACATGTGATACCAACCCGTTTTGAGACCTTAATGTGTCAAAATATACCAAATATGCATCAAAATGGGGGCTAAAAGAGTACCGGGGTCATGCAAAGTTGACTCCTATCACAACACACTTTAATTTCATTTACTGAGTGAATCATGATTGCTTAAAATTTCCAACTGATCAGTAACTCTTGACGCCATTGACTCATTTGGATCTCGACTTCCATCACTGCGGCACAAGCTTGCTGTAGAACTGCGAGGATCCCAAATAAAGGATTTCTGAGACTTTTCAGAAATGAAGAAACACACGTTTGCTATACCTTCTGTCTGACGGTCTGATCCAATCCTTATGCCAATAAGGTTTATCTTGGAAAACAGATAAAGTTGAAGAGTGACAAGTTGAGCACCAAGGTGGTATGTCAACTTGGTAAGCCAAAGAAGAGGCAATAAGTTCTCAAACAAGAGAGGTTGCAGGGGTTATAAAACAAAACATGATGATTCCAGGTCGAAGGAAGTTTGTAATTGGTTCCAAAATAGAAGGATGAGGAATTGTGTCATAAAACAAAAGATAGCCACCAGAAGGAAAAACAAAAAAAACATCTTGCAGATAAGATTCTTTTGAGAGAGTGGAATCCTGCAAGATGCAGTGGTATGTAAAAGAACTCCGACCGTTTTAAATGGAGATAATGAGTTTTCACATAACCCCTTAAAAGTGGGGACATTAAGAGAAACATCAAATGATGGACTTGGAAGAATTTACTTCAAGATGAGAAGAATATTGGACTTGAGAACATTTGACATGTGACGTTAATCGTTACTGATTTGATAAACAAAGTGGATGTGAGCGAACGAGGAGAATCCTCAGTTGGATGAATGTTGTAGAGGAATCATTCCACAACAGAAAGACAAGGCAAAGGTGCAAGGTCGAGCACCTGAAAGACCATATAACTGAGAAATCAAGAAAAATGTGAGAATCTCAACATGAAGAAGTTATGGGGCCAAAATGAGTACACCAAAAGGTTGTAGGAAGGAATAAAACTTGTTAAGGAGTGTCCAAGTTTGCATCGAAGAGAGGTTATTTCAAGAATGAAATAAAAATTAAAATTTCTTCAAGATGTGGTAAAGGAATGTTAAAAGTTTTGAAAAGGGGTCTGCGATAAACAAGCTTTAAGTAAAGGATAAAAAGACACTTAAGAAATGTCAGATAACGTTTGATTAAATAGAGTTTATTCACACTTTCAAAGGAAGTTTAAAAGATCATTGATGATCCAAGTCAAGGGTTCATGGTTTCACTACTCGAGAGGAATAGTACAAAGCCGAAAAATAAGCAATCGAGGACATTCCTTATGAGGGAATGAAAATGTTAAATCAGAATAGACATTTCAACCGGTGTAACAAAATTGTTATAGAAACACCAAGACAGAAGAGGGAATGTCAAACGGTGCGTCCGGTGGTTCATGGATCTAAATGGCCTGAAAGAAATTTAAATCTGAAATGACACCAGGTGCATTAACCTGGATTGGAATTAATAAAATTTGGAGTTCAAATGTTGATTGGCTAGATAGATTCGGAAGCAGGGGCGGACCCAGCATAGGAGAGGGGGTGCATGGACCCCACTCAATATTCCGGGCGAAGTTACTAGTATACCCCTCTAATAATATTATAAATATGTATGTATACATTTTCAGACACTTTTCAATGTATTTATGTGTTTAGTTCAACTGGTTAAAAACTTTATTACACACCCTAAGGTCACTGGTTCGAATCTTGGGTGATGCATGTTTTTTTTACCTTTTATTTTTAATCTGGCCTCCACTGGAAAAATTTTCTGGGTCCACCACTGTTCGGAAGACATCATATTAATATGTTTGTTAGATAGGTTGTATGGTCCCAGCGTCTATTATCTATGTTAGATTTGTGTGGGGGAGTGATGACAAAGATTTTATTATCATAATAAAGAAAGGAGTTGTAGAAAGAATTTTAACTTACACCATCTCTGTGCTGCTTAAGCCTCCGCATTTGTTTTATTTTCGCTGGAAACGAGGCTTCATGTATAGGGCATGGCCAAACAGTTCCACTTCCATGGTAACTATTTTTTGGGGTCGGGTCGGTACAATTTAAGAGCAAGGATAGTAATTGAAATGGTGGAGGACTAGTGAGTTATATTCAGATGGTTGGTGGGTTGGATTAAAATGACTAAGGCCCTGTTTGGATTGATTGATTTGAAGGGAAATGAAATGATATGATTTGGACAGATTTAAATTTTGGTGTTTGGATTGTTTTAGTTTGATAGAAAGGAAAGGAGAGTAAGGGAGAAGGATGGATAAGTTTCTTTAAAAATTGGGTGGTCTCGCTTCTTCCAAAACAAAGCAATTGAAAGCGGAAGGAAACAATACATTTTTTTCTTATAAATGTATTGACAATCCATGTATCTCTTTCCTTTCATTCGCAATACAGTTTATCCAAACACTCAAAATGAAACACAATCCCTCCTTCCCCTCTCTTTTCTTTCATTCATTATCTTTCTTTTTCCTTTCTATGTAAATCATTCAATCTAAATGGAGCCTAAATAAGTTGAAAGAATCTTACACATTCTTTTGTGTACGAATCAAATCTTGGGTAAGTACAAATTTAAGAATAGTTTCCAAACAAGTATGACTTGTAGAAATTTGTAAATGAAGCACAAGTATTCGATTCGATCCGGAGTATTCGGCTCGAAAAGCTCGATTCGGGCTCGTTTCGTGGTTCGAACTTCGAGCGAACCTTACAAATTAGATATTCGGTGGTCAAGCCGAACATGTTGAACATGTTCGGCTCGGATATCATAAATTCATATCTGATTCGAGCGAACATGTTTTTTAAAACCGAGCGAACATGTTACGATTTTTTTAAAAACTCGATTCGAGCGAACATGTTCGAACGGTTCGACATGTTCGAGCCGAACCGAGCCGAGCTTTTTCCCCAAATACCGGACCGAACCCGGGCGAATAATGAAAATATAAGGCTCGGCCATTTCGAGCCGAGCCGAGCCTAAGGTTCGAACATACCGAGCCGAGCCGAACCCTGCCAGGGTTCGGTAGGGTTCGGCTCGTTTACAGACCTAAATTGACTTGTTTCACCATGACCGATAGAGTCTAATATTAAAGGTTGAACCCCCTATTTAAAAAATATAGGGATAATTATACTTTTAGTCCATCGTGTTTATTTATGATTTATTTTCTTAAAACTAACCTCTTCATTTTTACGATAAACACCCCTATGTATGTGTATTGGTTACAATAAACACCCATTTGTTTCTGTTACACATATTTTAGTTTTAATGATGAGTGCCAAATTAGCTGTTATAAGGCAATGCAAAAGGATGTCTAGAATTGATGTATAGGTTTATTAGAGTTTGATCTTTGTATAGGTTTGAGCAAACAAGTACTGCATTGTGGTCAGCTAACTAGTTCAGCAGACCAGTGTAGGATATAATTCTGTAGAGTGTCTAGGACCTACCGAAGACTGAAGGCTGAGGGTTCAAACTCGGTATTGAAGATTGAAGGTTGAGGTTTCAACCTCAGTATTGAAGATTTAGATGCCAAAAATATAGGGTCGGATTTTAGTTAAGTCTGTGATGGCCTAAACTGATCTTATATACCTTTTATTGAAGGTCTAAGTTCCCAAAAAGGAAATGTGGTGAATGAGACTTAGTTATGGATAAAATGGTGTACTCTAACTTCATAAAAAAAAGTTAGATGAGAAGCAGTCACCTGAAGTGTTCAGTCAAGAACACAGGAGACCAGAGTTGGTGACCGGTGCATTACTCGTGGATGATATTCTAGACATCAGCTGAGTATGCACAATTTTATTTAATCCGATTCAAGGATTATTCTAGAATAATTAATGGATAAGAATGGATATCAAGCATTGGATTAATCAGTCAATCAATAGTTGAGATGAAAGGAGCGTTTCAAGGATTTCTGAGCCAAATCAAGTGGAGCATTTTCATTGGTTGACGGTCTGTCTGTCAGAAGGACACTAACACTGACACTGACACTAGGATGTACAACAGAGAATTTTAATGGGAATATTCAGAAAAATCCAATAACGGTTGTATTAAAAAATTAATCAAATTCAAATGTTGGATTTTCAACTATAAATAGAAGACCCCTAGAACCAAAACAACACATGAATTATCAAGCAATCAAGAGCAAGTTACACTGCTGAATTGTTTACTGCATCCTGCTGAGCATAATTGCTGATCGAGAATTTCTTCAAGTGTTCCTGCATTCAAGTATCATCTAGTATACACACTTGAAGAACCTGAGATGCTGATCATTCCATTCTGATCAAAGGCTTGTTTTAAGCAGAATCACTTTCTTAATTCACCCCTTTGTTTATCAAAGGAACCTGAAGATAGTGAAGCACTGATGAAGTGTCAAGGGCTGCTTTGTGATGGTGTAACTCCCCCTTAATACACAATCCTCGACTTCGTTGCATCAAAATAAAGCAAACGTAAGCTAAAAAGACTCGGGTAAAAACATAAATGCCGCTATGAATAGATTACAACAATACTAAAGGTGGGTAGTTAAATTACAATGACAAAAAACCCAAAGACTTGCACAATATGAGCTCTTAAAAGTACAAACATCACTTACAAAAGTCTAGGAGTAAAAGAACAACAAGTCTAGTACAACCTTTACGAGGAAAAAAAAACTAAAAGCATCTTCAAGGCATCAACGTCCTCAAGCCGTCGACTACTCTTGGTCAACATGTTCGTCTTCTCACCCCACAATGCATACAAAAGAAAATGAAAAGGAGGTAAGTACAAAGTACTTAGTAAAAGCGAGAAGTTAATGAATAACTAAGTTCCACAACAAAAACGTTCTTTTTGTTATTATTATGTTATCTTTATGAGACCGACTCAATCTAGGGTTCACTCCATGTCCATCAACATGTCATGACTATACGTATCTAGCTTAACTTATCTTGGTTACGTCAGCACTCAAGGGCACTACGCGAGGTGTATCCACCACGAGAGGGTGCCAACCAACTGTGGCTTGCACTGTTAGTCCCGGGTTTCCCAGGTATGCATACAGGTCCGGTGAAGTTCCTCCGTACGCAGTGTCTCGGACTTACGGGGTGGTGTTCCTCCATACGTAGGGTCCAAAGACTTACAGAGTTATCCACCTATCCGGACGAGTCACATAGCCGATGTTTACATGTGCCTAACCAAAAGTGACATGACGTTTAAGCTTATTACTATGAAAGTATGTATTTATTATTTGTTGTTAACTAGCCACCTAAGTATTTTCAAATAAGCTCTCTCACACCTACTTCTCTCTTTCCTAGACCACTAGACACGGACAAGGCCTAGCAATTACACAGACATTGATGAACTCTAGTTCATCAAAGCACAAGCCCTTTCATGCTATTCCGACGGTCCCGAACTTCAACTCCCTTGAAGAGTACATTCGGTGCCGGAACTAAACGCATCAGAAACTCAATCAAGGATTGTTCATGTTCATTTAATGTTATTAAATCAAGAATTAATAATTAAAACTCATCTTGTGGCTTAAAACCACACTTTTCCCAAAGTGAAATTTGAACGCGTCGCGCACACACTGAGAAAAGCCCTAACTTGACCTTTTTGCACTTAAACGTCTTCTACCCAATTCCAAACATATTCAACATAAAAAATACTCAAAAAACAGCAGCAAGAATGTTCTAAACATCCTAAAGCATATCATAGACAGCAGCTACAAATAAACATGATCTCTAACCACCAACCTATACCAAACTTAACCTAAACATTATAAAACTATAATTATTCATTAGGAAGGGCCTCTTACCTTAATTTCCAGCAAAAACGACCCAAAACCTTCAAGATACTGCTCATTTTCTAAGCCTTCAACTTGAAACCTAATTGATCAACAAATAACCCTAAAAACCCTATCTTTCTTGTAAAACCCGAAATGAAGAAGTGTGTAAAACATAATATTACCTGGATTATTTTCTGAAAACTATTTTTAGAAAAATCTACGCTCCAAGAAGATCGTTTCGACTACTCATGGCTGCCAAACAAAGCTATGGATTGAAAGATATGAATTTTTGAAGAATCGAACCCGACGAAAACAAAAAACTAGGGCTAAATTGAAAACTTACGAAATTAAGAGATGTTGTTTTCCAAAGTTGCGTCTCATCACGGTGATCACTTTTCTCTACTGCGGCATCTTGAAACGATGAACGAATTGGCCCTGCGATTGGAGTTTACGTCTCCCCTTTTTTTGAATGTTGTCGTCGTTGTCTGCGTCGTTGTTCTGCGTCGTTCCTTCTTCTTCTTCTTTTTTCAGAATTGGCTTGATAAAATTAAAGGGGAATTTTGGGGATTATTTTTCTTAAATAGCTATCAATTAATTTCATTAATTAAATAACTAAATCCCCTTTTAAAATAATTAAATCCTTTTTAATTACTTTAAATATGATAAATAATAATTAGGTCATAGTGAAATTACCCAATTACCTTTTTACCCTTTCTGAAAAGTCGGGATGTTACAAATGGAGCTGGTGAAGAGGCAAAATACCCTTCAAGAACCAGTGGAGTTTTTGGGAGCATCAATCTAACTATTTCTTAGTATTCAGATTGTGAAGACATAGTTATTGGTCAAGGACATCAATCTAGGGATTTTGTAACTGTACCTCAAAAGTCTCTACTAAACTACCTCCAACGTCACAGGAGAAGAGTGGACTGACAGGATTACACCATCTGGAACCACTATAAACAGTGGTGGCCCTGAGCAAAAGCCAAGTAGGCCTAGGCCTTGGGCCCCTGGTTTACTATGGGCCCCCAAATTTCTCCAACCTTATATACTAGTTTAAAAAATATTAAGCACATTTTAAATCGTTGAACCTTTCAAAAAAAATCGTTGAATAAAATGAGGGCATGCATATTGTTGTCGCGGTTGATCGACTGAGGGGCTTATTGATTTTTTTCTTGGCTATACAGAGCGTGGATTCGATGATGCCCTTAAAGCAGCCCGAGAACTTGCTCAACAAATGGAAATTGAATCATTTTTTCGTGAATAAAGGCTAATACATAGAAAAAGGTATTTTGATGAAGTTTTAAGTGAAAAAGCCATGTTTTCTGCTGAAGAGAGTTTCAGAGTGCAATACTTCATGTATATAGTTAACAAAGCTCTTGCCTCACTTGATGAAAGATTCAAGCAATTTCGGTTGTATGAACAATATTTTGGCTTCCTGTTTGATTTGAAGATGTGCTTCGATGATAAAAATTGAAGAGTTCTTGTGACAATCTTTCAAATATTTTGACACACAATTGAGAAACTGATATTGACGGGGAAGATTCTATAGAGAGTTGCAACTTCTTAAACATATTCTTCCATTTGAATTTGGAGAACCCATTCAAGTCTTGAAATATTTAAAATGTCAAAATTTATTTTCCAAACACATAGATCGCTTACCGAATCTTGTTGAGTATTCCAGTTACCGTTGCATCAGGAGAAAGAAGTTTTTCGAAGTTAAAAGTTAATAAAGAACTATCTTCGAAATACAATGTCACAAGATCGTTTGAATGTGCTAGCAATGATATCAATCGAGATGAATATGATTGATGAAGATTCTACATTGATAAATGATTTTGCTTTTAAATATGCAAGAAGAACGGTGTTGAAGTAGTATTTTGCATTTAGGCCGTGTCGACTTACCTATGAATTTGAAATAAAATGTTTTTTTTTTACAATTTTTATTTATGTTTCTCTACCTAAAAAAATTATTCTTCAGATCTAAAGGGCCTTGTCCGGAAAAATGGCCTTGGGCCCTGAATTTCACAGGGCCGGCTCTGACTATAAATCTTGATTTACTTTACTTACTGCATTTTCATTTACTGCAAGTATAATCACATCAATCTGCTGAACTAGCTACTGAACTCACACACTACACAACTGAGTATCAAATACTTAGTTTCATTAAGATTTCAACAAAGTAAAATAGGCTTAATTAATATTCGGCTGCACCAGACTCTGCAGACCGTATAGTCAGCAGACTATAGATTAGCTGATCTATTTAAACTCCGAAAAAGTTTTTACGTGTTAAGTTTATTCAACATCTTCTAAACTTAATCAAAGCCTTTCTAGGGACCAAAATTGGTATCAGAGCAAGGTCATGGGTTCGAAACCCGGCAACAACATGTTGTGTAAATGCCGCGAGTTGTGGCTGGCAGGTGTTGGGGGGAGATTGCTGGGGTTTAGCACTCTGCCTGCCTGCTTGGGTTCGAACCCTGGCGCTGCCGGGGTGTGGTATAAGGAAATATAGTAGTACATTTACTAACACCAATTAGTTTTAGTAGAACGGTAAGCACTTGATCCTAACAGTTTCATTGTTACGATAAACACATCTATCAGCGTATTTTATACTAAGTCAATCTTATAAAATTTTGATTGGTAAAACAAGTATAACATTGTGATCTAGAACCACCATAATATTAATTATAACCCTCCGTCTTTAGGCGTATTGATCAGTTGTTTCCGTTTGTTTGCTATATGAATAATGTAGTTGAAATGCCAAATGGCTTTACTTTTAAGGTTCAAGTTCCAAATCTCAAGTTATACGGTATTTTAGAGATGGTAATATTCTTGATGCCTGGACCAGGGTCACGACCTTCCTTATTGTGGTGGAGTTTATCAGACGAAAGAAATATTCTCATTAAAGGGCTCCGGTGGTGTGTGAGCTATGGGGCCTTAATAAATTTATAGCATGATGAATGGCTCCCGTTGACACATTCTTGTCACATTAACACATCTTTTACTCTCTTATCGCGGACTCAAAGGTTGAGGAGCTTATTATTCTGCACTCAAAGGTTTCGGATTGTGTTCTTATACATGCAGTATTCGCATGAAGCTGCATCCATTTTGAGCATTCTTATTTTACATGCCTATCACAATGATGACATAAATTAGCACTTTGACCGGAAGGGACTTTACGCCGTTAAGAGTGAATATTATTTAGTGTCATTGTTGCATCACAATAATATGAATTCAGGCAATTGGGGTTCATCTTCGGGGCCAGATTGGATATGGTGCAAAAATGGGGTCTACCCATCAAACCATGCATCAAGCATTTTCTTTGGCGAAGTTTACATAATTGTCTGCCCATTAGGCATGCTCTCATTAAGCACAATATTGATAATGGTTTATGCTCCTTATGCAGAGTAGATGATGAAAGCCTTAATCATATGCTCTTGTTAGGTCCATACGAATTGTTATGGCAATAGATGCATCATTTAACTTGGAAATCCATCAAATGAATGTGAAAACGGCCTTCTCAAATGATAAATTGGAAGAAGAAAATTATTGGTACAACCTATAGGGTTTCGGGTGAGGAAAGTGTGCAAACTTGTGAAATCACTGTATGGGCTAAAACAAGCACCAAAATAGTGGCACTTGAAGTTTGACCAAACAATTATATCAAATGGCTTTAGAATCAATGAATGTGATAAATGTGTCTGCATCAAGACAACAACTAAATCCTACGTGATAGTATGTTCGTATGTGGATGACATGCTAATATGGGTAGTGATCACGATATTATCGTGAACACTAATAGGATGTATTGACCAAAAGCTTCGAGATGAATGATATATATGGGAGTTACAGTTTTGCAGATGTTATATTGGGATTAAAATCTCAAAAATATCTGATGGACTTATGTTGTTACGGTTTCTCTATGTAGAGTCTGTTCTGAGAAGATTTAATGTTTTTGACAAAAGTCTTGTAAAGACTCCAATTGACTTAAGTAATAATTAGTCAAAAATAAAGGAGAACTTGTAAGGCAACTGGAATACTCACAAGTGATTAGAAGTCTGATATACATAACAAACTGTACTAGACCAGACTTAGCTTGTGCCTTGAATAAATTAAGTAGGTACACTAGTAATCCAAGTGAGGATCATTGGATAGCCCTTGACAGGATGTTGAGGTATTTAAAGTTTACAATGGATATCGGATGACAGTATACAAGACATCCTGAAGTATTGGAAGGATACTATGATGCAAATTGGATATCTGATTGTAAGGACTCAAAATCCACAAGTGGATACGTATACACTATTGGTGGTGGTGCGGTTCTGGAAATCCTCAAAGAAAACTTTCAAAACTCGATCCACTATGGAATCTGAGTTTATTGCATTAGATAAAGCTGGGGAAGAAGCATAGTGGCTTCGGAATTTCTTAGAGGATATTCATTGTTGGCCCAAGCCAATTCCTCCTATCAGCATAAAGTGTGATAGTATGTCGGTTGTAGGATGTGCGTAAAGTTGTATGTGTAATGGTAAGTCTCGACATATACGTTGTAGACATAATACCATCAAATAATTGATCTCTAATGACGTCATTTTCATTAATTACATAAGATCAAAGGATAATCTTGCGGATCTGCTGACATAAGGTTTACCTAGATATCATATGTCAATTTTGACAAACGGAATGGGACTGAAGCCTATTACGCATGTTCCCATATAATAGTAACCCAACCACGCTGATTGGAGATCTCAAGATCATGGTTCAAATAGGACAACTAAATTATGGGGGACACATAGCACTTACCTGTTATGTTAAAACAATAGTGTTGTCTGCTGAAGGTTTTGGTTAAGCAAAACCTTTTAATGATTTCTGTATCTTGGTTAAGCCAAGTGGGGTATTGCAGAATACTCTTTATAGGGAATAACCTATGTATGTGGAAATAGGGCCGCTTCTATGATAAATTTGAGGCTGAACTCTCTAAAACACTTTCTGAAACCAAGGTTGTCCATGGACAAAACGGACACAACTATGACAACCTAGAGAATGTTAGGAGATTTTTTGTGCAGGTATCATTGTCTAGGCATACACCAAAGCCTGATCCGTTCAAGACCTAGTTCACTGCTTAGCTGAGTATGTCCGATGGTAGTGTACGACGGAAAGTTCAAGACCACAAACCACCTCGCCCGATGCAACAGATTTCCGCCAGTGATCTCTTTAGAGTCTGCATTGCATTTTTATTAATTTTCATTCATGTGAGGGTTGTTGGACAAATCTGAATTAAATATTAATGCTTGCATCAGTTTGGTGAAATGTTACAACCACGTACAGTATGTGTTATATCTTTTCGGTTAAAGGTTGCAACCGGTAAACGATTTGGTTTCATTCTCATATATAATCCCAACACTTGAGAGAAAATTAGAACATGGAAAAATTCATGAGAGTTTTTGCTAGGCCAAATTTTGCATTCATTCATGTCTTACTGAAAATACGTTGCATAAAATCGAGTCAAATAGAGATTTACAGAACATGATCAGTTCGCCGTCTTCTTCTCATTAAAGTGCGAAAATCCGAAGAATGTATAATCGTTGTATCTTAGGAGACAATTTTCATTATCGTGTGCATATAGTCGGGTCAAAAACGTCTTAATGACACCGTTCTACGCGCCTCAATCAATAAGTTTTCTTGTCCCATTTTATTAATTTTTTACTTGTACATATTCATGTGTTCCGATTGCTTGTTAAAATTTCTAAACAAAATGCTAATCAGTGTTTTTCCCCCAACATTATACACATGATTGGGGTCATAGTCCCCCAGACATTGTTTTTGATGCTTGTATTTCATAAATGATTTTTCTTTTACGCAAACGATACATATACACGCACATATTTTGTCTTTATTGAGACTCGAATCCAAATACTCTGAATTAAGGGGCATAATAATTATCACTGGACCAATGATTCAACAAATTATATTTTCCCCTTACAAAAAAAATATCACAAGGTGTTTAATATAATATACTCCTTGTGTCTCCTCTTGTACTGGAATTGTATATATTTATTTATATGATATAAATGAAAGTGATCCCATTTCTAAAAAGAATATGCCATCTTAATCGGCTCTACAAAGTTTCTGTTTGTTTGTAAGTATGACTAATGTAGTTAAAATGACAAATATAATCTGTTGCTTTAACAATCTCTTGCGTTATGTAATTTGTGAAATGCAAAGTCTTATATACAATTTAAGAGAATTTTTAAATTTGAATTCTGACTCTATCCGTAACATGCTTGTCCTTGTAAATTGTAATCTCTTGCTTTAACAATCTCTTGCGTTATGAGAAATATATCGACATTAACGTTCGTTCTTGAACCTATCTGCTTCTGACACATTATTTAAATTGTTTTTATAATGGCCGTATGACTTCTTAAAAGACTTAATATTAATAAAATTAATCCCTCAAAAAAAATTAAAGCCATCAAAATCATCGGCCCAATGGTAATTATTATGGCATCTTAATTCGAAGCATCAGGGTTTGAGTCTCGATGAGGACAAATATTATGTGTGCATATATTTCGTTTCCGAAAAAAAAAATCAAGGTGGAATTCTTAGTTTAAGAGAAATGTTTCCTCCACGATAAAATAGTCACAACAAAATTATACAACACATTTTTAAATCATTGATATTTATTGTACTCATAGAAACAAATATGTCTCACAATATAATCAATAGAGCAATAGGTCTCACATCATAATTAATGGAGCAAAAGTGTGTTGTGCATCTTACACTACAATTCATTATAATGAAACGTATATCTATCCATGGATAGATATACTTTTTATTATAATGAATTATGTAAGATGTGTTGTGTTGGTTGATTTTGTTGTGGACATTTTTCGTACAACACAAACGTGTAGCACTAGTTCTCATAATAATCTTACTTTACGAAGTCATTGTAGAAAAATTGTAACGAAAACGGTTAAACCCTAACCGTGAGGGCCCCCTAGCCCCCGATCCCACAGGAATGCGAGGAGAGGTTAATCATGAGACCTAGCAGCTCAGGGATGAGGCTTTCCATTAGATATCTCTTACCGAAAGGGATGAGGCTTTGCATTTATCTTTGCATTAGAAAATTTGTAATGAAAATCCTGGGAAAAGTGTCTAGCTGTATAAAATGAGAAGGAGAAAACGACCGATTCGTGGAAGAAAAGGTAACAAAATTGACATGAAATTGAACGCCTTACTTGAACGAGATCTAGAATAAACATAATCCTGGATTCATGGATGAAAATCGAGAACAAAAATGATATAGTCGCGGAATTTTGTGCATGCATATCCACCGAAAGGTAGATTTTGCGAACCTGGATTTTTTCTCTTTTTTAATTAAGTTTTAAAATGAACGTTGATAAAAAGATGGTTGTGTATATTGTGGGGATAAGCATATGCGCCTAAATCATCATTGAATCGAGAAAAGCTTGAATAAATTGGGATGAAATCTACCCGACAATCATGCCAAATACAAAAACGATCAACAAATGAGCTATTTTAATGTTGGAGCAAATTAGTCTAGTCAAATGGACATGTGCCGGAAGACGATACATATGCCAAGCTCATATGGAGACTTTGCTACATACTTTCCGGGATTGTGGATCGATTCATTCGGTGTGGAAAAGTGTGGTGGATAATGGTAGAGATTGGAATTTTTTGTCCTGTTTAATAGTACATCAGTCCAGAGACATTTACGTATCAAACTTGTTAAATTGATTAGAGATCTCATAAACCATAATCGCCTATCATGGGTTCTCTATCACAGTTTAATACTAAGGACGTTATCATATAACAATTCACAATTGGTTCTTTAAAAGAACAAATATATGACAACAAAAAAGCCATTTTATATATGTATAAACATAAAGAAATAGTAGAAATGATCTGACCCGGTCGGATTCGGTCCAACCCGATTGGGTTTAGGACACTATTTCAACAATAACACATTCAATAAACTTTTAATAATCAAAGCAAGAACAAACAATAAGAACACAACAGTTTAACGTGGTTTTCGGCAATGTGCCGACTAGTCCACGGACACAAAAAAAGATATTTATTATGCATAGAAATTTACAAAGATACTTGTCTTTTGATTACATTAATTCCTGATATTTACAGCCATTGGGCCCTAACCCTAGCCGTCATAATGTCTAACTGAGTATTCCCAAATTCCTTAGATGTGGTCTTCTGACAGTTTAGCTGAAAACCACCATATGTAACCAGACTCCAGATTCAAAGCTAAACAGATGTGAATCACCAGATTTAATTTTATATGTGATTACCAGACTTCAGCTGAGAACAACTCAGCTGAACTTCTCAGACTTGAATACCTCTGCTGAACACCACTTCAGCCGAGTCTTCTAGATTTCAGTTTTGACAGATTCAGACTTAGAGATCTAGTCACCCTTAACTAACAAAGTGTTTAGGATTTTAATTATCTACCTCAATTTATATTGTAATAATTATCTACCATTGTGCAAGTGTCTTCCTAGTGTTGAGCATCTTGTTGGTCTTGTGTGCTTGTTATATGTCCATACTTGATGCGGCGTGCTTTTTGTTGATATCGTTGAAGTGTTTAAGATGTTAATTATCTACAATTATTTATATCGTACCACCTCCGTCCCATAATGTAAGTCACTTTGCCTCTTTTTGTTTGTCCTATAATATAAGTCATTATATATTACCAATGAATCATTTATTACTATTTTCTCTATCTTACCTCTAATTATTAACAATCCAACCACTCTATATGTATTGCATTAATGATAGTCAAGGACATTATATTCATTTCTTCTTTAAATTTATGTCAAACAGCCATTTTTTTAATCTGTATGAAAACATCCCAAGTGACTTATAATTTGGGACGGTGGTAGCCCTAATTAACTGCATTCTTATCGGTTCAAGTTTTTGATTAATACGGTAATTATTTACCTCTATTTATATTGTAATAACTTACTACCTTCTTAAGCTTTTGGATGATACATTAATTCAACATGTATCTTCAACTAAAAGACTATTAACGTCAAAATCAAGTACTACCCGACCTATAAAAAGTGTATATTTTTATAAAATAAATTATTTTATAAAAATGTTCATTTAGAAAATCAATAAATCATTTAATGCAGTGTTTCTAAACATACCCCAATCATAACATTTAATATATGTTTATATATTTATTTCATATTTCAATAGAGCATTTATTATATGATAGAGTATATATATCCATTAATACTTAAAATACAATACATTAGTTGTTTTCTTAATATGTGTGCACCACAAAATGAGACATTTTTTCATGGAACAGATTTAGTAATGAGTAGTGATACTATCACTATTTATTTTACCACAACATCCTACACAACACAATTAACAATGAGTAGTGATACATATTGTTAGGACCCATCACAATAAATAATTAATCATTTTAATCAATAAAAAGTAACAATGTAGTAGAAAATACACTACACAAACGTGTACTGCACATATCCTTTCTCTTTACTAATTGTGACTCTTGTCTTGACATACTTGTAATCTCTGGCTTTAACAATGTAGTCATAACTAATTTATCAACATGAACGCCGGCCCCTTCTATTGGTCGCCGTCTAATCACTTCTTAAAACAATTATAACAAAAATGAAATTGTTTTACGATACAACTGTTATAAATATTGTATCAAATAACATATAATATCTCCGTCCCAAAATATAAATTATTTTGAGTGTTTTTACATAGATTAAAAAATAATTGAATGTCATAAATTTAAATGTTAAATGTCTAAATGTCATGAAACTATATCTTTATTTAGTGATACTGCACAACGAGTGACATAAGCTGTATTTGTATCTTTAACTAGAATGAAACTATATCATGATCGATTAGTATTACATCATAATGGAAAATGCAATTTTTTTTTGGAGGAACAATGCAAGTTGTAACACTAGTTATGCACGTAATTAACTCTTGTGGCTGTATCATTAGTCTATTATAAATAAGCTTCCTACTACAACTCATTTCATGTTGAGACAGATGTCCATGCATGCATCATCAATTGCCTGCAATTTTCTCAAGCACATTTCACAGTGCAGATATAGTTTGATCAACTATGAACAACGAGAGCAAGCAGAAAGATGCTAGTAATAAAAGTAGAGAGACTGTGAATTATGGAGTTCCATTCTTCAAGCTCTTCTCCTTTGCCGACTCCACCGATAAAATCTTAATGATTATCGGTACGATTGGTGCTATCGGAAATGGTATATCACAGCCACTCTTGGCAGTCCTCCTCGGAGATGTCACGGATTCTTTTGGACGGAACATCAGGGCCGACGATATTGTTCCCGTTATTTCCAAGGTATTACCAATATGCATGTTGATTGATCGTCTTTTTTTTCATTTGAGAATTTTATCAAGCATTTTGCCTGCAAAATAAGTTTACTATCGTTTTTTTTTATTTTTTATTTTTTATTAATTTATTTATTTTTTCAACTGGAATTAGGTTTGCCTCAAGTTTGTGTACTTGGCACTTGGTACCGGTGTGGCTGCATTTCTCCGTAAGCTGTAATTTACTCACTCACACCTCTTACCATCGATCATACCTCAAACACACATGTTAGCATTAATTAATGATAATAGATCTAACATGTGTGTTTAAGAGGTGTGTTTCTAGTTTCTACCATCGATCATAGATAGAGGTGTGTTTCTAGTTTCTACCGGTCTTTATGTGTTGATCTCTTGTTGAACTTGTAATTGGCAACAAAAAAGAAAATCCATGGTTTTCGATTGGCAGAGGTGGCGTGTTGGATGACCACCGGTGAAAGGCAGGCGACACGGATTAGGTGCAAGTATTTGAAGACAATCCTGCGACAGGACATCAGCTTTTTTGACACAGAAACGAAAACCGGAGAGATAGTTAGTAGTATGTCAGGTGATATTGTTCTACTACAGGATGCAATTGGTGAAAAGGTATGTAACTGCAAATAAAAAAAACCGAGATGTATGTAATGATTGGCGTGGCGTAATAGTGATTTCATTGCAGGTGGGAAAATGTATTCAACTTTATGTAACATTTATTGGAGGCTTCGCGATTGCCTTTGGCAAAGGATGGCTTCTTACACTTGTCATGCTTACTTCAATTGTTCCAATGGTGGTTTCCGGTGGAATCTTTGCCATCTTGATTTCGAGGATGTCGTCTCGGGTACATAAGGCCTACTCCAAGGCAGCAGTGGTTGTTGATCAAACAATTAGCTCCATAAGAACAGTATGTCATGGCATGCATCAAGTTTTGTTCATAACACGTCACCTGTTCGAAAGAATTCCCATAATAAGAGCCTTCATTACACCACAATATGAAATGAGTAACATTTATGTAAAAAACCTATAAAAAGAAAACACTAAATCTAATGATCAGGTTCAATAGAAAAACTCTAGCATGATGTGAAGTTTTTTTTTTTTACTTTTATAGGTGGCGTCGTTTACTGGTGAGAAACGAGCAATCACAGACTACAACAAAGCCTTAGATGCAGCATACAAATCATCAGTAAGTCAAGGGTTGGCCACTGGAATGGGGCTTGGATCTCTTTTGTCAATTGTTTTTTGTGCCTTTTCTCTAGCAACATCTTATGGGGGGAAGCTGGTTGCTGATAAAAAGATCACAGCTGCTGAATTTCTCACTGTCATTATAGCCGTGTTAATAGGTTCCTCGTAAGTCTTCTTTTTGCCTTGATATGTTAATAAGTAGAACACCTACAAAATGTGTATCATACAATTATTAATGATATATTTGATGTGTTTTTTAGTGCACTGGGACAGGCATCTCCATGTGTTACTGCATTTGCAAGAGGTAGATCTGCAGCATTCAGAATCATTCAAACCATCAAAAGGAAACCAATAATAGATGCACATAATACAAGTGGAAAATCGCCTGATGCAATCCATGGTATCGTAGAGTTAAAAGATGTGTATTTTAGTTATCCCTCCAGACCAGATGAGCCAATCTTTAAAGGGTTCTCTTTGTTCATACCTGAAGGCAACTCCACCGCGTTAGTCGGTCATAGTGGGAGTGGAAAATCTACCGTGATAAATTTGATCGAGAGATTTTACGACCCTCAAGAAGGTGAAGTTCTTATTGATGGAATTAACATCACAGAATTCCAACTTATGAGGTTAAGGGAAAAGATTGCTCTGGTCAGTCAAGAGCCTGTGCTTTTTATGGCTAGCATTAAGGATAATATTGCTTATGGTAAGCCTAGTGCAACTATTGATGAGATCATGATGGCACTTGATACTGCAAATGCATCTAACTTCATTAATCAGCTACCTGAGGTTACCTTTTTTCTTAATTTCCCAACTTGATTTCATACGTTCAAATTTCACACATCTTGTAGATTGAATCATAAAGTCTTGATAGTCAATTCCACCGTGTGGAAAATGCTTAGTTTGTAAACTGTGTATCTAAACATTTATTTACAGGGAATGGAAACCATGGTTGGAGAGCATGGTGCCCAACTATCTGGTGGACAAAAACAAAGAGTTGCCATAGCTAGAGCAATTCTAAAAGATCCGCGGATTTTACTTCTAGATGAGGCGACAAGTGCATTAGATGCCGAATCAGAAAGAATGGTGCAAAATGCATTGGACAAAATCATGGTCAGTAGAACAACTGTCATTGTAGCACATCGTCTAAGGACAATAAGAAATTCAAACATGATTGCAGTCTTTGATCAGGGAAAGATTGTTGAAAAAGGTACACATTATGAACTGAGTAAAGACGAAAGAGGTGTTTACAGTCAACTCATACGCTTGCAAGAAGGGAACCACGAAAATGAACAACGTTTCGAAGAAGAAGATAAGGAAACAAATAATAGCCAAGAATTTTCTAGTGAGACTATGACAATGTCTTCTGATGATGGCAATAACATCAAGCTTGAAGCATATTTACACATGAGTGACACTAATGACCCAGTCCCTGTCCCTGGAAAAGAAAAAGGCCGTCTGGAAAATCCTATATGCCGCCTTGCATATTTGAACAAACATGAATTACCTGCCCTTGTTGGGGGCACTATTGCTTCTATTGTTAATGGTGCAGTACTCCCTATTCTTGGTATGCTTATAGCGGAAGCATTAAAAACATTCTACGAACCAAAGCACGAATTAGAGAAGAACTCTAGACATCTAGCTTTGAAATTTTTGTTTACTGGATTCGTAACACTACTGGCATATCCTACAAGTGGTTACCTTTTTGGTGTGGCTGGGAGCAAACTAATAAAACGAATACGATTAATGTGCTTTGAGAAGGTTGTTTACATGGAGGCTGGCTGGTTTGATCAGCCTGAGAACTCGAGCGGAGTAATTGGTGCAAAGTCACGATGTAGCCAATTTGAATGCACTTATTGGAGATGCACTTGCACATGATTGTTCAAGTAACTTCATCTATAGTTCTGAGCTTGATTGTAGCATTTGATGCAAGTAGGAGTTGATGATTATTATTCTAGCTATGATACCTATGCTTGGTTTAAACGGATTCGTACTACTTAAGTTCTCAAAAGGGTTCAGTGAAGATTCAAAGGTTTGTTTTCTTTCCTAATCTAGATCCTGTACAATGAATTTGGTGCCGTATAATTATTGTGTACTGTACAATTACAGGGCATGTATGAAGAAGCTAGTCAAATAGCTAATGATGCAGTTGGAAGTATAAGGACAGTTGCTTCATATTGTGCGAGAGGGAAAGTAGTAGACTTATACCAAACAAAATGTGAAGTACCAATGAAAAAGGGAATAAGGCAAGGTTTTCTTAGTGGGATTTTCTTCGGTTCGTCTTCAGCGATGCTGTTTTTGGTGTATTCAACTGGCTTTTTCGCAGGAGCTCGGCTTATTAAAGGTGGTAAAATATCATTCTCAGATGTATTCCAAGTAAGTATCCATTAATTCTGAGATATCAAAGTTTTCTCAAATAATTATATCGAAAAGGTTGACGATTGAAAAACAAAGAGGAGACATAGTGGTGATGTCTTCCACATTTTTGCAGTCATTTCTTTGTGATCTTGTCATTCTTTGCAATTTCAAAGAACTACATCAATGGCACCGGATTCCAACAAAGCTAAGAGCGCATTGTGTATCAATCCTCTCAATTCTCGACTTAAAACAAAAGATCGATTCGAGAAGATGAGTTAGGGATCACTCAGAGTGTGTGAAAGGAGAAATCATCTTTCAACATGTGAGCTTTAGGTATCCAACTAGACCGGACATATATGTACTTCAAGATCTCTCCTTACTATACATAGCGGGAAGGTAAAACTCACGGATTTCTTTATTGTTCAATAACAAAGCGCACCATATTGTTTCATATCATATTATCATGCCGTTGTCTTGAGTATATCGATTTAGATTTTGTTATGTTATTCAATTCAATTCACAACTTTTAATGCTTGACGGTAGCCTTAGTTGGTGAGAGTGGGAGTGGAAAATCAACGATAATCTCATTATCGCAACGGTTTTATGATCCGAATCAGTCTTATAACACTTGATGGAATAAATCTTCAAAAATTCCAACTAAAGTGGCTAAGGCAACAAATGGGATTAGTGAGCCAAGAACCGGTCTTATTCAATGACACCGTTCGGGCAAATATTGCATACGGAAAAGATGAAGGATCCGCAATGTAAGCGCAGACATCTTGAAGAAGCAGAGAGAAGTTGCAAGCGCCCACAATTTCATCGGTGGCTTGCAAAATGTAAGTTAATATAAACATATCACTAACCGGCCTCAATTTACTCTATGATACATAAACATCATGTCCACTTATTCAACTTATGATTATGTAAAAGGGCTATGAAACCATGGTGGGAGAGAGAGGAATACAGCTATCAGGAGGACAAAAGCAGAGGGTAGCGATTGCAAGAGCTTTTATAAAACAACCGAAAATACTGTTACTAGATGAAGCAACAAGCGCACTTGACACAGAATCTGAAAGAATAGTTCAAGACGCGCTGAAAAAAGTGATAATCAATCGTACTACGATAATAGTTGCACATAGGTTGTCTACAATTAAGAATGCAGATCTTATTGTTGTTGTGAAAAATGGATGTATAGTTGAAAAGGGGACTCATGAGACTCTTGCAAATATTGAAGGTGGATTGTATGCCTCACTAGTTGCATTACACATGAATAATGATGGATCATCCTTATGAATAGAATGGAAGAGTACTTAAGTACTTGGCACAAGTCATACATTGATCATCATGTGACCAACACACCTATCTCTAAAGACATTTAAGGATTATAATGACATTGATAATTTTGATTTAAGAGTTATATTGGATTATAGTTTACATTAAACACATGAACACGATGTTGTACTTTCTAGCAGTAGTCCGGGTGTATTAAAATTACAATGCGTTCTTTTGGGAAGAAAAAACAAGAAAAGATTAAACAGTGATTCCTTTTAATCAAAAACTCTTTCGCTGAGCATCAGCTACAAGTAGAACGAAACAGACTAATAGTGATTATGATTTGTCAGACATCGACGCACGGTAAATGGTTTAGTTCATGAATTTTCCTAGTCGTATGTATAAATAAATGAGACATTATTAATAGGATTAGACTATCACATATTGGATGTATTCTATCTTGTGATGATAGTGATAGATCTCATCTATTAAAGTGTAGTGATACTTAGACAGTACATAGACATGTATTGGAGGAATACATATGTTAGATGACCCGCTTATTTACTTAAGTGCCATTATTACGTGGAGGTTGTGTAATCATCCTTAGACCAGAAATCGTCATAGAGGCCTTTACATTCTGATTCAAAAATCTGTTACTAACACCTTTGTTTCCAATTCTGCTTGTAACAGAGTAGAGAGTAGATGCTTGTCTGATACTATAGATGAGAAACTTATCTGGCATTATAGATTAGGCCATCTACCATATAAGAGATTACAATTCATTAGTTCCTATGCATCTGATGTAAAATTATATGAACATGACTTTTGTTTTATGTGTCCTATGGAGAAGTTGAAGAAAAAGTCTTTTCCATTAAGCACATTTGTTGTTAAATTTGTTTTTGATCTTGTGCATGTATATATTTGGGGTCCTTTAAGGCATCCCACTGTGAATGGTCAACAATACTTTCTCACTGTTGTTGATGATTTTTCTAGGTTTACTTGGGTTATTCTTATGAAAGAAGTCCAAGCTACGAAAGTGGTTAAATCTTTTTTAAATTTGTTTATACACAATTCCACAAAGATATAAAAGTTATCAGATCTGATAATGGTGTTGAATTTCATTTGAGTCATTTTATGAACAGCATGGCATCATACATCAGAAATTTTGTGTAAGTACACCTAAACAGAATGTCATTGTTGAAAGAAAAAACATCAGCACTTCTGAATGTGGCTAGATGTTTAAGGTTTAATATACCTATTGAATACTGGAGTTATAGTTTTCTACACGCTGTTAAACTTATCAATGCTACACCAACACCCTTGTTGAAACAAATCACTCCTTATGAAGTGTTTTATGGGTCTAAACTAGATTATTATGTGTTTGAAGTCTTTGGTTGTTTGGTTTTTCCTCCACTCTTCAAAATTTTAGAACAAATTTTGATTCTAGATGCTGAACTTGCGTTTACCTTGGAAATTCAAATACCTCCAAGAAAGATATTCTCTTGGATATCCCCAACAAAGATATCTTTGTTGCTAGAAATACTCAAATCCATTAGACTTATTTACCTTTATTTAAGAAGGTTCTAGGAAAACCTAAGTGTACCACAAATATGCCACTGCAGTTTCCTGTACTACAAAGCTTTGAGGATCGGTTGAGTCACTCAGCGAAGGAATCAAGCTGAGGAGCATATTCGGCAGATGAATCCAGTGGAGGACCAGAACCAGCCAGCCAAGCACATGCATACCCAATTTAGTTGAGGAGGTCTACAAGGATCAGAAAGCCATCAAATTTATATCAAGGATCAGCCAATGCTATAAAGACCCCCGATCTGTTGAATCAAGTCATGAGTCTAGATAGACTCTCAGTTGAGTATGCTATGTATGTTTGTGCAATTGATGCAGTCACTGAGCCAAAGACATACCCTCGGGCAATAAAACATATTGAATGGAATGAGGCAATGCAGAAGGAGATTAATGCATTGCAAAATACCAACACATGGGAAAGTGTTACTTTGCCACATTGCAAAAAGCCTATTGGGTAGAAGTGAGTGTTTAAGATAAAATACAATTCTGAAGGATCAGTAGAGAGGCAATGGGCTACAATCAGACGTATGGAATTGATTATCAAGAGACTTTCACTCCATCAACAGTCAAATGGAGAGAAACCAACAATCACAACAGTCAGAGCATTGTTAGCAGCTGCAGCAGCCAACAGTTGGCATCTTCATCAGATGGATGTTAATAGTGCTTTTTGCATGAATATGTCTACATGCAGCTTCCTCAAGGTTTTTATTCTCATAAACAAAACCAGGTCTGTAGATTAATCAAGTCATTATATGGATTGAATCAAGCTGTCTTTATAAGAAACTACTACTTGTTACAACGATTGGCCATATATGTGACGCTCTTGTTCCGGATACCGAGTCCTTATCCGAAAAAAACACCCGTCACGTAAAATAATTTAATTTAATAAATTATATATATATATATATATATATATATATATATATATATATAAAAGTCTGACATCATCAACATCAGAGTACAAAGCGGAAAACGTAAAGATGGACTAGGAAAGCCAAAGACTTCTACAAACGATCGAAAAGAAACACAAGTTGCATTTAAAACAACATCTCAAAGCTATTACACAAAGATGGAAGTACCATTCATCCATTTCAACTATTGTATTTACAATCTGATGACGTGGTCAAGTTAAATTATTAACTCGATGCCTACTAACACACTAGCAAGAGAACTAGGTTCAATTGTAGTATAGTCAGATAGAGTCGAGGTCGATCCCACAAAGACTCGGCACAAATAAAACACAACTTTATCCTATTAGAACTAAATTGAAAGGGCGGTCTACGACCAACTAAATGCAGAAAATAAAATAGTGACAACCACGAGACACAAAAGACCACAAAGACAAACGAAAGACTACTAAAACACGGGTAATACGGTTGATATTATCTAAACAAATAGTATTGATTACGCTAGTATATTTTAACTCCCCCATGTGAATTAGGATGATAACGAGACAAAACAAACGTTAAAGATTAATTATTATGACTACGGAGTCATCCCCTAAGGTAGATTTAGCTCCACTAGGGCCTACAAACCATCGTGCCTCCATTACGTGACTTCGCTTTTTAATGCCTCCATCTCATATAACTTCTGACACAATTACGAGACTAGGGATGCCGGTATAAACCGTAACCTCATCTAAGCAACATTCCTAGGGTAAGGCGTACTTCTTAGATGCCGATTCAATCTATATCCTAAGTAACAATCACTTTTTAGGTTTCATGTTAAATTATGATGACAAATAACTAAGTTGATCAGGTTTAATTACTCGTTTTAATTCCAATTCAGAGAATCTGACGTAGTCGAAGCCGATCATAATATTGCCCTACATATTGCCAGGCTCGGTCGACCGAACGACAGCACTCGGGCGACCGAGTGACACGTCTAGGTCGACCGAACACAGTTCTGTGTCGGAACAAATCATGACTACTTCTTAACGTTTCTAACCTAAACACATGGGTTCGTAAATAAATCTACATCACGCAATCAATACAAATAAAATTACTCCATAATAAAATATAACAGATCTACTAATAAAGATTGCATAATTGAATAGTCATACCCTCAAGACGCAGAGTGACTCCCACTCTTTAATGCGCTCCCTAATCGGAGAATCCGATTTAATCCACAATGAACGAACATAAAGAAAATAAAACTAAAGACTTAAAAGCTAAAATTGTATGAATTGTTTTGTGTTGTAGTGGTGTGTCTTCTCAATTCCGTAGCTGCTGTTTATATAGGAGTTGTAGCCGACATAGGGAGAATCCAGAAGATTGACATGCATTTATCACATTAGGCTCGGGTGACCGAACCTACACGCTCGGTCGACCGAATGGCATGGCTCGATCGACCGAGCCTCCCTCTTTACGCGTTTTCACACTCGGTTCGTCTCGACTTGTTCCCACTCCATGCTTTTGAACCGATCTCGATTTATCTTTTCTTTAATGCTCCGATTTTCTTCTCTTTTATCTTGAGATCTCCGATTGTATGATAATTATCTTCGATTTATCATGATCCGCAAAATCAGCATTTATCACACAATTAATTGCTCTTTTATAATAAAAATAGCTAAACACCAATTATCATATTAATAATCACTTATCATTAAATAATAAATATAAACACGTGATTAAATATGAAATATATATAATTAACTCCGATTTAAGGTTATAATTGATGACATAAATGGGTATATTTTAACTGTCATCAAAATGCCCCCCACTTAAACTTTGCTTCGTCCGAACAAAGCATTAACAAGTTATTCCCCAAGACAACATTTTCTGTGGTCAACTCATACTTACACAAGAAACCCGAGTCAACTCATACCAGTCATGCTCATAAGATATGCATTATTCACTACTCGCTATGAATCGACGTGATCGTGTGCATGTGCATTGGTTTTATATAAATGTAACAAGATTAGAGTTTATGCAGACTTCATATCTAAATTCACCAACATCAGCATTCATACTTCTTATGCCTCGCAATGGTTAAAGCACTAGAACAATAAGCAAGAGCGTATCTATAGGGTTTTTGGACTTGGAGACCGAGTACTACTCAAAGCCTCTTAAAGAGTTGAATATTCTTTTCATATCTTCATATTTTTCGATACTATCAATCTCAAGAAGGAAAACTTTTAGGGCATCCTCTATCTTAGATCAAATATTAGCATCGAATATTACCACAAGCGAGGCTACTTTGGTAACTTACTACAAGCCCAGTGTTTTAATACATTGTCAAAACAGTGTACGTCCCAAGCTTATTACTCCGCTTTTGTTGGCTAGAAGATCGAATACATCGGTCGACAAATGTCGACACACTAGGTCCTCATAACCAATTATCTACGCAATGTACACATACTTCTTTCAATTATTATAATTCATGCGGTACTCAATGATTCACATGTTGAGTAATTGAACAATACCTAACTACTTGCAATTGTTGGCATGAATATCCTTAAGTTTACTTACAATTTATCGCAAAAGTATAACATGACCACGCACTCACGCCGACTTGGTTCGCTTCCTATCAATTCTAAGTATAAGAACTTCACAAGTTTAAGGGTGCGAGTTAAACAACTTGGCATTTATCCATAAAAAATTTTAAAATTTGGCTCAATATTGTCTCGAAGATTCCGCTCCTTGACTTTTTCAACATATAGCACAATATATAGCTAAGTCCCCCCGCCCCACTTAAACATGGCATTGTCCTCAATGACAAAAATAAATGAGAGTTCAAGATGAAAGACTTAGCTCGAAACGGCTCCCAAGTAAAGGAACAATATCGAGTAATCATCGGCACGTGGCGTGGAGAGACAGACACATCTGTATAAACAGACAAGCTCCACTTAAATCGTCAAATACCATGTCTATGGAAGTTATAAAATAATGTGGCGGTAATTAGATATAGATATCTAAAAACAGTTTAAGCCACTTTATTTTATAACGCCATGGACAAGACCAAAAGTGGATTTAAACCAGATAAAAACTCACATGACGGCTATCAAGGAAAAACCTCGCTTATTCCGAACTTAGACTCGAACATGGCGAGATGAAAAAAAACCGTGATAGGCGATGCTACTTTATTAAAAAAGAAAACGAAAAAGGATAGTTATAGGTAGTAGTTCTAAGTTTATAGTCGCTAGCTCGACTCAAACTCAAGATGGTTTATTCATAGACAGTGGTCATCGAGGTACAAAACCTCCTCCTCAAAGAAAGCAGCGGAAGCCTGTGATAATGCTTAATACGATGTCCATTGACCACAAATCTGGACTCGTCTTTGAAATTGAATAGCTCCACCGCTCCAGAAGGAAAGACTTGTTGTACTTGAAATGGGCCATACCATCTTGATTTCAACTTACCCAGAAAGAGTCTTAAGCGCGAATTGTACAAGAGAACCAGATCACCCTCTTGAAAGGTCCTCTCCGAATCTTTTGTCATGAAACTTCTTCAGGCGCCTTGAAAATCTTGGCATTCTCAGATGCCTCTAAACGAAACTCTTCAAAGCGAGTTAATTCTAATATCCTTTTCTCACCGGCCAATGTCTCATCAAAATTTAGCATCCTTGTTGCCCACATGGCCCGGTGCTCCAGCTTCTGGTAGATGACATGCCTTTCCAAAAACAATCCTATATGGTGACATTCCAATCGAGGTTTTATATGCAGTCCTATAAGCCCATAAAGCGTCGTCTAAACGTAACGACCAATCCTTTCTGGTCGTATTGATAGTTTTCTCCAGGATACGCTTTATCTCTCGATTGGTGACTTCTACCTGTCCACTAGTCTGGGGGTGATATGCTGATGCTAGCTTATGTCGAACCCCATACTTAATCATCACCGCTCAAAAGGTTTATTACAAAAATGACTACCATTGTCGCTATAATTGCCCTTGGCGCCCCAAACCTTGTAAAATGTTCTTCTTCAAGAATCTAACCACAACCCTAGCATCGTTAGTAGGGAAGCAATGGCCTCAACCCATTTGGATACATAATCTACAAAGAACTAAGATATATCGGTTAGATAATGATGAAGTGAAGGGTCCAACAAAATCTATTCCCAAACGTCAAAAGCTCCACTTCTAAGATGCTCTTGAGTGGCATCTCATTCCTCCTTGAAATATTACCGTCATTTGACAAGAATGACATGCCTTTGCATATTGGTGTGCATCCTTAAACAATGTCGGCCAATAAAAACCGTGATTGGAGGACCTTAGCGCGGTTTTTTCTCCCCCATAGTGTCCTCCAACTTCATAGGAATGACAATGCTTCAGGATATCATTATATTCTTCTTCGGGCACACATCTTCGAAAAACATTATCAGATCCTAGCTTAAACAAGTACGGTTCATCCCAATAGTAGTGTCTAAGATCTTTAAAGAATTTTTTCCTTTCTTGGACAGTGAGATTCGGTGGTAGGTACTTTGCGGATAGATAATTGACAAACAAACTAAACCATGGTTGCTTCTTCTCCTTCACAACCTCAATTCGCCGAAGAAGCTGCAAGACAATCATCATGTCCCCCGATGGTGGTGATGGAGAAAAAGTTGTTCATCAGAAAAGATTCTCCTATCTCGTAATTCCTCACCATCCTCTAATTGTAAGCGCGATAGATGATCGGCCACCACGTTCTCACTTCCTTTCTTGTCTCGGATTTCTACGTCAAATTCTTGCAACAGTAGAATCCATCTCAACAGTCTCGGCTTTGAATCTTGCTTTGCTAGGAGATACTTAAGAGCCGCATGGTCGATCCACACAAGTGACTTTAGATCCCACTAAGTAGGATCTAAACTTGTCAAAGGCAAAGATAACGGCCGAAGTTCCTTCTCCGTTGTGGCGTAATTTCTTTGGGCAAGATTCAAAGTCCGGCTTGCATAATAAATGGGCCTAAAAATCTTATCTTTCTTTGACCCAAAGCGGCGCCAACAAAGAGTGTCACTTGCATCACATCGGTTCAAACGGAAGATCCCAATCGGTGCGACTAACGGTGCAAAGATGATCGGCCTACTTTTATTTCGTTGAAAGCTTTTATGCACTCATTTGAAAACATGAATGGCACATCCTTGGCCAATAATTCGGTAAGAGGTCTCAGAGACCAGGAAAATCCTTGATAAACCTACGATAAAATCCGGCGTGGCCTAAAAAACCTCGCAAAGTTTTAAGATTAGTAGGTGGAGGTAATTTCTCGATCACCTCGACTTTGGCTCTATCCACCTCTATACCGTTCTTTGATATGCGGTGGCCTAGTACTATACCTTCCGTAACCATCAAATGACATTTCTCCCAGTTAAGCACAAGATTCGTCTCTTCACATCTCTTCAACACTCGTGCTAGATGTGTGAGACATGAATCGAAATCGTCTCCAAATACGGAGAAATCATCCATAAAGATTTCCAAAAAGTCTTCCACCATATCCGCAAATAATGACATCATACACCTTTGAAATGTCGTGGCGTTGCACAATCCAAATGGCATTCGATTATACTTAAATGTCCCATATGGGCATGTAAATGTTGTTTTCACGATCTTCGGGCGAGATATGGATTTGATAGGATCCCGAATACCCGTCAAGAAAACAATAGAAAGCATGCCCGCTCAATCTCTCGAGCATTTGATCGATGAAAGGAAGAGGAAAATGGTCCTTACGAGTGGCATCGTTTAGTTTCCTAAAGTCTATGCATACTCGATGACCGTGATTAGCCTCACAGAATTAACTCATTCAACTCATTGGCTTGCACCGTCAATCCTCCTTCTTGGGAACTACGTGGATAGGGCTTACCCATTCGCTATCAAGAATTGGAAATATAATTCCATTTCTAGCATTTTTATAACCTCATCCCTAACCACTTCCTTTAATTGTGGGGTTAAACGCCTCGAGGTTGTGCAACCGCTTTCTTTCAGGGTCCACGGAGATCTTGTGCATACATACGCTAGGGCTAATGCCCTTAACGTCAGCTATGGTCCATCCAAATGCTCCGCGGTACTCTCTCAAAACTCTCATAAGTTTCTCTTCTTGTAAGTCCGTCAAGGAAGAAGATATGATTAGCGGCAAAGTCTCATCTTGAAGAAATACATACTTCAAATTCGCAGGAAGAGGTTTTAAAGTCAAATTTGTGGGAGGTTCTTCCAAAGAGGTCTTCAACTTTTGACCGGTGAGTTTGAGTTCAAGTACTTATGCCACGTTGGTCTATGATAGAATCTTTCAATCTCCATGAAGACTTACTTCCTCTACAGCCTTGGGGTCCCTCTACTACATCCTGGCCATATCATCTTCTCCTCCTCACTACTCACGATTTGACTTCATCTTCTTCTTCTAAGACCGTATCCAAGAAATCCTTTATACTTTCATGTTGTTGAAATTCTTGAACAATCCTATCAATGGAATCCATCATGAAACATGCATCCTCTCCATCATCAAAGTTGCTTCATAGTGTCGAAGACATTGAATGCAACTCTCTTCGCTCACTCTTAACACCAACTCGCCTTTGTAAACATCAATTAGCGTTCTACTAGTGGCCATGAAAGGTCTTCCTAATATCAATGGTACTCGTAGTTAGCTTCCATATATAATACCACAAAGTCGACAGGGAATACAAACTTTTCAACCCTAACTAGCACATCCTCAACCACCCCACACGGTTCCTTGACAGTAACGGTCAGCTAAGCTATGATGTGATTGAGGTCTTCTTAAGATCTTTCATGCCTAGCTTCCGAAAAATAGATAGTGGCATCAGTTCACGCTAGCTCCTAGATCACACAAAGCTTTGTTTAGACATACGTTACCTATGGTGCAGGGGAATGAGAAAACTTCCCGGATCTTTGCATTTTTGGGGTAACTTATGTTGAAGAATGGTGAGCACTCCTCATTAAGGCATATGGTCTCTAAATCTAGAAGTTTCCTTTTAGTGGAGACAGGCGTCTTTTAAAAACTTGGTGTACTCAGGCATTTCAGCTAGTGCTTCAACTAGGGGTATATTGATTTGTAACTTACTAAACATATCCACGAACTTCTTATACCTCTTATTATCAAACTTAGGCTTCGGCTTTGGTGGAGGATAAGGTAGAGTTGAAGGGTCGACATCAGTGAAAATTGGATACTTGTTATCGTAAAGTTCAACTCTAGGGCCAGCAGGTTCTTTATATGTTCTTTGCTCAGAAAAGATTCGGAAGTATTAGTCCCATTGCTTGGCTCACCATCCTTATTCTTTGTGACTTTCTCTTGCAAGGATGGTGGAGTTACTTCTTTTCCACTTCTTGTCATGATCGCATTCAAATCCTTAGGGTTCTTCTCAGTGTTGCTTGGCAACCCTCCAGGAGGTCTAGTTGAGACTTGCTCAGCTAGTTGTCCTACCTGGTGCGTGAGATTTTGGACTAGAGCTTCCTGGTTGGTTACCTTGGCATCTGTCTTCTGACAATATTGGCTAAAGTTAGTGGCTAACTCAGCCATAGATTTTGAAAGTTGTCCCATACTATCGGTGATTTACATTACTCGGTTTTTCTATCGCAGCCTTCCCAACCAAAAGTTTTAGTCCATTGTGGTACATAAGGGGTAGGTGGTTTAGGCCTTTCTCCCGCATTTATGTCACTATATTGGAATCCAGGATGGTTATGATTAGGTCTGATCCTCCTCCGACATAATTGGCTTCTTCAGCATCAAAGATTCTCACCTTGAGGTGCTACTCGATTCCACCCCCCTTTCTCTACTCTTGTCATCCTCTCTTGCATCCCATCTACCTTATCATTGATAATGAAAGTTGTTCTAAGATTTTGGTAGATGCACTATCATCGAATATATATCGCCATCTTCATAGTAGCTATGTCATTGCCTCCCATTGGCTATTCATCGCTATTTGCTCCATCTTCCTTGTGCCTCCTCGGAGATATAAGAACAAATGCTCCATTCTTTGAGGCGTCTCACTCTAATTTTCTCGTCTCTCTCAACCCATGGTAAAAGTTTGCATTAAAAGCCGAGAGATATGTCATGATGAGGACACTTCCTCATAGCTTCCTTGAAACGCTCCCAAGCTTGATCAAAACTCTCCCAGGTTGTTGCTTAAATCCTAGGATGTCTTGGCGTAACTTAAAAGTTTTTCCTAAGGGAAAATACTTATTCATGAACTTTGCAACAGCTTGTTCCCAAGTAGTAATAGATCCAACCTCTAAAGAGAGAAGCCATTGCTTAGCTTTATCTTTCAAAGTGAAAGGAAAAGCTTAAGACGAATGTTACCCTCCGGGATTAATTGCGGGTTTCACAAGACTAACGATTTCCAAGAAATTCTTCACGTGAACACCGGGATCCTCATTTTGGACTCCATGAAAAGTAGAATAATTGGTCACCATTTGAATTACATTAGGCCTAGGGTGATAGACTTCCGCAAAGATCTTGCGGTGCTACGATAGCAGGAATGAATTGTTCAATAGTGGGCGTTGCATAACTTTGCAAAGTGCGCCGCGCTCCTTGAACTAGGGCTTGGTTCTCATTATTAGCATTTGCATTCACATTATTGACATTATTGATAATGTGGATTAATAATGTGATTAGGTACTGGTTTGGATTGACCGGATTGCCTTCCATTTCCGTTTCAGATTCAGAATGCTCAGAATGATCGGTTGTATGTCCTTCTTCCACTCCTTGCTCGCTTTCCTCAAGATTTGGATCCTCTTCTCCTTGCTTAGCCAGTTCCCTAGCTAACTTCCTATTCCTTCTCATAAATTTCTCTATCTCGGGATTATAAGGCTCAAGCGGTTCCTTCGATTTCCGAGTAGCGTACTATAAAATAATAAACAACAATAAAACAATTAATCACTAGTAAAGGCTAGGCCTTTAACTAACTAACTAAAACGACCTCGAAATAAGTTTGAGAAAAGAAAAAGTAAATAAAACGAAGCAAAATATTGTAAAACTCGTCACGTAACGTAAAAGTAAAAGAAAACAAATTCTCGGTCGACCGAGAGCCGTGGGTTCGATCCGACCGAATGCTTTTTTTTTTTTTTATTATTATTATTATTTATGACATGTTTAATATACGGACTCTTATTCACGTAATATTCACGAATCCAGTTCTAACAAAATAAGCTATATCTTAATTTAATGACTCGAGTCCCCGGCAACGGCGCCAAAAACTTGATGATGTGGTCAAGTTAAATTATTAACTCGATGCCTACTAACACACTAGCAAGAGAACTAGGTTCAATTGTAGTATAGTCGATATAAGTCGAGGTCGATCCCACAGAGACTCGGCACAAATAAAACACAACTTTATCCTATTAGAACTAAATTGAAAGAGGCGGTCTACGACCAACTAAATGCGTAAAATAAAATAGTGACAACCACGAGACACAAAAGACCACAAAGACAAACGAAAGACTACTAAAACACGGATAATACGGTTGATATTATCTAAACAAATAGTATTGATTACGCTAGTAGATTTTAACTCCCCCATGTGAATTAGGATGATAACGAGACAAAACAAACGTTAAAGATTAATTATTATGACTACGGAGTCATCCCCAAGGTAGATTTAGCTCCACTTAGGCCCTCTAAACCATCGTGCCTCCATTACGTGACTTCGCTTTTTAATGCCTCCATCTCATATAACTTCTGACACAATTACGAGACTAGGGATGCCGGTATAAACCGTAACCTCATCTAAGCAACATTCCTAGGGTAAGGCGACTTCTTAGATGCCGATTCAATCTATATCCTAAGTAACAATCACTTTTTAGGTTTCATGTTAAATTATGATGACGAATAACTAAGTTGATCAGTTTAATTACTCGCTTTAATTCCAATTCAGAGAATCGACGTAGTCGGCCGATCATAATATTGCCCTACATATTGCCAGGCTCGGTCGACCGATCGAACGACAAGACTCGGGCGACCGAGTGACACGTCTAGGTCGATCGAACACGCCTGCGTGTCGGAACAAATCATGACTACTTCTTAACGCTTCTAACCTAAACACATGGGTTCATAAATAAATCTACATCACGCAATCAATACAAATAAAATTACTCCATAATAAAATATAACAGATCTACGAATAAAGATTGCATAATTGAATAGTCATACCTCAAGACGAGAGTGACTCCCACTCTTTAATGCGCTCCCTAATCGGAGAATCCGACTAATCCACAATGAACGAACATAAAGAAAATAAAACTAAAGACTTAAAAGCTAAAATTGTATGAATTGTTTTGTGTTGTAGTGGTGTGTCTTCTCAATTCGTAGTAGTCTTTGTTTATATAGGAGTTGTAGCCGACATAGGAGAATCCGTAAGATTGACATGCATTTATCACATTAGGCTCGGGTGACCGAACCTACACGCTCGGTCGACCGAATGGCATGGCTCGGTCGACCGAGCCTCCTCTTTACGCGTTTTCACACTCGGTTCGTCTCGACTTGTTCCCCACTCCATGCTTTTGAACCGATCTCGATTTATCTTTCTTTAATGCTCCGATTTTCTTCTCTTTTATCTTGAGATCTCCCGATTGTATGATAATTATCTTCCCGATTTATCATGATCTGCAAAATCAGCATTTATCACACAATTAATTGCTCTTTTATAATAAAAATAGCTAAACACCAATTATCATATTAATAATCACTTATCATTAAATAATAAATATAAACACGTGATTAAATATGAAATATATATAATTAACTCCGATTTAAGGTTATAATTGATGACATAAATGGGTATATTTTAACTGTCATCACAATCAGAACATACTATTGTCTCAACTATTTCGAAAGATAATGAAGATTTTATACCATTATTACAAGAGATTAAAGATAAAGCTAAGCTTCAACAACAACATCTTTGAAAAATCACTCATTAGTGATCTTGAACTCAAACTACACCACACCACACCACCTTCTCAGGGTGGGGAAAACAGTAATAAAAGGGGTAAGTACAAACGTACTCAGTCTGGGGTTGAAGCATCAATATGGAACAACAACAATATTTACATAATATTCTGCGCATTCTACCAAGTATGTTATAAAAAACACACTCACATCTACTAGTCCAACAAGCAAACTCAACCAATGAAAGAGATGAGTTGCATAAACGTCCAAGGACACTTAGCATGGCGAAGACTGCATTACGGCACATTCAAACTCTGGGGCAACCTGTCCCAAGTGGAGTTCAAGGCACTGAGTCTACCCGAACATGGGGCGTCAAATCTCCCGGCTGCGAAAATGAAACGTGCATCACCAAAGACTAAGTATGCTTAATCTTTTAGAAACTCAAGTATGTATTTACAATGTTAACTATCCACTTACATTCATTCACATAAAAGTCATCTTATGAACCACTAGACCCTAAACCGCCCTAGCACATAGCGCAGAAATATTGGATCCTAATCCAATACCCACAAGGCTAAGAAATAAGGCTTCAAGTGATCCTAAGTATATCTCCGTAGAGGGTCTCCACAAGGTGCTGAGCCAAATACACCAGAAACTGAACTCTTAGCTTTGTCATATATCAAGTAATTAGTTCCAAATAAGTACACATTCAAGCCACATAATAAACATAAGAATTATTCATGCTTCAGGGATCATTCTGGGCCCTTTTAGCACTGTGGCGTCCACTACCAATAAAATGGCATTTGCCACCCACGTTCAGTAATCCTCGGAGCTTATTGTTTTGCCCTGACGTCCGCCACCTATGTAGTGGAGCTCACCACCCTAATGTTTGCCACTTACCTGGCGTTCGCCATCAGTACAATGGTGTTCGTCAAAGAACATCTGGAAATCCAGTTTGAGTGTTCATCATTGTAGCGCCCACCCCTTGAAGATGGCGTCCACCACTTGCAGATTTCTGCAGATCTACAAGTCAAATTCCTGCTGATTTTCACCCCAAATTCATCCAAAATCAACTCATATCATACCAAATCGATACAACACTTAACCTGCAGCAATATAACATTATATATGCAACAAAACTCAAACAAAAAAACTCCCAAATTGATGAGAACACCCCCTTACCTAAAATTTTACCAGAAAGCCAAAAGCTCTAAAAACTCCAACTTTGATTTTTGAAGAAAGAAACCTAAAAGAATGATCTAAAATTAGAAAATGATTATCTAAAACTCATAATCAGTATAAGCCAAACAATTGCAAATTTTAGGTCCAAATCACCTTTGGTTTCTCAAGATCTAAAAAACCCATAAAAACGCACCTTTTCCGATCGTCGTGAAACTTTGACAGATCGATCACCTCGTTACGCTGATTGTGGTTGTGTGATTCATCTATTATTTCAACGGTTGGATTGATCAAAAAGATGAAGATTCAGTCTCCCTCTTTCCCTTTCTCTCCTCCCTCTCTTTTGCCTCTTTCTTTTGTTTTAAGGAAATGAAAGACTTTAGGGATGATTTGGGGTATTTGATGAAGTTTGTAGAATTACAAACACAAAATAAAATGCACGTAATTATTATGGATCAAGTGCAAAGTTACAAGTTGGGTTTACAATATGGTTGATCATGGGGTATTTATAGCTTCATACACGCTTCATGAATCAATTAGAAGCAAGTTACAAATGGTTATAACAGACACAAATGTAATAACCGCTTTACATTGCACTATATTAAACTAATCAGCAGGCTGCTGAGTCTTTACACTGTCAGCAGGCTGTTGATCTCATCACATGATCAACAAAGTACACTCAGCATTCCTATCGGCTTTTATACTGTAACACCCCCTCAAGCTGAGAGTGGTACATGAACAGCTTGCACTCAGCATTCCCATCAGCTACATGAATTCTGGAAAATCATTGAAATTCCTAATTTGTCTAGTAGATAAGAGAAAATAGGTGCATCCAAGGCATTGGTGAGGATGTCAGCTATTTGTTCTTTAGTATTGACTGGAAGAATTTTGATAAGTCCTTATTTCACTTTGTCTCTCACAACATGGCCGTCAATTTCAATGTGTTTTATTCTTTTATGAAAGATAGGATTATGAGCAATGTGCATGGCACTGGCATTGTCATAAAACAACACATCGTGCAACCGAATCGAACTCAGTAAATCTTGTAGTATGTAAATCACCACTGGATTTCACAAATTGCAATTGCCATGGCCTCCTGCATCACTACCGATGAGCTTCTAGAAATTGTTGTTTATTTTTTGCCTCTCAGAGAGATTGGAGCATCTCCTAGGAACATCATATAACTTGATATCGATCTTCTTGTTTTGGGACAACCACCCAATCACTATCTCAGAAACCTTTAAGTGCAAGAGTGTTGTCTGTGGGAAAAATATTCTTTGACCATGGTTGGTCTTCCAATACCTCAATAGTCTATAAGTCGCCTTCATATGATTTTCAAGTAGGAGTGTCAGAAATTGACTTAGTTGTTGTACCGCAAAGGCAATGTCAGTGCAGTGAAAGTGTGGTAAATCAATTTACCTACTAGGGATCTCAGATGAAGTGTTATCTTCTAAAAGTGGTGAATCAAAGATGTTGTAGAGTCGCTTAGACTCCATAGGTGTCTAGCAGTGTTTGGCTCCCAAAATTTCATATTTTTAAGGAGGTTAAGTGTGTATTTTCTTTGTGAAATGGATATGCCTTTTTGACATCTAGCAGCCTCAATCCCTAGGCAATTTCTCAAATTTCTAAGATCTTTGATGGTGAACTCACGATGTAAAACATCCTTAACTTGTTTAATTAACATTTTACTAGGGCTAGCAATTGTGAAGTCATCTACATATACCAATAAGGCAATAAATGACTGTCCCAACCCTTTTGTGAATAGACTGTGGTCATGTTTAGATTGAATGAATCCTTGAGCCTCCAATGATTCAGTCAATTTGCAAATCCATTGTCTGCTGGCTTGTTTGAGGCCATATAATGATTCGGTAAGTTTGCAAACTTGGTTTGGTTTAGTTGTTGCAAAACCTGGGGGTAACTGCATGTATACTTCTTCATGTAGATCTCCATGTAGAAAGGCAGTGTTGACATCTAGTTGATGTAGATGCCAATTATTGGATGATGCTGCAAGTAAGGTTCTGACAGTGGTGATTTTGACATCTGGGGAAAAGGTTTCTTGATAATCAATCCCATATGTCTGAGTGTAGCCTTTTGCTACTAGTCTAGCTTTGTATCTCTGTACTAGTCCATCAGATTGTGTTTGATTCTCGTACACCCATTTGCACCTTATGGGTTTCTTTTTCCGGGGCAAATCAACTATCTCCCATGTATGAGTCTTTTGCAAGGCTTCAATTTCTTTGTTCATAGTATTCATCCATTAATCATGCTTGATAGCTTGATTGTAGGTCTTAGGCTCTTTATTAGCATCAATGGCATTAATAAATCTTGCATAGTCTGCTGAGAAGTTATCCAGACTCATGACTGCACTCAGTAGATGTGGAGTCTGCTGAACAATATGGGCACCCCCTTGATAAAAGGTTGGTGATTTCCGTGTTCTTGTGGACCTTCTTAGTGTTGAAATAGTGTCCAAACCCAATCGGGTTGGACTGGATCCACCTGTTCGGATCATTTCTACAATTTCTTTATGTTTATACATATATTGAATGGCTTTTTTCGTTGTCATATATTTGTTCCTTTAAAGAACCAATTATGAATTGTTATATGATAACGCGTCTTAGTATTAAATCGTGATAGAGAAACCATGATAAGCAATTATGGTTGATGAGATCTCTAATCGCTTTAATAAGTTTGATACTTAAATGTCTCTAGGCCGATGTACTATTAAACCGGGCATTGATAGATGCGAGCAGGCTAGCATGTATTAGATGTCTTCGTCTTTAAGGGCAAGGATAGATCTCGCTCATCAAGTGTAGAGACACTTGGACCAGCGTGGGACGTGTATTAGAGAATGCGTATGTTAGATCGACCCACTTACACGCGTTAAGTGTCACACTATGTGCTTGTTGTGTAATATCCTTATGACCGGAGTCTACATGGCATCACGGTGTGGATTGTCATGCTTTGATGCTATTAAGGTTTCCTATAGCCATAGGGAGATCATGCGGTAGTGATTGGGTGTGATATCAAGCACGCGGAGTATACATGTTTGGTCGCCCAGGAGTTGCGCATCTTATTAAGCAGGGTGAATATCCGAAAGGACCTTCTTATAATGAATGTCTTACTCTCATGAATCTTTGCAAAGTGGAAGGAAATGAGTTGCTTCGAGAGAGCATGATATCCAGATTATAAGATACGGTTGTTGATATTTGACCCTCGATGTACGACCGTGTGGATATTATTATAGCGATAGGATTATATTTACACGATAACTGTTTCACATGAAAGGTAGTAGTCATTGCATTTGACTCTTCCGATGATTGGGGGTCACAGTGTGTTGTTAGACGTTATCCCGTGATCGTTAGGTATAAAGGGCATTTTTGTAATTTGCACTTTGTGTCTACGGCCAACATATTCGGAAGCCTATCGGGTCACACACATATGAACATCAAGTCAGATTAAAATGTGGTTATAGTTGATAACCAAATAAGAAAGGAATTTATCTCACGACTAAAGAGGTTATAGTGGTAAATTAATATGGTGGTATTTATTTATTGTGAATAAATTAAATACAATATATTAATTAAGTTGATTAATTAAATATGTATATTGATACATATATTTGAAATATATATATATATATATATATATATATATATATATATATATATATATATATATATATATATATATATATATATATGATATACATGTTTTTGTGAATTAATTAATCATAGTATTATATTAATTAAAGAAAATCATAATTCCCAAATTAGTGAGGAAAATGGACGTTTATATTCAAATGTATAGGATACATTTGGTTTGTGCATTTTAATTAATAAGATTACCATATATTAAGATTAGATATTAATTGATTTTTGGAAAGATAGATTTATGGTAATAAGATAAAGATATATTCAATATATGATATTGTCATATATATCTTGGAAATATATTTAATATAAGATATTGAATATTAAATGAGATAAATCAATCAAAGGTATTTTCCTTATTTTATTAGAAAATGTTTCTTTCTCATCAATCTACTGTAAGCTAATCCCAATCAGATGGGAAGTGCATGGGCGCATGTCACCCTATTTAATGGCGGCTTGGCTAGCTCTTTTGTACATCACAATTCCAAGAGCTAATAGTTTTGTGAAAAAAGAGAGCTTCTTAGAGATATATTTTTAGAGAGAGAAAATGTCGGTCTAGCAACCGAGTTTTTCTCCGTAACAAACCATGATGGTATTCCGGCGCATTTGTTCGTGTGGATCACCGGTAGAGGCCGAACGCTTTGATGGCTCCGTGCACCACTACTCTCCTTAGCAGGTCAAAGCGCCGACCTTTTAGATCAAGCAAGGTAACCACCGCCTACTAGCTTATTTGTTTATTGCTTAAACGAAGTCGATCCTGGTTAAAGAAAATAAAATTTTGAATTCCGCTATGTTCCCGCCAGAGATTTCCTAACACTTAGTTGTGTGGGTTCAGAGCTCGATTTATTGGTGCATGCCTTTCATTGGATGTGTCACCATCGTTGATCCCATTGGTGGTTGGTCTGTTGATTTATTCAAAGAAGTCATCAAAATTGTCCATTATGGTAAATGAACAAGCATGTCACCAAGATATCTAGGCTTTCTTAACACTGTTGAAAAGAGGAAAATAAGTTTCATGGAGTTGAGTATTTCTAGCAACTAAGATATGTTGGTAATATCTAAGAGAATAGCACCTTGGATGTATTTGAATTTCCAAGATAGACACAAGTCCTACATCTTGAGTCAAATTTGGTCTTATAACGCTTAAGTGTGCATGAAAAACTAAGCAACCAAAAATTTATGTTGAAATAAAGGTCTAAACCTAATCGGGTTGGACCGGATCGATCGGGTCGGATCGTTTTACTATTTCTTTATGTTTATACATATATTAAATGGCTTTTTTTCGTTGTCATATATTTGTTCTTTTAAAGAACCAATTATGAGTTGTTATATGATAACGCCCTTAGTATAAAATCGTGATAGAGAAACCATGATAGGCAATTATGGTTGATGAGATATCTAATCACTTTAATAAGTTTGATACTTAAATGTCTCTAGTCGATGTACTATTAAACATGGGCATTGATAGCATTTAACATGCTAGCACTTATTAGATGTCTTCTGCCTTTAAGGAAGGGATAGATCTCATCTATCGATGTGTGTAGACACTTGGACGGTAATGCGGACGCGTGTATTAGAGAATGCGCGGCGCTAGATCGACCCACTTACATCGTTAAGTGTCACATTATGTGGCGGTTGTGTAATTATCCTCGGGACCGTAGTCTTTATTACATCACGGTGTGGATTGTCATGCTTTGACACTATTGAGGTTTCCAGCCATAGGGCGATCATGTGGTAGTGATTGTGTGTGACATTGAAGCACGCGGAGTATACATGTTTGGTCGCCTGGGAATCGTGATACCCTATCGATGAAGTGGTGAATATCCGAAAGGACCTTCTTATAAGGAATTTCGTAGACTCGTGAATCTTTACAAAGTGGGAGTAAATTAGTTATTTCGAGAGAGCATAATATCAGATTATAATATATGGTCGTTGATGTTTGACACTCGACTTACGAATCGTATGGATATTATTACAAATGATATGATTCTATTTACACGGTAACCGCTCACATGAAAGGTAGTAGTCATTGCATTTGACTCTTCCGATGATTGAGGGTCACGGTGTGTTGCTAGACGCTATCCCGTGATTGTTGTGTATGAAGAGTATTTTTGTAATTTGCACTCTGGTCTACGGCCAACATATTCGAAGCCTATCGGGTCACACACATATGAACATCAAGTCGGATTAAAATGTGGTTATAGTTGATAACCAAATAAGGAAAGAATATATCTCATACTATAAAGGTTATAGTGGTAAATTAATATGATGGTATTTATTTATTATAAATAAATATAATACAAGATATTAATTATGTTGACTAATTAAATATGTATATTGATACATAAATTTGAAATATGTATATATATGATATACATGTATTTTGTAAATTAATTAATCATAATATTATATTAATTAAAAAACATCAATTCCCAAATTAGTGGGAAGATGCGCCACATTCAAATTAGTGGGAAGATGGAAAATGCGCCACTTTCAAAGTGTATTGGATGCATTTGAGTTGTGCAATTTAATTAATAAGATTATCATAATATTAATATTATATATTAATTGATTTTTTGGAAAATATATTTATGGTAATAAGATAAAGATATATTCAATTTAAGATATTGTCAATACATGTCTTAGGAAAAATATTTAATATAAGATATTGAATATTAAATGAGATAAACCAGTCAAAAGGATTTTCCTTATTTTATTAGAAAAATATTTTCTTTCTCCCCAATCTACTGGTGAAGCTTCCCAATCGATTCGGATCATATGAGGGGCGCAGATCACCTTATAAATAGGGAGGCTTTGCTAGCTCTTTTGTACATCACAATTCCAAGAGCTAATAGTTCTTGTGAAAATAGAGAACTTCTTAGAGAGATTAGAGAGAAAAGGCCGGTCTAGAACCAGATTTTTCTAGTAGCAATCCATGATGGGATTCCGCGGGCTGCTCGTGTGGATCACCGGTAGAGGGCGAACGCCAGCGGCTCGGTGCATCGCTACTCTCCTTAGACGGTCAAAGCGCCGATCTTTTAGATCAACCAAGGTAACCACCGCCTACTAGCTTATTTGTTTATTGCTTAAACGAAATCGATCCTGGTTAAAAAGAAATAAATTTTAAATTCGCTGCGTTCGCGTAGATTTCCTAACACCGTATCGTGAGGCGAGCTTCGAGCTTAAGCAATAAGCATGTTAATTTGCGTAGTTAATTTTATCATTTAAATCACGTAATTTGTGTTAGGCCATAAAGTGTCTGATAAGATTTGCTTAACTTTAAGCATAATTGAAGGTTCATCAACTTCCATATTTCGTGACTTTGCATCGTATGAAAATATAGAGATGGATAACACAATGAAAAGAAAAAGATGAGTTTTGGGCAGTGAAAACTGTGATTGTTGCATTGTACGGTTGAGTTTGCTAATTAGGTTAAAATTTACAGAACCTAGTGTTGCAAATCGGTATATATTGTGTTACAAAAAATGGCCTTTACAATGAAATATTCAGAGAAAAAAAAATCTTATAAGTCAGTCAACCTCCACTATAAGACATAGTGATTAAATCACTTTTGTTTTTTTGTTTCAAGAAATGCAGAAATTGGAAAATGAGGTTGTGTGCCACCCGACACTTGAAAATCGATCGTGCTTTTTCTCGACATATGGAAATTGTAAACGTAGGGTTCCTTACGTTTAAACGCTGGAGGATCCTTACGCTTAAACGTGAGGAATTCACATATTCTTCCGCCACAAATCATAGCTGTAAACGTAGGTTCCTTAAATTTAAACGTAAGGAACCTACGTTTAAACGTTAGGTATTTCAATAATTAGGAAGTTACAATAAATGTGTAATTCTCTACGTTTAAATGTAGGTTAAAACGCATTTCTCTACGTTTAAACGTACTGTTCTACGTTTAAATATCTATTATCTATGTTTGGAAGTGGTAGATGGCAATTAATGTTGTTGTAAGGTACTTGTTCAATATACACCACATTAACGGACTATTTTTCTCATTCCTTCAGAGTCTTTCAAGTTAATATAAATTTTCTAACCTTTTCTTCATCATTCAAGTCCATTTCTTCATCATTCAAGTGCTCAAATATGTAAGTTTTTGCTATGTAATTTGTCTTAATTCAAGTGCTCAATGTGATTATGTTATTAATGCTAGCAATGAGATGTACTTAAACGAAATGTGTGTTTTTAGTAGGTTGTTTATGTAATGTTTATACATCTAAGTAGTGTGTTTAAGTCTTTTGTTAGTGTTATTGTTTAGGGTTTAATTACTAGGGTTTAGTGTAAGTAATGATATGTATTTAACCGAAATGTGTGTTTTAAGTAGTGATTATGTTATTTATATTGTAGTAATGATATGTATTTATCGAAATGTGTGTTTTAAGTAGTGATTATGTTTTATTATATTGTAGTAATGATATGTATTTAACCGAAATGTGTGTTTTAAGTAGGTTGTTTATGTAATGTTTATACATCTAAGTAGTGTCTTTAAGTCTTTGGTATTGTTCGATTGTAGTAAACTTTGGTATTGTTTCCTTGTTGGGGTTTAATTAGTAGGGTTTAGTATAAAGTTTAATTAGTAAGTATGTTTTGTTTTCTATTTGTGATAAATTTGCTTAGGTAGGGTTTCGAATTACTATATTGAATGTCTATAATGCATTTTAAGTTGTTATCTAAGTGGATATTGAATGAGTTAATAATGACTTGGATTATTTAAAAAAAAAAAACAGATAATCGCAACACTATGATTGTTGTCTCGTTCAACGGAGAATTTACGTACGATCCTCTCTATAACCGGTGGAATCATGTAAATGGATCGCTGTCTCATTATTTGTCCGAAAGAACATAAGATTGAATGCGTTGCTGGATAAATTGCATGTGAGGCTTGGTATTGATCGGTCTCATTCAAAGCTCGGCGTAAAAGTTTTGTTTACTTATGGTAGTGTAGGGAATATACCACCTGATGATATCTTAGACGACGAGACACTAAATGGTTACATCGAGCGACCTCCGACGAGTAAAAATGTAATTTTTGCGTGAATGCTACACCAGTGGAGGCAAACAATGAACCGATATTTGAGGATGATGGCATTGATTTAAATCAAGATTGCAATGCCCCAGATGATAACAATAATTCGGATTATAGTCTTGGTAATTTCCCTTCTCCGGTACAAGAACTTGCTAGAGATCCAAATTTTAATCCATTCGAGCAACAATATGGATGTAGTGGGTTTGAAAACCATGTTTCTACACAAAGGCTTGGTGAAGCTTGGACCAACAGTTTGATCAACCATCGAGCACAAGTCATAATCTTTCAAATCAACCTTCAAGTAGTCATGTTCTAGATCGTTCTTCGTTTAATGCAATAAACACGTTAAGTAGTTTGACGGTTATACTCGGATGATCTATAAGATCGTCGCTTTGACCGCCAACGGAGAGTAGTTCAATCGCGCAAGCCGCCCACGCGTCCGGCCTCTATCGCTAATCCACACGAACCCCTCGAATCCTCCTCCTTGATTGCTATCGGAAAAACTCCGGCTGCTAGACCGGACCGTTTCTTCCCTCACAAACTCACTATGGAAGGCTCTCTATTTTACACAAGAATTATGAACTCTTGCAATTGTGATGTACAAAAGAGCTTGACACCCACTCTATATATAGTAGAAGGTGTAGCCCACAATGGTGTGTAGGAGAAGAAAACCTTTTCCAATAAAATAAGGAAAATCAACTAGATTGATTTATCTCTTTAATTATAATTTATTTTGCCAATATCATATATTGATTATAATTATCTTATTACCATAAATATATTTTTCAAAATCAATTAATATCTTATATTAATATTATGGCAATCTTATTAATTAAAGTGCACAATCCACGGTATCTTATACATTTAAAAGTGGCGCCTCATATGCCAATAAATTGGCTTCGGAATATTCTTTAATTAATCTAATTTATAAATAATTAATATCTTGTATTTTATTTATTCATAATAAATAAATACCACCATATTAATTTACCACTATAATCTTTATAGTCACAGAGATAAACTTTCCTTATTTGGTTATCAACTATAACCGCATTTTAATCCGACTCGATGTTCATATGTGTGTGACCCGATAGGCTTCGAATATGTTGGCGTAGACACAAAGTGCAATTTACTAAAATGCCCTTCATTCCTAACGATCACGGGATAGCGTCTAGCAACACACCGTGACCCCAATCATCGGAAGAGTCAAAAGCAATGACTACTACCTTTCATGTGAAGCGGCATCGTGTAACTTACAATCCTATCGCTATAATAATATCCATACGATCGTATCTCGAGTCCCAATACATTAACGATCGATCTTATAATCTGGATATCATGCTCTCTCGAATAACACATTTACTCCCACTTTGCGAAATTCTCGAGAGCTGGAGCATTCCTTATAAGAAGGCCATTTCGGATATTCGATCCCAATCATAGGATACGCTGATTCCCGGACGACCAATCATGTATACTCGCATGCTTCAATATCATACCCAATCACTACCGCATGATCGCCCGTGGTTAGGAGAGAAATCTCAATAGTGTCAAAGCATGACAATCCACACCGTGAGGCGATGAAGACTCTGTCAAAGGATAATTACACAACCGCCACATAGTGTGACACTTAATGTAAGTGGAAGTACGGTCTAACGACGCATTCTCTAATACACGCCCACGCATACGGTCAAGTGTCCCTACACTTCGATAGACGAGATCTATCCCTATCTTCTAAAAGATAAAAGACATCCAATATGTGCTAGAATGCGATTGTACTATCAATGTCCCATTTGATAATATGTAAGACTAGAGACATTTAAGTACCAACCTTGTTATAGTGATTAGAGATCTCATCGACCATAATCACTATCATGGTTTCTCTATCATGATCGATACTAGGGACGTTACTATATATATACAACAAACAATATGAAGATAAACAATATATAATAACATAAGCGCTTTTATTAATCATAATAAAGTTATTACATGAACTAAATAGATCAGTAAATGACCCGACCCGGTCGGATCTGGTCCAACTTGATTGGGTTTAAGACACCTTT